>BSBK01000164.1:1852500-3102500 GCA_027943335.1 Chamaecyparis obtusa
GGCTTGGGGATGGCTCTATGGCCTATTGCGACTTGTCCTAGATGTGGGTTTGAGGTGATTGGCTTCTTCTAGTGGCTCTTTTGGATCTGCTTTTGTGGCTCTTTTGATTTTTCTTTTGAGCAGAGCATGTTTAGTGTTGTGGCCTTTGGTTTTTCCTTGTTTGTGGTGGACACTAAGTCTCTTTTGGCATAGTTTTATCTTTTGGCCAGGTAATTTCTAGTAGTTTTCAAGGGCCCTACCTGGTTGTTTTGTATTTTTGGTTAAGGGTGTTTTGTGATGGTACCCAAGAGCTCTATTGGTTTCTTCTTATGTGGGAAGGTGTTGTTTTTGGTTGGCTTCACCTCTAGAAGGATCCTATTGAGGCAGAATCAACCCCTATTGATGTGGGACTTTTCTAGTCTATTACAATTTGGGTTTAGCTCACTCTTCCTCCTTTTTCCTCTCTCTTTTTTCTTATAGAGGTGATTATCCATTCGTACAGAGGTGCATGTTGGATTTTGGGAGGAGGTGAATGGTGATTGTTTATGGGCTTCTCTTTGTTGCAATGGCCTAGTTATGGGGTTCATTGCCTTTTCCTTTCTTTTCTTTACATTATCTTTTGATCCTATTGCGGTGGGATCCTTCTCTATTGAGGTGGAAAGGTGATGTAGGAGCATCTTGGGATCTAAGCAATCTTGCATCAAACAAAAATATGTTTAGTTCTTGATGATTAGTCATGGGTTCTGGTTGCAATTTCTACTAGGTGTTTGAGGCTTCATCCTAAGATCACACCTCATTTGGAGTCATCACACGAGAGTTCTTGAAGATTCTTTCCTGACTGTACTGTTCTTCATTTTCCTAGTAAGTCAAGGTTTTCACCAATATAATTTCCAATCTACCAGTTGCGATTGTTCCAACACATTAGAATGTTTGAGGTCGACTTATTGTTGTGATCACATCTCTTAGTTTATTCATTGGGGGTTGTTCCTAGGGTTTTGGGAGCCAACTTGATTGTTGTATTATGTTTTATTTGTTCTTGGAAAATGTGATCTTTTCTGGGCTAACTGATGATTGTAATGGCTATATAAGATTATGGACTTGTTCCTAAGGAATAAGTTAGTCTTCATAAGATTATTTGGTCATATTTTCTCTGGGGTTGGAAGGGATTTTCTGATCATAATTACATATTTAAATGTTTGGTATGTAAGACTGCATGTTACAAATCGATTGTAATCAAATTCTTGATAATAATTGAAGGTTGATCGCTCATTTCTTGGTTGTCTTAGCTATTGTTTCCATTGTTTTTGTGTTGGTTACAAGGTTAAAATGATCTTTTGTAAGTTTCTCCATCCTTGACTACACCAAGTGGTATCAAAGCAAGGTTTTGCAACCTAGGGTTTGTTGGTAGGGTGGCGACTAAAGAGATTCTGACCTACAGGTTCAAGGGTTTGTGGAAATGACTAGGAGGAACGCTAGAGGTGGTGAAAGGAATGCACATCCAAAAATCTTAGACCTGTTAAGATTTTTTGTCAGATTAGAGGCAGTGGAGACTACTCAAAGAAGAGGGAAGCATATAGAAGATGCAAGTGATGAAGGAGGAGATGAGCAAAACCAAAAGCAAGAAGTGGAAGGGAAGAATAATGAGGCACAACCAGAACTGAATCGTGAAGAGGAGAGGTTCATTAGGGCCTTGACAAATTTCAATAAGAAACCTCATTTCAATCCACCTGATTATCATGGAAACCTAGATGATGATGAGTTGATAGACTAGATCACAGAGATGGACAAGTACTTTGAGCTTGAAGGAACTAATGAGGAGAAGAAAATGAATTATGCCTACACTAATTTAAAAGGACATGAATCCTTAAGGTGAGAACATCTATAGACATATTGACAGAGAAGAGGTAAAGACAAGATCAAATATTGGATACCTGATGGTAAAAAATTTGAAAGCTAAGTTCTTAACTAGGGATTACCAAATTAGTTTGTTTAGGAGATTACAAAAGTTAAAGAAAAGATACCTAAGTGTTAAGGGTTATACAGAGGAGTTTTACAAGTTGAAAATCAAATTTTATCATATAGATGATGAGGCTAAACAAGTTTCTCACTATATTAATGGGTTGAAGATGTCCATACAAGATGAACTCAGTTTGCTACAAATTAGGAGTGTAGAAGAAGCTTATTAGTGGGCCATGAAGGAAGAGGAAAAGATAAATAAGAGGTATGAAAAAAGACAAAGAGGTAGAGGTGGAAGATTTCATAGAGAAAGAGGTAGATCATCCACAGATCAGAGAGAAAATGACTAAAAAGTTAAGGATAGTGACCAATATAGGAGAAATGATTGTAGCTTCTACCGAAGGAAAGGACAAGGTAGCAGTGAAAGGAGGAAGTTTATTGGTACCTATTTTAATTATGGTAAAGTAGGACACAAATCCTTTGAATGCAAGAAAGGTAATTTAGATAAGAAGGAAGAAAGTAGTAAGAGGACAACATTTTTTGATGATGAGTCTACCAATTTGGTGAATAATAATCTAGTAGAGGAAGGTACAACCTTGATGACTAGGAGAGTCCTAGATCTGGAAGAACAAGAGAAGGAACCGATACAAAGGAAGAATCTATTTAGAACCCGATGTAAGGTGCAAGACAGGGTGTGTAATGTTTTCATAGATAGTGGAAGTTATAAAAATATTTCTTCAGAGGAGCTTGTTGACAAGTTAAAGTTGTAGAGGTTGAAGCACCCTAAACCTTATTAGATTGCATGGATGCAAGATGAGAACAATGTTGGATTATGGATAGAGGGGTGGATCAATAATCCTTCATTCTTTGTACCTTAAAAACTTTCTCTGATTCAACTCGGTGTCAACTCATTCCGACACACTTCAATATTAACCAATAACAGTAAATTAACTTTATCAATCAACAATAACATTCACATTAAACATTCAACACATATAACACTAGTATTTAATGTGGAAATCCAATTTGGGAAAAAACACTATGGGAATTATCGCCCACTAAAGAAATACTCTTTTGAAGTATACTTAGTTAAAAGCCAATCCGGTTAAAGATTACAATACACATTGTTAAATGTGACTCTGTTAGGGGATTTTTCTCAAATCTGTTAGGATCTTCACCCTGTTAGGAGTGGCCTAGTTAAAGGTCTTCAAACACTCTTTTAGAATGTTACCTCTTGCAAGGACTTAAAATAAGATTGTTAGGTTCACTGGGTTAAGAGATTTTATTGTTACAAATGTTAATGAGAAATAGTATATAAATTGACCTGTAAATCTTGAACTACCTTTTGCATAATCAAATCCCTTATTCATTCTTTATCTTCACTTCATTCCTTCACTTTCCACTTGCTTCAACACTTCATCAATCTCAGCTTTCTAACTCAGCTTTCTAACTCAAAACTCAACATTTTCCTTCTTCACTGCATCAGTTGGTGACTCATCAACCCTTTTACTTGCCATCATTTTCTTCATATAATTCTAGCCTTTATATAGACTTTTTTGCCTCTTAATGTCCTTTATTACATTTTCCTTTGATTAATCGCAGTCATCCGATTATTCTCACAAACTAATTCAATGAATTTAGATCTCGGTTAAAATGTTTTACCATCACCTTAGAACTTGACCTTTCTTGAAACTTGTACCTTCTCTTTTTTCCACTTAGATCTATACCATAGATCATCACCTTGAATTTTCCTAATCATAGATCTCTTTAACTAACTCTTCCTCATCATTATAACCTTAACATTGTCTGATCTGTATTAGCTGCCCAACTAAGTTCTTCATCTTCAAAAAAATTCACTTCCTCTTCTTCTTTAACTCATTTTTAACTTATATCATATTCTGAACGATATGGAAACTCAATATAAATTAAAAAAATCAATTTCTTGACATCAATGACAAGCCAATAACTGATCTAATATTTATATTATCTTGTATACCTCTAATATTAGTCGGTCTTCATCCTCATCACCATCAACTATAGTAACAAACAAGGTACTAGTAAGTGAACAATGCCATGTTAAATAAAAGATTGGCTAGTATTATAATGAGGTTTTATGTGATATGATGCCTATGGATCTGTGTCATCTCTTGTTGGGTAGGCCACTGCAGTATGATAGGAAAGATATGCATGATGGTAGGAGGAATGTTTACACTATTGTTGCTAATGGGTGAAACAAAATTGTTTCCCCTTAGAGAAACCTCTTAGTGGTAGAGTGTGTAATAGTGTTCAATAATTTGTTGAGTGGATGCCAGAAAGTTTTTATATGGCATGAACCATCATAATGTGTGTTTTGTATTAATACCTAAGGAGTCTAAGGAAAAGGTATTAGAAGGAGAATATCTTGAGGGAATCCTTGAATTGTTGAATGAAAATTCTTATAACATATAAGATAATTTTCCTGATGGATTACTACTGGTGAGAGTTATCAGTCATTACATGGACCTAATACCAAGGGATAGTCTGCTCAATAAAGTAGCTTATAGAATGACACCTACAAAGAATGAGGAACTCAATAGGAAAGTGCAAGATTTTTTTCAGAGAGGATTGATCAAAGAAAGTATGAGTCCATGTGCAGTACCAACTTTGTTAGCACTTAAGAAGGATGGTCAATGGAGGATGTGTACCAATTCTAGAGCTATCAACTAGATTACCATCAAATAATGATTTCCTTTTCCTAGGATGGATGACTTGATGGATTTCTTGAGTGGTTGGTGGTGTCTTTTGGATTGTCTAATGCACCAAGTACTTTCATGCAGTTAATGAATATATTCTTGAAGAACTTCTTTGGTAAGCATGTCATTTATTTACTTGGATGATATCTTGATTTTTAGTAAAAGAAAAGAGGAACACATGTTTCATGTTAGGAAATTATTGGAGAGGTTGAGGGAAGAAACATTGTTGTTAAACATCAAGAAATGTACTTTCATGAAGGAAGAGTTGGTATACTTGGGATTTGAAATTTTTGCTAAGAATTGAAGATGGACCCTAAGAAAGTGAAAGCCATTATTGAGTGGCCTAAACCGGTGA
Organism: Chamaecyparis obtusa; assembly: GCA_027943335.1. NCBI lineage: Eukaryota > Viridiplantae > Streptophyta > Pinopsida > Cupressales > Cupressaceae > Chamaecyparis > Chamaecyparis obtusa. The sequence goes on from BSBK01000164.1 coordinate 1,857,523, forward strand.
CAGTGAGTGAGGTAAAATCATTCCATGGGTTAGCTAGTTTTTACTAGAAGTTCATAAGGAACTTTAGCTCAATCTTTGGACTGATGACTGAAACCATCAAAGGTGATAGGAAGGAGTTTAAGTGGACACATAAAGCACAAAAGATATTTTAATTCTTGAAAAAGAATGTGATAGGACAACCGGTATTATCTTTACCACATTTCAGTAAGGTATTCCAAGTGGGTTGTGATGCTAGTGGAAATGCAATTGGAGCGGTCTTGACTCAAGAAGGGAGCCCTGTTGCTTACTTCTATGAGAAGCTGAATGATGCTAAGAGAATTTATTCACTATATGACCAAGATTTTTATGATATAATTCAAGATTTTAAGAAATGAAGGCATTATTTTTTATCTAGGGATTTTTTCCTATATACTGATCATCAAGCATTGAAGTATTTGAGTAGCCAAGGTAAGTTGAATAAGAGACATCTAAGATGGGTTAAATTTATGCAAAGCTATACATTTGTGTTGAAACATAAGAGGGGTGTGGAAAAATAAATTTTTTGATGCCTTGAGTAGGAGAAGGACCTTGTTGACTGAAATGAAGTTACAGTATTGGGGTTTGATGAATTGAAGAAATTATATGAGGATGATATAGCTTTCAGTGAACCATGGGAAGCTTGTAAGGATCCTACTATTTCTGACAGGAGTAAGTAGTTAGATTATTTCATGTAGGATAGGATGCTATTCAGGGGTAATCAATTATGTATACCTAGAAGTTCAATGAGGTTCAATCTGATTAAGGAGAAACATAGCGGCGGTTTAGTAAGACATTTTGGCATTGATAAAACAATAGCCTTGGTAGGTGAGAAATACTTTTGGCCACAAATTCAAAATAATGTGAGGAGTTTTTTTCAGATTTGTAAGGTATGTCAAGTTGCTAAAGGAAGTAGTCAGAATAAGGGGTTGTATATGCCTTTGACAGTACCAGTTAGACCTTGGAAAGAGATTATCATGGATTTTGTGTTAGGTTTACCTAGAACACAAAGACGTTATGATTCTATCTATGTGTTTGTGGATAGATTTTCCAAGATGACACATTTTATTTCTTGTGGGAAGACAACTGATGTGGTGCATGTAGCTGATTTATTTTTCAAGTAGATTATGAGATTACATGAGTTACCTAAAAGTATTGTTTCAGACAAAGATAGCAAGTTTGTTGGATATTTTTGGAGGAAAGTCGAGAAGAAGATGAAGACTGATTTGAAGTTGAGTTCTACTTTTCATTCAAAAATATTTGGACAAATAGAGGTAGTGAAAATGAGTTTGGGAAATTTTTTGAGGTGTTTAGTTGGAGATAAGCTTAGAAATTAGGATTTAGTTTTACCTCAAGAAGAGTTTTATTATAATAACTCAGTGAATAGGAGTACATGGAAGATACCATTTGAAGTGGTTACTGGGTTTAATCCTAAAGGAATAGAAAAATTGAGAGATATCAAACCTGATGTTACGAGTGTTGAAGGAGAGGATTTTTCTAAGATTATGAAATATTTACATGAGGAGGTGAGACATCACTTGGAGGAAATGAATCAAGGATATAAGAGAAGATATGATATGAAGAGGAGACATAAAGAATTTCAAGTGGGAGAGGAAGTTATGGTGTACTTATAGAAGGGTAGATTTATTATTGGTACTTATAATTTAAGTTGAAGATGAATAAAATTGGTCCTTGTAAGATCTTGACGAGGTTTGATTTAAGGAATGCATATGAATTAGAGTTACCCGATGACATGGATATATCACTGATATTCAATGTTTTAGACTTATATGAGTATTATGAATCAGAAGGTGGTATGTTGAGGAGTTGGATGTTGTACAGGAGTATCCTAAGAAGCAGAGGGATCAGATATAATAGATTTTGGATAGAAAATGTTATAGGAGTACAAGAGGCAAGCATTATATGGAGTTTCTTGTCAAATGGAAGGAAAAACCAATTGAAGATTCATCATGGATTTCTTAGGCCAAGGTTAATAACTTTGGTTTTCCTTTATCCCAATCTATATGAGGGACTCACTTTTCAAGTGCATCTAGTTCCTGATGCAAGACAATCTTGGGATCTAAGCAATATTGCATCAACCAAAAATATGTTTAGTTCTTGTTGATCAGTCATGGGTTCTGGTTGCAGTCAATATGTAATTTTTATAGAGAGTTATGGTTTCTACTATGTGTTTGAGGCTTCATCCTAAGCCTTATCCTATGATCGCACCTCATTTGGATTCATTGCGTGGGAGCTCTTGAATATTCTTACTTGATTGTACTATTATATATTTTCCTGGTTAGTCAAGGTGTTCACCGATCTAATTTCCAATCTACCAGTGGGAATTCCTAGTTTTGATTGTGCTAGCGCATTATAATATTTGAGGCCAAATTATTATTGTGATCACATCTCTTAGTTTATTCATTGGGGGTTATTACCAAGTTTTTGAGAGTTGACCTGATTGTTGTATTACATTTTCTCCATTCTTAGAAAATATGATCTTTTATGGGCCGACTAATGATTGCAATGGCTATATAATCTTATGGAATTATTTCTAAGGTATAAGTTAGTCTTGATTAGATTATTTGGTCATTTTGGCTAGGGTTAGAAGGGATTTTCTAATCATAATTAGGCATGAAATTTTGGCATGTAAGACTGCATGTTGCAGATTGATTGTAATCAAATTCCTGATAATAATTGAAGGTCGATCATTCATTTCTTGGTTGTCTTGGCTATTTTTTCCATTATTTTTGAGTTGACTACAAGGTTGGACTGATCTTTTGTAGGTTTTTCCATCCTTGATTGCACCAAAAGGAGTGTATTAGGAGATTTTTGGATTGATTGGAGGGATGTTCTCACTACTAACAACCTTATGGTTATGGGATCCAAGTCAAAACCCATCGAGGTTTGGGGTACCTTTCAAAACCCTACTAATCCACTTGGTTCTCTTCTATGTAATCTTTTGAAACTTTTATAATGGCTAGGGGGCCTATCAAAATCCCGTGCAGGTTTGGGGAGCCTTCTAAAACCCATTGATGGTCTTGGGTACCATGCAAAAACCCATTGGTTCTTCAACTTGTTTCTCAATGTATAAATTTTTTAGGTTTCTTGTAAATGTTAGGGTATCCTATCAAAACCCCTTATTTTTCCTTTAGAGCTAGGTTATGTTTTACTAGAAGTTTCATCTTGGTTTGGACTTCGCACCATGGCTAATTGCTCTATTTCTAGGCTATTTTTTATGGTTAGGAGAGCCTGTTAAAATACCTTACGGTGTCTCTCAGGTTATGGGTGCCTAGAAAAAATCATGGTTTTTTGTATTTAAGGTTTGGTGAGCCTTGGAAAACTATATTCTTTTACTAGCTAGGTTTGGGCTAGTAGTGTTTCTGTTGGTACTCTTCTTGTTATATCATATTAGGATGTTGGTTAGCTATTGTTATATAATATAATATCTTAAGAATCTATTGGTTTTAGGTGAGTTTCAGATCCCTCTCAAAATATGATTGTTAATGGGTTTCGGAGCCCCATCAAAACCCGATTTACCCTTAATAAAAAAAAAAGTCATTGGTAGTGTTTGAAAATAATGGAGGAAGATTGTGCATAATTCATGAGAAATGAGTCATGAATCTTTGTCCAAGCATGACTAAAATCACCTTATTCTCTATGATGATTATCCATATAAAAAATATTGTGTACAATATGGCAACATAGGGATCTAATTGTGTTAGTATTGCTATTCTTTGGGCCAATTAGATACATACTATTGGAATTAATTATTGAATAATTTTATTGAGACATTCATGTCTGTATGGATATGTCAAGTTTCAATGTTGTGTTTAATGGTTGAACCAATGCTATTAATTTTAACCCTTGTGTGTGTGTGTGAGAGAGAGAGAGAGAGTCTCATTTACATCATAAAGTAGAAATGAGAGAGAGGAGAATCTCTTAAATAGAGATGAGGAGAGGAGTTACTAAGTAACTCACTAATCTATGAATGCCAACATTCATAATAGGTGTGTGCAAAGTGGAAACATCCTCGTAAGGAGGATATACTAATTTCTTTAATAAAGTAAATACAATAAATGACATGTCCTCCCACTTGGACTAGAGGAAAAAATACATGTATGGATTCCATAGGAATCTCCTAAATAAATAAATACAAGGAAATATTAAATATTCTAACATTATCTTCCTTTACTCACTTCAAAATAGAAAGGGAAGTAGTATCTGATTCTTCCAATGTGCAAGAGTCTCTACCTTTTTAATGGGAACTTTATCCCCAACTACTCCAAGGCACTTCACTTAATTTTTTTTAATACCTACTTTAGTTGAGTCTTCTTGTAATTTTAATTTCAAATGTAGTTTTTCTATTGTCACTTGAACCCTCATTTCTTGTTAATTATATAATACACTAAATTCCCACAAAAGAGCATGCACTAAATATTTATACGGTATAAATTTCATGCTAGTGGCTAAAAATAGTGTGAAACTTTTATTTGTTATTAACTACTCTTTAAGGAGGTTTTTGTTGATCCCTAAGAGGCTCACACCTAAGTAAGGGTAGTCAGGAATCTCTACATATGGGGACCTAGTGCACTATGTAAAGCGACCTCCAGGATTTTAGAAGCCAACTCTTTGTTCCTCAAACTGAGTAAAGGGGAATGTAACAAAATAAAAATAATTCTATGCTAAAAGGCGATGCACCAAGATTTCCTCAACATTTTGCAGGCTCATAAAAAAAGCCTACAAAAAAATTTGGACACTTCACCTCCAGGGGGCCTTCCCTCAAAGGTAGATACAATAAATTTTTAAGGGTCCTTGAACAAGGGTGATGGGATCCCTATAGGCATGAAAATCACACAAGTGAGAGATGCAATGATGAAAATAGATCTTTTTAGAATAGAGTCACCCTTGTGAGAGGTCCACTATGAGTACTTGTTCCTGATTAGCTTAATATTTAGGGATACAAACCTTATATGGAATAATCCATACTTTAAATGAATGAATAATAGTAGAGCGGAAAAAACACATGGTCCATTGTATTCATGCATAAAAAAGGGATGTAAAGACCAATGTTTGGAAACTGGGCTAAGCATAAAGATGATCAACATAGTATGCCCTAGCTAACAAGAAGAGAAAAGTGATAGAGGCGCAGTCTCAAAACCTTATTATGAGTAAACATGCAAAGGATGGAATCCAAGCCAAAGATTGCAAAGACCATAGTATTCATACATGACCAGTAAACAATGAAAGAAAATTCCTCTATAGTGTAAGAAATTTATAGTTGATGAAATAGCTCAATGTTTGTAGATACATAAAAATATATATGTGCATCTCTCTTTATTTTTATAAATGTTGGGGTTTAACTAGGCCTTCTCCTCCTTGGGTTTGAATGGGGTGCACCTTTTAAGATCCAACCTGGTATGAAAAAGGTGACATATGAAAGATTTTACAAATTGACCGATGACATGAGGTACGGGTTGGTCGGACTGTCTTTTAGATTTTCAATGACATGGGATTGATAGTGATCCTCTACTTCTTGTGGATTTGGAATTTTCCAAATCTGAAAATACATTCTCAAGATTCTCTCTCCTGGTGTAACCACACTAAGATGGTGCATTGAATAATAGGCACCATACTTGTGTTTCAAATGGGTATGACCATGTAGGACATGTGTCATCTTGGTAGGCATTTTTTGTAGTCGCTCCTTGCAGCTTCTTTGAAGGTGTGCAGTGATCCCATACATTTGGGAAGAAAATGGTGAGTGTGTTACAAATAGTGGTTGTCATTGCACCAAAAGATCAACATGTTAATGCATGGTGTAACAACCATTAGACAAGTTATAGAAGGCACAGGAGGTTGTTAAACCATGTCATAAATCCCAAATGGTGACATTAGTGGTTAGTCCAACAATCCTCCCCAGGATCACTTGAGGGGATTCTAATATGTGACCAAGCTCTGATACCATTTGTTTCAACTAGCAGTTTTTGTTGCACCAAAAGATTGACCTGTTAATGTCTGATACAAACACTAGACTTATAGAAGACACACGAGGTTGTTAAACCATGTCATGAATCTTGAAGGGGGACATTGGTGGTTAGTCCAATAAAGTGAGGGTCACAAGTCATCACGACTATATGATGAGCTTATCCTTGTAGGCCAACCATTGCAAAAATGATCTACTATTTGGAAACATTAGGGGGAATCATTCCTACATTTTTGAATTCTAGCTATCTTTGGTTGGAGATTGATGCCATGTCCATCGAGCTTTTCTAGGTGTATCAAATTGGTTATCATCACAATCTCATCTAAACCAACGCATCAGGGCATAAATTCATTCCTTCCAATAAGGATCAACATGAGTAACTTATTATAAACAAAACTATACGAGTGAATTTTATAACACATGGAAGTGACAAGAAGTGACTAGAAATGCATGGGGAAGAGGAGGTCAAGAAGCCAATAGATGTTCCTTCAGGTAAAATGATAAGTCCTAGGAAAATAACCAAATCCATTAGTGGTTGCAAGTCTCAAAAGATCAACTACAAGGATGTCTTCCATATTTAATAAAGGAAGAAATGCAACAAGCTCAATACTTTAATGAACAAGATTTAAGAGGGGACATTAGACTCATTAGAGATCTTTCAATATATTAGGCCAACAGAATATATCAAACAAGTTGGGTCAAAACTACATTGGTGTGTGCGCATTCTTTGAATTTACCCTTCGTTAGAAGATGCAAAGGATAGAAAAAACTATTTTCCTTAAGCTACATAGTTTGGCATCTCCAATATATAATTAGACAAAGCCTTTCTATAAAGTAGGTGTCCATACCCATAGAAAGGTTATTGCCTTGACTTACATCACTATTTCTCTATTTCCATCTAGGCGTCTATAGTCCTAGTAGAGATGTTGATATCACTTGAGGTCCAAGTAATTCAACTTCTCTCTCTCTCTCTCTCTCTCTCTCTCTCTCTCTCTCTCTCTCTCTCTCTCTCTCTCTCTCTCTATGAATAATGATGACATGACTCACCAAGATGGAAGCCAAGATGGTAGCAAGAGCTTCTGTTAGAGATTTTTCACGTAATGTGTTGGGATTTTAGCACCTCATCTCTACTCATAGAATTTATTAATGAGGGTTTTAAATGAATAATGATGCCACCTATTCTTGAAAAAATACATAATATTTAGCATTATCTTAAATATTTTATTAACATCCCATCAAAATATTATTCATCAAACTATGAAATAAATGTATTAAATCCTTTACCAAATCAAGGTGTACAAACCTACAACTTACACATGCAGATGATCTACTAGCATGTGTGAAGTGGTTACTTGCACGAGGAATAATGACTTTGGGAAGGGAAATATGGCATGATGACCATCACTTATTGAGGAAATTAGCTAAAGTTAATAAAAATCTCATGTAGACACCCCTCATTTAGCTATAAATTGAGACTACCAACCTTGAAAAATTATTCTAATTATGGGTCTTAGGTGATAGTGTTAGCAGAGTAACTTAGTTTAGCCATGGATACCCCTATTAGGCTTACTACTTCCAAGACTCATAATTGATTCTTAGGAAAGGCTATAGATGCTATCCTTACTAGGTTGATGAAGCTAGATAATAAATTCATCCTAGCAGTTGAAAAATGAGTCTTAGGGGATGATTTTATAAGAAGAAAGGATAGGTATCAAGTAAATATTGACATTGTGTTGAATGCTTTGTGGGTTCTCTACTAGATTTAGGAGAGAGAGAGAGAGAGAGAGAGAGATATTCTATTATTTAACATCTGGCCAAAAAATTATTTGGAGTAACATATTGTGAAGGGCTTGATGAGGTGCTAGAGGTTGCATAGTCGGGGATTGGTCTTCCATTGGCTACTAATATGAGGTATTTTGTGATCTGAGATGAGATAGTTCCTTCTTGGTTCTTTGTGACCAATTTCTAGATCGTTTCAATTACTTAAAACATGTTGCAAGCCCAACATGGAATGTATTTTTTGAAGTAGTTTGATGGAGATGGTTTGATTCATTAGGGGGTAAGTGCACCAAGATGGTGTGAAAAGGGGGGATATAAGTGGCCACTTTTTTTTTGAAATCAAATAAACCTAAACTTCAAAGAGAAATTTGAGAGTCATGCACTCAAAATTAGAAGATGTAAAAATAACAAGAATTGTAGTACTCTGAATGTAGTTTCTAAACTACTAAAGTTTTTTGAAAATGGATAATATTAAGATGGTCAAATCCATTGTGCACAAAAAATTGTTACTAATTTTTTTCAAAAAAAACATAACATAGTGTATAGCATGTGTTGAACAAAAAAGATATAGTTAGACTTAGTATTGTGAAAAACCCTTTTGCAGAATGATGGGTAAGAGTGAGAGCAAGAAGTTACGTATTTTTTTGTAAATTTCTATTGAGTATTTTTTTATGATTTGTTGAAGTGGTTGCATCCTAAAAATTAGGTGTTTGTTCATGTGCTAGACATAACTTGCATCAAAATAATAAAAAATGAAAACTTTTTTTAAACTGTATAGAATCAAGTTTATAACAATAATATATAATTTGTTTTAAATTTGGTCAAGTCGATAAAAATTTATTAAGAAAATGGTAGACATGTCTCTAAGAACTATGGAGACACTGGTAAAGAAAATTAAACTTTACTATGCTAATATTGTCCAAAAATTAAAAACACTTATATGGTTAGAAGGCTAAAAAAATGTATGAAATTATGGTAAAAATTGTATGAAATTATGGTAAAAATTTTACAAATACCCACTGGATGATGTGTAAACCTGACGATGATGAAGTTGAGAAACCTTTTTTGAAGAACAAAACATGTGGAAAAGGAGGGAAATAAAGCTCCCAAGTCTCAACCTTGTTATCCAAGCCTATTAACTAGCCTTTTCCTTATCTTAGTAATTTACTAGACCTAAGACCAATCATGTTATTTGAATTTAAAGTAAGTCAATCATGTTAGGGGTATTTTGTTGTTATTTTGGGGTGGGTGGCCACTTTTTTGCACACCATCTCGATGCACTTACCCTAAGGTTGGTTGGATGAATTATGTGTCTTGATGATCTTTGAGGAAGGCTTGGATGATAGAAGTGACAGACTCAACTCCTTGGATAAGGAAGATGGTGCAGAGAATGACCCTCCATAGACCCTTCCTACAAACAACTAGCTTGTTGTGAAATCCATGTGAAAAGAAAAAAAAATTCAATTTTATTCTTTTTTGATAGAAAAATGATGATAATATAAAATGATGTAAATCACCTTATATAAATATAAAAAATATCTATCCATTGTGGAATTTATTTTGTGGGCTCTGTGTTTCCCTTTTCTTTAATGTAATTTCCTTATGTGAGAAATTGTGGAAAGCTATTTTATATTTATGAATTGTTATTGCTCACAAGAATAAAGAAATAAATTCATTTTTTCATTTTATCTCAAAAAAAAAGTATCGAGGATGAAACTATGTTGTATATAGAACTAGTATCATTTCAAAACTGACTCAAATGATTGAAGTGTTGGTGCATCTACTCTAAGATTTTACATTTTTTCTCTTATCAAGGTTATGACATCATTGTGTACACATGTTGTTATGCTAAGTTTGTTATTCTAAGCTGCATAATGATCTACTAACCCTTTAACAACCTTTGCGTTATCTTTAGGCAAGAACACATGCAAAAAGCACTTAGGGAGCACAACAATACATGGCCTCTCCGGAAGGAGGGGTCTGCATTGTAGCGCTTTGGGAAAGAAAACACCTACCTACCCCAACCTAACTGGTTAATCAAAATTATTAGAGTGATTTATTAACCGGGTTTCAAAGATATCTTCCCTTTTTTCCCAAGTTTTTGTGCTTGGTACAACACTTTACACTTTGGGACAGGACCTAGGGAAGTAGGGGTTCACCCATATTTGTTTTTATTTCTCTAGGAAAAACTACAAAAATGAATGTCATGGGGTTGACTCCTAGAATTTGCAAAAAGTGGTTAATTGGAGTTCTAACCTCATGTATTTATGTGGACATAATCGGGCTGATCTAGGGATCAAAAGACTCTATTGTGTTCTTGTCAAGGAATCCACATATTGGCAAAATATGTTCATGGAGGAGGCTCCAATTTGGGGCCTCATTTATTGTATTGTTGGGAGTTGAAGCTGATGTCCTTGAGGTTTCTGGGTATATACCAAACTATGGCCTTAAGTGGCAATGAAAAATTAGAAAATTGGGTTAGTCAACTTGACGTAAAAAGTTGAACATCTTATCAACCTTATGTGAAAAAGTTGTAAGAATAGAATCTGTAGGAAATTGAATGTATTTTCTAAACTACTAGCCCTTATCTGAAAAACAAATAATATAATTGTTCAAAATTTTAGATTTCAATGCAGTAGTACAAAAATTTCAGGGAAAAGATAAAAAGTATGTGTATGTCTGACCACCTTAATCACAATCAATTGATGATATATTTTCACAAGATTCTAGATATAAGTAGTAGAGTCATGGTTGGATGTGGTGTATATTTTTGTGTAATTTTTTCCTAAATAAATAATTAATTATGAATTTTTTGCTACAACTTATTCAGAATTTAAAAAACTCTTGTGTCTAACCACCTTATCTAATTCTAAACTTTACAAAATCGAAAAAAAAAATTTCTTATAGTAGGTGAAGCATAGAATGTGACACATGTTTCAGATTTCAAAAAAGTTAAACAGTTTGAAAGTTATACTTATTTTTCAATCAGTATATCAATTAGGACTTTTAAGATAACTCAATTAAAAAAATAAGTAAAAATTACTTATTGAACTTGAAATTTGATAGCAATTATATTGATGGAAAGATGATAATGTCTTTAAGAAACCCTTTTCATTTCATCAATTTCGGGTGAAAAAATGGTCGTTAGCTACTAGTCGAAGTCTCGAGTTCAAAAAAATCTGGTGAACACACCTAATGGGTTGACCATTCATGTTTGGCATTGCCCAAGGCAAATACCAAGCCTAATCAGATATCCAATAATATTGGATATCTGAAATCTCCCACCTAATTCAACATTTCAATTTCATTGCTTTTTTCAATTTTAAGTTACTGTTAACCAAATTTTCCTACCCCATACAAATTTGGTTAGACTGTTTTAATCCCGGGTCTGCATATTTTATCCTATTGCACCTCAAAATTTCATGGTTTTCTACCTGTTCTCCTGGTCTCTGCAAATCTCCAGCTCCCTGGTCTACAAGTTTAAAATTCAAAATGTAGCCATTGGAGGCCAAAACCCTCAAAACCCTAAGACCTATTCTAATTCATAGTTACTTTTTCGGCCACTTAAGCCTTCATATTTCCCATGTGCGCTTTAGGCTCAGGCTGGTCGCGAGATCTCTAAGTCCCCGATAGCATATACTTTTCATTCCCCGACTATGTGAATACCTATGTTCACAAGATCTCCCAATCGGAAGGCATGTTTCATTTCTATTCCGCGACTTGGCGATGGTCTCTTCAGTCGGGCAATCGCTCAATGTTACCTACGATTACCTTTTTCTCTCTGCAACCACGCGACTGCTTTGTTCCCAAGATCTCAGATTTCTGGTAGTTAAGTCCTTAGCATCCAGTGACCTGGCAGGCAGTTATCTTTCCTTCAGTCGCATAATCTCTGGTTTGGTTGGCTGTCTCAGCTTAACGGTTAAAGTAAGGAATCTAGATCTATGGCTGGTCGCATGATCGCATAAGCTAGGAATATTCCTTGCGATCATGTGATGGTCATCCATCTTCACTTTCTATAGAGTTCATTTGTCAAGTGGGTCCTATGTCAGATGGTCTGAGTTGTACGCTTCTGATTAGTCAAAGGCTTGTGATGTGGTGCCATGTCAGAGCGGGCCCAGTGTGTGTTGTCTTAACCTTTGATCTAACAGCTATTGTATGATCGCATAGAATATTCTTGGCCCATGCTATCATATGCCAACTGTTGATTCTACTTTATTGCCAAGGCTCTGTCAAGTGGGTCCTTTCTTGGTGACATGCTCATTCTTTATTGGTTGGCCAGATGATAGCTGGGATTTGTCAATGGGACCGTGTCAGAGGATTTGCAGGGGGCGTCAGTGAAATAAAGATCTACAGCTGGCGCATGATCTTATGGAATCTTTTGAGCCCATGCGATCATGCGACAGCCGTCGATTAGGTATCAAGCTATGAGGAATGCTAAGTGGGTCCATGCCAGGTAATCTGAGGTGTTTGCAGTCGAGCAAATAATGGAAAGACAAGTGGCACGATGGGCCCAGGTTTATAAGCTCAATTGGGTGATCACTTAAACAAAAGGTGTATATTCTTTCTATTTAGTGATTCAAAGAACAAGTGTGTTCACCAGTTCACGCAATAAACATGTAGTTAGGTTTCCCTTTCAATGAATAGGAGAAAGCCTTTGTCACTAGTTCTCTGAATAGTAACTATGGTCAGTTGTTTTTCTTGTTCGCCAGTTCGCTGAAAAGGAGCTAGGGTTAGGAAATTCATTTCACAGATGAGCAAAGTAGTTGATCACTAGTTCTCTAAATGTGAGTTAGGGTTAGCTATTCATTGACCAATTTAGCTACTGAAGGAAGGATAACCTGAGGTAGATGTTGAGTTAAGGTTATGATCCGATAAGCGGTACCTGATAAAATAAGAAGATCTAATGGCTACATTTTAAAGATGGGTCAGATTTAAATATCAGTCATGGATGAGGAGGATTTAGCACCACCTATGACCATTTAAATCATTTTTTAAATTCAAATATCTAGAGTAGCTAATTTGAACAATTATGGTGAGCCTAGGTTGCAGGAAGGTAGATAGATCAAGGCGGCTCAAAATTTGCAGATAGTTGGTGATGGAAATTGCATTCAAGGCACGTATCTGATCGGTTGAGATATTTCCAGGATACATTTATGATCAGAGTTGACAGATTTAGGGTTTTTGATTATTCTATGTCAAATTATATGTAACCCTAGTTAGGTTTTTAATCCTACCTACATGCAAGAGGAGGTGTATATAATGTTTAGGAGCTTTTTGAAGCTCAGAGTTCACATTTTGTAAAGAAGAAAGTTCTCTTTCTTAGAAAGTTATCTATGGCATTTTTTCTGCCCTCTGATTTTCTACATTATGTAATCTCCCATTGACTGTTCAGATATTGCAAAGGTACTTTGTGACATTCTTTCTGTCCTTGTGCCCCTTTTGTCTGAATTGTCTCGTAATGAATTCAGTATATGTATGTTTTCAGTGATATTTTAGGGTTCTTGATCCCTCTTTCTTTCTGCAATTTATGTGTATGCCTATGAATGATTTGATTTGAATGCTCTTGTGGGTATACTTCCACCCCTAGAAATCTATCTTGTTCTTATACCCAATTGCATAGGTGAATGTCTGTTTGCAGGTTATAGATTGTGTCTAATTTCTTGGGAGTGCTTTTGTCTTGTGAAATTCTCTCTTTCCCCTACATAGCATCTCTATATTGCAGACCCTTCTATGAAATATTGATGCAAGCCTATTCATTGAGTTGTGATCTCCTAGACTTAAGATTATGTGTTGAGTTCATCCTTTATACTACAATTCATACCATATTTTTGGTGTATCACCTAGTAGGATAATTTTCTTTCAGTTATTTCCCTTTCATGCACTCCTATCCCTTTTCCCCTCAAGATTTACTTTCATGTCAAAAGAAGCAAATTAAGGTGATTATCCAAGAGGAACCAGCCTAGAACCTGGAGGTCTCATCTTAGTTAGCATAGGTCCCACAACCTAGAGATGATTCCCATGTTATACTAACTTATCAAGACCAAGAGAGCTTGAAACAAGGGTGCAAACTTAGTGTATAACAATTCTAGCACTCCTGGTGGGACTGAAAGTTCAGATTCATGTTCAAGGTATGTTATCTCTGATATGATGATAACATCCTATAGACCTAGAAGAGGTCATTGTGCTGCATATCTGGTGACTTTGGAAAGTCTACTAGTTTCAAAGATCAAGTACTGGTATGTTTCAAATCTTTCATATTCAAATTCTAGCTGATTGCATGAGTAGACATGTCAAGTTATCATGGACAGTCAGGTTACCTACCATCCTATTATGAGGACAATGCTCAGTGGGCTAGTCATCAGCCTTATCAAAGCCACCTAAAGCCTATTTTTACCCCAAGCTTTCATACTATACAAGGCCATCAATATATCCAACATGCCCCAAATGATTATGCCCTTGTACAAGATTATGAGCGGGCCCTCTAACAAGAAGGATCATGGGCACAAATGTTACAACAAAAAATGCAAAGCCAATTGCCTCATCCTACTTACCACCCACCCCCCCCTTCTCAGCCTAATTGGCAGTAGATTCACAGCTCAAACTTGATGAAAGAGCAGGAAGAGACAAAGAATCTACTGCTTGATTTGATTAAGCAGGTGTCTGAGATCAGAGAGCAATAGGAGATGGAGGCTCAAAGTTATGAACAGGGGCCAGTTCCTTACCAAGTGGTGGAGGCTCTTGTTGATGAGCAACAAATAAAAAAATTTCAAGAAGAGATCAACCATGAGCTAATGTTGAATCAGCAAGGCTGAGATCACAAATTGCTAAACAAGAGGCTCCTAAACCTAAGATTCCAAGCTAGAGGGCCCATTTGTCTATGACTTCTATGTCTTCCCCTAAGCCCTCTCAATTTCACATCCCAAGTTTTAAGGCAAACAGTTCTTTCCAAGAGCCTATACTTGAGATTCAGTCTACCACTCTGCAAGAGCAGTCTGTACAAGAAAGTCATTCATCTCAAGAGGCCCCTCTGGTCTCTCAAGATGATCAAGTGTTGTGGATACCCCAATGGACTCTGCCTCCTAATTGTCAGATGCCAAGTCTTTTCAAAGATGCTAGTCTAGTATCTGAGTAAGGATCTATGGTAAATGAGCTTTCATGTGATGAAGAGGAGATGAGGTCTGAGGTATCAGTGCTAAGTGATGACTGTCATGAATTGGAGCAACATGGAGAAGAAATAGAGTTTGATGCCCAGCCTAAGCTCTTGGTTGGTTTGTTTGATGAGCTTCCCCTCTTTGTTGATGATGAAGAAGAGACCATGCCATTACCTATGGCTGAAGGTCAATCAGAACAAAAGGTTCACCACCCATAGGAGGTTGATATAGAGGAGGATGCCTTGTCCTTGTTTGATGAGCCGCCTAGTTTTGTGGAGCAGGATGATAAAGTTATGAAAGAGTCTTTTGAAGAAGAGAACATAGACAAAAACCTTGAAGAATATGATTTTTCTGATATCATAGAGGTTTTTTGTGACAAATTGAAAGATGAATCCCTACTCCTTGGAGTGGAGATTCAAAGTTGTGTGCCTATAGAAGGAGGCCTAAATCTGGATTTCCCTCTTCCTGAGAAGCTGCTACATGAGCAAGGGGTGGAGCCAGTTCCAAATCTTCAAGATATTAACAACTTTGATGAGATCTTTGCTTATTTAAAAGAAGAGGATGACAGTCCCTTGACCATAGAGGATGAGTTGACATGGCTATCCATGATGGAAGGCAACCATGAAGAAAGAAGCCATCAAGGAAAGTCTTGCTTTCAGAATTTCAAGAGGCTGCCCTATCAGATACTTGGCCCAGAAGGAGTTTACTGAGACATCTCCACATGATCAATTTGAGGTGAGTAAGCTTGATCCTATCCTTGCAGAGGCAGTTCACCATTGTTTGATAAATCTTTATATGCCTCGTATCCTTGTAACTATCCTTATGCACTCAATGCAAAACATCCTAATGAGGAAGGGTAGTTATTTTAGCCTACCAGTGAATGGCTTTGTTTGACCAGTTTTTTGTACTAGTTAGCTTAGGACAGGATAGTTTTCCTACTTTCTGTCCTTGTTTTCTAGTTTAGTCTTCATGTTTTCCAAGAGGTTCCCGTGCATAGTTTTTTATCTTTCACAGCCAGGTCTCTCCCTGTCAGGCAAGTTTTTATTTAAGTGATGACGCCATGCCCAATGGATTATGTTAAGGCCACTAATCAATGTCTAGCAGGCAGACATCCAGTAGAAATCACCAAAATGTTACCCAAATTTTCCAGCCCCATACAAATTTGGTTAGACTATTTTAATCTCGGGTCTACATATTTTATCTTGTTGCACCTCAAAATTTCATGGTTTTCTACCTGTTCTCTTGGTCTCTGCAAATCTCCAGCTCCCTGGTCTGCAAGTTTAAAATTCAAAATGTAGTCGTTGGAGGCCAAAACCCTCAGAACACTAAGGCCTATTCTAATTCATAGTTACTTTTTTGGCCACTTAAGCCTTCATATTTCCCATGTGCACTTTAGGCTCAGGCTGGTCATGAGATCTCTAAGTCCCCGGTGAAATATTCTTTTCATTCCCCAACTATGCAAATACCTATGTTTGCAAGATCTCCCAATTGGAAGGCATGTTTCATTTCTATTTCGCGACTTGGCGATGGTCTCTTTAGTCGAGCAATCACTCAATGTTACCTACGGTTACCTTTTTCTCTCTGCAACCACGCGACTGCTTTGTTCGTAAGATCTCATATTTCTAGCGGTTAAGTCCTTGGCATCCGGTGACCTGGTGGGTGGTTATCTTTCCTTCAGTCACGTAATCTCTAGTTTGGTTGGCGGTCTCAGCTTAGCAGTTAAAGTAAGGAATCTAGATCTACGGCTGGTCGCATGATCGCATAGGCCAAGAATATTCCTTGCGATCATGTGATGGTCGTCCATCTTCACTGTCTGCAGAGTTCGATTGTCAGGTGGATCCTATGCTAGATGGTCCAAGTTGTACACTTCTAATTGGTCAAAGGCTGGTGATGTGGTGCCATGTCAGAGCGGGCCCAATGTGTGCTGTCTCAACCTTTGATCTAACGGCTGTCGTATGAGGGCATAGAATATTCTTGGCCCATGTGATCATATGCCAACCATTGATTCTACGTTATTGCCAAGGCTCTGTCATGTGGGTCCTTTCCAGGTGACGTGCTCATTCTTTATTGGTTGGCTGGACAACAGCTAGGATTTGTTAGTGGGACAGTGTTAGAGGATCTGTAGGGGCGTCAGTGAAATAAAGATCTACGGCTGGCGCTTGATCTTATGGAATCTTCTGAGCCCATACGATCATGTGACAATAGTTGATTAGGTGTCAAGCTATGAGGAATGCTAAGTGGGTCCATGCTAGGTAATCTAAGGTGTCTATAGTCAAGCAAATAAAAGAAAGACAAGTGGCATGATGGGCCCAGGTTTATAAGCTCAGTCAGGTGATCACTTAAACAAAAGGGGTATATTCTTTCTATTCAACAATTCAGAGAACAAGTGTGTTCACCAGTTCACGCAATAAACATGCAGTTAGGTTTCCCTTTCAATGAATAGGAGAAAGCCTTTGTCACTAGTTCTCCGAATAGTAACTATGGTCAGTTGTTTTGCTTGTTCGCTAGTTCGCTGAAAAGGAGCTAGGGTTAGGAAATTCATTTCGTGAATGAGCGAAGTAGTTGATCGCTAGTTCTCTAAATGTGAGTTAGGGTTAGCTATTCATTGAACGATTCAGTGACTGAAGGAAGGATAACCTGAGGTAGATGTTGAGTTAAGGTTATGATCCAATAAGCAGTACCTGGTAAACTAAGAAGATCTAACAGCTACATTTTAAAGATGGGTCAGATTTAAATATCATCCATGGATGAGGAGGATTTAGTGCCACCTCCATTTAAATCATTTTTTAAATTCAAATATCTGGAGTAGCTGATTTGAACAGTTATGGCAAGCCCGGGTTGCAGGAAGGTAGATAGATCAAGGTGGCTCAAAATTTGTAGATAGCTGGTGATGGAAATTGCATTCAAGGCACGTATCTAATCAGTTGAGATATTTCCAAGATACATTTATGATCAGAGTTGACAGATTTAGGGTTTCTGATTATTCTATGTCAAATTATATGTAACCCTAGTTAGGTTTTTACTCCTGCCTGCATGCAAGAGGAGGTGTATATAATGTTTAGGAGCTTTTTGAAGCTCATAGTTCACATTTTGTAAAGAAGAAAGTTATCTTTCTTAGAAAGTTATCTGTGGCATTTTTCCTACCCTCTGGTTTTCTACATTCTGTAATCTCCCATTGACTATTCAGATATTGCAAAGGTACTTTGTGACATTCTTTCTATCCTTGTGCCCCTTTTGTCTAAATTGTCTCTTAATGAATTCAGTATATGTATGTTTTCAGTGATATTTTAGGGTTCTTGATCCCTCTTTCTTTCTGCAATTTATGTGTATGCCTATGAATGATTTGATTTGAATGCTCTTGTGGGTATACTTCCACCCCTGGCAATATGTCTCATTCTTATACCCAATTGCAGAGGTGAATGTCTGTTTCCAAGTTATAGATTGTGTCTAAGTTCTTGGGAGTGCTTTTGTCTTGTGAAATTCTCTCTTTCCCCTACATAGCATCTCTCTATTGCAGACCCTTCTATGAAATATTGATGCAAGCCTATTCAGTGAGTTGTGATCTCCTAGACTTAAGATTGTGTGTTGAGTTCATCCTTTATACTGCAATTCATACCATATTTTTGGTGTATCACCTAGTAGGATAATTGCTTTCAATTATTTCCCTTTCATGCACTCCTTCTATCCCTTTTCCCCTCAAGATTTACTTTCATGTCAAAAGAAGCAAATTAAGGTGATTATCCAAGAGGAACCAGCCTAGAACCTAGAGGTCTCATCTCAGTTAGCATAGGTCCCACAACTTGGAGATGATTCCCATGTTATACTAGGTTATCAAGACCAAGAGAGCTTGAAACAAGGGTGCAAACTTAGTGTATAACAGTTACATATTACAATTTTTTTTAATGTTAATATTAAATGAGTTGACTATTTTTTTCAATTTTAAGTTATATATTACAATTTTTTTTATATTAATATTAAATGATAATAGCATAGGATTAGTATTATATAAATTTTTATATTAGTATTGTATTATATTATTATTATTTATTTCTCTATTATATAATAGTATAATATTACTATTGAATATTTATTAAAATATTTATATTATATGTTCAATAATACCAGAGAGAGAGAGAGAGTAGGCAATGGCTCTGTCTAGAATAGAACCACCCCTGCTAGAGGCCCATTACAAGTACTCATGGTTGATTGGCTAAGCATAAAAGAAGAATGGAAGAGCGAAAAACCTGCATGGTCCATTATATTCCCACATATATAAAGGATGTAAAGGCCAACATTTGCAAACTAGGCTAAGCATAAAGATGATCACCATAGTACATCCTAGTTGACAAGAAGAGAAATGTGATAGAGGCACAGACTTAAAACCTTATTAAGAGTAAACATGTAAAGGTTAGAAGCCAAGCCACAAATTCTAGAGACAACAATATGCATACATGAACAATAAATAATGAAAGACAATTCCTCTATATTGCAAGAAATTTACAAGTTATGAACTATTTCAATGCCTATATATACATAAAAATATATATGTACATCTCTCTTATTTTTACAAACACTGGAGTTTAAATAGGCCTTCTCCTCCTTGGGTCTGAACGAGGCATGCCTTTTGAGATTCAACATGGTCTGACAAAGGTGGTATATGTAGGCTTTTATAAATTGACTGACAATAGGAGGCAAAGGTTGGCCCCACTGTATTTTCAACTTTTCACTAATATGGGGTTGATAGTGTCCCTTTGCTTCTTGTGGAGTCAACATTTTCAAAATTTGGAAATATTTTCCTGAGATTCTCTCTCTTGATGGAGCCACACAAAGATGGTGCATTGAATAATGGACCCCATAATTTTGTATTTGAAATGGGTGCAACCATGTAGGATGTGTGCCAGCTTGGCAGGCATTCCTGGTGGTCGCTTGTTTAAGCTTCTTTGAAGGTGTGTGATGACACAATGTGTGTGGGAAGACAACGGTGAGTAGGCATCACAAGTCTTGGCCGTGACTATATGGGGAGCTTATGCTTGCGATTGGGAAGACAACAGTGAGTGGGGGTTGCAAGTCTTGGTCACAACTATATGGGAAGTTTATGCTTGTGGACTAACCATTGCAAAAATGGTCTACAATGTCCTCATGAATGTGGAATTCTTACACTTTCTACATAATGTAAATTCTTGTAGAGATTCAAAAGAAAGTGTGAAAGGAAAAATATTATAAAATAAAGATTGCAAAACTTGACATGCTATGAAATATTAATTCTTGAATATATATATATATTTTTTGCAAAATCATTTGACTTTTAAAACCTATCTATCTCCTTAAAGTCAAATGAGAATGTTTATTTTTTAAATTCACATGCAAAAATATTAAGACATTAAAATATGAAAATTGATAATTTTTTAAATAAATACCTTTTTATTTTAGTAAAAACATTCATGAGATATTTTTTCCTTAAGAAAGTTATTGTACACCATATTTTCCTTTCCAATAACTAGTACTCTTAAACTATGAGTCAAAAATTAAGATAATAGAAAAATAAAAAATTATATAAATATCAAACACTAAAAACAAATAAATGTTTCCATTTTATGAATTTTTAATCTCCCAAATTCTATTGTGTGATCTACCAAAACTCTAAATTTGATTAATCAAATTGCATTTTGTTCTTTTATAAAACATACTTCATTATTAAGAAGAAAAATATTTATTTATTTAAATATTCACCATTTTGTATTTAGTTGAATAGTAGACATCTTGAAGAGCTTGCCTATGCTGTTCATTCAGCCAAAATCTGCTTAGGGCATGATCCAGGCTTCATCCCTTATGAAATCGGAGACTTTACACTGGATAAGACTTGATCCCTGATGATTTTAATGAGAATCAAACAACTTCACTAACAGACGAAAGACCCATCAACATTTCAAAAAACCTGTCTAACTAAATTCAGGTGGCCATTTTTTCAAGAAAAGATTTTGAATTCTTTTTTTTAGAAACCAAAAATCTTGCAGCCTCCGCAATTCAGATATTGTCACATCGAAAAAGACTGTAGAACAGTACAAAATTATGGAATTGTTGGAAATCACAAAATAAGTGACTGCCATGATATATTTCCTGAAAAACTGTGGTGAAAAAGTTGCTGTAAAAGGAAGATTGGAGCAGGAATGATGGGCAGTAAAAGCATTCATTCATTCATAGTCCCCACAACTCAACCAAACATGGCTCATCTTTCGAGTACGGCCTATCGCCCTCCTTTCAAAGCCTACAATGCTTTTGTGAAGTACATCTGACTCTGACTGCCAAGTGTATTCATCACCTTAAATTCAAATATATGAATTGAGAATAATTGACTCTAAGAGATCGTCATGAATAACCTCTTAAGATCCACCATCTAACCATAGATAAGTCTTGGGTATACGAATGACTACACAAAAGATTTATTTCTATAAATGATAACGAGCATGGATTTGAAAATATTGCAGTCAGACAAGTATTCTCTGCGTTCGTGAATTGGGCAATCAGAATCATTCACATCTCATTTGAACATTAGATAGAGTATGGAAGGACAGAATAAATGCATCTCTTTAATGGGAATAATCACATCGTTTGCAGCAAATCAGTTGTAGAACAGTATATATTCTTGCTTATCATAGTAAGCAAATCTTGAAACAAAGTATCCATTGTTCAATTACTTTAACCAAATAAAGCAATTGGTTTACGGAATATCATTTTTGGTAACCTTAAGAGTCGTTCTTCTTAAGGAAACTATTACTGATTCCAGCAAGATCTCAATCGAATAGGCGGAAATCAGTTGGGCCATATTTAATTGAATTCTTAGCAAAGTAAAACTAATTTGACAGGTTGCAAATTCAACAACATCCTCAGCTCAAACACTCAGTGATTGGATAACAATATTGCATCTACTGCAGGATTATTTTCAATCATTAGAAAACAACAAATCAGCTTTTGAGTCACTGCTACAAATCAGCTTGTAACTGTGGTATCCGTAAGTTTTCCTAGCGAAAGGAGATAATCTTTAAGAATTAGCTACCAGCAAGGAGGTCAACAGAAGATTATTGTATATATATGGGCAAAGTTCTGTGTATGTAAGCTGTAATGACTGAATAAATGATAAATGCTCTGTTCTCTGGTGGACGTAGTTAAAATGGCGAACTAAGTTAAATTGTGTGTCTTTGTTGTGTATTCCCAATTTGTCTATTAATTTTAACAATGTTGACATGAAAAAAGTTATCATAAATAGACTATATAGACAGTACATTGTTGCAGAGGTGGTTTGAGGGTGGATAGAAAATACTAAAAGGAAATTTTGATTCAACGAATGGTTTTGGTTATAGTTGGTGCGTTATAATGGCTATTTTTATTTGAATATTATAATACATATATATTTCTTTTATAAGAAAAATGTTGTTTTGTTTCAAGTTCTTATGTAAATGTTATGATTTTTTGCTTCCTTTTTCTCTAGCAGCATTCTGATGATGGATCATGTAGTATGATCTGAAACGTTGATGTTAAAAAATGCTACACAATCGAATCCAGAAACAGACGCTAACAATAATATGGATTGTGGAAATCTAATGGATCTCAAGTGAAAATCAAATCAAGCAATTTTTTTGTCATAGATAAATATTTTTGTATTCGAAGAGTAAATTAATTTTTTTCTATAAAATTATAACTTGAATAGTACATATTTATATTTGCCTTGATAAATTATATGTTGTTGAAAACTAGCATCTCATTTCAAGTTCTTATACATATGTTACTGTATTTTTATTTGAATATTAATATATTTAGATTCCTTTTATAAGGATTATTTCTTTTTTTTTAAATGGTGTCTTGTTTCAAGTTCTTATGTAAATGTTATATATTTTGAAAAGTGAAGATCAAATCAAACAATTTTTTTGTCATAGAAACACTTTTGTATAGGAAGAGTAAAATAAATATTTTTTTCTTATAAAATTATAACATGAATAATACATATTTATATTTTCCTTGATAAATTATATGTTTCTAAGAAATAGCATCCAATTTCAAATTCTTATACATATGTTATAGCTTTAAAAAGATGGATGTCAAATGAAGCATTGAAGTTAGTGTTTTAATCTCTTTCATCCTAATTGAACAAACACCAAAATGGAACATTTTGCCTTCATACCCTTTTAAATTACATTCCTAGAAATTTTATTTTAGTTTCTATTTAAATAAAGAGTTCCTATTAATGAAAATTCATGTGTCTCCTAATGAATCTTGCATGTCATGCTACATTGTAAGAATCATGTTTAAGATTTTGCATTCCAGCATTGACACGTGTCAATATAGGTATTGTTCTAAAGTTTGGTTCCTAAAATTTTGCACTATATTTATCTTTTGAATTTAGAGTTAGGAAGTAGAGATTTTGTTTTTGAGGTTAGCACTATTAAGGAGTACAACTCCATATGATAATACATTCTATATATTACATATCATTGTTGGTCTTCCAAATATAATATTTTCAACAAATCCATTGATTTTCAATTATAGATAGGCATTATTTCTAAATTTCTTCAAATTTGATTATTTTCATTAAATTTAGAGTTCTTTTATATTTTTCTAGAAATCTGATTTCTTTAGAAGAATTGCTAAACTTGATATATTTTCAAAGTTTAGTTGTTATTTTAGTCTCTCCTCTAGCACCTTGCATGAAAAAGCACCTCATTTTTATTATTGTTAAACTGTCAACTTCATACACATATTAGAAAGATAGTTTTGAGATCTATAACCTAGTGAAGCTTATTTTATTTGAATTTCATTATGTTTATTTTACTTTTCATTTTAATTCTTCTTTCTTATGTGCATTATAATAACACTATGGTAAAATGCCAAAAAATAATTGTTGGAGGATTTATGCATTGATTTTTGTTTCCTTAATGAATTGTTATGAAGTTTGAATTTGATGAAGGATACTCCACTACTAACCTAAACACACACAAAACAATAGAGAAATAAATAAAAAATTGTAAGAACCAAACAATTGCAAGAGCAGAAACACTTGCTTTCTATTATCTTCAATGAAATGATATTACAATATTCAAAAAATAATATGCTATAGCCACATGGGAATTTTCATTACAATAATCTATGAATCAAAGAAACCATATCCACCATCAAAACTTCTTCTAATAACCCCTCTTTGTCTTATTTATATTGGGAAGTTTACCTCCCTAGAAGTTTCTAGAAATTGTACCCCCCTTTTATAAGTCGACCATCTTTATATTATTTTTCCCTACATTGGACTATGTTGAGAATATGCCTCCAAATGGGTTCTAACACTCATTGGAATATTTAAAGGAATTTTTTTCTCTCCTAAAGTAGAGCAACTTCTAGAGGCCATATCTTGTGAATCGTGTACACAAATTTCTACTATAGCCACTTTTAGAAACCTCTCAAAGTGTTATATATCTCCACTAGAAAAATGTCATCCACGGCAAGTTTTGACCCCTTTGGAGCCTCTAAGGCTTTCAAAACTAAGTTTAAATTTTTTGTACAACCCCATCAAAATAGAAAATTCAATATCTTCAAAACTAAACTTGATCTTTCCATGAAACTTTTTTTGCATGATTATATATCCAAAATGAACCTCCAAGGAAGTAATTAGAATATTTTTTGTTCAAATGAAAATCTTACTAAAAATAGTAAACTTTCCAAAAATAGTAACCCTTCCCAAAATAGCCCTTATTGAAAAACTAGACAACATTTTTGGGTGATGCAAAATTTCTCTTACACCCTGGATTCTCCTACATCAAACACCTAGAGTAATTTGAAAAGTGACCTTGTCACATCTCAGGAATTTAGAGGAAAACCAAGGCGTTCAACCTCTTCTTTTGATAGCCATGATGAATCATCAACGGATCATCCTTTCTATTTGACCAAGTACTCTTCATATTTCTTATTTATTGTGCTTCTACCAACACAACTATCCAATATGTCTCCTATCTCTTCTATAGATGAAGTAGATCTTTGAATATTCCATTATGCTTCTTTTATCTCATCTACAATACCTCCTTCATAATACTCTATCAAATCTAAAATATTAAACACAAGTGAACTTTTGAGTTCACTGGACAATTGTACTTCATAACATTTTTATGAATCATTCTTCTTCATGAATTTGCATGGTCCAAATTTCTTCATCTTCAATAGTTTATTGTATGTTCCCAGTGCTGGAAATCTCTCCTTTCTCAAATGAACCATGACTTCATCTCCAACCTAAAGTTCCATATATCTCCTTTTCTGATCTTCCTTAGCCTTGTACTAAATATTTGTTTTATTAATATGTTGTCTCACCTCTTCATGTAAATTATTTTGGTATTCTAAAAAGTCTTTAACTTTGGTGCTACACTTTTCTCATTTGTCCAAATCCCTCAACTTAGAAGAATTTCTAGGACTACATCCATATACAACCTGGAATGGACATTTACTAGTGCTCCTATTGACAGAATTATTGTATGCAAATTATGTCTTTGGTAAAATTAAATCCCACCCCTTTGGTTTATCTCCTACTAAGCTATCTCCACAAATTTCCCAAAATCCTATTCACCACTTATGTATGTTCATCAGTTTGTGGATGGTTTGATGAGTTGAACTTCAAATCTATCTTAAGCTTTTCCATATTGTCCTCCATAAGTACCCAACAAACTTAGTGTCACAATCTACAACTATGCTTTTGGATAGACCATGTAGTTGTTATAATAAAGGTAGCACACAACTGAGAGGGGGGATGAATCATTTGTGTGGAAAAAAACCAAAACCTTATGTAAACTTAAATCTTTAATCTCATATCTGATTGTAAATCATGAAAGAATTGGTCCATAAAACACAAGAACACATAACACCAAATTTTTTTGTTGTGGAAACCCTGTAAGGGGGAAATCCATGATAGAAACCCACAAGATGATGTACTTTGTTAGAAGCACAAAAATCATTTAAAGATACAAAGGTGAATGCACATGCATTCAAGAACACTAGCTAGAGCTCACTTCCCAAATACAAGTGAGGGAAACAACCCCCAAGATTACAATAAGGGATATTACCTTGAATGGACTACAAACCACTATGGACAATAATCTACTAATTTATTAACTGAAAAATAGAATATCCAATATGTCACTACAACTCTGATGAAGTACAATAAATTTTTGTCTCAATTATAGATTTGATGCAGTCAAGGATAGAGGGAACTCAAAGAGTTCAGTCCAATCCTTTTAGAAAGAGTCACACAATGGAAGAGATACAAAAAGACACTTGAGGGAATGCAAGATCAGCCTTCTTATTATCAGGTAATCAAGTATAATGGATCTACATCATGCAATCATGCATTCTAGGCATACAAGCCTAATTCATGAACCTTTTATAGGTTATCTCTTTATACTATCTATTCTAGAATCCAGATAGAGAGCTCTACAGATGTTTCTTTCTTCTATATCTTTAATGTTTCTCTAAGAGATCAATTACAAGAGTTTATAAAGCCTTCACAAGCAACAATTCAATCTAGGGAAGATTACATTCCTCAATGAAGAAAAAATATATTACAAATATAGGTCAGGACACAAATCATAAGGATCTTCACTCAATTGATGCAACATGAAATGTGATCCCTCAAGTAGGTTAGCTAAAAATATGTTATCATTAATAATGTTCCATTAATATTTTTCGATTGGGAAAATCCTTCACAAGATTGAGAAATAAAAACTAGTCATGAAACGTGAAGAACAGTTAAGTCCCACCAAAAATCTATAAGATCTTATATGTGAATAAACCAACTAGGATGCAAACCTCGGAGAAGGTTTAGGAAGAGTTCATGAACACACCAATAGGTTTTTAGCTACAAAGGATCCGAAATGAATAAATACTGAAAGAAATATGAAGACTAAAATTTTAGGAAACTAGAAAATAAATATATTTTTGGTTGATGCAAGATTACCAAGAGCCCAAGATGCTCCTGCATCAAACACCTGGGGTTATTTGAAAATTGAGTATGTCACTTTCCTAGGGCTAAAGGAAAACCAATATGGTTAACCTTGGCTTGATAAATCTATGAAGCACTCCTACTAGTATGTCTTTCCACTTGACAAGATACTCTTTACATTGTTTACCTCCTGTGCTTTGATCAACTTTACTACCCAAAATCTTAGCTATCTCGTCCATTTTTTTCTTAGGATACTATTTCTCAACATTTGTCATCATTGTCACAAAGATTGAGTTCATGATACTTAAATAAATTTTAAACATTGAATATAGGTGAAATATCCATATCATCTGGTAACTCCACTTCATATTCATTCCCTGGATCAAATTTCCTCAATATCTTACATGGTCTAAACTTCCTCATCTTTAGTATGTTATATGCTCCAACAGGAAACCTTCCTTTCTTTTGATATACTAACACCTCATCCCGTACTTGGAATTCCTTATGTCTCCTCTTCATATCTGCTTTTCCCTTATATGTTTGATTCACTATATCCAAATGTTGTTTGACCTATTTATGTAAGCTACTCATGTGTTCCACAAATTCTTCTGCTTATGTACTCCTCTTGTTTTCATTATTGATGTCCCTCAAATCTGATACTCCTTTAGGATTAAAACCAACAACTACCTCAAATGGTGTCTTCCTTGTGCTTCTATTCACTAAATTTTTATATGTGAACTCTGCTTGTGCTAGAACTAAATCCCAATTTATAATATTTTCTCCAACCAAACACCTCAGTAAGTTACCCAAACTTGTGTTCACTACCTCTATTTTTCCATTTGTCTACATGGATGAAATGTAGAACCAAACTTCAATTCTATCTTCATATTCATCCATAGTATCCTCCAAAAATAACCAACAAACTTACTATCCCTATATGAAACTATACTCTTAGGTAATCCATGCAGCCTCACAATCTCCTTGAAAAATAATTTAGCTACATGTATTACATTTTTTGTCTTCTTACAAGGTATAAAATAAGCCATCTTTAAAAACCTATCCACCATCATAACTATAGAATCATGAACTCTTGGTTTATTTGGTATCCCCAGTACAAAATTCATGCTAATGTACTCCCAAGGTTGTAATGGAACTGTCAAAGGTGTATACAATGTAGTATTCTGACAAATTCTACAACTTTGAACAAACAACCTGACATCCTTATAAATCTAAGGCCAAATGTGAGTTTCGCTCACTAAAGCTACTAGCTTGTCAATACCAAAGTGTCCATCTAATCCCCCACAATAATTTTCCTTAATTAGATTATCCCCCATAGAACTTCTAGGTATACAAAATTGAATTCCCTTGAATAACATACCACCCTAAATGAAATAGTTTAACCATTTTCTTTGGTCAACTATAGTAGGTTCTCTACAAACTTTATAAGGTTTGGACAAATCAAGTTCCTCCTCATACAAATTCTTCAACACATAAAGTCCCAATACTTTAACTCTCATCTCTATTAACAAGGTCTTTCTACTCAAAGCATCAACAACTTTATTTTTTTTACCACTTCTATGTTTCAACACAAAGGTATAAGTCTAGGAGAATTCAACTCATCTCATATGTCTCTGATTCAACTTACTTTGACTATTCAGATATTGCAAGGCTTGATAATCAGTGTACAACAAAAACTCCTTAAGCAACAAGTAATGTCTCCATTTCTTCAAGGCTTGTACTATGGCATAAAATTCTTAATCATAAACTAAATATCTTCTCTTGGCATCATTCAAGTTTTCACTGAAATAAGAAATTGATCTACCCTCATGATTTAACAATGCTCCAATTGCATTACCACTTGCATCATAGTCCACTTGACAAAATTTATTGAAATAAGATAGGGCTAACACAAGATCCTTAGTCACTTTCTACTTCACCAATTAAAAACTCTTTTGTACTCCATGTGTCCACTTGAATTCTTTTATGTCCTTTTTCATTATCTCAGTCATAGGATTACAAACTAAACTGAAATTCTTGATGAACTTTTGGTAAAAACTCACCAATCCATGAAATGATCTCACTTATCCAATATTCACAGGTGTAGGCCATTCTAATATTTCTTTAACCTTCTCAAGATCCATCTTCAATCCTATTGCAGACATCATGAATCCCAAATACACCATATATTCCTTTATGAAAGAACACCTCTTGTTGTTTATCAATAACTTCTCATCTCTCAATATTTGTAATACTTATTTTGGATGCAACAAATGATCTTCTTCACTCTTGCTAAAAATTAGAATGTCATCAAGATAAATAATTAAAAACTTACCCAAGAATTTCTTCAATAACTCATTCATCAACCTCATGGAAGTACTTGGTGTATTAGAAAATCAAAAGGGTGTCACCAACCATTCATATAATCCTTCATTTTTTTTTAATGTAGTCTTCCACTCATCTCCTTCTCTGATTCTATTCTAATGATATCCACTCTTTAGATCTATCTTGGTAAAATATTGAGCTCCACTTAAACATTCCATTATATCATCTATTGTAGGCAAAGGAAATCATTGTTTCACTATGATCCTATTAATGGCTCTAGAATCAGTACACATCCTCCATTCTCCATTTTTATTTGGTGCCAATACTACAAGTACTACACAAGGACTTAAACTTTCTCTAATCAAACCTTTCTACAACAATTATTGCACTTGTCTATTAAATTCTTCTTTCTCTGATGGTGTCAACCGATGTGTTTCTTTATTTGGTAAACTTTCTCTAGAAATTATATCTATGCAATGACTAATAATTATCATAGGTGGTGATCTATATGGTACACATTATCTAAGATTATATCCCTTATACTCACTCAACAATTCTCTTATTTCTTGAGTTTATTTTTCTACTGAATCTACATCGGGCTTCTTAGAATTTAAAGCATAACACACTTTATCATTTTTCAAGCCATCTAATAATTTCCTACCTTTAACCAAACAAAATCTAATACTAGTACAATTCTCATTCTTAGGAGTCTCAACTTAAGACCTCCTAATTGTGCTCATGTTCCTAGGTGCACCTGCACCATACTGCTAAGCTTGAAATTTTTCCAAGTCTTTTAGGAATGTGTGTATGACCTGCAATAAAAATTATGTCATAAATCACCATATTTAACTTTTTATTCATTTATCTTCACCTCTTGTCGTAATCTCTTTTCCTTCTTCATGCCTCTTATCAGCATCTTCTTTTCTTTCAAGGACAAAGGACTTTCCTTTCCATCTTCTTCTCTAGTGCCCCTATCAGTGGAGCATCAATGGATGCAACTTCCATGGTACCATATCAGTCATAAATCTAGTTTTCTTTGCTGCTAAAAACTCACCAACCTCTTTTTCTCACCTAGGATTCCCATCCTTCCTCTTTCCCTAGTCTCTTGGCAACCAACTTGGACCATCCATCCTACCCAATAGTAGATCCTGGAAGATGCTTTCCTCTTTGCACCTTCTACCCAGGTTAATCTCCATTGCAGAATGGTCATGACATAATTTATCTTGTCTTCCCATACACATAACCTAAAAATTTCTTCTTTGTATCTAGTAGATAAGCATCTGCAACCATATCTTTATCAGCCAAACCAAATAACAAAGCATAAGGCTAGCTCCTAGTGTGGATTGCCTCTCTCGGTAGTCTACCCACACACTCAAGATCTTCTAGCTCTGATACCAATCTGATGCAAAGAATCCTATAAAACCAATCAACCTAAAATGATCATTTTGATCCATCCAACATTTCATCATATATAATAAACATTCAAGAGAGGTAAAACATCTTCACAATCATCAATCCTTTATTTCGTAGTTTTTTTGATCAGCACTTAGAAATATGTAAATTTTGTTATAAGTAATATTTGACCAATTCCTCTAGTAGAAACTATATACACTTAAAAATGGCTTCATTAATTGATTAAATATTTATTATTTAATTAATATTGAATTGATAAATTAATTAAATATTTATTATTTAATTAATAATTATTCCTCTATTTATTAAATAAATTATTCAATTTATTTACTAAATTCACTATAGTCTATTCCTCTATCCTAAATCTTCTAATTAGTCTTATTAAAGTGATTTAATTAAATACACAATCACCTAAATATGACTAAGTTCCCTAGTCCACCTCACCTACCTAGTCACCTGACACATCACTTTGGCTAAAATAAATAATTATTATTAATTATTTATTAGTATTTATCCTCACCCACACATGTCCTATTCTTAAGGGCTATGTGGCCTCATAGGACTTAGTCTCATGACCACATGTCCTCTCTTAAACTAAGTCAAGAGACAATCCCTATTCCTAAGGGGCTTCTCAAGCCACCTCTAAGGGTCAAAAGTGACTCATGGGACACTTGTACAAAGAGTCCTCATGAGGAAAAGGTCTCTCCCTCTTTCTCTCTTTGGTCTTTGTGAGACACTTGACATGTGTCTTTCCCTTCCACCTTGTTCTCCTCCATGTCAATGTGAGAGGAACATCATCCCTATTCTTCCTCTCACATTCCAACTACATCCCCCTTTATCTCAACTCCTTCAACCAAGTCAATCCTAGCCCTAGGATCTTCCACATTTCATTCTCAACCGTAGGATTGTGCCACCTATGCCTAGATCCTCAAAAAATCTATAAAAGGAGCCTCATTTCCTCTTTGTGAGCTAATAGGTATTCTTGTAATAGGCATTCAAGCAATCAAGCAATCAAGCATCCAAGCATCCAAGCATCCAAGCATTCTAAGAGAAATCAATCCATATTATCATCATTTCATTTGCATTCCATCCATTAGATTGCATAAACTATTGTGCACTCATTTCATAAAATCTCCACACTTTGGTAGCATCTTGGGAGAAGGCTTCATTTGGAAATCTAAGAGCTCAACCTCTTCAAGAAATCAAGGCTAGGAGGAAAATGGAGAAAAGTTGCATGGTAGGTGAAGGTAATTGATTTAGTTTCATCATTTTACAGTTACTTTGTACTCTTCATTGTGTTGCATTAGATTGATTTATTGGCTTTTAATAGTTAATTTATCATCTCTAGTAATTAGACATCTAATTTGCATACAGTTTTGGTGCTAGAGGGAGGGCCCAACCGGGCTTTTCACTTTCAATTTTTAGTTTTCCGTGTGCAGATTTTCCTACAGGATATTTCAGCGCATTCATACACGATTCATATGCATCCATTCATTTCTACTACGCATCCATTTTCTGACACTACAGTCACTGTTTCTCCTTTTGGATTTTCACTTTCTGTCATATTTATGTGCATTAGTTAAACTATTTTGTGCATACCTATTTTTCTACTCTGCATCTGTAATAGTTGCACATATACATCATTTCACTATGCATTGGTATCTCTGTGCTGTGCATCCATATTTTCTGCGCATTTATCAAACATTACTGTGCATTTAGTTCACTGTTCTACACATTTGTCATTTGTTGTGGTAGACTTCAGTTTTACAGTTGTTTAGATTTTTAGCTAACATTTTAACAAGTGTCTATTCATTTTGGTAGTATTTCGGCTATTTTGCAGGATGTAATCTTGAAGACCCCATTGCTAAAAAAAATAAAATTTCTAACAGTTTGATTGCAAATTGCCAAGGGGTTTGCAAAATAAACTACAATCTCGTTTGGGCTTAAAATAAGACATGTTTTTGCTTTGTGTGTCTTCTTTAGCATAGAATCAAGTGTCTATCATGTTTTTCTTTTTAAGCTATTTGTAATCCCAAAATTAGAACAACATATCCTCTCCCCTCGCCATTCGTGGACCTTAGGTGTAAGAGAAACTGTTATAATTTTTAGAGGGTGGTCTTTGGTGGGAAAAGAGGTACTCACCCCAAGGAATGACCCAACCAGTAATAGGTTAAAGCCAAGCCCTTCCAAACCAATATATAAAAAATGCTAGTTGTATTAGTCTCACATTAGACAGGTGTGAATTTGTTGTGGCAACCAAAATCTCCTCTAGTACCCCAATGGTGCATTAAAGTCCTACCTAGTAGAGGTGAAAGCCTTGCTTTGAAAGGATTGGGAGAGCCCCCTTAATTGGGAAAATGACTTGATCACAACCACTTGAATGGATGTCCTTACTAAAAGCTTTTGTTTAGTGGCCAAAAACCTTCTATCTACTAGCTCAAGGAGTCACCCAAGCTCGTGAAGACACCCCACATTACTCATGGTTCATAGTAGAGATAGCAGTTCTTTGGGAAGTAATGACCCATTGAATTTGGAACTTGGTGTGCCTGAGAAGTGAGTGCACTGTAAGGAGGAGCCTGTGCCTCCAAGTTCCTAGGCTGTCTATTGTGAATTTGTGTGGCTGGATTTTATTATCCTAGTGGGGATTTAGTAGATATCATCCTTGCCAACCATAGGATTGTAAGCGTGTTTGTGCATTCATATTAGCATAGTTAGATTAAAATAATTTATGTTTTGCGTGCATGTGTTTATGCATTTTTCATTTGCCAAAAACCAGAAAACATTAGAAAATCAAACAAAAATTTCAAAATCTTGCAGTCCAAATCAATCAGAAACAAAAACCTGCACATTCATACCAATTTTTTGCACATAAATCAAACTATTCTGCGCTTTTGATAATTTTTATGCGCATCATTCATAATTTGTTGTGCATCTGTCTCATTTTGTTATGCAATTATCAATCTGTCCTGCGCATTTACAATAGTGAGCATTTCC
Source organism: Chamaecyparis obtusa (assembly GCA_027943335.1). Classification (NCBI taxonomy): domain Eukaryota; kingdom Viridiplantae; phylum Streptophyta; class Pinopsida; order Cupressales; family Cupressaceae; genus Chamaecyparis; species Chamaecyparis obtusa. Next base: position 1,891,145 of record BSBK01000164.1, read on the forward strand.
ACAAACTTGGCAATTTTCAAAATCACTTTTTCAAATACCCATTTTTGTCCTTAGTAAGATTCTAGAAAAATAGTCGAGTTACACAGACCTCTGATCTTTAGTTTGACCATTTTCATCATTTTTCATCATTCCTTCATCAAAAACTCATCAAATCATTTTCTTCTAATCTTTGAAATTCTCAATTTAGTGTTGAAACATTACCTTATTTATCAGATTTTGATCTTTGTGAGTTTACCATATCAGGATATATCATCCTTAACCACCAAACTTACTTAGGTTATTATCTCTTGATTTCCCTTTGTCATATCATAGTGAGATCTATACCTCCTATTGACTTAGAGTTTATCAAGTGGTCTTATCACTTTTCAACACTTATCAATATCTTTTCTATCAATCACTTTCCATATCTTTTCATCAAACATCTTTCATTCCACAAATCAATTTTCCCATTTTATGGTTCAAACTCGATCTCAGAAACTCAAACAAGTCATTGATTTAGCATCCCTAGACAAAATGGATGGAAATACCAGCAACGAAGAAAACCCTTGGCCTGAAGCTCCTAAGAAAACTTCACTTTTTACATCCAATGACGAACCCACCGATGACGAACTTAGGGAAGCTTCACAAGATCCTCAATTTTATCATGTCATGGAAAGACTCATAGGCTTGGATAGAGAGATGTATTTCCTCATGCTTTCTCAACAAGGAGCTAAGTTACCAAGTGATTTTGATGTTTCCCATCTTAGAGAACCAGTTCACGCAAACAATCAAGAAATCCCTAAGGGTTCTCAAGATACTCATGGAGCAAAGGAAACCAATCAGCAATCCAATGCTTCTCATAGTCATGAACAACACACTACTTCTCAAAATGATTAGCAAAACCATGCTTCCCAAAATCGTGCTTCACAAAACAATGCTTCCCACAACAATGTTTCCCAAAACTCTCAAGGAAACATGTTATCTTTGGATCCCGTTCTACAACAAATCCAAATCCTTCAACAACAAATCTGTGACATCCAAACTGGATCATCAACAAAGAAGTATTCCTTGGATGATATATGTCCTTATCCTTTTGATAAGAACTTAGCAATGATTCCATTCCCTCCTCATTTTGAGGTACCAAAATTTGACAAATACAAAGGGAATTCAGATCCACAAGACCACATTCATGAGTTTTGTGTTGTTTGTATTGAAGTCGCTCACAATGACACTTATCTTATGCAACTATTTCCATGAAGTTTAGGAGGACAAGCTATGGAATGGTTCTCCAAACTACCCCCAGGCATCAAATCTTTCAATGAACTTCTTGACAAATTTGTGACTCATTATTCATATAACATCAAACATGAAGTCACTATGCTTGATCTTTGCAATGCACATCAAAAGAATGGAGAACCCTTCCTTACTTTTTTGCAAAGATGGCGTCAATTGTTTTCCAAATATCCACGAATGATTCCTAAACAAGAAAAGATGGATATCTTTGTGCATAACCTTACACCAAAAATGAGTTATAGGTTACAATTGCAATGTCCACCAAACTTCAATAAGCTCATAGAAAATGGTATCAAGATTGAGGAAGCCATGGTCAAAAAAGGTGAGATAACACTTTATTCTAAAGACAATGTTGGATCTTCAAATTCCAATTCCAACAACTATAACAATGACAAATCAAAATTTTGGAATAAAAACAAAAACATTGTCAATGATGGGATTGTTGATAATCATAATGTCAAACCAACACAACCCCTTCTCAATCTCACCAATCAGGCCAATGCTACTCAAGGAACCTACAGCAATCAATCATCAAATCAAAATACCAACAAAGATTCATCTAAACCATGGTTTCCTTTCATGTCACCTCGAAGAAACTTTACTCCTTTAGGGGAATCTCTCAAATCAGCATTACGGAAGTTAATCACAAAGAAACTCATTACACTTCCTGAAATGAAAGATTTCGAACCTAGAGTGAAGCCTTCTTGGTGGGATGAGAATGATTATTGTGAATTTCACAGAGGAAAAGGACATAAAACCAATGATTGCAAAAGGCTCAAAAATGTAATTCAAGACTTAATTGAAAGTGGTGAAATTAGTGTTGACAGACATACCTCAAATGAATCACATACAGCTTTCAAAGATCCACTTCCTAAACATGAAAAAGGAGGTTCTTCCAATACTAAGAGTGACAATCAAGCCAATTATAATTCTACTCCATATCGATATGTTGGTAACATTTGTGAATGTCATCCTTCTAAGTATTATGCCAATGTCATTACCATCAAAGGAAAATCAGAGAGTCAACCAGTCCATGTTACTACTTGTGCTCAATCCAAAGTTACTCTCCAAGGAGTCCAGTCTAAACCAAATGCACCTCACAACAAGTCTATTTACGTCCCAAAGTCTACAATGAATATTTCCAACCAATACAACCTTTTGGAACAACTCAAGAAAACACCTGCCCAGATATCCATCTTAGAGATTTTGTGTCTATCCCCATCTCATAAAGATATCCTTGAAAAAGCTCTCTTAGAAACCCAAGTCCCCACAAATCTAGATCATGATCAATTTCAAGCTATGGTGGGCCATTTAACAACCCCACATTACCTATCCTTCACTAAGAATGATGACTTAGCTATTACCCAACCTCATAATACTTCCCTACATATCAAAGTCCTTGTCTAGAGTCACAAAATCAAATGAGTACTAATAGATGGAGGAGCTGGCTTAAATATCTATACATTGAAACTAGTCCTTGCATTGGGATTCTCTGAAAATGTTGTTGATCCCAAGAAGAAAATCATGATAAAATCTTATGATGAGGAAGAGTGGTCATCCAAGGGGTCTGTTGTTTTACCAATTAGAGTTGGTCCTATAATCAAAGATGTACCTTGCCAAGTACTAGACATGGATCTTGGTTATAGCATTCTCTTAGGAAGACCATGGATTCATTCCATGCAAGCTATACCATCAACCTATCATCAATGCTTGAAATTCCCTCATAATGGTTAGGAAGTCACTATCAAAGGAGACACTAATCCATTCTAGTATTGTAGCTCTGTGAAGACATCTGACTCTTTGATACCTTATAACCGTACTAGATCTTCTACAACTACACCCAATGATCCTAGTAATATAGCATCAACTTCAAAATCAAATGGGATCAAGATTGATATAAAAGAAAGAAGTATGGGAGAATACACTTTAGGTCAAGCTCTTTGCATCACAGAGTTACCTTTATCTCCAAGATCATATGGTAGATCTTTGATCACTAAACAACAATCAGAACCCCCTTCAACACTTGTTTATGACACATTTATAAGTGGGGGCACAATATCCAAAGAGGCAGCTGAGCGTAATGCTACACATTTGCTTAAGTCACAGAAGCATGAAGAGGATATCAAACATGAATATATATCACTTGATGTCTATGGTAAAGGGTATACTTTGCTACAAAAGATGGGATACCAAGGTGCTGGACCTATAGGGTTACAAAGAGAAGGTTTTATCAAACCAATTTTGTAAAATCCAAACTATCAAAGAGACACTATAGGATTAGGATACAAAGGAGAAGGACCAAAAGAACCAAAAGGAAGAGCAAAGATCACACCTTTTCATGATATATCTAAAGCTCCTACCTTACAATTCAGAAAGAATGGTATGTATGTAGATCCAGAGAAACAAAGGATAGCACAGAGAATCATTGATAGACTTGGGGATGATGATGATTCTAACTCAAATGATTATGAATGGGATTCATTATCTGATTGTACTATAGAAATAGGAGTTGATGTTGTCCATCACTATAGTAACAATTACCATGAGGGAGAGAGTTCAAAGACTAACTCACTAGGATTGGTCCCACATAATACTACTCTTGTCGATCATGAGGGAAGTGAACGTTATCTTGTGATAGATGAATCGGATGAGAGTATGGAAATAGACCTCACTGATACCATCATAAACCTTGATAAACTACTAGAGATGATAAATTAACTATTAATTAGATAGCCTCCGGCACAACCAAAACAGCCAGCTGCAAGAGCTCCACTATAGGTTCCAGTAGCGCAGGTATAGATACTAGCTAGCCTAGTAAAGGGACTAGTTGTATCGGTACAGGATGAGGTAGATGTTTTATTAGCTCAGGGCGAAGTGGTACAGGGTGGATAGATCCTTGGTGATGGATTAGATGAGCAGGATGCTGAGATGCCAGATGTGGGGGCACAGGAGGAGTAGGCTAAGATGGACATTAGGGGACAGTATCCCTATCTATAGAGAGATGGTGCTGAGGAGGAGCTAGATATTGATTCATTGCTAGTCTGACTAGCAGTTACATAGGTACAGGAAGATCGGGTTCCTAGTCTTAAGAGACAAATAGAGAGGATGGATAGGCACATGGGAGTCTTGAGAGCTAAGTGGGATGTAGCGCTTGAGAGACTCAGGGAGTCAAAGATGTTACTAGATGAGCTACAGCACATAGATAAGTTGGTTCCCCATGGAGATAGCATTAGAGCAATGATACATGTCGGGAAGGAGATATCCTACTGGTGAGAGGCGTATAGACAGGCGGTCCTAAGGGATCAATGGATTGGGAGCTACAGGGAGAGCTCAGTGGCTATTAGGACAGTAGTTCATGATAGAGAGGCACCAGCTGGTGGAGGGGGTGTATCATCACACCCTCCTAGAGCACTGATAGGTTTAGGAGAGCATGGTGGATCCTCAGCATCAGGTGGTTCAGCAACACAGGGCCACATTGCATCTCGTAGACAGCGGCAAACAGAGTCTGGAGGTAGTGGCTCATAGATTTGAGAGATCATTGTATACACTATTGTACCATTATGTTTAATTTTATCATTATATTTTTGACTTGATGGACATGGACATTGGACACATTGTTATTGATTATATCATTGGACATTTGGACAATTTTGGTGATTTTATGGACTTTATATGATGGACTCTATATGATTGATTCTATATTTACAGTGATGTAGTTCTATCATGATTTACTTTGATGATTTATATACATGTGCGTACTGACATATGCAGGATGTGATGATTTACTTTAAAATGCATAGAATGTATGTCTTAGAATGCTAAATGCTTTATATTCTATTTGATATATTTGATGCTTAATGGGTAATCATATGATGTTGATATAAATGCATGTCCTTAATGATGTTTACTAATGTGATGTGATTATCAATGCAATGATGTGAATAATGTGGATAATGGATAAGGAATGGATACTAAATGAATGATATAATAGACAATAAATGCATGATGATATAATACGTGCAATGGATACTAAATGACATTGTAATGCAAAAAGATATCTAATGTAATAAATGATAATGTACCTAAAATGATTGAATATAATAACTGTTAGAGTAAAGTATTAATTATGTTAATTAATCTTTACTCCCTTCTTAAGATGTCAACTTCCTTTTGCTTTAGTTAAAAGCACATGCATTAGTTGGTCTAAACTCATGCATTAGTCATGTAATAGTAAAACTGATTATTGCATGCACTAGACTTTTCCTTTCAAGGCTTTCGATCTCCTTTATAAGGATGATCCATTGTACATTATTATTCATTCATTATTGAGGATATTTTCTTCTTCATATTCTGAGTCAAACCCTTGGCCTCTTCTTCTCTCTACTTCCTTGTAACAGGTTTTTTGTATGCAGGTGATCTTGGCATTCTGTGGATTTGTATTGCTCAAATCCTACAATAACTGATAACATGATAAAAGAAAATGAGATGAAATGATAGCTATAATGAATGATTATATTATATACAAATGAACACTCCTAATGAAGATATTACATGTCTCTAAATGAAAAAAAATCTTAAGATTTTTAGTTGTCCAAATGTCCTCAACTTGAAATAACAATGTTTTTGACACAAGAAGAATGGACTATGAGAAAAAGATAACCTAATAAGAAAGGTAACTTACAAATCTCTATAAAAGGAGCACTGATATGCAAGTTGTGAACTATTTAAATGGAATGCAATATGAAATGAATGTATCTTCACAACTTTAGGTAACATCTTAGAACTTTATAATAACTGGAACTTGATTTTCATCATTGAGCTCGTTATGTTGCAAGAAAATGCAAGCATCATGGTATAATTAAACTAGGATGACCTGAGCACTTCTTGCATGGAGTTTAAATTTGCAAACTTGACAAGCATCTAGGTATAATTGAACCGAGATGACCTGAGTTTCATTTGCATAACAGAAAAGGAATATTTCCCACCTCCATCGGGGAACAAATATTTGGAATCAAGGTATATGCTGGTGTATCACCATAAATAGCATATGTAGAGTAACATGATTTAGATGTTGTCAATGCTATGAAATGGATGAAGGCACTTATGCGCAGACATGCCAATTATTTGTTCCTTTGATTTCATCAAAAAATATCCCACAAACAGAACTCAAAGAAAATACCATGTCCCATCATGGCTATCCTAATCAATGACATTTTTAGAGTTTCAAACTTGTTAGGCCTTTTTTCTGTCATTGCAAAATCTTGTGAAGTTGGCCTGTTCTGTGCAATTGTTTTTGTTTTGCTGACGTGTCATGCCTACAATCTCAGTCTTGACTTGCGATGAAATCCACTTGATTCATGGTGTGCTTGTCTTACCCTATGTGTTTCGTGTGGTGCCTTGCTTTAGTCCAAACTGCATCTCCTAAATCATAATGCCCAGAAAGTTATTTGAGTTTCAAGGTCCGCAGGAAGCATTTTTAAAGTTCTGCCTTAGTGTCAAAAACCCACAGTGTTTTCAAAAACCTATGATGTTTTTAGCTTCCCTGCTATCTTTCGATCTGTCAATATTTCTATGTGTTTTTTATCCTTCACCGAAAATCCTATGTGTTTTCGACCTTGCACAGTTTCTTGTTTGCCAGCATTTCCTAACTGCGCAGGTGCGATCCGTTGGTGGGCCCTAGCTCTTTCCATTGCCCGGTGTGGTTAAAGCTTGGACAAGATCTATGGACATCGATTGTTCACCTGGTGAAGTTGCACGGTGTTTATCCTTAGCACTTTTGTGACGGCTGTCAGATTTTCTTATGTGAGTGTGATGTGGGCCTAGTGTCACAGGGGAGGCAGGGGGCATGTTCTTATTGGCTGTCGCATGGCCGCATGTCAGAATTTTCTAACATGTGATCATGTGACCACTTGCCATCTATCCGCTTGGGTCCCAGTCTTCTACGATGTTTAGTTTCTTGGCGGTTAAGTTTCCATTCCATGACCTGGTGACCAACGGTTATCTCCTTGTCGCTTGATTCTGGCCGTTAAGCTGCTAACATCTGGCGACTTGGCTGGCGGTTAAGTTTTCCTTAGTCACGCAGTCGCGTGATGGTGGGCCTAGATTTTCAAAGCTTTTTCCAGGTGGGGTCTCTTCGGTGGTGATGTGGCAGCTATTGGTTGGTCATCGCATGATCGCATAGCCCATTCTTTGGCTATGTGATCATGCGACTGGTTGACACGTGTCCTTGTTCTCGCTAGTAGAGATGGTAGTTTGGCATCCGTAGGGGTGACGTTGCAGATCCTGTGGTTGGCGCATGATCTCATGGGAGGTTTCAAGCCCATGCGACCATGCGCCCACCATTCATTTTTGGGCTTGTTTGCAGATGGGTCAAAGGTCCCTAGGGCATCTTTCAGGTGAGGTGGTGGTGTTTTATTGGCTGGCCGATGGTGGTGTTATCTTCATGCGATAGTGGTTCCAGAGGTGGACATGTGGTAGCCTGTGATTGGCTATCACATGGTCACATAGCTCAATTTTTGGCTATGCGATCATGCGACCACTTGCCACGTGTCCCCGGGGCCCATCGGCAGAGTGGTGCTGGTTGTAGTTTGGTGGTGTGACATGTGGTAGTTTGCTAGCGATTAGTCGCATGTTTGCATAGCCTTTTGCAAGGCTATGCAAGGCTATGCGATCATGCGACTGACATCTTCTGTTGATGATTGTGGTCAGGGCAAGGTTGTAGTCTATGGCGTGTCGCATGTTCACATAGCCCATTTTCAAGCTATATGATCATGCGACAATTGTGTGGCGTCGCTATTGCGGAGTTAGCCTGAGGTGCTTAAATGGTTAAAACATGAGGCCCGCGATTGCATGGTGGCCGTTTGAATTCAAATTTGAATTCTTAGGGAACTTCCAATGACCAGAAAGTACTAAGATTTATGGAATTCATTGCAGAGTAGACCCTTTTCGGTGAGAAATGACTGGTTTTTCATTTGCGGTGTGGTCCAGGGTGCTGTTGGATCATTTGTAAGGCTTGTACCGCAAAGGTTGTGTGCTCAAGGCATGTTGCAAGGTGTCCTTTTGAGCCCAGTTTTGTGATCCCTTGTACTTGCAGAGAATATTTTCATGATTAGGGATCAGTTCTAGTTTCCTCTTTCCTAATTTTGATGTGTTTCCTACCCTTGTAATAACTTTTAGACCATTTTCCAGTAGGTTAGGTGGTTGATACCTTAACCCTAGCTATCTGAAGCTTGTTGCATCTGATCTTGAGGATCCCAAGGCAGCTAGTGGTATAAGTGGTAGAATCTTTGATTTTGCAGAGGTTCCAAAATCTTGTTGCTTTTGGTCCCTGGTTTTTTACTGTAATACACTGATAGAGGTTTGATTTGGTGTCTTTTTCTTAGCTTTGTGTCATGCTAATTGTATGCTGATTCTGGATTTGTTAATGAAAACATTCTTGAATCCTAATCTTGTATCTTGTGTATGTCTTCTTGCTTGTCTCTGAGCTCATATATGTTAATATCACAAAGTGTGTTAATGTATGGTAAACAAAGAGTATTTTGAATTCATCTCTGAGTTTCTAACAAAGTTAGGATTAAAGCCTTTTAGGTGAATTCAGTGAGTTTACAGCCAGGTATAGAATTTGATGTCCTTGTGCTTGAGGGAAAGGGGTAATAGGCAAAGCACTTACTCTGGTTTCCATTGTGTTTGATTTTAGGTGTTTAGTTGAAGTATATGGTTGGGTGACTCTTAGCCCTAGGATAAGGCACTGGTCCTTTCTTTTGAAGTCATGGTTAACAACCACACAAACATAAACATTCATTTGATAAACCTTTTTAGACTTGTGTTGAGCATTGTATACATCATTTTGAGACTCCTTTAGAGAAGTGAGTCAAGGGTACACCCACCTGAGCATTGAAGCTCAAAGAGTAGAAGGATCCTTTGATCTTTTTTAGTTGGCCCTCTTCCTTGTGGACTTTGGAGTGGTGATAGAGTCAAAGTTTCATTTACATTATCCGTCAAAGTGTAAATCTGCAAGTTGAAGATCAAAGGGAATAATCCACAACCAACAAAACTCATGTCAAAGATATCATGGAATAGCATAGGAAACATGATAACAATGAAATCCATATATGAATGCATAATTTACAACAAATCATTCTAACATGCATGTCATGAATATACATTTCTTTTTTCCAAAAGATAGTGTAAGATATAGTGATCAGTTCAAGTGATGATTTATAGTCAAGATGCGATAGATAAACAGTCATGTTTCGAATGTAGATCACAGATTTTGATTCATCATAAAGATATCTTTGTGAAAGAACATTTGATTGTGTTTTCTTTGTTTGGTGAAAATGCTCCATTGTGTCCTCTAAGAGTCATGATTATCATAGATCCACTTCCTGAACTAGGTCGAGGACATGCCCCCAGCTAGGTGATGGACTGACTTATTATGGATGAAGAAAGACACAACAAGACTAGGATGAAGACTATGACAAATGATCAAGCTATGATAGGGTTTTATTTATGGATAGATACAGTGGATGGTGTATGAACTGGCCATTTTATTATGATATGTACATGGCGGGTATGGGGACTGACTAGCCATTTTATTATGATATATACAATGAACGGACAAACTAGAAGAATCCTAATCGATAAAGGAGCTAACTTGTCACACATAGCACCTGTTCCCAAGTTTTCACCACATGCTTTTATTGTAGTTTTCTTTTGATTTTTATTTTTTTAAATATTTTTTGATATTTTTTTTTTAAAAAATTTTTTATACATACTATATACATAGCCCTTGCATTGGGATTTCAAGGATAGAACCTCTTGAGATGGATATTGTTAAGAGGTTCATCCAAAGGATCTCCCTCAAGCATAGACAACTGATAAGCCCTAGAACCATAGACTGTTGTAACTACAAAAGGACCTAACCAATTGGGTTTGAACTTGCCCTTCTTTTCATAATGCAATTGATTCTTTGGATTTTCATGAAGGACTAAGTCACCCAGCTGAAAGTATCTGATCTTTACCTTGTTGTTATATTGATGAGACATACACTGCTGATAGAATTTCAAATGATCATAAGCTCTATGACTGCATTCATCCAGCAATTCTAGTTCAGTTAACTGTGCAACTCTATAGTCTTCATCAGGAATCAAATCTTTGAGAGTGACATGAAGTGAAGGCAACTTGACCTCGAGGGGCAGGACTGCTTCGAATCCATAGACAAGGGAATATGGGGTGGCTCCAGTAGGAGTACAGATGGAGGTACAATAAGCCCATAAGGTTGGATTCAGTTGGAGATGCCAGTCATGGCCAGCATCATTGACAGTCTTTTATAAAATTTTAACAATAGTTTTATTTGATGCCTCAGCTTGGTCATTTCCTTGGGGATAGTATATGGTGGAATAGTTATGGGTAATATGGAATTTTGCACACAGTTCATCCATGTCCTAATTTTGAAACTATTTCCCATGATCAGTATTGAGATACATAGGTATACCATATCTACAAATGATATAATTTAAGATAAACATGGATATTTGTTTCCCTGTGGTGGTAATTAATGGAACGGCCTCAATCCATTTAGTAAAATACTCTGTTGCAGTGAGAATCCATTTGTGACCATTGGAAAATGGAGGTTTGATAGCACCCATGAGGTCGAGTCCCCACCAACTGAATGGCAAGGTAGTTGTAAAAGGATGTAACTCTTGTACTAGAGCATGAATGAGGTTTCCATGTATCTGACATTTCTTACATGCCCTAGAAAAATGAAAGGAATTTGTTTCCATGGTAGGCCAATAATAACCCATACACATGATTTTCTTAGCCAAAGAGGGACCACTCAAATGTGTCCCACAAATACCCTCATGTACGTCTCGCAAGGAATTTTGAGCTTCATCATGCTTGAGACATCATAGGAGAGTACTGTCAAGACCTCGCCGATAAAGGGTATCAGATATTAGGACATAGCGGGAGGCTTGGCGGAGAAAAGTTCATTTTTTATTTTGAGACAGGTCAGGGGGTAGGATGTCATTTTTCAGATAGGAATAGATTTTTCCATAGATTGGGGAGTTGTGCCCAATTAGATGACATATAATACTTGTATCAAGATCATCATATGCAGGACAAGTCATGGATTCCACCAAGAACTCAAAATGGACCTTGGTATCTTCTGTATCAAACCAAGAAGCAATCATTTCCATTGCATTGGCAGCCTTGTTATCATGCCGAGGAATCTGCTCAAAAGTGATGACTGAGAAATATTGTTTGAAGTCATCAACCATACGTTTATATGGTAATAACTTATCATCTTTAGTCTGATAATCATCATCAACTTAGTTTATAATCAACTGAGAATCCCCATAGACATTTATTTCAATTACTTTCCATTGTAAATCCATCTTTAACCCAATCAGCAAGGCTTCATATTCTGCTACATTGCTAGTGCAAGGAAAGAGCAACTTGTAAGATTTCATAATGGTGTATCCTTGTGGTGTGACAAAGAGAATACCAGCTCTTGAACCCTGTTGAGTATACAATCCATCAAAATATAGTTTCCATGTTTGTGTGGATAAAGCCAAGATATGTGCATCAAGAAACTCTGTGTGTATAGGTTGAACATCCGTTAATGGAGCATCTGCTAGCTGATCTGCTATCACTTGACCTTTGATAGCTTTCCTGTCTACATATTCAATATCAAATTCACTAAGTAGCATGACCCACTTAGCCAATCTGCATGTCAATGTTGTTTTGCTTAATAGATACTTTAAAGGATCAATCTTTACAATGAGCTGGATTGAATGTGACAACATGTAATGTTGCCACTTCTATGATGAAAAAACAATGGCTAGACATGGTCTTTCTATAGGAGAATAGTTTAGCTCATATCCCACTAGGGTGTGACTGATATAATAGATGGATTTTTCTTTTCCTTCATGATCTTGTTGAGCCAATAGAGCACCTAGTGAAACTATCATAGTTGAAATGTAGAGCAAGAGTGGCTTGCTCAGAATTGGTGACATCAGAGTTGGAGGATTCACCAGATATTGCTTGATTTTATTGAAAGTTGCTTCACACTGGTCATCCCATTGGAATAAGATATTTTTATGTAACAAATGTTGAAAGGGATGACTTTGATCTGCTAGTTGAGAAACAAATCTTCAAATGGATTGGAGACATCCTTGCAAGGATCTTAACTGACTGATGTTAGTGGGGGAAGCCATCTCCAATATTGCTTTGACTTTTTCTAGATCTACTTTGATTCCTTTGGCTGAGACAATGTACCCTAACAGTTTACCGGATGTGACACCGAATGCACATTTCTTTGGATTGAGTTGAATCTGATACTTTTCCATCCGGGTGAATATTCTATCTAACACTCTCAAATGACTAGCTCTATCTTTAGATTTTGCTAAAATATCATCAACATAATCTTCCATAATGGTGTGCATCATATCATGAAAGATTGTGGTCATTGCTCCTTGGTAAGTTGCTCCAGCATTTTTGAGGCCAAAAGGCATCACATTCCAATAGTATGTACCCCATGGACAAGTAAAAGTAGTCTTTTCTTAGTCTTCTAGCGCAATCTTGATTTGGTTATAGCCAAAAAATCCATCCATTAATGATAACATCTCATGCACAGCTGTCAGGTCAACAATAATGTCAATATTTGGCAGAGGAAGTCATCTTTCGGACAAGCTTTATTAAGATCTCAAAAATCAATACAAATCTAGATAGACTTGTCTGGTTTTGGGATAGGGATAATATTTGAAATCCACTCAACATAATCAATAGCTTGAATGAATCCAACATCTAGGAGCTTCTTCAATTCTGCTTTAACCATTAATGCAATATGGGGATGCATCTTGTGGAGCTTTTGCTTAACTGGTTTTACACCTGGTCTGATAGATAAATGATGCATAATGAGATTTGGATCCAGGCCAGGCATATCAGCATAGGACCAAGCAAAGTTGATTTGTCTCTCTTTGAAAAATTTTGCAAAAGCTTCTTTCTCTGATTCTGTCAAGGATGTTGCTACTTTGAGGATGCGTGAAGACTCCTCTATTCCAATGTTAAGTGGTACTATTGGTTCTATAAGAATAGTAGATTGCTCTTGATATAGATAGTTGGGAAGAGTGTCAATCCTTCCATTGTTAGGTGCCTCAGAGAGGTTTTCACCATCAGACGTGTTGTTTCTTTTTACTATTTTTGGATCTAATACTGCCACTGAGTGGTTTTCACCATTAGATTTGTTGATTATTTTTATATTTTTATGACTGAAAGGATTGGCACTCTCACCAAAGTAGGCCATGTCATTGAGGTCTATTAGAAATCCTCACTTGTGATCCCCTGGTGGTAAATGATCTCTGATTCCAAAATAGTTAATGATTGCATCATCATTATGGAATACATCAATTCTGGATGATCAGGAGAATCCCAATCGATAAGTTTAGGATATACAAGGGGCATTGGATCATTTGGGTCAGTTTCAAAGGTAGAGATAGTATTGATGGAAAAGTTGTCAAGGTTTATGATGGTATCAGTGAGGTCTATTTCCATACTCTCATCTGATTCATCTATCACAAGATAACGCTCACCAGGGATCTATCCACCCTATACCACTCCACCCTGAGCTAATAAAACATCTACCTCATCCTGTACTGGTACAGCTGGTCCCTATACTATGCCAGCTGGTATCTGTACCTACACTACTGGAACCTATATTGGAGCTCCTGCAGCTGGCTATGCTGGCTATGCCGAAGGCTATCTTCATCCTTGTCTAGCTAGGGGTGGCATCAATCCCCTCTACCTCACACTGCCTCCTCTCATTTGAGGACCAGCCCTATCCCCTCTCCCTCCATCTCCTCCATCACCACCATCTCCTCCACCATCTCCTCCACCATCACCTCCACCTCCTCTCCCTCATTCCCTCCTATCTCATCCTTAGAGTCTCCCGTAGTGTCTATCTACTGGATCTCTCTCTGGTGGCCTCATTGTTAGATCTATCAATCGTGGCACGGGGAAGTCTCTCAAATGCTACTCAAGATCTACAGTCATCCCATGGTCTACCATTGTCTGCCTCATGGTCCATGCCTCAAAATGGCATGTCCAAAAACTCCTGTCGGGCCACATCAAAGGATGCCATAGGTCCCCAGTCTTGTCTCTCTTGATGAGTCTTGCCAAACTCTGTCACACCCTGGGGCATGCCCTGGATCCTGCCAAACTAGCACAGAACTTGACTGACCAACTGTCTCTCCAAAATAAAGGGTGTCCACCCTATAAGCCATCATAACTCAAAACAAAATCCCAGATATCACTCATCATCCCATGGCTCACAACCTAGGTAGGGTCTCCATGTCACTGTATCCAGTGTATCAAAAGTATACTGCCAGTACTCTAAATGTCCCAGTTTTGCCTGAGATAAAATTGAGGAGTATAAATGTATGTAGGGTTGTCTTGGGCCCTAGAATCTAATTGCTACTGGTCTAGTAACTGCAATATGCTCCCATGCCCAAACATGGAGCAATGTGACCCTTGTTGATAATGATGCACCCCTATGGTACACCACCTGATGTAAATCATGATACAGATGTGCTAATAAACACACACCCCAAGAAAATCAGGTCCCATCCAACATCCGTTGCAGAGTGTGGCCCCATCCAACTGAAAATCCATGTGATCTATGATCAAGGAAGATGAAACCCCCAATCGCTCCAGCAAGTACCACTGGTAGAGGCTCATACAAATCCACCATATCATCCCATCTAATCTCTCCCTCCTTAATGTCATCATCTCCAAAGATGGCTCTGCACTCCATCACTTCACCGTGTCGATCATAGGGTACTAACTCTCCTGTGATAGGAAGCCAGAGGATGCGACATACATCCTCTAGTGTAACTGTCATCTCCCCTGTCAGAAGATGGAAGGTACTAGTCCCCGAGTGCCATCTCTCTACTAATGTCATCATCATATTCTGGTTCACCCTAATCTTGAGCATGTAAATAACATGATAAAGGCCAAACACACCAATCAATAGTCTGTCTATCTCTGACAACCCTGGTCTCAGATTTTGTGTGACAGGATATCTCTCCCGTGACATTAGAATATCAATAATGTCCTCCTATACAAATCAAATCAAATCAACCTATCAGATTTTGATAAATTGATCTATAAATCTATCTATCCTATCATATCAATTTCAAACATGTTTTATCACGTGTTTTAATAGATGATTTTATCAATCATCTAGTCTCAAGACAGGTTAACTAGCAACCATGCTACAATGTTGCCTATCTTGACCTAATTGATCAAATTTAAATGCTGAAGGATCTAATCAGCTTATCGACATCTAGTTTGACCTATTTGACTTTCTAATTTGACCACATTCTATCAATCAAACAAATGCGCAACACAGAAAAATGCATGCACCATAATATTCCACATTTGCATCGGAAATCATGTGTGCGCAATTTTATTACACATTTGCGCAACAAGTCATCACCAATGCGCCAAAAGATCCAATGTGCAATTTTACATGACATTTGTGCCACACAAAATTTATCCTAACATGCATGCACCATTTCCCTAAATGAATGTGCAGAAATTTTGAGTTTCTGTGCAAACGTTGCTATTTGTTGCGCATTCATGCGCCGCAACGGCACATTCATTTTTCTGCCCAAGAACAAAATTTTCCTAATCTATTTCTATCATTCAATCTAACCTAAACATGCTAAAATTCTATTCTGACATGTATCAAATCATCAACTGACAAAGAGGATTGAATCACCTACCGGCTCACCCAAATCGGGTGGTCGCTGGAAGCGTCTGACCCTCTCGAAGAGGTGATCTAACAATGGAAATGGCATCCTGGCGGCTCTGCTCTTCTCTCTCTCACGCTCTGATCTCCAAATGACAAGTGTGCACAATGAGCTTATTGTGGACCCCTTAGCCCTATTTATAGCCTGTGGACCCTATGTGCTTGGTGTGTGGACCCTACCTCTCATTTTTATTCTGTTTCACCCCATTTTCAACCATCTTTTCTCATGTTTCTTTCGTGAGATTGATTATCCAAGAAAAAAATAATAATAACAATAATAATTCCAATCATTTTTTTTTGTTGTTAATCAATCTCTCAAGGGGGCATGCTTAGGTCATTTCAGACATTGTCTGGGGTAGGGGCAAAATACTTGAAATTTCTTTGAAATAATGTGGCACACACATTATTTCAAAGAGGGGCAAAATGTATACACTTAAAAATGACTTCATTAATTGATTAAATATTTATTATTTAATTAATATTGAATTGATAAATTAATTAAATATTTATTATTTAATTAATAATTATTCCTCTATTTATTAAATAAATTATTCAATTTATTTACTAAATTCACTATAGTATATTCCTCTATCCTAAGTCTTCTAATTAGTCTTCTTAAAGTGATTTAATTAAATACACAATCACCTAAATATGACTAAGTTCCCTAGTCCACCTCACCTACCTAGTCACCTGACACATCACTTTGGCTAAAATAAATAATTATTATTAATTATTTATTAAAATTTATCCTCACCCACACATGTCCTATTCTTAAGGGCTATGTGGCCTCATAGGACTTGGTCTCATGACCACATGTCATCTCTTAAACTAAGTCAAGAGACAATCCCTATTCCTAAGGGGCTTCTCAAGCCACCTCTAAGGGTCAAAAGTGACTCACGGGACACTTGTACAAAGAGTCCTCATGAGGAAAAGGTCTCTCCCTCTTTCTCTCTTTGATTTTTGTGAGACACTTGACATGTGTCTTTCCCTTCCACCTTGTTCTCCTCCATGTCAATGTGAGAGGAACATCATCCCTATTCTTCCTCTCACATTCCAACTACATCCCCCTTTATCTCAACTCCTTCAACCAAGTCAATCCTAGCCCTAGGATCTTCCACCCTTCATTCTCAACCGTAGGATTGTGCCACCTATGCCTAGATCCTCCAAAAATTATAAAAGGAGCCTCATTTCCTCTTTGTGAGCTAATAGGTATTCTTGTAATAGGAATTCAAGCAATCAAGCAATCAAGCATCCAAGCATCCAAGAATCCAAGCATTCTAAGAGAAATCAATCCATATTATCATCATTTCATTTGCATTCCATCTATTAGATTGCATAAACTATTGTGCACTCATTTCATAAAATCTCCACACTTTGGTAGCATCTTGGGAGAAGGCTTCATTTGGAAATCTAAGAGCTCAATCTCTTGAAGAAATCAAGGCTAGGAGGACAATGGAGACAAGCTGCATGGTAGGTGAAGGTAATTGATTTAGTTTCATCATTTTATAGTTACTTTGTACTCTTCATTGTGGTGCATTAGATTGATTTATTGGCTTTTAATAGTTAATTTATCATCTCTAGTAATTAGACATCTAATTTGCATACAAAAATATATAAAAATAGGATAGAAAAAACATATCAGAAATTAAATTAAATCTAATGGTTAGATCAAAAGATGTGGTCTCTATCCCAAGACCCATTTTGACTGTCTTAAATCAAGAAAGCACACGCTTGCTACTTGCTATGAAATTGTATTTATTACCCAATACTTAACCAAATAAAACAAGATCATACTAAAATGAAATACCTCTAGGTTTGTTTTCATAATATTCAAACCAATAACTTTTCCAATGGTGAAATCATAAGATACTTACAAACCCTTGCCCGCCACTCCATTGAAGGGGGTTTAAAACCAGTCATCACCAAAAACAACATAACTTTCACAAATATGCATAAAAATGACTCAAATAAAATTGAAGTGAAATTTTTATTCAAAAATATTTATAATGAATCTAATTAGAGGTCTCAACTCTTCTAGATGCATTCATACCATGCATTGCAACATAGCTATTTTCAAGAATCCCAAATCTATAAATATCCACTTTCACAAAAAATCCCATAACTTTCTCCAAAGTTGATGAAAATTAATCAAACAAAAATAATAATAAAGAGGATTCATTATAATATCTAACCATTACTATATTGTAGGGTTTTTATGTTGTAAATATCTGTACAAGGCCTGGAAATGGAGATTTAGCACAAGAAACCAATCAAAATGCAAGATTCAAACACACCCAATTGTTCCAAAATGTTATCCCCTTTCTCTATTATGATATGTTAGACAAGTAAATTTTATTTATACTATTTTATGCATTTATAAACCATCCAAATACCCCTATGACCTTTCATCTTCCTTTTTGCAACATTTGGTAAAATTTTACAATATTACAACCTTGCAATTTTGCACTTTCTTGACAAGTTTTAATACACTTTGACAAAATGACCTCAAACTTAATAAAAAACCTCTAAACATGACCAAATAACCTATTTAAGACATTTTACATTATTTCTATCCTTTTCATGGCTTTATATAAAATCTTCTCTCACTCCATATTGACCTCCTAATTGTGCTCATGTGTCTAGGTGCACCTGCACCAAAAGAAGTAATGACAAAAGGTCCTAACCAGTTTGCTTCCCAGTTTCCTTTCTTCTCTCTTTCCACCTAATTCTTAGGATTTTCTCTCAAATACAAGGTCACCTACTTGAAATTCTCTTGGCTTGATGTGTTCGTTGTAGCTTCTTGACATTCTATTTTGATATACTTTGAGATGATCAAAGGCTTTTTGTTGTCATGCATCAAGTAATTATAACTCTTGAATTCTTGCAATCCTATAATCTTTATCTATTAATAATTGGTGTAATGAAACCCATAAAGATGGAATCTCTACTTCTAGTAGTAGCACTGCTTCATCTCCATATACTAATGAAAAAGGTGTAGCTCTTGTTGGTGTTCTCACACTTGTTCGATATGCCCATAGAGTTGGATTTATTTGGATGTGCCAATCTCTCCCTGAATTATCCACTATTCTTTTCTATATTTTTAGGATATTCATATTAGTCTCTTATGCTTGTCTATTCCCTTGTGGATAATAGATTTAAGATGAATGATGGATCATATAAAAATTTTCACACAACTCTTTTATGTCTTTATTCTTGAAGTTCTTTAATTGTCTTTTATGATGGTCTGAGGGATGCCATATCTGCAAATTATATGGTTCAAAATGAACATTGAGATTTTTTTTCCTGTTGCAATAGACAAAGGCACAACTTCGACCCATTTGTTAAAATATTCTATTGTAGTGATTATGAACTTATGACCATTAGATGAAGGTGGGTAAATCATCCTAATTAGATCTAACCCCCATTGATAGAAGGGCCAAGGATTAGTCATCAGATGTGTCAGATACAAGGGTGTAATGAGAGGCTTGTCTTATGAAGTTTCTTTTCTAGTTTCAGGTTTTGTTCAAGGGTAAGGTGTGGTCTTTCAAATAAGTATAGATTGATCCATACCAAGGAGACTCATGTCCCACCAATAGGACAATGATGTAGGAAATGGATAGGTCAAATGCAGGTTGTTCCATTTCTTCTACCAAGAATTTGTATCTCACACTTTGATCTGGCATCTGTAAGAGTGAAGCCAATGTTGCCATGGCATCTGCTACTTTATTCTTTTCCATAGGTACTTGTTCAAATGTGATCAAAACAAATTATTTCTTTAGATCATCTATCATCTTTTTATAGGGTATCAACTTGTCATATTTTGTCTAGTACTCATCATTAATTTGATTTATGACTAGTTGTGAATCTCCATACACTTGCAATTCTATCACTTTTCATTCAAAAGCTAACTTGATATTCACCTATATTATTGGTTCATGGAAATAGCATCTTATATGATTTTGGAATTGTAGAGCCTTGAGGTGTGATCAATAATATGCCTACTCTTGAGCCATGTTGGGTGTAAGAATCATCAAAGTAAAGTTTCCATGTTTTTGCTTCAATGTTGATGATTTCTGAATCTAAAAATTCCACTTGAATAGGGTATTCATCTTGTAAAGGTACCTCCGCTAGTTGATCTGCTATGACTTGGCCTTTTATTGTCTTTATTTCTACATATTCGATGTCAAATTCACTTAGTACCATGACCCATTTAGCTAACCTTTCTATTAGGGATGTTTTTCTCAATAGATACTTTAATGGATCAATATTTTCTATGAGTTTGATTTTGTGAGATAACATAAAATGTCATAGTTTTTGGGAAGAAAAAACTACCACCAAACATGCTCTCTTTATGAAACTATAGTTTAACTCATACTTCACCAAAGTCCTTATTATGTAGTAGATCACCTTCTCATTTCCATTCCCATCTTCTTGAGCAAGAGTGCACCTAAAGAATGTTTTTTTGCTGAAATATACAATATTAAAGGTTTTCCTCTTATTGGTGGCATCAATATTGGAAGATTCATGAGGTACATTTTGAGGATTTTTAAAGCTTCTTCAATTTTTTCATCCCATTTGAGTACTATGTCCTTATGAAGGAGTTGAGTAAAAGAGTGACACTTTTCTATTAGTTGTGAAATGAACCTTCTTATGGATTAGAGTCTTCCTTGGAGTGATATCTATTGGGATTATAGAAAGATAAGTACTAAGAGGGGAGGGGTGAATCAGTACCCTCAAAAACTTTTAACATTTAAAACTTTGCAATAGTATATCTTAATTAACTGACTGATTCCATTGTTTGAAATATACATTCATATGATTAAAAATGTAAAGTGCATTGAAAAAAAACAATAAATCATACATGAAAATCCATACTCATGACACAGATATTTTGGTTACCCGGAAACCCTTGTTAGAAGGTAAAAATTGCGGTGGGGATGACACCCACAAATTTTTACTACTGCAGCAATAAAGTATGTCGGTTAAGGCTATAATTGGTGATCACTTCTAATTATTTTACCATGTTAAGAGTAACAAAAAGATCAACTAGATCTACCTGGTTAAAGGATTTTAACAACACAAAGTATGTGTATACTAGGTTAAGAGATTTAAAAAAGGACTGTTAAGTTCACTCTGATAAGAGATTTTGATCTGCTACAATGGTTAAATTGATAACAATAAAGTATCTATAAATAACAACTTTATCTTGTCTGATTCAGATCTATAGAATACCAAATAAATATCACCTCAGTGTGATTTGTGTCCTTTTGTCCTGCTTGGTAGCCTTGTATGTGTTCTTATAAACTGATTTTGCCTCTCATAAACCTTCTTTCATAAACCCTTGTCTGATCTCCTGATGTCATTAGTGTGGTTATTACTTCATGATCCATGATCATTGTTATCTCTATTTGAGCATTAGATGTTGTCATTAGTATCAAATTAGATTAGTTGGTTATCTAAGCTGATCAATTGGTAAAGGATGGAATAACAAGCTATAATATGCTAGTCAGTTGAACAAACAAAGCCTTCATACCAGACAATCACAAGGCAGAATCGAGAGCTAAAAGGAAATAGCTTTAATCGGATACTAGAGCATTTTTTCCTAGCATTATAGTATACCGAGAACCAAGCATTAGTAAACACCGATCAGTATACACATCGAGCACCAGTATATTCACCGAACAGAAAAGGTTGTGTTTATCGATTTATTCAAGAAATGGCATAGTAATCAGTAATGGCACATTAATCTATACAAACGGTTACACAAATTCATAAAATATTTTACCAAGATCGAACCTTATTTATTATGGATGTAATTATTAAATATTGTGATGATTCCTATGTTATAGTTAGATCTAGGTTAATTTTGTACATCGTAGATCTTAGGTTTTCTAAGATGTTGTAAACCTAATTAGGTCATTGTAATCATAGTTATTTTCTATATATTTGTAATTGATGTCATTTTGACAAGTAATCAATCAAGAATCAAGAAGGAGATCATGAAGTAGTAGTCACCTTCAAGACATCAGATTTCAAACAAGGTTTACATGATAGAGAAGTTATCAGAAATAGAGTACAGTTTATTCAGAAATATTCAAGGCTACCGAGAAGAAAAGAGAGTAGTTTACTACACATCAAGGTGATATTTATTCAATATATCATAGATCTGATTTAGACAAAGTATAGTTGTCATTTATAGATACTTTCTGTTATTCTCTAATCATTATAGAAGAGTCATAAAATCTCTTAACAGAGTAGACTTAATAGTGTGATTGTAAATCTCTTAACTGACTGCACACTTCATTAGTGTTACTAAAATCATTTCACAAGGTAGATCTAATGGATCTGAAGTTACTCGTAGTAGGGTAAGATCACCAAAAGTGATCACACTTGTAGCCTTAATTGGCATAATTTATTTACTACAATAGTGAATAATTTTTGGGTGTCATCCCTGTTGGTTATGTTTCCTTGTAGGACCAAACTTGAATAAAAATGTGGGCTTGATCTTCAGATTATGCACTCAAGTTTGATAAGAAAATAGTCCAATTGATGAGGATTGAAAGGAATCATCCTTCTTCTTTAAGCTCCACATCACTCAGATGGGTATTGCCTTATCTGCACACTCAAGATACCTCATGATAAATAATAGGCCTATAGATACATTATTGTGGAATAGTCTTCAAACCCTTTTAGGTATCTTGTACCCCAATAAAGCCAATTCTTATGCAATAACCCTATTTGCATAGAATGAGTCTGAAGACTAGAATGCACCTCCTACTACTACTACCAACATGAAAGGGAAAGGTATTTGATTTGAATGATTGATGTTGTGTTGAAAGGACCCCTGAGATACCCTAAGTCTCTCATAGACCAGTGCCTTATCCAATGGGTAGTAGAGTCAAATACACCATTGCAACAAAGAGCTATGAAAAAAGAAAACAATATATCAAATATGTTGATGCCTTACATCAATCATACACCATTAACCAAACCTCACTTTAACAATCCATCTATGTACCCAGATATGTTATCACCTATTCAAAGGATTTTAACCCTCCCCTTAGAAGAGACATATAAATAAGAAATACATTAACCAGCATCTACTGAAAGACAAGCATGAGACACCCTTGATATCCCAACTCATACACATCTGAAAACTAATCTTGAACTTAGTTATCTCTATGAAGATAACTCTACTACAAACACATAAGGAAAATACAAGTAGAAAGATTAAACACCCTTGATGCTATAATCAACAAGTTTAGGATTCAAATGGAGATAGTCTGATAACAGTACAAATATATTGAAGTCTTATACATAAGACAAGCTATTACAACATACATTATATTCTCAAAAACCAGAGAGGAAAGAGGGAACACCCTATATGCAGAGAAGAAGGAAGAAATCTACAAGAAAAGGACCCTTCATGGAACTAGAAAAATGGACATCCAAAATTGTGGAACCCCTACAAAGACAATATTATAGCTATATATACCACTAGCTACCTTGAAATCCCAAAAGAATTTAGGATGCAACAAGCTTCAGACAGCTAGGGTTAGGGTTTCACCCACCACACCAATGGATCAATCAAGAATTTACTACATTGGAGGGAAAACCAAGTAATCAAAACAATCAGACACCAGATTTGATCTTCATTTATGATGAATCTCTGAAATTGTATCAAAGACCATGAATTTATCATGCATATCAGTCAAATTATACACTTGTAACATGCCTGGAGTAAGAAAACCCATTTCTTTTACAGCACAGACCTCTGCAAATGATCATGGGACACCCTAGACCACACTACAATAGTCAGCAAAACCAATTCTACCAGATCTGGCTGCTTAAACAATAAATTTTAGTCCTTCCTATCGCTGGAAACCCTTCAAAAATTTGAATTCAAACTGCAATGGTCATTTTCAAGGTGCCAGTAGTATATCGGCGGTCCACATTTAAATTTGGATCAACTTTAAGTTGCGGCCATCAAATCTTTCCTTTTCGTGGCTTTATGATTTATCTTTTAAAAAGACCCCAGTCACATTTGGTGAATTGGCGACTAAAGACTACCTCCAAGTCACAAAATACCCTATGTCTCTACCATTTAGTTTAGTGGTTATGTGAACGCTTATTCACTGAATCACCAGTCAATTTGGAGCATAGCCATCTTTCTTCGTGAATGAGTGAAACCTTTTAGAATTTTTCTGGCCACTAAATATTTTGTCAAAACCACTAAGCCTTTTGGCCCCCGCCTGGGCCAGCATTATGCCATCTATCATCATGTTATTTTCTGTACCTACTCGATCATCACCGACATAGGACCCACTTTTTAGAAACCCTTGAATCAGACGATGGGCATAAGATCTCATGGCTTTGACATAACCCATGAGAACTTACGCCAACTGTAGATTTAGTCCCCGTCACTGATCTCTTTGACAACTGCCCCACTATCCATATAAATATGACCCACCTTAGACCCCTCTAACAAATCCCTATCATCATCCATGTCGACCAATCAAAACATCACAAGTCAGGGCCACCTATCATTGGACCCACCCTCGTCAACTATCTGAGAAAAGTAGAATCAACGGCTGGCATAAGATCTCATACCTTTGACACATCCCATGAGAACTTACACCCATCGTTGATTCATTGCAAGTGTCAGGACCCTCTGACAAGCCAGAAACCAGGTCCCACTGACAACTACCAACACATTAAATCATGGACCAATCAAAAACTGCCAACTATGCCTTTTTATTTTGGACCCACCCTTATCTCTAACATGAACACCTGGAGGGTCGAATGGATGGCACATGATCTCAAGGGCTTAAAAGATTCTATGAGATCATGTGCCCATTGTAGATTTGGAATTTGTTGCCGATGACATAAAGCCTGCCCTTACCGTGCTGCATAGGATACCTTAATGAATGAGAGACCGCCATGTTGCAAAATTTGGTAAGCGGATGAACCACTTTTTCTTTGTTCATGGGACATTCTGACAACCCTGCCACTTCATTGATTCTTTTGGCCAATAGAGAACTGCCATGTGTGCTTACCTGGCAGTGGACCCGTTGTTTTGAAATGCTGCAACCATGGAAGAATCAATAGCTGTCTCATAATCTCAAGCCTCTGACACAGTCTATGAGAAGATGTGCCCACCGTCAGATTGAGATGGTGTCAGAGAGACTGGGCCTGGGAAATAATAAAGGTCGTTGGGACATTAGGCTTAAGGAAATATTAAAGGCCACTGGGGGTAGAAACTTAGGAAAGATTTAAATGGGGACCAACCAAAAATATAAAACACATGCATTTTAAGATTTTTAAGTGGCCCAAAAAGATAACTTAAAATTAGAACGGGGCCTGGGTAGACTTAGGGTATTTCTTACAAATGGCTACATTTTTTAATATTTGCTAAGGGTTTGAGCCAAAGACCTAAAAATAATTGCAGGGACTAGAAGAAAAGTGCTACAGCCATGAAATTCTTTGCAGGGATAGACTATTTTCTAAGGAATTTAGCTGTGACATGAAAATGGGCTAATAGTGGCTCTTTCTGGGGATGCATGGCTCTTGCAGGCATGGCAAGAATTTAGATCTCTGGGAGAAGCAGACCACCCCACAAAACCTTTCTCGAGCAATTTATTGAAAGCAAGAAAACTACTTCTATTATGTACAAACCATGGCCCTGAACCACTGGAAACTTTCAAAATTTCTTACCCCTATCATATACCTAATTTTCATTTCTTTCTTCTTGAGGTAAGCTAAATATTTTATTCCCATTTGTTTCACCAAGCATATCAACATTTTCAATCATTCCATCAGGCAAAATAAAAATTTTGTCTTCATTCTCATAGTGCATGTAAAAACCTGAAGCATTTTCATCATCTTGCTCACTATGAAAGTAAGACTCAGCATGCTCATGAATGTTATCATCAAACTGAAACTGATACTTATCTACTGATTCATGCATGCCATCAATTTGAAATGCAAAAGTCACATACTTTATTTGGTAAAAATCTTCATTCATACCTTGACTATGCATATCCTCAGGTGTAGCTGGTTGGAGTTCAAGAGAATAATTAGGTTTATACTCACACATGTCATCATTATCAAATTCTATAACATTTGAAACCTCCATGTGTTCTTCAAACAATGGATTGACAATTCCATGTAATACTCCTTGTTGCACATTATGACAAAAAATGGGCTGATAATCATCAAACTCTTCATTATATAAAGCATTGGGGAACACTTTAAGTTCACTACCCATTTCAACCTCATGGAGACTTATAGCATATGAAGAAAAGTCAGAACAACATGAAGATTCATAGTCATCATCACCTACCAAGAATGTAGTATCCATGATTATGTCCTTGTTATCCAAAAGAGACCCATCAGATAACACCTTGTGCAAATCTTCATGTTCTGCCTCACTAATATCATAATGAATTATTGTTTCTTTGTCTTCATACCTTGAGGATGAATCACCCTCAACATCTTCACTATCCAAAGAATGTTCACTTCCATCATCACTTTCTTCTTCCCATGTTGCATCTGACTCATATGGAGACACCACAACCTCACTGCCTTCATCACTCCAATTATCAGCACTTATGGACATAACCCCAAGTGCATCATCAAGCCCAAGGCTATCATCACTAAGTATCCAATCTCTGATACATATATAATACTCTTCCCATAATGCGTTTGACCAGCTAGTTGACTCATAAAAACAAAGATCCAAGAATAAACTAATGAACTCAAATTCTGAAAACTCAACATCATCAGGAAGCTCATTATATACATCCCAAAATCTATCATAGAAAAGAGATATGGATAGATCCCTTCTACATCCTACTTTCAATCTCATCAATGACATGAAATCCCTAAGGATGCTTTGCTCAAGGAAAGCAAGTTCCTCCTCAAGCTTACCCATCAAACTTAATGCAATATTTCCATATAATTTTGTAGAGATGCAACTGAAAACTTGAAGTATGCAAACCTCTACTCACACCTTATCCTTTTCTTAGTGCTTGATCACTTAATAAGGAAACATCTAGACATTGAAAAGTACCTAAGAGTTTTGTAGTAGAAGACTTTGTTGACCAGAAGGCAGGATAGATTTAGAGCTCACCCTGAAGCTCGATCAGATTCTTTGCTGTGTAGAGTCACCACCTCCTTAGAGAGGAAAGTAATGCACTTGTTCTTGTTTCTTCCTCCAATCAACACAAAATTCCACCAAGTAAGCATGCACTATTTATCAGAAGATGCACTGATCAAATAGAGAAATCAAAGCTGCCACTCAAAACTTAGTGAGAAGATTTAGCAAATGCTTGTTTGTTCATCTGACTCTTTTTTATACTCTCCCTAGTAGAGTCACCATTTTGTTGGTGACTCGGATGGGTAAATCAATCTGGCCAATAAGATTTTGACTTTACAAGATAACTACAACCATAGATTCTAATAGATGTAGTTCTTCATTGTTGTTCCCCCTAGTAGACTCACCATTTTGTTGGTTACTTTACCTTGCAGGACCAAACTTGAATAAAAATGTGGGCTTGATCTTCAGATTATGCACTCAAGTTTGACAAGAAAATAGTCCAATTAATGAGGATTGAAAGGAATCCTCCTTCTTCTTTGAGCTCCACATCACTCAGGTGAGTATTGGCTTATCTGCACACTCAAGATACCTCATGATAAATAATAGGCTTGTAGATACATTATTGTGGAATAGTCTTCAAACCCTTTTAGGTATCTTGTACCCCAATGAAGCCAATTCTTATGCAATAGCCCTATTTGCATAGAATGAGTCTGAAGACTAGAATGGGCCTCCTACTACTACTACCAACATGAAAGGGAAAGGTATTTGATTTGAATATTTGATGTTGGGTTGAAAGGACCCATGAGATACCCTAAGTCTCTCATAGACTAGTGCCTTATCCAATGGGAAACAGAGTCAAATACACCATTGCAACAAAGAGCTATGAAAAAAGAAAACAATATATCAAATATGTTGATGTCTTACATCAATCATACACCATTAACCAAACCTCACTTTAACAATCCATCTATGTACCCAAATATGTTATCACCTGTTCAAAGGATTTTAACCCTCCCCTTAGAAGAGACCTATAAACAAGCAATACATTAACCAGCATCTACTGAAAGACAAGCATGAGACACCCTTGATATCCCAACTCATACACATCTGAAAACTAATCTTGAACTCAGTTATCTATGCGAAGACAACTCTACTGCAAACACATAAGGAAAATACAAGTAGAAAGATTAAACACCCTTGATGCTATAATCAACAAGTTCAGGATTCAAATGGAGATAGTTTGATAACAGTACAAATATATTGAATTCTTATACATAAGACAAGCTATTACAACATGCATTATATTCTCAAAACTAGAGAGGAAAGAGGGAACACCCTATATGTAGAGAAGAAGGAAGAAATTTATAGGAAAAGGACCCTTCATGGAACTAGAAAAATGGACATCCAAAATTGTGGAACCCCTACAAAGTCAAAATTACAGCCATATATACCACTAGCTACCTTGGAATCCCAAAAGAATTTAGGATGCAACAAGCTTCAAACAGCTAGGGTTAGGTTTTCACCCACCACACCAAATGGATCAATCAAGAATTTACTGCATTAGAGGGAAAACCAAGTAATCAAAACAATCAGACACCAGATTTGATCTTCATTTATGATGAATCTCTAAAATTGTACTGAAGACCATGAATTTATCATGCATATCAATCAAATTGTACACTTGCAACATGCTTGGAGTAAGAAAACCCATTTCTTTTACGGCATAGACCTCTGCAAATGATCATGGGACACCCTAGACCACACTGCAACAGTCAGCAAAACCAATTCTACCAGATCCGGCCACTTAAACAATAAATTTTAGTCCTTCCTATTGCTGGAAACCCTTCAAAAAATTGAATTCAAACTGCAACGATCATTTCCAAGGTGCCAGCAGTATATCAGTGGTCCACATTTAAATCTAGATCAACTTTAAGTCATGGCCGTCAGATCTTTCCCTTTTGCGGCTTTATGATTTATCTTTTAAAAAGACCCCAGTCGCATTTGGCGAATTGGCGACTGAAGACTACCTCCAAGTCCTAGAATACCTTATGTCTCCACCATTTAGTTTAACGGTTACGCAAACACTTCTTCACTGAATCGCTAGTCAATTTGGAGCACCGCCATCTTTCTTCGCGAATGAGTGAAACCTTTTAGAATTTGTCTGGCTGCTAAATATTTTATCAAAACCACTAAGCCTTTTGGCCCCTACCTGGGCTTGCATTATGCCATCTATCATCATGTTATTTATTGTACCTACTCGGTCATCACTGACATAGGGCCCACTTTTTAGAAACCCTTGAATCAGACGATGGGCGTAAGATCTCATGGCTCTAACACAACCCATGAGAACTTACACCAACCATAGATTTAGTCCCCATCACTAATCTCTCTAACAACAGCCCCACTATCCATATAAATATGACCCACCTCAGACCCCTCTGACAAATCCCTGTCATCATCAATGTCGACCAATCAAAACATCACAAGTTAGTGCCACCTGTTAGAGGACCCACCCTCGTCAGCTATTTGAGAAAAGTAGAATCTACGGTTGGTGTAAGATCTCATACCTCTAACACATCCCATGAGAACTTACACCTATTGTTGATTCACTGCAAGTGTCAGGACCCTCTGACAAGCTGAAAACCAGGTCCCACTGACAACTGCCAACACATTAAATCGTGGACCAATCAAAAACTGCCAACTGTGCCTACGTGTTATTTTGGACCCACCCTTATCTCTGACATGAACACCTAGAGGATCAAATGGATGGCACATGATCTCAAGGG
The DNA here is from genome assembly GCA_027943335.1 of Chamaecyparis obtusa. Taxonomy (NCBI): domain Eukaryota; kingdom Viridiplantae; phylum Streptophyta; class Pinopsida; order Cupressales; family Cupressaceae; genus Chamaecyparis; species Chamaecyparis obtusa. Next base: position 1,921,110 of record BSBK01000164.1, read on the forward strand.
CTCAAAAGATTCTATGAGATCATGCGCCCACCATAGATTTGGAATCTGTTGCCAATGACGTAAATCCTGACCTTACCGTGCTGCATAGGATACCTTGACAAATGAGAGACCACCATGTTGCAAAATCTAGCAAGTGGATGAACCACTTTTTCTTCATTCACGAGACATTCTGACAACCCTACCACTTCATTGATTCTTTCAGCCAATAGGGAACCACCATGTGTGCTTACCTGGCAGTGGACCCGCCATTTTGAAACACTACAACCATGAAAGAATCAACGGTCATCTCATAATCTCAAGCCTCTAACATAGTCTATGAGAAGATGCACCCATTGTCGAATTGAGATGGTGTCAGAGAGACTAGACCCAAGAAATAATAAAGGTCATTGGGGCATTAGGCTTAAGGAAATATTAAAGGCCACCAAGGGTAGAAACTTAGGAAAGATTTAAACGGGGACCGACCAAAAATATAAAGCACGTGCATTTTAGGATTTTTAAGTGGCCCGAAAAGGTAATTTAAAATTATAACGGGGCCTGGGTAAACTTAGGGTATTTCTTACCAATGGCTACATTTTTTAACATTTGCTAAGGGTTTGAGCCAGAGACCTAAAAATAATTGCAGGGACCAGAAGAAAAGTGCTACAGCCATGAAATTCTTTGCAGGGATAGACCATTTTCTAGGGAATTTAGCTATGACATGAAAATGGGCTAACAATCCCCACCACAGTTTTTACCTTCTCACAAGGGTTTCTGCATAACCAAAATACTAGTGTCAAGTGTTACATTTCATGAATGTTTTATTGTTTGTTTTCATGCACTTTACATTTGTAAAGTTATTTGAATGTATGTTACAAACAATGAATTTAGTTGAATAGTTAGTCACTACTTTTGTAGTTTATTAATTCAGTTAAAAATTTTTGAGGGTACTGATTCACCCCTCCCCTCTTAGTACTTTATCTTTCCTATCCCAACAATTGGTATCAGAGCTAGATCTCTTATTTGAAATTTTAACCACTCAAGAGGAAAGATCTCAGGATGGAAAGATACAAGTTGGACAAGACAATTGAGAATCAAAAGATTCAAATGCAAATCTTCATTGAGCAATACAAGCAAGCTAAGGATGAGTTGAAGAAGTTACTGGTTCAGAGAAAAGATATGGCTATTCAAAAATGTGAGAATTATTATCATGAAGAAGAAATTGATGATCTATTTGAGAATATTGGATCCAGTTCAGGCAATATATCTAACATATCTTAAAGTAAAATTTTTGATTTATCAGAAAAAAATATTCACCTGACTGAACAAGTTAAAGCCCTATAGATCAGACAAGAAGCACAAATGGTAAGAATGATTGATGTGATGAATAATGCTAGACAAGCTGAACAAGAGAGAAATTTGGCTATTGAAGACAAAAGACAAATGATTGAGAAACTTCAAGAGAAGGAAAATGAGATATTGAGACTTACCGAGCATCACTTTGAGATATCTAATCAGATGGTTGTTGTTAATTAGGAGATCAATGGAGTGAATAGTGAGTTAACAAGGAAACTTGAATACATTGGTGAACTCAGAGAAGAGAATGAAAGATTGAAACATGAAGTGAAGATGCAACAACAACATAATGAGATGATGAAAAAGGTTGAAGATAGTTCCAAGAAAATTGATGATTTTTTGATCAGTCAAAGAGGACTTGGAAGCACTATTGGATTAGGCTATACCGAGCAAGGAGAATCCTCTAAGCAAGCTGAATAGATGAACACCTACAATAGTCAAATACCTAAGAAGCTAACATGCTATCACTGTGGTAAATCGGTCCACACATCAAATGTTTGCAAGAGTAAAGAAAAAGGTAATTCTAAAACCACTCCCAAGTTCAATGGTCATTGTTATAGTTGTAATAAGTATGTATATCAAGCACATGAATGTATATCTAAGTTTAATAAGACTCCTAACAAACCCTACATGGAGAAACACTATTGCACTTGCAACATGCATGGACATACTTCACAAGAATGCAGAACAAAGATGAAGCAAGTCTAGACATTGAAAGAATAGAACAAGACCTATCAACCAAGAAGACAAGGTAATGCTTATACTTGGGATTATAACACATGGTTTAACTGCACAGCATGTGGAAGATATGGTTAGATTGTAGCTAATTGCATGAGAAAGAAAAGGAGAGGTAGATCTCATAGCTCGACAACTACTAGTATGGCATGTTTACATTGTCACAAAGTCAGTCACCTAAGTGAAGATTGTAGAGACCGAGCACCAGAGACACAAATATTTGAAAATGGAAATACAATTGAAGATATCATGAGCATAAGAAACACTATGTGGAGGAAAGCATCAAATGATAATGTTGATTCAATAAATGCAGTCGATGAAACCTCATTTATTAGATTGGGTGGCATCGCTACTTCCACCTAAGCTGAAAAGGTATGTATGGAACTGATAATCCTAATTGATCATATTAATCATATAGTTCCTTATACTAAGTGATCTCATACCAAATTTGCATGAATCAAGATGCACTATTGTTTTATAAGTTTTGAGCTTTAAGTGTTTACAGTTGGTATATATTAGAGCGAGTGAGAAGTTGCCAATCGGTAACTATTATACAAAGTTAACCGAGTGTCAGTATTAACTAAGTGGAAATGTACATGTTAACCGAGCTTATATTATTTTGTAGTATACACTGAGTTTAATAGTTGTCATCAAGTTGTGTTAGGTTGAGCATTTATTGCAAAAGATTTTAAGCGGGAATTTGAAAATGCTTTAAATACATGGTGAACTTAGCTTATTTTTCACACTACGATCACGAAGAGCTAAGAGTCTATAGAGTGATTTAGAGAAAAGTATTTTTAGAGCATTTGAGCACATATTTAAAGAATTTCAAGTGATCTCATCATCATTTCGAGTAAGTACTATCACCACCGAGTTGTTCATTTGTTACTTACCAAAACCCTAAACAAGAAACTATGGCGTCCACATCAAAAGTGAATAAATCCAAGTATGAAAAGGAGGAGGAAGTAAACTTAATTGTTTCTACTACTTGTAATGAGCCTAAATACAAACTTCATCCTAAAGTGGCATCACAAATTGACAAAATGGGAGCTTTCTCAAGCATACCACCTAGGGTTTTTCTGGTAGAAGACATTCATTCATATATTCACTGCAAAATAGGGGAAATCAAAGATTTTGAGATGTTTTCTACTTATCAGAAGTTGTGTGGAGAAGATGGAAAGTTGAACACTGATCATGAGAACCTAAAAGTTAAAAGTCTAGTTAATGCTCTAAATTTCCCGAAGGTTTTCAAAAATGAATGGATAAGAATAGTTCTGAGTCAATATCATGATGGGAAATTATGGTTGGATGAGCCCATAAAAATCACAAGGAACACCATACAAGTGGTAACTAGATACCCAACTACTGACAAAGTCAAGGCACTAAGGAGTGCACCGAGAACCAAGATAGAAAAGAATACTAGAGCCTAATGAGATGATAGAGCATTGAAATTCAGCACAATCAAAGATCCCAAGACAAGATTTGGAGCATATGTCATAGGGTATAAGATATTCCAATCAAACAGACTAAATAGTGTATCATGTAGTGCAGTTGATATTGCGTATAAGATAGTTAAGAAGGGATTCCAGTTGGACCTTGCTGAGCTGCTACTGAAGCAAGTAGAGGAGAACATGAAAACTATCTGATTGGCTAAGTCCAACACTTGTAAGTTTGGATCTTTACTACTTTGCATATTATTTTATGTGCAAAATGTTTTCCCTTTAATCAATAATGTAGATTGGTCAACCAACAAGCCAATCACACTCCAGATCACATATTTGATTAACAGTTTGGTAGACAATTTTGTTAGTCTAGTTGACAGTTATTTTGAATAATTTAAGGAAAGGATGAACTCAAGAAGCAGGATACCAAGAAAACTAGTAGAAGTATATGAACATGATATTTTCTTTCTAGTTGATACTGATTATACTTTGATAAAGGCTTTGGAACCAAGGACAAAATGGTTAGCCCCTATGGGTTATGAGTTAGATATTAACTATGCATCTAGATCAATAAAGTTTTTATTGGCTAAGCCTAAGGACCTGAAAGCTTTTAGGTTTGGCACATATGAAGAAGCCAAGACAAGAATAAAGATAGACCTAGTTATTGGTAAAATAAAAAAGAAATCCAAGAAACTGATGATCAATTTGGAAAAGCAATTTGGAGATGATATTGAATCATCTGAGAGCATATTGGTTGAGGGAGAAACCAAAGGTTAGTTACTTCTTTCTGACAAACCAAGTGATGATGATGAAACCAAGTCTGATAAAGATGTAGATTCTACACCAGTTTCACCTACTCCCACTCCAAAGAAGAAGCGGGCTGAAGTGAAAACTAGGGCACGCACAAGGTCAACAATTATAGCTTCACCTCCATCGAAGAAAGGAGTTATGAAAATATCTAGGCCAACTACAGCATTACCAAAGAAGACTTACAAGAAAAGAGGTACAAAAGTTACAACTGAGGCCCCTAAGAAAAGAAGAAAGTTAATTAGAGGGAAGGATGATATTGATGATGATGAATATGATACTAAGAAATTCAAGGTTGTTGTCAATAAGAACCATTCAATTGATGAAGTTTTTGAAGATATAATAGACAATGGAGGTCTAAGTGATCCAGAAATCAATCAGTTTGAACACCTGTCAACCAAGGATCAGAATAAAATTGAAGAATCTATAATTAAAATGATGATTAAGTTCAAGAAGGTACCCATTGAATTTTCTAAATACATACCTAAGGTATTATATGACAGAATTTCAGCAAGATGGACCTATGCATTGAACATAGAAAAGAAAATGAGGGAACAACCCGTAGTATTGGTGATGCCAACATTAACAAGCATCAAGATTGATAAGTTAATAAAGAAATATTGTAAAAGATTTCTAGTGAATAACCAAGCTCTACAGATACTGGATGATAATATGGTAGATGTTTATGAGAATAGTCGATTGCTATGGACATCTATTTTCCAAGCACAAGTTGAAGCAGATAAGTTGGCTCTGGCCATTATACCTGAGAAGAAGTCTCAAAGAAAAGGGAAAGGCATCCATTCTAATGATTTTTATTTGGAAAAGGAACCTATTGAGCTATTAGATACCAAGGTACCTGATACTACTACTGATGCCACTGATTATCAAGATTTGACCCAAGATGGACCCAAGCAGGTAACAATATAGGGAATCACTGATGAATCAAATGATGTACTTATTGAGGACATTAAAAATGGTGATCCTGATGACATAAAGGATGATGAGGATGTCACAATTGCTAGAGCTCAACAAGAAGAGAAAGCCCCTACCAAGCCAGCAGTAAGTTTTATACCAGGTGATCTTCCAATATTAGTTCAAGTTGTTGATATTATTACACAAGAAGAACCCGAAGTCCCAATCCCTAAGAAACTCAAAGATACAATAGGGGAAAAAGGTACAAGCACTAAAAATACTATAGAGATAGAAGTGCCTAAGGAAAAAGATGGAGATACATAGGCACAAGATGACCCCAAGCCTACTGAGACCACACAAACTAACACTACATCGAAGGGTCCATCTCAATCGACTGAGACACGGGTCACCAAGGAGCAGAAGAAGAAAGAAATAGTATCTAGTGAGAAAGATAAACCAAGTGTCAAGGTAAAGGATATAGTTCCATTTGTAAAGTCTTCATCCCAAGAGTCCAAGAAGAAGAAGAAAAATCATGGAAAAGGGCTAGTCACACTTGATGAAGTCATTGAAATTCCTGACTGTGACCGGAGGACTTTGGACCCCGAGGAATTAAGGAAGTATGGGGAATTATGTACAAGAAAGGTAGCACAAGAGAAGTGATCAAGAGCAAGTAGATTCTAGAGGATGTGAGAGACATCTTGCAGCAAGTTGTACCAAAAGTCCAAATCAATGAGGAAACACCCATTTTGGACCAACTTGCAACTCTAGCCAATCAAATAAACACCCCAAACATAGATGTTGAGAGGAGGATTGAAGAAAGGGAAGAAGCCAAAATATAGAACAAATTAGCAAAGAAAATTAGCCAAGAAGTGGCAATTAACAAAGTCAAGCTTTCTGAGGTAATCACCAAGTTACAATCTATTACTCAGAAAATAATTCAAATTTTATTTAAGTTATGCACTATGAAGACTTTAGTTGTTGAGGTCAGTGATAATATAAAGAAGATGGATGTAGACATCCTAGCCAGTGCTAATGTGTCTCTAATTGAGCCAAATTATTTTCATAAGCATTCTAAAAGTTTAAGAACTCTGGCAGTTGAGAGCTGATTTGAGGAAGCGAGAAGATAAGATAAGTGACCAAGTCACTGAGCTGCAAGAAGAGCTACTTCCCCACCTCAAAATAATTGAGTGACACATTGTGAAGGCACAAGCCTTAGTTGCAATACCAGATATTTCTATGTTGGAGAACATCTTTGACATGCATGCACAAGTTGGTCTTGAGCATATTATTCTCACCAACTTGAAAGATGAATGGGAAAACCTCTTAGATTCTCTGATGAAAACCCATAAGCACATTTTTTATAAGATGTAAATACAAATTTTTCTTTTAGCATTAATCTCAAAAAGGGGGAAGTATAATGTATATTCCAAATGTACGTTTATATGCTAAGTGTACTACACACATATCGGGAGCATGCACGGAGGGGGAGTTTTGAGTTTTGTAGAAGAGTAAGTTTTTGTATATGTATATATGGAGTCAAAAAAATTTTGAGAAATATTAGCTTATATACATTATAGTTTTGATACTAATTCCAAAGGGGGAGATTGTTATCTCTATTTGGGCATTAGATGTTGTCATTAGTATCAAATTAGATCAGTAAATTATCTAAGTTGATCAGTCAGTAAAGGATGGAATAACAAGCTATAATATGCTAGTTAGTTGAACAAACAAAGCCTTTATACTAGACAATCACAAGGCAAAACTAAGAGCTAAAAGGAAATAGGTTTAACCGAGCACCAGAGCATGTTTATCAAGCATCAGAGTATACTGAGTACCGAGCATTAGTAAACACTGAGCAGTATACACATTGAGCACCAGTGTATTTAGCAAATAGAAAAGGTTGTGTTTATCGAGTTATTTAGGAAATAGCATAATAATCAATAATGGCACATTAATCTATGAAAATAGTTACACGGATTCATAAAATGTTTTACCAAGGTTGAAGCTTATTTATTATGGATGTAATCATTAAATATTGTGATGATTCCTATGTAATAGTTAGATCTTGGTTAATTTTGTACACCATAGATCTTAGGTTTTCTAAGATGTTGTAAACCTAATTAGGTCATGGTAATCATAGTTGTTTGCTATATATTTATAATTGATGTCATTTTGATAAGTAATTGATCAAGAATCAAGGAGATCATGAAGTAGTAGTCGCCTTCAAGACATCAGAGTTCAGACAAGGTTTGCATGATAGAGCAGTTATCAAAAAAAGAGTACAGATTATTCAGAAACATTCAAGGCTACCAAGAAGAACAAAGAGCATTTTACTACACATCAAGGTGATATTTATTCATTATATCATAGATCTGATTCAGACAAATTATAGTTTTCATTTATAGATACTTTCTATTATTCTCTAATCATTATAGCAAAGTCATAAAATCTCCTAACAGAGTAGACTTAATAGTCTGATTGTAAATCTCTTCACCGAGTACACACTTCATTAGTATTGCTAAAGTACTTTCACAAGGTAGATCTAATCAATCTGAAGTTACTCCTAATAGGGTAAGATCACTAGAAGTGATCACACTTGTATCCATAACTGACATAATTCATTTACTACAATAGTGAAGAATTTGTGGGTGTCATCCCCACTACAATTTTTACCTCCTCACAAGGGCTTGTGTGTAACCAAAATACTAGTGTTAAGTGTTACATTTCAGGAATGTTTTATTGTTTGTTTTCATGCACTTTACATTTGCAAAGTTATTTGTGTTAATATTATTTAGAACAACAAAGAGGGGGGGTGAATTAGTTGTTCTGAGGTCCAAATGTACCAATTGAACTTTTAAACACTTCAACAATCTCATATCTAATCACCAACACAACTCGGTCTCTAAGGAATATATACTAGAAACATATAACATGAAATCCACTATCCAAAAGTAATTAACTTATAGAATATAGAAACATTCACATCAAAACATTCACACAAGTATAACACTAGAATTTATAGTGGAAACCCAGCTTGGGAAAACCACTTTGTAACATGTTACTGATATTTTCACTCTTTTGAAGTGAGCTCTGTGAAAATCCAACCTTTGTAATATAAAAATATATCTCTTTTAGGACCATATTTTTATATATTTTTAGTTTCAAGGTTGAGTGTGGGAAGACTGTATGTGATGGAAAATGGAAAATGGAAAATTTTTTGGACATACAAACTTGCTAAAACATGAATACTTATCTTGAAAAGGAGTAGATTTGAAGATCACTATTTTTTGGTGTCTGTGTTTGGTTTTGGGAAATTCTACAATCGAATCTGGTTTGGAAATGCAAAAATAGAGAAAACCCAGAAATCTTTTGTCTTTTCAAGAAAGGTCGTCCTTGACCCAAGATAGGGGTAATATCTTACCCCGAGGTACAATCTTACCCCAAAAGGTCATCCTTGACCTGCATAGCTCCGATGGAAATTCCGTTCATAGATCCTGAAAGTTCACTAAAAAGGGTACTCAGATCTGTACTGATATTCATTGTCTCGCACTTGTACCTACAAGAAAAAGAGGTTTTTTGTTGTTTGGTTGAGGGGTTTGCCTTGGTCAAACCCCAGTTTGGAATCAACCTTTAAAATATAATTAAAATAGAGAATTCTAGCAAGTAGTAGAAGTAAATCTAACAATGAAGCTATGATATTCAATAGATATGCAATTGTATTTGAAATGTAAACAAGCATGTTAATATGAAAGCTTGGACTCAACACTAAAAAATGTAAATCAAAACCTCCATGATTGTATGCTTGGAATCCACCTTGAAGGGAGAATGAATAGATCTTGAAGATGAACAAAGGATCTTAAAGGAAGATCACTCCACCATGATGGATAGATCTAGGGTTTGAATGATGAATCTTAAATTCTTGAACCAAATCTCTCAAAAGGCTTGAATGATTGAATCCTTGATCTTAAATGGAGAACTTGGATGCTTGAATGTAGAAATGGAGTGATTCATGAATAATGGATCTCCTTGAGAGTGTTCTATGAAAAGTGGATATGAAAATGAGAGAGGAAGGCTTCCTTTTATACTAGTCTAGGGCATAAACTTCTAGAGAGGTTGACATAGGATAATTAAATTCCAATTAAGCCATAACCCTTAGAAATGGACCTATATTAAATAAAATTTAAGATTTTACCATTCTGAAATCCAAAATAGCCAACCCGAAAGTGGGAAAATAAACTTTTGAATTTCCCCCTGCATCCGACAAACTTTCCAATTAAAAGGGGGACCTAGGTCAAGGATGAGGTCAACTTGACCTAGGTCAAAGTCAAGGTCAACTTTTACCTAGGTCAAGGTTGAGGTTGACCTTGACCCAAGGGTTTAGGACCCCTGGTAAATGAGCCAAAATAGGAAACAGTGCCTGAGGAGGCCCAGACAAAGCCCTAAACAAGCACAGAAGTTGGAAAGGGATCAAAAAATAGAGGACAACATGATGATGGCCCCAAAACACCCCCTAAGGAGGGATAAGCTCTCTTAACATGGAATTTCTTCCATTTTAAGATGATACATTAAGCCCCCACTTTAGCGATAGTATGGAAATCAAACATGCTTATGGTAAAGGAGAAGAAAGATCCAAGTAGATTCACAACGAGATAGAATAACACTTAATTAAGGAAACAAGCCCCCAAAATAAGGATTCTAACTCAACATACACGCATGAGGGTGCAAAAACAAACACAAAACTTAAAACAAACCCAAATCAACTAGTAAAGGAAACCTTGCCAAGAAATGCCTCTTATACTAATATCATATTTGGAAAGCTATCATAAAAGCATAAATGATTACATAAGAAAGACAAGAGAAACAATATAAATAACATAGCTTCATGATCCAATCCTACTAGCATGAAAGTGAAAAGAGAGAAAAGAGAAAGTGATTACCTCACCCAGTAAGATGCCCACCTTATCGTGAATCACCTAGGAGGGAGAGCCCAATAGGTAACAAGACCCAATAGTTCACCCAACAAAATATGCTTGCAATTGTAATGCATCTTCTAATGGATTTTGGAATACCCATAGATCCACCTTCTTGTATCACTATGAATATAAAATGTGTGTCCCTTTAGGATTTAGAAACTTATGTGTGTTACCTTCCATGGATTTAGCATTCTGAAAATTGAAAAATGTGTGTCTCTTTAGGATTTAGCAACTTATGTGTGTTACCTTCGGAGGATTTAGCATATTGAAAATTGAAAAATGTGTGTCACTTCAGGATTTAGCAACTTATGTGTGTTACCTTCAGAAGATTTAGCATATAAATGAAGAACTATAGTACAAGGAAGACCCTATATATGCCCCCCTCCTTATCATGGTTGTCTACTAGACATGATAAGGAGGAGAAAGAGGATACCTTTTTCACAATGTAAGGAGATATCATGTTCAACAACAATGTACACTATATTCTTAGCAAAGGGTATTGACCCTTACATCCAAGAATATATATAATTGTGAAAAAGGATATGTCACTCATGGAAAAGTATCCTCAAAGAAAGAGATCTTATCAACAAGACCCCCACCGTAGAGGAGTGCTTTTAGATAAAATATCATCTTTCAAAGGTAAACCAAGCAGGAACAAAGATTCAATCATCAAGCCTCTTGCAATCAAGAGGAAGAGGAATCTTTGAATTGAGGGAAACAACTATAATCACCAAAGCAATAGCAAGAGTTTATAAATAACATAATTTGCAAAATAGAGAAGAGGTGATGACCTAGGACAACAACCTCTCATATAAAAAGGATATCCATAGTCAAAACATCGATCAGTATAATGAAATAATGTTGCAAGATAAACAAATACCACTAAGCTAAGAAAAGAAGATCCCTAGATAGAGAGAAATAAAGAAAGAAGAACCTTGCCCCCTGGGGAGGAAGGTAAGGGATACCTTTGCAAAAATTCTTTAGAAAATATATCTTGAATAATAAAGGAGAATCTATGGATGATTATAAACATAATACAAAACCATAGAAAGAGAGAATAGAAAGAATACCGATTAAGCCCAATAAAAAGCCTAATGGATCCTAGGAGACTAGATGGAAATACACCTCTTGCCCCCCAGTCCAGAGACAAGAGGAGAAGAAATCTATATTATATCAGAATAAGGGGCATCCCCTATATCAAAATTATGAAGGAATTGTAAAACTACACGAGTGAGATATAATTCCTAAAGCAGCTCTTTCTCTAACATATAACTTGAAATGCACACAATCAGAAAGTAAATGTGTATTACTGTAATGAAAAGGAAATTTATACTTATATAGAGCATCTATCAGCATAGGTCTAAATATTTCTTTCTTGGAATTCATTAACTGGACATACACCTTCTTAGCTACCTCTTGATGAATTTCAGGGTTATCTAAGGTAGGTGTAGAGAGAAGAGGAGGACAACGATCAACATCAACCACCTTGATTTGAGATTGTGAACAACCAACAACACGCATATCTTGTTTAGGGGGTATATGAACTGGATACTTAATACCATGCTCATTAACACCAAGCCCTAAACCTTTATACCCTTGTTTAGTCATCATATTAAATCTTGTAGTGTACATATCATGTAAAGCTTCTAAAGGAGGTGATTTTTTATCATGTTCATGATTAAAGGTTGTATAAGGTGGGATAATAGATTTAGAAGAAGTTGTTTTTCTTTTTCCTTTAATATCTTTTTAGATCAGATAAGAAGGGGAAGGTAAATCCAAGAATCATAAACCATAGTTTGAATCCCATCATAAGTATGATAAGAACTAGGGATAGTAGATGGAGAATTAGGCATATTAGGAATGTTAGGAATCAGAGTAGGATTAGGAAGATTTGGCACTATATTAGGAAGTATGGGATTAGGATTAGGAAGATTATGAGATGGTGTATCATCTACCCAATTCTTTACATAGTCCAAAAGATTATAAGTCCTCCACATAAATCTTTAATGAAAATTTTGAAAGTAGAAAGACTAGTATCGGTCACTCTCACAATAGCATAGGCAAGTGAAAAATGAAGAGTAACCAACATAATGAAGTGGATGATACTCTCATAAACATCATAGGTATGGTAAAGATATGTTAAGAGAAGGGTAATAAAGAAAATAGTCACACACCAAATCATCTTAAAGATCTTCATAGTAAATGAAATGCAAGAAAAAAATTTATTTTGTTGAATATATGGATTTTTTTGTATTTTTGAATTTAAGAGCATAAAATAAATCTAATATTAAGGAAAGAAAGAAAATCAACTAACACCAAAAATAAAGAGTTGTCTATCACGGGTTCACCAAAATGTAATATAAAAATATATCTCTTTTAGGAGTATATTTTTTTATATTTTCAGTTTGAGGGTTGAGTGTGGGAAGACTATATGTGATGGAAAATGGAAAATGTTGTGGACATACAAAATTTCTAAAACATGAATACTTATCTTGAAAAGGATTAGATTCGGAGATCATTATTTTCTAGTGTCTATGTTCAGTTTCGGGAAATTCTACAACCAGATCTGGCCTAGAAATGCAGAAATAAAGAAAACCCAGAAATCTTGTCTTTCGGAGCAAGGTCATCCTTGACCTAGGATAGGGGTAATATCTTACCCTAGGGTAGAATCTTTCCCCAAAAGGTCATCCTTGACCTGCATAGCTCCGACAAAAATTTTGTTCGTGGATCCTGGAAGTTTTCCAAAAAGGGTACTCAGATATGCACTGATATTCATTGTCCCGCACCTGTACCTGCAAGAAAAAGAGGGTTTTTGTTGTTTGGATGAGGGGTTTTCCTTGGTCAAACCCTGGTTTGGAATAAACCTTTAAAATACAATTGAAATAGAGAATGCTAGCAAGTAGTAGAAGTAAATCTAACAATGAAGCTATGAGATTCAATAGATATGTAATTGTATTTGAAATGTAAACAAGCATGTTAATATAAAATCGTGGACTCAACACTAAAAAATGTAAATAAAAACCTCCATGATTTTATGCTTGGAATCCACCTTGAAGGGAGAATGAATAGATCTTGAAGATGAAAAAAGGATCTTGAAGGAAGATCACTCCACCATGATGGATAGATCTAGGGTTTGAATGATGAATCTTGAATGCTTGAACCAAATCCCTCAAAAGGCTTGAATGTTTGAATCCTTGATCTTCAATGGAGAACTTGGATGCTTGAATGTGTAAATGAAATGCTTCATGAATAATAGATCTCCTTGAGAGTGCTCTATGAAAAGTGGATATGAAAATGAGAGAGGAAGGCTTCCTTTTATACTAGTCTAGGGCACAAACTTCTAGAGAGGCCAACATAGGAGAATTAAATTCCAATTAAGCCTTAACCCCTATAAATGGACCTATATTAAACAAAATTTAAGATTTTACTGTTCTGAAATCCAAAATAGCCAACCTGGAAGCGGTAAAATAAACTTTTGAATTTCCCCCCGCATCCGGTAAACTTTCTGATGAAAAGGGGGACCTAGGTCAAGGATGAGGTTGACTTTGACCTAGGTCAAATTTTAGGTTGACTTTGACCTATTTCAAAGTTTAGGTTGACTTTGACCTAGGTCAAGGTCAAGTTTGACCTTTACCCAAGGGTTTAGGACCCCTGGAAAATGAGCCAGAAGAGGAAAATAGTGTCTAGGGAGGCCCAAATAGAGTCCTAAACAGGCACAGAAGTTGGGAAGGGAGAAAAAAATAGGGAAAAACATGATGATGGCCCCAAAACACCCCCTAAGGATGGCTAAATTCTCTTAACATGGAAGTGCTTCCATTTTAATACAATATAACCTTGTTAAAGGTTTACAAACACACTGCTAGGTGTGACCCTATTAAAGGATTTTAACACTCTATCAAAAGTGACCTGGTTAAAGGATTTAAGTACATTCCATTAGAATGCCACCTTGATTAAAGGATTTAAACAATGACTGTTAGGTCAACCTTGATTAAAGGATTTAGACTAATACAATGGTTAGAAAGTAGTAGTAGTAGTATCTGATCTAAAAAACATACAACTCACTTTGAAATTATCATATCCAATTCGCACATATATGTTGATTTACTAACTGAGTTCCATTTCCATCTCCATCTCTGATCTACTCAAAAAAAATTTCAAGCAATCACAACTCTGATCAAATCCAAAATCTTCAACCTTCTACTTAGACTTATCCGTCAATAACATCAACAACTCCAGCATACTTTGTAACCTCACAATTAGGTTTTCCTTTATACCTCTCTAATAGGTAGATCCATCTTTTTCCGCTTAATCTCCTTTGTAGATCTTAGGTTAGGTTAGATTCATCAAATCCTTCCAACATTTAATTTCTTCATCCATCCTTCTAGAAACATCTTCAATCTCCTCATTGAATCCATAACAAAATGATTTACCATGCATTAAACTCTCCATACAATCAATTAATAAAGTCAATACGATTTACATAACCCAAGAATTCAACTATGTCAGCTAGAAATCTAAATTCTTCCTCCAAATGTAAATTACTAACACTCGGTCAATACTATGTTCATCTCCTCATTCATCACTGCGTAACTCGGTCATCTCTATAAACTGTCTTCCTCGGCTAACACTATCTTGCTTAGTAATTTCCTGTCACTCGGCAATAAACTAATTTTCGGTCAACACTAAAGTTACTCAGCATATACTGGCACTCAGTCACTAACATCACTTGGCTTAAACTAGATTTCTTCACTTTTTCTCAATTAAGCCTACTTCTTCAGTCTTTCTTCTTACTTAGATAAACAATACATTATCTTATCATTGTGCCAAATAATCAAGTACTCATTAAAGTATCAAATAACTCAACCTTTCCCTAGTTTCTATTGTTATCTCCCTTGCCCTAATCCTTTTCATTAATCAATAGATACAGTACTTTCTTAGATAGCAATTGTCTTACTAGTTAAGGTTTGACATCAATGACAATACAACAATTGTTTCAATTGCAGTTTCCAATAATCTCCCTCTTTGGCATTGATGGCAACACCATATGAAAAACACATGATTAACCAACCAATCCAAAACTTTGTCATTGCATCAGAAATATTTATAATATCCTTAGCTTCATTCTAATTCTCAATAACTTATCATTGCTTGACCGTTCACATAGTTACTCCCTCTAAATCTTTTATGTTTCACTCGCTCTGATTCTTTGAATCTTGGAACATATACCTTAGTGTTCTTTATATCTGTGTTTTCATCTCTGAATCTCTCCCTCTTTGACAATAATTCCAAAGTAGTATCTAGAACTTACATCTTTCATATGTAGATATCATCTTGTCAGTTTAGTAGCAGTATTTCTCCCTCTGTCATCTTGCTTATGATTGATTATCATCTTTGTTGTTCTTTTCACAACTCTAGGAAGCTCCTAAAGTGTGACCTTTCCTGCATCAATTTGTCAAATACTCAGTGTAGCATATTTGATGCAGTGCTCCTAGCTTGAATAGGTAGCCTCAGTTAGGGGAAGCACCCCTAATTTACCTCTAAGATATTCAGGATCATCCTTAGGTAAAGCTTTTGTGAATATGTATACTAGTTGTTCCTTTGTGTTCACATATTCCATTCTCACTTCTTTTTCATGTACCAATTCCCTCAAGTAATGATACTTGATAGCAATATGTTTGGTCTTTGTGTGCATCACTAGATTCTTTGATATGTTGATAGCACTTGTGTTATTATAGAATATAACAATCAGTTCAATGATCTCCTCTTTCATACCTTTCAATAATTGCTTGATCCATACTAGATTTGAACAATTCATTGTAGTTGCTACATACTCAGCTTCTATTGTAGATTGGGATATGCAGTTTTGTTTCTTGCTTTTCTAGGAGACTAATCTTTGTCCAAGAAAGAAAGCTCCACCACTTGTACTTTTCCTGTCATCAACATTTCCTACCCAATCAGCATTAGTGTAGACTCTTAGTTCAAATTTTTCATTCCTCTTGTAGTACAATCCATACTCTTTTGTCCCTTTCAGATATCTTAGTATTCTCTTCACAACCATCATATGATTTTCCTTAGGAATGGAAGAGAATCTTGCCACAATCCCAACTGCTAGGGCTATATCTAGTTTTCTATGGACAACATATTGCATCTTTACAATCATGGATTTATACAGGGTTTGATTCACTTTAGCAGTATCATTAGTCTTAGATAGTTTCTATCTAGTATCTAGAAGAGTACTTACTGGCCTTGAGTCCTCCATTCCAAAAAAATTTAGTATCTCTTTGACATATTTAGATTGTGTGATAAAGATACATTTCTCCATCTGATAGACTTGTAAACCAACAAAGAATTTGATCTCACCAAACATAGACATCTCAAATTTAGTTTGCATATCACTTGAAAATTTTTGACATAGGGCATCTTGTCCACCAAATATGATATCATCTATAAAAATTTCAGCTAACAAAATCCCTTTACCTTCATCAACTTTCATGTATAGATTGTTGTTGTCATTTGTCCTTGCAAATCCAATCTTTATCAAATAATTGTGCAGCCTCTCATACCATGCTCTGGGGGCTTGCTTCAATCCATACAGTGCCTTGTTTAGTTTGCAAACCATATTTTTCTTGTCTGGATCAACAAATCCTTCAGGTTGTTCAATGTATACTTCTTCTAATATATCGTTCAGAAATGCAGATTTGACATCTATTTGATATACCTTGAAATCTATTTAAGCAGCATATGCAAGTAGAGTTCTCACTCCTTCTAATCTTTCTATAGGGGAAAATGTTTCCTCATAGTCTATTCCTTCTTCTTGTGCATAGCCCTTATATACCAGTCTTGCATTGTTCCTTGTGACTTGTCCATGTTCATTAAGCTTGTTTCTGAATACCCATTTTCTTCCAATAACATTCTTGTTTTCTGGTCTCGGCACTAGAGTCTAGGTATCATTATTTTCTATTTGATTTATTTCTTCATTTATAGCTTGAATCTAGTCTTCATTCCCTAAAGCATCTTTTACTGTCTTAGGCTCAAACTCACATAATAAACATGTAGGGTCTTTCAACTTACTTCTGCTCAAGACTCCAGATTCCTTATCTCCAATGATTTTCTTAGGCTTATGATGTCTTCTCACATACTGTGCCAATGTAGGTCTAGATTTCTTTTCTCCTTGGTCTTCAGATTCATCATGAAAATTATCAGATTCTACTTCTGATTTCTCTCCAACAGCATCCTGATGCTCATCATTGCTTACCTGTGACTCTGCATCTAGTCCAGGTGAGTTATTTGTTTCTCCTTCTTCCATATAGACAAAATTGTTGGAAAGTTGTCTATACTAAGATATATGACTAGATATATTGTTTTCATTATGGCAACAAAGTCATATAGCAGTTTGGAGTCAGTGCACCAAGTGTAAAGATTAGAATTTAGTTGAGTATTGAAGACTAGACAGCATACAGAGCACTAGAGACTCAGAGCATCAGTGCATGTGTGTATGGATGAATTATGGTATGCACCCTGGAAGTTAAGGTTGTTAGACTATACTTATGCTTATTCTAAGAGTGCATAAGTAGATATGAAAACATGTGAAAGTTACAATCAGTTGAAGTTGCACAGCCAGTGTGTGCCAGTAGAGAACAGAGCATAGAGTTGATAGTGACTATTTTGGTTTGCGATTGTAAATTAATGTTGTAGAGGCTATGCACCCATTGTATTTAGGTTTTTGACATATGTATATGTATAATTTTAAGCACGCTTAATCCAATTCATTTGGAAGTGTTATTTTTAATTAGTTATAGGGCTGACCTAATTGTATATTTGGTATGAGCGCATAAATATAAGGTGTGCCCATTGTAATTGGCATGGAAGTCAAGAAAGTTGTAATAGAGTTGATATAAGTAGAGAAAATGTATGTGAAGTGAGCATAAGATGTATTAGATCTTTTCTAGAGGTCAAAGCATCAACACACCAAAGGAACTGATCAGACAAGTAGTGGCACAGCAATAGTTCACCTGCAGATATAGTGTGTATCTGATCTCATAAGGTTGTAGCCTTCATCATTTGAGCAGTGAGCTCTAGGATAGTGAGTCCACTCCCCTAATAGGGATCATTGTAAAAGAATCCTAATAGGGTGTGACCCTTAACCAAGTCTATTGTACTAAAAGCATTGTAAAGCTACTTCTAACAGGGTAAAGGATCTTCTAACAAGGATCACAAAACACTAGTGTAGATTATTAGTGGGTATCAAGTCCCACCGGGGTTTTTACCTATTTGGGTTTCCCCATAACCATATTGGTGTCATGTGTTGATTTCATGTTTCATGTTTATGTGAATGTTTAATTCAGTATTTAAGCATTTATAATTCAGTATTTAGATTAAAGTGAAAAGTTAAAATACAGTGAACACTAATTCACCCCCCCCCCTCTCATTGTTCCCATTCCTAACAATTGGTATCAAAGCTCTGGTCCTCAGCATAGAATTTTAACCACTTGAGGAGATCATGGACAAAGTAGATATGAAACATTTGAAGAAGAATCTTGAAGTAGCTCTTGAAGACCTAGACAATTCAAAAAGAGAAATTGAAGAACTAAAAGAAAAAGTCAGTGATGCTCAATTAGTTATCAAAAGACTAAGAAAAAATTTGAAAGGACGCTCTAATAGTGAACTTGAAGAAAAAGTCAAAAAATTGAGTGAAGAAAATGCATCTCTATTGAGTCACCTTGAAGAATTAGATGACAAACTAATGAACAATCAAGATGTCTACAATGAACAAGTCAAGGAGAACCTTCAACTGAATGAAGAGCTTAAGGGAGGCTAACTTAGAAATCTTGGAGCTAAATAATATCAAAGAAAGCTTGGAATTTGAATTGAATAAGTCAAAGGATCATATTGACAAATTACACACCAGTGCTGAATTGGTAGAATCATAGTTACATGCAAGAAGAATCAAAGGAGACACTACTTGTATTGGGTACAATGAAGCATAGAATTAGATTGACAGTATGCAAGCAAGAAAGGATTCACAAAAAGACTACTGATATTGGGAAGATTCAATATCAAACCAAAGACAATAGTGATCCTCCTAAGAATGAGCACAAGCCTGTAGAATGCACCTATTTTGCATCTAACAAGCATGGACACATTGTAAGGAACTGTACAAAGGTAAAACCTTTCAATGGTTACTGTTATACATGTAATAGATTTGGTCATAAAGCAATAAATTGCAAGACTAGTAAGAAAAAAAGGATACAGCATGATCAAAGAAATCAAAATCAGACCAATGCAAGAAATTCTCAAAATGTTACATGTCAGATATGTAACAATAATGGTCACTTAGCTAGAACATGTAGAATGGTGACTCATGTCAATGTGCCAAGTAATAATAGACCTCCAATGATTTGACACACCTATAACAAGGCTGGACATATCTCAAAGTTTTGTAGATCAAGGATGCAAGATCAGGAAAGCCCTAAAAAGGCCAAAGAACTAGTTTTGGATCCTGAAGTAGAAGTCAAGTTTATAAAAGCCTCAGAGGATGCGAGCATGATTTGGTCAGAAGGAAAGAAGGATAATGTTGTTAATAATGTATTGGATGCATCCTAGGTGGATGCACCCTCTACATCTACATGAATGACCCTCAGGGTCATAGGGGGAGCTAATTTAGCTCTAGACCCCTATGTGGCTGGTATACTCATCATCAAAGTATGCACCTTTGGACTTAAGCTATTGGAGTGTATAGGAACCATTGTGCAAGAGCGCACATTCTTATTGTTAGTGAAACTCAAGTTTGAAAATTTGAAGTGACAGCCTGGTTTACGCGAGTTGCATTAATGGAGAATTTCTTACTTTAAGTACACAAAAAGCTATTTGTTCACTCATTGCATTCATATTTAGAGTGATTGGAGAGCAAATTGAACCTTGGAAGTTGTTGTGAAGATTTGGAGATTGAGCTATTAGTAATTGTAGTACATTTGATCGGTTGTAGAAACTCAAGCTTGTTGCACCGATTTAGAAACCATCAGAACATCTCAGAGATCATTTGGAAAGTGAATATCAAGTAATTCATGGCCACTCCTATTGTTTTTGATGTTGCTGAGAAGAAGAGGTATATTTTCAAGTGGCACCCATTTAAATCAACCCTAGATGATTTAGAGGGAGCTTTCTCCCACACGTTGATGGGTGTCGTGCATGTAGAAGACATAAGGGCTTACATCTATTGTAAGAAGGAACATGTTGGACTGGATAGGTTAAGGGTGCACATGGAAACAATGTTGAAGCCAGACAAAACTTTCATGGATGAATACAAAAAATGGAATGATCACCCCATTGTTGAATATGCCATGGCATATGAATTCTATGAGGAAGAATGGATAAAGATATTGTTAAGCAGAATCCATGATGATTTGTTTTGGGTTGGAGATGTACCAGTAAGAATCATAGGAGACTTGATTCATGAGTTAACAGGCCTCTCTAAGATAGGCACCATCCTTCTAGTAGGAAAGGATGTCAGGAAAATGGTAGAGCAAGTGTGTAAATCAAGGAGTGATAAGCACAACATGACCATTGAGCCTATAGAGAAACTAGACATCAAGTTGATATCAATGATATTGGGTTACAAATTTCATCACACCAACAGGGTGAATAGTGTGTCTACAAGCACTACTCTAGCAGCCATCCATCTTGTGCAAGAAGATGGAGAATTCAACCTGTGTGAAATATTGCATGCATAGTTGATAGACAATATCAAAACTATAAAACATGATAAGACTATGGTATTTAGGTTTGCATCCCTAATCATCTATATGTACCTTCATATAGTTGGTAAAGTGTCAGACTTGTATCTAGACAAGTACATTCCTACCATGCCACCGATATCAAACAAGGCATCCACAGAAAGCACACTTAGAGATTTCATTACCCTGGAATTGAAGACTTTCAGAGCAAGAATGTAGATGAGGTATAGGATTCCTAAAAGTATTGTAGAGAAGTATAAGGATACAATATGCTTCATGATGGAGATTGATACTACATGTATGGAAGTTGTGGAACCTAGAACTAAGTGGATTCATCCACTTGGGTATGAGGTTAAAGAACAAGTTCTTGAAGCTTGTGCATAGGTACTGCTATCAGCCCCTAAGGATGACAATGAACCTAGGTGGGGAGCCTATGAAGAAAAGACTAGAGAAGTTGATGCTAAGCTGAACAGTGCTGCAACAAAAAGGAAGGTTGCAAAGGTCACATCAAAAATCCTAAGAATTCATGGTGTATCACAAGCAGACCTTGATAAAGCAAGGGATGAGAAGATTGCTCTAGAATTGAAGAGCATAGTAGAAGAACAAGAATATCCCAAGGTGAAAAAGATAAAAATTGAGAAAGATGACAGTCAGAAGGGTAAAGAAGATAGTACTCCATTTGCGCCCAAAGATACTCCTCTGGATTATAAGCCTTTATTCAAGAGGAAGAAAGAAGCAAGCACTAGTCATCCATCCTCGCAAGCATTAAGGAGAAAGAAGAACACTCAAGCACCTCCTCGGGTAGGATTCAAACCTAGCCTCAAGGTTCTAAATACAAGAATTATTGATGAGGGAAGGATGGATCAAGTAGAAAAGTTCTAAGAATCTTACAATGAGATTGAAAAATCAGAGATTCATAATATGATTGTCAAACATATGATCAAATTCAAGAAAATAGTTCTTGAATTGAAAATAGAAATTCCAAATAAAGTATGGGATATTTTGGAAAATATAAAGAGACAAGCTAATAAGGAAGATCAAAGAATAAGAGAAAAAGTATTAGAAGATACTTTGCCAATATGTTCTAAAGAAGAAGTGGAACTGATATTGAATTTGGTGAAGCTACACCTTAGAACAAAAATGAGAACTCTTCATATCATGAACAAATATTATGAGTTGATTACGAAGGAAATAGAAAAATCCTTTGAGAAGGTGTTGTTGGAACAATAGATCAAACCACCTACTATGCCCATCACTCATGCACCCATCAAGGAAGATAAAGAGGTAGAGCCCACTAATGTACCAATGACAGGTCTTTAGGACTCAACGCCCATAGAAAAAACTCAAACAAAAGAAGATCACTCTGCACCTATGATAGAATCACCCAAAGATAGCACAATTATCATAGATAATGTGGAAATAGCCATGGCAGCTACTTATAAGGAGTTGGACAAGTTTGAAGAAGCATTTGTCAGCACTGAGGAAGTAGAAATCTTATGCAGCAATACCCCTCCCACTCAGCAAGAAGAAGTAATCATAGAAGATGTATCTGATGAAGAAAAGAAAGGAGTAGAGATAGAAAAGAAAGATGAATCCTCTATTGATTTTTTCAAGGTGAAACAAGAGGTGATGGATAGCACTCCCATCACTCCCTCCTCAGCATTGTTGTCAAGTTTCACACCTGACACTAGCATTTTGGACTCCTAGAAGGAAGAAGACCTTATTAAGTTCAGCGTCCTAGCTATGGAGAAGGCCAAGGAGAAGAAAGTAATGAGGAATCCTCTCTTGTTAGAATCAGTAAATATTTTGAATAGTTTGCTACCGGATAATAAGAAGATGGAAAATGTACATTTAGTTGATGATGTGAGCACAGTCATCTCTTAGTTCAAAGTTAATTTTTCCAGCTTAGAAGAATCTACGGCCATAATGGCAGAGGAGAAATACTTAAAGAAGAGACTCAATGAACTGATAAGTAATTTTTCACTAGACTTGACCTCTCTTAAGTCTGGTCAGACATCATTAAAGGAATTTTTAGATCAAGGAAGGAAAGTCATTGCAGAATCCATGCATTAGGATAAGTTCACTGATGCCCATCTGAAGAAGATCAAAGATGCAGAGGCAATGATTGAGAAGGTGAAGATTTCAATGCAAGACACATCCACTGATGTAAACATGTGTAACAATTTCTATCAAGAACAGTTGGATATAATTGAAAAGGCAGAAAAAGAAATGGAAAAGATAAGGTCTAGACAAACTCGATTGAGGAACGCTCTTGCACCCTCTCTAGACATTCTTAGTCAGAACATAAAGGAGATTGATGTGACCATGATAACCTATGATCAAGGTCTGAGCATAGAATTAGACAAGATGGAGAATCTACAATATGCATTATGTGCCCATCTACAGATAGTCAATTCTCTGATAACCTTTTGGAAGAAGGAGATCCAGAAACTCAAGATTACATATCCAGATGTTTTTCCTCAGTAAGTGTATGTAGATAAAGTTTTTGATGCACCTTTATATTAATGTCAAAGGGGGAGTTGTATAGAATATGGAGTTCACATATGTATAGGGAGATATAAGAGTATGTATAAAGATGTATAGAAGACAAAAGTTTTTTGTAGTAAGGAACAGTTAGAGACTTAGCCATATTCCTTTGTTGCCATCAATGACAAAGGGGGAGATTGTTGGAAAGTTGTCTATATTGAGATATATGACTAGATATAGTGTTTTCATTATGGAAACAAAGTCATATAGTAGTTTGGAGTCACTGCACTAAGTGTAAAGATCAGAATTCAGTTGAGTATTGAAGACTGGACAGCATAAAAAGCACCAAAGACTTAGAGCATCAACGCATGTGTGTACGGATGAATTATGGTATGCACCCTAGAATTTAAGGTTGTTAGATTATACTTATGCTTAGTCTAAGAGCACATAAGTAGATATGAAAAGATGTGAAAGTTACAGTCAGTTGAAGTTGCACAGCCAGTGTGTGCCAGTAGAGAATAGAGCATAGAGCTGACAGTGACTATTTTGGTTTTTGATTGTAAATTAATGTTGTAGAGGCTATGCACCCATTGTATTTAGGTTGCTAACATATGTATATGTATAATTGTAAGTACGCTTAATCCAATTCATTTGGAAGCATTATTTTTAATTAGTTATAGGGCTGACCTAATTGTATATTTGGTACGAGCGCATAAATATAAGGTGCACCCATTGTAATTGACATGGAAATCAAGAAAGTTGTCATAGAGTTGAGATAAGTATAGAAGAGGTATGCAAAGTGAGCATAAGATGTATTAGATCTTTGTTAGAGGTCAAAGCATCACCGCACCAAAGGAACTGATCAAACAAGCAGTGTCACAGCAACAGTTCACCTGCATATATAGTGTGTATCTGATCTCAGAAGGTTGTAGCCTTCATCATTTGAGTAGTGAGATCTAGGATAGTGAGTCCACTCCCCTAACAGGGATCATTGTAAAAGACTCCTAACAGGGTCTGACCCTTAACCAAGTCTACTATACTAAAAGCATTGTAAAGCTACTCCTAACAGGGTAAAGGATCTTCTAACAAAGATCACAAAACACTAGTGCAGATTATTAGTGGGTATCAAGTCCCACCGGGGTTTTTACCTATTTGGGTTTCCCCGTAACCATATTGGTGTTATGTGTTGATTTCATGTTTCATGTTTATGTGAATGTTTAATTTATTACTTAAGCATTTATAATTTAGTATTTAGATTAAAGTGAAAAGTTAAAATACAGTGAACACTGATTCACCCTCCCCCCCTATCAGTGTTCCCATTCCTAACAAAAATATCTATAGTCTTCAGGTTCTCTTTTTCCTTCTTGTTCATTTTTCTCTACATATTCATCAACTCTCACATTTTCACTTTCTAGAATTTTGTTAGTGTTAGAGTTGAAACACTTATAAGCTTTACTCTTAGTGGAATAACCTAGGAATATGCCATCATCACTTTTTGCATCAAACTTTCCATTTCTATTATCTTTTAGTATATAGCATTTACTCCCAAAGATTCTAAATTATTTCACATTAGGTGCATATCCATGCCATAATTCATAAGGTGTAACATTTGTACCTTTCTTGATTTGTGCCCAGTTTAAGGTATAAACAGTTGTAAGTTTACAGCTTCTCTCCAGTATTTTTGTGCAACATTCTTCTCAATCATAGTGTCCTTGCACAATCCATAATAGATCTATTTCTCCTCTCAGCTATACCATTTTGTGGAGGTGTTATAGGTGCAAACATTTGTCTCTTGATTCCTCTATCATTGCAGAATAGATTGAACTCATTTGATATAAACTCTCCATCTCGATCAGATCTTAGACATTTTAGGCTTCTACATGTTTCCTTTTCAATTTTTTCCAAATACCACTTAAACAAATGAAATGTGTCATATTTTTCTTTCAAAAACATTACAGTCATCATTCTAGTGTAATCATCAACAAACAGAATAAAATACTTAGCACCACAATAACTTTGTACACCCATAGGTCCATAAAGGTCAGTATGAACCAAATCCAAAGTATTCTCAGAAGTAAATGTCTTTCTCTTGAAACTAGACTTTGTCATTTTACCCAACTGACATTATTTACACATCACATTATCAAGTTTCTTCAATATCAGCAAACCTCTAACTTTCTTCTTTTTACTAATGCTCACCAGATTGTCAAAGTTAACATGACATAGGCTCTTATTCCATAACCTTACATCATCAAATTGTGCAAACAAACATGTCTCTTTAGATAGATCTAGATAGAACAAATTACATCTTGTATGTTCTCCACTTCCAATTAGTTCACCAGTAGCATCAAATATTTTAGCCTTCCTGTGATGAAATTCCACTCGGTAACTAGTGCTATTAAGATGTACAACACTCAGAAAATTATAGTTAAGATCTTCAACCCACTAAGCATTTTCAAAAGTGATCTTATTAGTTAGCTTAATCGATCATTTACCCACAACAGGACATGGTGCATCATTACCAAACTTAACACTTCTACTTTTGTAATGATCTAGGGTTTCAAATTTACTTTTATCACCAGTCATGTTATGTGAGCAACCACTATCAATAATCCATTTATCACCTTTACTCACATAAGAAATAAGTGTAGTTTTCTCATCCTCATCAGAATCATCTTTCATAGCAACATAAACTACTTCAATATCAAAATCATCACTGTCACTATCAATTTCCTCTTCTGCAATATAACAGGATTTCTTACCTTTATCCTTGTAATCTTTGTACCTTCGGTGATCTTTGTTATCTCTCTTATCCTTGTACTTGCTTTCTCTTTCTTCATCCTTGTCATTCCTGTCAAGACACCTTTCAGCAATATGGCCAACTTTGTTGCATGAAAAATAGATTATAGGAATTTTATCTTTATATTTGTCTTTTCCTCTCTTCAATCTTCTAGCCATGAGTGTCTCGAAATCATCCAGTTCCTCATCAGAAGTGTCACTATCACTTTCACTTTTCAAACATTTTTCTTTTTCTCT
The DNA here is from genome assembly GCA_027943335.1 of Chamaecyparis obtusa. Taxonomy (NCBI): domain Eukaryota; kingdom Viridiplantae; phylum Streptophyta; class Pinopsida; order Cupressales; family Cupressaceae; genus Chamaecyparis; species Chamaecyparis obtusa. The sequence goes on from BSBK01000164.1 coordinate 1,947,567, forward strand.
TAGATTTATGCAAAACCATTTATGACTTGAATGTAGATTCAACATTAGGAACAATGTAGTTAACATATTTAGAAAGCTCAAAAGCAATAAGCTTACCAACAAGACTTTCCAGAGTTAGAACATTACCAGGGTTGCATCTTGATTCTTGAATTGCTAAAATTCTGATAGCATAAATAGAAAGAAAAGTTCACAATACCTTTCCAATGACAGTCTCATCATCAATGATTCCATTAGCTCCTGTAATAAAATTCACTATCTCCTTGGTTCTTCCACAATATTGAGCAATATTCTCACCTTCTTGCATTTTCATCTCATCAAACTTACCTCTCAAGATTTAAGCCTTTTCCCTCAGTACATTTTTATCACCACCATAGATTTTTGCAAGAGTAATTTTCTTTGCAGTAGTGCAATCCTTGATGTCTTCAAATTCAAAATAGCTTAAGGAAGATGCAATCTCCAACATTGCTTGATTGGGTTCTTATTTTTCTTTCATCTCCTCTGTGTTCAAAGGTGCAGTAGGTATAACATAGTCATGTTCAACATAGTATTTTGCTGAATCACCAATACCAGCTAGATGCAGTTTCATCAAACTCTACCATGTAGGGAAGTTCTTGTTCAACTTCGGTACCTCCTTTTTATACATCTTGATCATTTTCTTCAAGTACCTTTAAAATTTTTCTCTGTAAGCACCAACATATCTAATACCAATTGTTAATATTATTTAGATCAATAGAGAGGGGGTTGAATCAATTGTTCTTAGGTCTAGATGTACCAATTGAAATTTTAAACACTTCAACAATCTCAGATCTAATCACCAATACAACTCGGTCTCTAAAGAATATATACCAAAAACATATAACATGTAGTCCACTGTCCAAAAGTAATTAACTTACAGAATATAGAAACATTCACACAAGTATAACACCAAGATTTATAGTGGAAACCCAACTTGGGAAAAACCACTTTGTAACATGTTACTGATATTTTCACTCTTCTAAAGTGAGCTCTGTGAAAATCCAACCTTGTTAAAGGTTTACAAACACACTGCTATGTGTGACCCTATTAAAGGATTTAAACATTCTATCAAAAGTGACCTGGTTAAAGGATTTAATTAAATTCTATTAGAATACCACCTTGATTAAAGGATTTAAACAATGACTATTAGGTCAACCTTGATTAAAGGATTTAGATAGATACAATGGTTAGAAAGTAGCAATAGTATCTGATCTAAAAAACATACAACTCACTTTGCAAATATCAGATCCAATTCACACATATATGTTGATTTACTGACTAAGATCCATTTCCATCTCCATCTCTGATCTACTCATAATTCACTTCAAGCAATCACAACTCCTTCACCTTCATCCTTCTACTTAGACTTATCATTCAATAACATCAACAACTCCAACATACTATGTAACCTCACAATTAGGTTTTATTTTATACCTCTCTAATAGGTAGATCCATCTTTTGCCACTTAATCTCCTCCATAGATCTTAGGTTAGGTCAGATTCATCAAATCTTTCCAACATTTATGTTCTTCATCCATCCTTCTAGAAACATCTTCAATCTCCTCATTTAATCCATAACAAAATGATTTACCATGCATTAAATTCTCCATACAATCAATTAATAAAGTCGACGTGATTTACATAACTTAAGAATTCAACTATGCCGACTGGAAATCTGAATTCTTCCTCCAAATGTAAATTACTAATGCTAGATCAATACTATGTTCATCTCCTTGGTCATCACTGTGTAACTCGGTCATCTCTACAAATTATCCTCCTCGGATAACACTGTCTTGCTCGATAATTTTGTGTCACTTGGCATAAACTGATGTTCAGTCAACACTAAAGTTACTCAGTATATACTGGCACTCGGTCGGCACTAACATCACTCGGCTTAAACTAGATTTCTTCACTTTTGTTGAGTTAATCCTACTTCTTTAGTCTTTCTTCTTACTTGGATAAACAATACATTATCTTATCATTGTGCCAAATAATCAAGTACTCGTTGAAGTATCAAATAACTCAACCTTTCCCTAGGTTCTAATGTTATCTCCCTTGCCCTAATCCTTTTCATTAATCAATAGATATAGTAATTTCTTAGATAGCAACTATCTTACTAGTTAAGGTTTGACATCAATGACAATACACAATTATTTCAATTGCAGTTTCCAATAAGCTGAATGTATGTTGAAAATAACGAATTCAGTTGAATAGTTAGTCACTACTTTTGCAGTTTAGTAATTCAATTAAAAGTTTTTGAGGGTACTAATTCACCCCTCCCCTCTCAGTACTTTATCTTTCCTATCCCAATAGATCATAATGATATCTTTATAATTATATATCAAACAATCTTGACCTAAATGGGGTTTACAATATCTTAGAAAACCTAAGATCAACAGTGTAAGAAAATAACCTAGATCTAACATTACAAAGGAATCATCACAAAATTTAATGATTACATCCACATTAAATGTGTCTTGATCTTGGTAAATCATTTTCTGATCAATGTAAACCATTTACATAGGTGTATGTGCCATTCCTAATTACTATGTTGTTTCCTTTTTTACTCAGTAATCACTGCATTCGGTGTTCGTTATATTATTGATACTTAGTGTGTATGAATGTTTGGTGATTACTAGCTCAGTACTCGATAATTTCTTGTCGCTCGATGAGTGTGCTCACTCAAACCTTTATTTGAGTAACTTGAAGTTCTGCCTTGTCTTTTCTCGGTGTGAAGGCTTTGTCTACTTGATCGACTAACTAGTTTGTCTCCTTTACCAACCTATACCGACTGAATAACTGATTGATACTAATGAAAATCCATTAATGCTCAGATAGAGATAACAATATCCTCCTTTGGCATTAGTATCAATACTTTATGTATATAAATATGTACCGATTGCTAAAAAATATATACAGACTCAAAAAATTTACCTCAAAATTATACTGACTGTACACTGACTCCCTTGTTTTCTGACTCCCCCTTTGTCCATTCTCTCGGTAGTATGATGTGAAGTACATAGTGGCATATATACATAACTTTCCCCCTTTTTGAAATTAATGCCAAAATAAAATGTACTTACTACTTGTCAAAAATGTGCTGACGGATTTTCTTAAGTGATGCCAAGAGGTTTTCCCATTCCTCTTTTAGGTTCTCAAGAGCAATGTTCTCAGACCTACTTGTGCATGCATATCAAAAATATTTTCCAATACTGAAATCTCAGGAGTGCCAACTAAATTTTTTGCCTTCTCTACATGTTGTTCCATTATCTTCAGATGTGGAAGCAACTTCGCTTGTAGCTCGGTGACTTGATCACTTATTGTGTCTTCTTGCTTCCTTAAATCTGATCTTAACCGCCTAAGTTCTTGAACTTTTGATATATGCTTATGAAAATAATTTGGCTTGGTTAGAGAATTTTTTGAACTAACTTTGATTTCTTCATCCAAATTTTTAATATTTTCACTAATCTCGATAGTGAACCCTTCAACAGTGCATAACTTAAACATTTGAATAATTTTCTAAATTATAGTTTCTAGCTCAGTTATTATCTCTGATAGCTTAACCTTGTTTACTACCACTTCTTGGCTTATTCTTTCTACAAGTTTCAATTGTATCTTTGCTTTGGCCCTTTCCTTTGTCCTTTTCTCAGCATCAATATATGGGGCATTTATGTGACAGGTTAGAGAAGGAAGTTGATCAAGTATGGGAATATCCTCATCAACATTGATCTCAAGAACTACTTGATGTAATATATCTCTAACTTCCTCAAGAATTTTTTTGTTCTTGCTCTCTTTCTTAACTTTTCTTGTGCAACCTTCCTAGTGCACAATTCCCCATATCTTCTAAGTGCCTTGGGGTCTAATGATCTCAGGTCACATCTGGGTATCTCAATTACCTCATCCAATGTTACTGGACCCTTTTCATGTTTCTTTTTCTTCTTCATTTTAGGTGTTGGTGATTTAACATAGGGAACGAGAGCTTTTGTCTCCAAATTTGTCTTCTTGGGCTCGGTAGACACACTTTCCTCTTTAAATTTCCCGGTGACCTATGTCTTAGTTGATTTTCCTTGGGCATCAGTTGTGGTGTCTATTTATGTTGTATCTACTAGTTTAGTTTCCTCTGGTGCTTGTGCTACAGCCTCTTTTTATTGTGGGTTCATTTAAAATATGTTTCTCTTTTGTCCCCTATTCAGTTGTTCCCTATTCCTCTATTGTATCTTTTTGTTGCTCGAGGGTCAAGCCTTCGGGTTCCTTCTATGATATGATCTCAACAACTTGTAACAAAATTGGTAAATCACTAGGTATCTCACTTGTTACTGCCTCAATAGGTACAGTTTCCTCAGTTGTAACTGCAACAATGTTCATATCTTCATCATTATTGATATCATTAAGATCTCAATTTTTTATGTCTTCAATAAGTACATCATCTGTCCCTGTTATTACCAATTTCTCAGGAGGATCCTTGTACTCTTCACTATATCCTGTTGGATAAAAATCAATAGCAATGGTAGTGTATGCTACCTTAGTGTCAGATAGATCAATCGGCTACTTAGTAGCAAGATATGTATCATCCAAGTTGATTCCTTTACCCTTCCTCTTATTTTTATTCTCAGGGATGACTACCAATGCTAGTTTATCTGATTCTTCTCAGGCTTGGAGGATTGAATTCCATAGTAGCTTTCTATTTTCATCTACTTCCTCAAGCTTTCCTGCCAAAATATTTAGTGCTCTAATTTTTACCAAAAATGTCTTTGAATTGTTTCATTAATTCATCAATCTCAGGAACTGATAAGGTATACATTTCCAATATCAGTGAATGTTCCACCATCTTTTTCTCAGTGTGCAAGGCATAAGTCCATCTTGCTAACACTTTTTCATACAAGCCCTTAGGTACATACTTAGAAAATTCAACAGGTACCTTTTTAAATTTGATCATCATCTGTATGATGGCCTCTTCTATCTTTTCATGATCCTCAGTATCCATATGTACATACCAGCTTAATTTAGGGTTACTAAGACCACTAGTTTCCTTTATTGTCTTTGCTAATTCATCAATTGATGGATTCTTATTCACAACAACATTAAACTTATCTTGATCTTCCTCTTCATCATCATCATCAACATCATCTTTTTCTCTAATCAATTTCCTCCTCTTCTTAGGTATCTCAAAGGTGGCTTGAGCACCTCTCTTTTTATTTTGATATGTCTTTGTAGGGGTTGGCCTAGAAATTTTTACATTACCTTACTTTAGAGGTAGAGAAGTAGCTATTGTGGACCTTTTCCTTTCTATTGTCAGTGCTTCTACTTGCTTCCTCTTCCTTGTTGCCTTGACCGATGTGGGTAAGTCTTTGTCAAACTCGGTCTCCTTCCCATCATGTTCACTATTCTCAATTAATAATTGATCCTCAGTTTCTTGTTCAACCAAATTAGCCTTAGATGCTTCTTCATCTTCTACATCATCACTGAATTGTTTTACCAATTTGTCCATCATTTTCTTTGATTTTTTGTTCACCTTAACTACAACAAGATCCATTTTTATCCTTTGTTTGGTCTCTTCATAGGTACCAAACCTACTTGCATGTGGACCTTTGGGCTCAGCTAATAATGCCTCAATTGACTTATTGGCTCATTCAATATCAAGTTCATAGCCCATAGGTGATAACCAAGTAGTCCTTGTTTCAACCTCCTTGATGAGAGTAGTGTCAGTATCCACTAAGAAACATATGTCTTCTTTGTACTTCTAAACCAGTTGTCATATCATTCTACTTCTTTGATGCATTCGGTCCTTAAACTATTCAAAATATACATCCATAATGCTAACAAAATTTTGTCCCTAACTTTGAATGTGATTATTAATTTTCAAAATGACTGGTTGGTCAACATCCCAGTCCACATTATTGACTAAGGGAAAGAAGTTTTGTACATAGAAGAATATGAAAATTAATAGAGAACCAAACTTACAAGTGTTAGTCCTTGTCATCCTGATGGTTCTCATGTTTCCTCCAATTGTTTCAATAAGAGCTCAGCGAGGTCGAATTGAAGACCTTTCTTTACAATTTTGTAAGCAATATCAACTACACTACATGGAACACTATTCATTTTGCTGGATTGAAATATTTTTTATCCAGCTGCATATGCACCGAATCATGTCTCACAATCAACAATGGTGTTTATTCTCATGCCTCTGTCATCCCAGTCATCCCATTCGGCTCCAGTCAACTTTTCAATCTCATCCCTCGGTGTACTTCTCAATTCTTTGACCTTGTCAGTTATGGGGTAATCGGTGATAGCATGAATGATGTCCCTTATGATTTTGACCAATTCATCCAGCCATAACTTACCCTTGTGCACTTGGTTCAAGATAGTCCTTATCCATTCATTCTTGAAAACCCTTGGGAAGCATAGGGAATTCACCAAACCCTTCACCTTTAAATGTGTATGCTCATCCTTGAGCTTTCCATCGGTACACAAGTCCTGATAGGTGGATTGAATATCAAAATCCCCTACTTCACTAATTTTACAGTGAATGTACGTACAGATATCCTGAACTAGCAAAACCCTAGGTAGTATGCTCGAGAATGCACCGGTTTTGTTGATTTGCGAAGCAATCTCGGGATGTAATTTATACTTTGGTTCAATGTAGGTTGTGGATTTTATCAGGTTAACCTTCTTCTCTTTTCTAGACTTAGATTTAGTGGCTTTAGATGAGGATGCCATCGTTCTTCAAATTAGGGCTTTGAGAAATAACTATGAAATAGCTTAGTGATTTCAAAACTTACTTTAACTATGAATTCTTAGCTTGGAAATCCTTCAAATCTCTACTCAAATCGATCTTGAATCTTTCTACTCAAATCTCGCTCAAAAACACCTTTTTCTTCGTGTTCACAATGTGAAGAAATTATTATGTCAATGGTGTATTTATACCCAAAATTCAAATTCCCACTCAAACTTTTGCATTTAATGCTTGACCTACCACAACTCGGTAAGAGTAGTTGTGTTTGATTTATACTTCAAAAGATCATAAGCTCGGTTAACACTAAGATATCACTTAGTTAATACCACAACTCAATTAACCTTTCCAATAGTTACTGACTAGAAAATACATACTCGGTCTTGCTTATATCGACTGTTCACATTTTGAGCTCTTAACATATAATCCCATAGTGCATCTTGTTTCATACAAATTTGGTATTCAATCACTAGATATAAGGAACTATTTGTTAGATATAACCGATTTGAAATTCAGTTCCAAACATACCTTTTATGACTTAGGTGGAGGTGGTGATGTCACCTAATCCAATGGATGAGGTGTCACCGACTACATTACTTGATCCAACATTATCACTTGATGCTTTTCTCCACATTGTGTTTCTTATCCTCATGATTTCCTCAATTGTATTACTATTTTCATATGTTTGTGTCTCTGGTACTCAGTCTTTTCAATCCTTTCTTAAGTGACCGACCTTGTGATAATGGAAACATGTCATACGAGTGCTTGTCTAGTTGTGAGATCTTCCTCTCTAGTTCTTCCTCATGCAGTTTGTTGCTATATGTCCATACCTGCCACATGTTGTGCAATTAACCCATGTATTATAATCCCAAGTCCTTTCTGACTAATCAAAAATTCATCTATCTTTTAGTACTTTCTTCAGCTTTCTTGATCATCTCATTATGTTTTTGTTGCATTTTGACTTCATTTTTCAATCTTTCATTTTCTTCTCTTAGTTCACTGATGTCTTTTAGTTTCTTTGTAAGCTCACTGTTTACTCAGTTTACTTGTTGACTTATGACAACGATCTGATTGGAAATTTCAAAGTGAGTCTTAGTATCTCAAATTCCTTTTCTTTTAGTTTCTCATTCATTTGTCTCATGCCTTCAATAGCCAAGTTTCTTTCTTGTTTTGCTTGTTTAGCATTGTTCATAACATCAACCATCCTAACCATTTAAGTCTCTTGACTGATCTGCAGAGCTTTGACATGTTTAGTAAGATGTAGATTCTTTTCATATAGATCTCATATAGTTCCTTTAGATGCATAAGATATACTACCAGATCCAAATCTGGATGTCTCAAAGGATCATCTATCTCTTCTTCATGATAATCAGTTTCACTATACCAAATTTCCATATCCTTCCTTTGAATTAGTAACTTCTTCAGTTCATCTTTGCCTTGCTTGAATTTTCCAATGACAATTTGCATCTGTATCCTTTGATTCTCAATAGTCTTGTCCAACTTATATCTTTTAATCCTTAGATCTTTTCCTCTTTAGTGGTTAAACTTCCTTAACAAGAGATCTAGCTCTGATACCAATTGTTGGGATTATGGAAAGATAAGTACTGAGAGGGGAGGGGTGAATCAGTACCCTCAAAAACTTTTAACACTTAAAAATTTGCAATAGTAGATCTTAATTAACCGACTGATTCTATTGTTTGAAACATACATTCATATGACTGAAAATCTAAAGTGCATGTAAACAAAACAATAAATCACACATGAAAATCCATACTCATGACATAGATATTTTGGTTATGCAGAAACCCTTGTTAGAAGGTAAAAACTGTGGTGGGGATGACACCCACAAATCTTCACTACTATAGCAATAAAGTATGCCGATTAAGGCTACAATTGGTGATTACTTCCGATGATCTTACCATGTTAGGAGTAACAAAAATATCAACTAGATCTACCTAGTTAAATGATTTTAACAACACAAAGTATGTGTGTACTCGGGTAAGAGATTTAAACAAGAACTGTTAAGTTCACTCTATTAAGAGATTTTGATCTGCTACAATGGTTAAATTGATAATAGTAAAGTATCTGTAAATAACAACTTTATCTTTTCTAATTCAGATCTATGAAATACCAAATAAATATCACCTTAGTTTGATTTATGTGTCATTTTGTCTTGCTCGGTAGCCTTGTATGTTTTCTTATAAAATGATTCTTCCTCTCATAAACTTTTTGTCATAAACCCTTGTCTAATCTCCTGATGTCCTTAGTGCGGCTACTACTTCATGATCCATGATCATAATGACATATTTAAAATTATATATCAAACAATCTTGACCTAATTAGGGTTTACAATATCTTAGAAAACCTAACATCAATGGTGTAAGAAAATAACCTAGATCTAACATTACATAGGAATCATCACAAAATTTAATGATTACATCCACATTAAATGTGTCTCAATCTTGGTAAACCATTTTATGATCGGTGTAAACTATTTACATAGGTGTATGTGTCATTCATGATTACTATGTCATTTCCTGGTTTACTTAGTAATCACTGCATTCATTATTCAATAAATTATTGATGCTCAGTGTGTATGAATGCTTGGTGATTACTAGCTCGACACTCGGTAATTGCCTATCACTCGATGAGTGTGCTCACTCAAACCTGTATTTGGGTAACTTGAAGTTCTGCCTTGTCTTTGCTTGGTATGAAGGCTTTGTCTACTTGACTGACTAACTTATTTGTCTCCTTTACTGACCTATACCAACTGAATAACTAATTGATACTAATGATAATCCATTAATGCTCAGATAGAGATAGCAATCTCATTTGACTCATGTTTCTAAGTGCCCTCATCTCCACTATTTCTTTGACTTTTTTAGGGTCTACCTCTACTCCTTTTGTCAAAACTATATACCCTAGTAATTTTCCAGATTGTACCCCAAAGGCACAATTTTTCAGATTTAGTCTCACTTTGAATTGTTTAAGCCTTGTGAATATTTTCTCTAAAATTAGAAAATGTTATTTTCTTGAGTGATATTTTTCAAGTATATCATCCACATAATCATCTAAGAACATGTGCATCATGCCATGGAATATAGTGTTCATGTTTCTTTGGTAGGTTGATCCTGCATTTTTAAGACCCAAGGGCATAACATTCCAACAAAATCTCCCCCAAGCACATGTAAAAGATGTTTTGCCTTGGACCTCGGGTGCAATTTTTATTTGGTTATACCCACTAAATCCATCCATAAGAGAGAACATAGAGTGACCTTTTGTTAGATCCACTATTGTGTCTATGCTTGGTAAAGGAAAATCATCCTTTGGGCATGCTAGATTGAGATCTTGTAAATTTGTACAAATTTTGATTGAATTTTCTAGTTTTGAAATAGGTACAATGTTGGATATCCATTCAGCATAGTCAATAGCTCTAATGAAACCCACTATTAATAAATTTTCCAATTCAACTTTGACAAGAAGTGCAATGTGTGGGTGCATTTTCCTCAACTTTTGTTTGATCAGCTTGATTCCTAGTTTGTTATTCAAATGATTTATAATCAGGTTTGGGTCCAATCCTACCATATCATCATAGGACCAAGAAAATTTTATTTGCCTTTCTTTGAAAAATTCCAAAAAATCTTATTTCTCTTCTTTTGATAATGAGACTACAAGATGTATGACTTTAGGCTCTGATTCAGTCTCAATGTTGTTCTTTTCTATTGGATCTATCAAGGTAGGTGATCTTTCTTCATAATGTTTGGGAAAATTATCCAACCTCTCTTTATTAGGTTCCATAATTGGGTTTTCACCTTTGGAAAAATCTTTTATTTCTCTCTTTTTGGTCTAATACTACCACCTTGTGGTTTTCACCATTAGACTCTTTCATTTTTTTATTTTCTTCATTTCTTTCTTTTATTTCTTAACTAAGAGATTGGATACTTTCCCTCACCATTTTGCCTTGATACAATTCCTTGGTAGAAGGTTCAACTGCATTTAGGTACAAGGCCACATAATTGTCATTTTTTAATGTGGGAATGTCATTTGGCTCCATGGAATCCCATTCAATGAGTTTTGGGCATACAAGAGATAATGTGTCATTGGCTAGGTTTAGTAGGCTTTAGGGACATGACTTTTTTATATGGTTCATACATTGTATCACTAAATTCTATGACATGCGCTTGTTCTAGGTGTTCCATAGAACTTGGATTGGAATCTCCCTCACTAGAATCATCTTGGATTTCTTGAGGGTAATAATCTCGTGGGTTAAACCTATTGATAGATTCTTCCATTTCTGGTAACCATGAGGGTACATAGGGTTCTCCTACCCATTGAGATTCATATACTTCTTGATTTGGAGTAGACTCTTGAGTAGAAACAATCTCTTGGTTAGAACTTGAAGCTTGGTTTGAACCTAATCCTTGATTTAACTCTTGTCTTTTACTTGGGTTAGACATAGGACAATAAGTATGGATAATATCCACCTTTGTGTGCTGACAAGATTCACTAGATAAAGAATCTCATTCCCATTCATTAGAGTCTTCATCACTTTGGGAATTCAATTGCAATAGTTGTTCATAAAATTTGGGATGATTCTTTTAAGTATATCCTTGTTCAAGATATCCTAATCCTAATTTTTCTTTGCTATCCCTCCAAGCCATTTCTATGGGTTCAACCTAGCCTTCATTTCTATTTCCCAAAGGTACTCTTCCTTTGTATCCCATCTTTTGTATTATTTTGAAACCTTTTCCATATTGGTGTGTGGGAATACTAATGTTTTGAATTCTTTTTTCATTAGCATTTGATTCATCTTCTTCTTTATAGAGCCACTTTAGGGTTTCATTATCATCTTCCTCCATGGATGAAGAAGTGTTAGATCTTACAAAATGGTCATTATTTTTTTGAGGAGGATTGGAGCTATAAGGTCTACCATGAGACCTAGGCGAAAGTGGAAAATCCATCATTGATAAGGAATATTCCCCTATACCATTTTTCTTAATCTTGCATTTCTTTTCAAAATTCTTCATCATGGTGTCCATCTTTTGATAATGGACCTCTTTGGCTTGTATTTGAGAAGATTTTGAATTATCTTCTTATTTTTCCTTAGTATTTTCCTCACTAACTTTCTATTTTCCCTTAGTCGATGTAGCTAAGTTAGTAGGATTTTAATTTTCTCTAACAAGAGTGTCTTCTTCCTCCATCTTCCCTTTTCCTTTTTCTAAGGAAATGTCCTTTGAACTTTGACCTTGGTTCATTTGCATTGATGTAGTGCATTTAGTATTGTGAGGAACCAATGAGTGATTTATGGGCTTGATATTATTAAAATATTGAAATGGATTCAAATCTCCACTCACCATAATTTCTTGACCCATGTATGGAAACTTTAAGAATTTATGGTACATTGAGGGTACTACTTGCATCTCATGTATCCATGGTCTTCCCAAAAAAATGTTATAGGTTAATTTCAAATCGAGAACTTGCAAAATAGTTTCCTTTTCAATAGGGCCAACTTGAATAGGAAGCACTACTATGTTAGGTATAACAGTCCACCAATACAACTGAGAGGGGGGGGTGAATCAGTCGTATGATAGATTATTAAACTTTAAACTTTGAATAGCAGCAATACCAAATCAAATGAACATAATGAATGCCAACACAATAACACAATATTTTTTGTCGAGGAAACCCTATTAAAGGTAAAACCCCGATGGGAATTAACACTCACTCATGATGTACTAAGAGTATAGTATCCCTGTTAAAATATCTTGCCTTGTTAGGAGCTGATTAAAATATTAAAGTACATAGTCCTTGTTAGAGGATAGACCCTGTTAGGAGTCAAAGAAAAGAGAAGGATCATTGCCCAAAGAAGGTTATGACCACCTTCATAACTCATTGTTTGCAATACAAGTGTATATAAGGGAAATACACAATCCTTGTGAACTTTTTGATAGCAATTGTCTTTGCTTGATCAGGTCCGATGAAGTATATCTCAATCTCTACTCTACATCTAGCAGATACAAGCTCGCAACTTCCACAATCCTCTTTCACATTCCATCCATGCTATATATCTTTACAAAAGAAAAGATCTTACATACATACCCTATTACAAATAAATAATCAGGTCAGCCAATTAGGCTTTCCTATTGTAAAAATAATCATATAATCCCTTGCTAAGATATATATGATATCTAAAAAAAATATACAGTAATTATAATTCAATAATTATGATCCAATATCTGTAATCCATGCTCACAATCTATAATACATGTTAAAATTCTGAAGTCGGCCCCAGACAAGTCTCCTCTAGATCATTCACCACATATTAAGTCATCATGCATCCCATGACTTTCTAAGATCAATGAAAATTCCTTGGTGTGTTATCTGACATCTCTTAAGCTCGCATACAGTGTATCCACATCACTTGTAAGATATACTCAAAACTTAGAGACTTACTCTGTCAACTTCCACTATCACAGTCCAGTAACTAGTCTTCACCAAATCTTCTATAACTCAACCGATATGAAATATTACATCATGTGATCTTAGATATAAGATCACAATACCTTCTTGTACACACATCTTTGTTCACACATTCTAAATCTGTTAGAAATAGGAAATACTGAGAGGGGGGTGAATCAGTATTTCATAAACTTTTACTTTTTCCCAATTATGGATATCAGAAATTAACTTGAAGCTTGCATAAGAAACTAAAATAATTAAATTGAATAACAAGAATAAAAATAAACCAAATGAACTCATAACACCATGATTGTTCTCGAGGAAACCCTGGCCAAGGGAAAACCCCGGTGGAGATGATACCCACAACTGATCCACTAATCAAAAGTATCCAGTTAAGGATGTTGACCCTATTAGGAGTCTATTACATACATATAGTGTCTCTATCCTAGTTAAAGGACTCTAGGCTTTGTTAGAAGCCTCAACCCTATTAGGTGTTTCTATAAAAAAACAAAATGTTTGCAAGATGATCTCACTGCCCAAACATGCAATTTACAATAATAGCTTCAGATACAAAGGTAGAATACAAAAACCTTTTACTATTGCCGAATAGCTTTCCTATTTTGATCTAGATTTGTAGGCTCTTCACTTTCATATGCATTGTGTTAGAATAACTAAGAGGGGGGTGAATCAGTTATCCACAGTCCCAATCACAAAATGTATATCCAAAAACAATTTACTAAAACTTTTGTAGCTCGGTAACATAAAATAGTATTTTATCTGTGCTTTTACCGATTACCAATTAATAACATATAGTGATTACCGATCAAATCCAATATGCAACATGTAAAGTAGGACAACAAACAATCATCACAGTCAATACATAATACAAGAGATTTAATGTGGAAACCCTATAAAGGGAAAAACCACCTAGGACCGGCAACCCAAAAATTGTTCACTCTTCTGAAGTGAGGTCGGTGAAGACCCAACCCTGTTAAAGGTTACAAACACACTGTGAGGTGTGACCTTGTTAGAGGATTTTAGACCAACTATTATCATCCAACTAGCATTTACTATGGGGTTGACAAGATAACAAATGTACACTCTATGAATGACATTACAAGACTTTCTAGTCCACTCTATTAAGAGATTTATCTATTTACAATGGTTAAAATGTAATAGTAGGTGATCTAATTACAACACAACTTCAATTGAAAATTATTAGATCTAGGTTAAGCTCATTCAAATCCTCTGATCAATATATCAATTCTATTTCAATCAATATTCAGTAACTTACTATCTCTCAGTTATAGCTTTTTGACGCTTGGTAATCTCTTTAGTTTGGTTCTCCTTAACCAGTCTGATTAGGCATGCATGAAGCTTGTTCACGTGATATCTCTACAGTCTCCTTCTTCTGGCATAGTTTCATCATGAAATCCTAGTCTCTTAAATAGAAAAGTAAATTGTTTTAATTCCATCCATCAGATTTTGTTGCTTAATCTCCTTTGTTGATTTTGCTGCTTAAACCTTCCTCGGCTGATGTGTCAGTAACATGTTTTATTTCAATCCCTTAGATCTTCTTCGAATCATGTTAGCCATTGATCTTCATAACAAACATTATCTTCAACTCCGATGATAACACTTTACAGCTTATCAACTTCCATCGGCTAAACTAATCAGTTAGTTCTTTTCTCCTGTTCAGTTAACAAAGAAATGCATCAGTGAACACAAGCTCGGTTTATATTGTGTTTGGTATACACTACACTGCATCAGTGTATACTGAAATGCTTCTTTAACCACCCACACTACTTTGTGCATTTTTCTCTATCCTTCATCATAGATGAATGCAACATAATCAATTCAATAACATAAGGTCATAGACTCATTCATAAGTTACCCAATGTATTCCTTATCCTCATCTATCATATCGATCTTCCTCATGTAGATATATATGTTCATCTCTTTTCTTCTTCTTTCTACAAATGTTTGGGTATAGTAACTTACAAGATAAGTATTGTCAAAACTAGTTGACATCAATGACAACATATTACTGATTTAATCATCTTACATATCTAATAAGCAACTCAGTGATCTCAAATCATAAATCTTCAAGTCATACAATTTATTCAAATCAGTTGTAGTTCATCAATCTCTCCCTTTGGCATTGATGGAAACACAAGCAATATGAAATATGCCATACTCATACCAAACATGTATTCTACAACTCTGTCAACAAATATTGTAACTCGGTACAAGCTCTCCCTAGCTTAATATGTTTAATCACTGCGTTACATAAAAGCATTTGCAAGTACAGACTAACTTCTGCAGATATGACCTTTTCAGTTTGCAGATTTTCTTCTATTCTCAGTAACTGATCTTCAATGCTTTGCCTTTTCTATATTTCTCTCCCTTTGTCTCTGGCTTCATATTTTTTGGCTTACCTTTGGCACCCAACTTTTTAAAATTTAAAACCAATCCCAAAGGAAAAATATTCTCAGTTGTCCCATATCTTATATCATCTATTTTCTAACAATGCCTTTACAAAGTTGACATTTTGCAAATGAGCAACATTACAAGAGGAGTTTTTGATCTTGAACCTTGAACCACAAGTTCAAAGTTCAAGATTCAAAATGCAAAGGTCCGGATGTATATATTCAAATGCAATTTCAAAAGGTGCAAACTGCATTGCCGATCTTGAACCTTGAACCACAAGTTCAAAGTTCAAGGTTCAATATTCAATTTTTAATTTACAAGTTTTGTGATTCTTGTGCAAATAAAAAATGATTTCTAGGTTATGGTCTACATCGATCATCTAGACTATTGTTAAAATTTCATGGGAAATGGAGCTATTAGCAAAAATTTATGCAGGTTTTTTGTACCACAATTTAAAGGTGCAAAATGAAAATTCAATCTAGAACCTTGAACTGCAAGTTTAAAGTTCAAGATTCAATATTCAAAAGGAAAAGTTCACAGCAAGAGAAAAAAAATGTGAAGTTTTACTAAACTATTTGGCAAGGATTGCAATCAAATGGTGGTAGTGCATAATAGGATAAAGGGATTTATAATCAAATCATGTCACATTGTATAAAGGATGGAAGAAACAAATGAATGTATTGAATAGGTAATGCATGTAAACTGTTTGACAAAATGTTGGCACAAGCATGGCAGCTAGTCATCTGTTTGGAAATGTTTGTTGTGCAATAATCTCAGGGACAAAAGAAAATCAGAATATATCAAATCCTTTGCAATCCCAACATTCATGACAAAGGAAATCATGTAGGTTAACTGATGACAACCATTTCAAAGGATTTCTTTAGCAACTTGTAATCACGAATTTGCAAATGACAAAAAATTAGTCATATTGCAGGGGTCATAACTTTCAACTCCACCATTGGATCTAACTGCATTTTGGATATGTTTTAGAAAACCTATTTTTCTAAATTCTCAATGGAGAGATTTTGAAAATATTATTTGATTTGAGAGATATGAATAATAGAATACAGGTCTGTAAAACTTGACATTTCTAGAATTTGTTGATGATAGAAAAATAGTCATATTGAAGGGGTCATAACTTTCAAATCCACTATTGGATTTGACCAAGTTTTTGATATGTTGTTAATAGAAAATTTTAGAAGCCTTCCACTCGAGCGATTGAGCAAATATGTCCTAGTCCAAAAGTTATGTAGGACTGTGTATAGGCCTATATGGAAATCTAGCAAGTATCCATTTTGCAGAAGAATTTCTTCAAAGAATAGAATGAATGAGTTGTTAAGGCCATGTCACACGTAAATATTAATGATAAATGTGGAGTATGTGCTTTAATGAAATAAAGAACATAAAAGATAACTAAGGACACCTAGTAGTTGCTTCCTAGTGGAAAAGACTCAGTTTCCGAGAATTAGTTTTAAAAACTGAAAAGGTTACAAGAAGTCAAATGTAAAAAATTCAATTTCCAAGAATCAGTTACAATAACTGTGGAAGACATTATAAATTTTAAAAGACTCAACATAATCCAGGGTTCTTTGGGGGCTTCTTTTCCAGCAGTCAGTTGGCTACAGGAAGGGAGATCATTTTCTGAGTAGTATTGTAACAGGGAGAGAGGAGATCTATTTATTATTTTTGCAACTTGTTTAATGATAGGGGATAAAGTGATCTGTTGGTTGTTTTTCTATGCATTTGAAAATAAAGAGAAGTGTGTCTTCAGATCAATTGGTCTGGAAATGTAATTTTCTAAATGAAGTTAATCTATTGGTTTTTTTATTTATATTTTTAGATGCAGTCCTATCTCATTATGTCAAGTGTGTGCATGTTATGAAATCTGTTGGTTTTATGCATTCATATATGCAATAAACAGTAGTAAGTCTTCTCTTCATTTGTCTATTATTGGGAAGATTGGATGAGTGGTCAGTTGGCTACTAATTTGTTTCTTTCCTAAGTTATAAATCTGATAATCGCATTTATTTCATATTAATGGGTGAATGTAAGTATGCCTTTGTGTCTTATGGTTAAAGACATACCCAGTTGTTTTATTCATTGCAAATCTGAAGAAGGGAGTTGAGCCTTCATATAAAAACTCAGAGAGCACTTGCACATACCCATTTCAAGTGACTCAACTATTAGTTCTAGATTTTGTCTTGTTATTTGGGTATTTGTGAGTCATTTTTTGAATATTTGCAAAAGGGACAAATCTGTTTACCAATAGATTTTTGGTGACTCTACTAGAGATTGAAATCAAAGATCAGTTCTTTTTATTCTCTAGATTCTGGAGTTATCTCTGTGTATGCAGGGTTGGTGACTCTAATAAATAACATGAAAATCCAAAGGGTTGTAAGAAAGGGGAAAAGACCAGACCCCACTATCCCAAACATTCTTAAAATGGATGACAAAGTGTTGCATGACTTCTGGGATTGATGCAAAGAAATCATTTCTCATGCTGTCAAAATTAAGCTGAGTGTAGAAGATGATCATGCATCTACACTTCTGTGGAGAAGTCTTTGTGTTAGATATCATAAATTAAAAGATCTACAAGAGTATGAAAAAAGGGTATCAAAGCTGAAAGAAGAACTCATAGTAGATGATGATGAAGCTCCAGTCATTCAGATTTCATCTCACTCATATAATTACCTCATTATGAATGAGCAAGAAGTTCAGCAAGAAGTCATTCAACTTCCAGAAAATCAAGAATTGGTAAGCATAAATGACAAAAATGAATCTGAAAAATGTGTGAATTTTAATAAGATGGATTCATTAAATGATGTTTTCTTTCCAGAAGTAGAAAGTTTCAGTTTTGAAAATGAAGAAAGTCATGTTATTTTTTAAAGTATGAAAGAAAACAATTTTTCAGATTTACATGCAGCCAGAGTATGAAACTTTTAGTTTTGCTGAAAGAATGGACAAAGATGATTCTTTATGTTTAAAATTTTGTGATCAACCTACTCTAGAATCTCTTCATTTTAAAAATGAAGCTTACATTAATGAAAAAGTAAAATCAGATTTAGATAAAGGTTCTTCTCATTCTACAAATCTGATTAAAGGAAAAAGTTCTGAAGTAAACTTTCAACAAGATGTTAACTTCGTTGAAATATTATAGTCTCAAGGGACAATTAATGGACTGGATAATATTTATCTTTTCTAAGAAGAAATAATAAATCAAATTTTTTTAGATGGTGGAAAAGGAAATTCTTATACAAGTGATCCAGAAATCAATTTGTATCAAGCTTGTGTCTTAGATAAAGAATTTTCAGATTTAATTGTAGCAAAGAATGCTGAAGTAATTTCAATCAAGTTGGATCCAATGAGTGAAGAATTTTCTCGGTATTCTAGTCCTAGTTAAGGTTCTAAAAATTCTTTTGTGAAAGATGGTTTTGATAGAAATGACTATGAGATAGTTGTAACATCTTCTTCAGAAATCTCTTGCCTTATTTTTTTTAGCTAGAAGTGGTGAGTTGTCTAGGAAGCATAGCACATAAGGTTCAAGAAAAATCATAAATCTATGATGAGATGTGGTTATTTGGGCATGATAGTTGGTTCAAAAGGTCCCTGCACATAATCAATTTGGTTTGTAGCCAAGAAGAGTTCACCATATTGTGGTTGTATCAGGTTATCTCCTCAACATGCAACCCATTCTTCCGGAGTGGATCATTCTTCTCACAACCAGTTAACAGTTTTGTTTAAGTGTTTATCAGCCCGGGTTCTTTTGGTGGGAATTTCCTTCCTGTCTATATACTTGTAAATGAGTTTTTTCTTTAATGAGTTTTTGTGATGTCAGTAGTTTAGTTTTTTTGGTGTGTTACCCTACTCCCCTCCACTCTATTGCCCAATGGATAAGGCACTGGTCTCCTACCAAAGATGGTTGGATTCTCTATGTCCCTCTTGGCTCATATTCCCCAATCAGAGCCAGCTGTTGGCTTACCTTTGGCACCCAAATTTCTAAAATTTAAAACCAATCCCAAAGGAAAAATATTCTTAGTTGTCCCATATCTTATATCTTCTATTTTCTAACAATACCTTTATAAAGTTGACATTTTGCAAATGAGCAACATTGCAAGAGGATTTTTTGATCTTGAACCTTGAACCACAAGTTCAAAGTTCAAGATTCAAAATGCAAAGGTCTGAATGTATATATTCAAATGCAATTTCAAAAGGTGCAAACTACATTGCTGATCTTGAACCTTGAACCACAAGTTCAAAGTTCAAGGTTCAATATTCAATTTTTAATTTATAGGTTTTGTGATTCTTGTGCAAATAAAAAATGATTTCTGGGTTATGGTCTACATCGATCATCTAGCCTACTGTTAAAATTTCATGGGAAATGGAGCTATTAGCAAAAATTTATGCAAGTTTTTTGTACCGCAGTTTAAAGGTGCAAAATGCAAATTCAATCTTGAACCTTGAACCGCAAGTTCAAAGTTCAAGATTCAATTTTCAAAAGGCAAAGTTCACAGTAAGAGTAGAAAAATGTGAAGTTTTACTAAACTGTTTGGCAAGGATTACATTCAAATGGTGGCAGTGCATAATAGGATAAAGGGATTTATAATCAAATCATGTCACATTGTATAAAGGATGGAAGAAACAAATGAATGTATTGAACAGGTAATGCATGTAAACTATTTGACAAAATGTTGGCCCGAGCATGGTAGCTAGTCATATTTTTGGAAATGTTTGTTGTGCAATAATCTCGGGGACAAAATAAAATCAGAATATATCAAATCCTTTGCAATCCCAACATTCATGACAAAGCAAATCATACAAGTTAACTGATGATAACCATTTCAAAGGATTTCTTCAGCAACTTGTAATCATGAATTTGTAGATAACAAAAAACCAGTCATATTGCAGGGGTCATAACTTTCAACTCCATCATTGGATATAACTGCATTTTGGATATGTTTTAGAAAACCTATTTTTATAAATTCTCACTAGAGGGATTTTGAAAATATTATCTGATTTGAGAGATATGGATAACAGAATACAAGTTTGTAAACTTGACATTTCCAAAATTTGTTGATGACAAAAAAACATTCCTATTGAAGGGGTCATAACTTTCAAATCCACTGTTAGATTTGGCCAAGTTTTTGATATGTTTTTAATAGCCAAGTTTAGAATCCTTACACCAGAGTGATCAAGAAAATATTTCCTAGTCCAAAAGTTATGTAGGACTATGTATAGGCATGTATGGAAATCCAGCAAGTATCCATTTTGTAAAAGAATTTGTTCAAAGAATAGCATGAAAGAATTTTTAAGGCCATGTCACACATAAATATTAATGATAAATGTAGATTACGTGCTTTAATGAAATAAAGAACATAAAAGATAACTAAGGACACTTAGCAGTTGCTTCCTAGTGGAAAAGACTCAGTTTCCAAGAATCAGTTTTAAAAACTAAAAAGGTTACGAGAAGTTAAATGTAAAAAAGTCAGTTTCCAAGAATCAGTTACAATAACTGTGGAAGACATTATAAATTTTAAAAGACTCAACATAATTTGGGGTTCTTTGGGGGCTTCTTTTCTAGCAGTCAGTTGGCTACAGGAAGGGAGATCATTTTCTAAGTAGTATTGTAACAGGGAGAGAGGAGATCTATTTATTATTTTTGCAACTTATTTAATGACAGGGGATAAAGTGATCTGTTGGTTTTTTTTCTATGCATTTGAAAATAAAGAGAAGTGTGTCTTCAAATCAGTTGGTCTAGAAATGTAATTTTCTGAATGAAGTTAATCTGTTGGTTTCATCATTTATATTTTTAAATGCAGTCCTGTCTCATTATGTCAAGTGTGTGCATGTTATGAAATCTATTGTTTTTATGCATTCATATGTGCAATAAACAGTAGTAAGTCTTCTCTTCATTTCTCTGTCATTTTGAAGATTGGATGAGTGGTCAGTTAGCTATTAATTTTTTTCTTTCCTAAGTTATAAATCTGATAATCACATTCATTTCATATTAATGGGTGAATGTAAGTATGTCTTTGTGTCTTCTGGTTAAAGACATACCCAGATGTTTTATTCATTGAAAATCTAAAGAAGGGAGCTAAGCCTTCATATAAAAACTTAGAGAGCACTTGCACATACCCATTGCAAGTGACTCAACTATTAGTTCTAGATTTTGTCTTGTTATTTGGGCATTTGTGAGTTATTTTCTGAATATTTGCAAAAGGGACAAATCTGTTTACCAACAATATTGAGATCTCTCTCCCTTTGAGAGCAATGCCAAAGAGCAAAAAAAAAAATATACAACTTTGTAGTAGCCATGTAACTCTCTGTTGTCCGGTGCATTCTCTATATCTCGATATACTGATGTGAAAATCTATTCCAGTTCTTCAACCTTTCACAACCTTAGATAAAAGTCCAAAGTGTGAACTATGTTGTATCAACATGTATGATCTTTTGATAAGATTAGGCTGATGCAACCTCCAAATCACCTTAGTGACCGGTTGAAAGGGGATGGACCCCAAGTCTAGTCCTCAATTATTCATATGTATCCCTTGTTAGAGGCTTTGTGAAAATATTGGCAAGTTGTTCTTTTGATGTAACAAATTCTAGCTTCACTTGCTTCTCCTATACTTGTTCCCTTAAGTAGTGATACTTAATAGATATGTGCTTTGTTTTAGAGTGCATCACTAGATTCTTTGAAATATTAATGGCACTAGTGTTGTCACAATATAATCACCAGCTCAGTGATTACCTCATTCATACCTTCCAACACTTGCTTGATATAAGAAATATTTGAACAGTTAGTAGTAGCAGCAACATACTCTTCTTCAGCTGTAGACTGGGAAATGCAAGACTATTTCTTACTTGTCCATGTAACAAGTCTTTCACCAAAGAAGAATTCTCCTCTGGTGGTACTCTTTCTATCATCCACATTTCCAGCCCAATCAGCATCGGTGTATACCTGAAGTTCAAACTTGCCTTTCTTAGGATACCATAGTCCATAATCTTCATTTTTCTTCAAGTATCTTAAGATTCTCTTTGTAGAAACCATGTGTGACTCTCTAGGGTTTGCAAAAAATCTAGCAACTATTCCAACAGCATGTGCTATATCAGGTCTACTATGAACTACATACATTAACTTACCAATCATGGATCGGTACAGTGTCTGGTTTACCTTAGTAGTTCCATCTTCTTTAGTCAGTTTACATCTAGTAGCCATCAGTGTTCCCACAGGTTTAGCATCTTCATCTTTCATCATTAAAAAAGAAGACTGGTCATTATCAAGATAAAACAAATTACCTCTCAATTGTGTTCCAGTTCCAAGAAGTCTTCCTTCATCATCAAATATCTTCACTTTCTTGCTCTCAAAAGCAACTCGGTGGCATGAATTGTTTAGATGTGCCACACTTAGAAAATTATAGTTTAGTCCTTTTACCCAATAAGCATTGTCACATCTAATTTTATCATTTATCATCAGGGATCATTTTCGTCTAACCATACAAGGTGCATCATTACCCATTCTCATAGATCCTCCATTGTGTTCTTCAAGATGATCAAATTTCTCTTCATCACAAGTCATGTGATGTGTATAGCCACTATCTATGATCCATGTATCATTTTTATTAACCTTAGAGATAAGTGTTGTCTCTACATACCTTTCATCTTCCTTTGAATCATCCTTCATTTCAACAAATACTACCTCCACGTCTTCAAGAGTGTCAGTATCAATGACATATTCTTCTGCAATGTAGCACACCTTCTTGCCTTTATCATTATTGTCTTGGTTGGCTCTGTTATAGTGTCAGTAACTTCTTTTGCCTCTTCTCCCATAGCTTCCTTCACCAAATCGGTCTTTTTTTCTATCATCATCTTTCCTGTGTGGACATCTAGTAGCAGTATGACCAACCTCTTTACAGTTAAAGCATGCTAAAGGTAATTTACCTCTATATCTTCCTTTACCTTTAGGTAACCTTCTAGCCATAAGAGCTTCAAGTTCATCAAGCTCATCATCGATATTGCTATCACTATCATCATTCTTATTTCTGCTACTAGACTTACCAATCATCAGAGAAGACATAAAAGAAAATTCAACAGATGGTAAAACACTATTATCAAAGTTGTTCAGTTCAAAGGTTGTAAGCTTACCAATCGGATTATCAAGAGTAAGGTTGTTACCAGATGCAAACCTATTTTCATGAATTACAGATATTCTTATTGCATAAACTGGTAATAAAGTTCTGATAACTTTGCTTACCACTGCCTCTTCATCAATAACACCATCAAATCCTCTGATAGCATGAACTACTTATTTTAGTCTATTTGTGTACTACACAATATTTTCACCTTCTTTCATCTTCATGTCATCAAATCTTCCCCTTAAGCTTTTAGCTCTAGCTCTTTTGACATTCACATAACCACTATAAACTTGAGCAATTTTATCCCACATCTACTTAGTAGTAGTACAGTCCTTGATATCTTCAAATTCAGCATCTGTACAGGCAGCAGCAATCTCCATCATAGTAACATTATGCTCATGCCTATCTCTTAGTTGATCAAGGGTTAAGGGACCAGTGGGTGGTGCAAGGTATCCATTCTCCATTAGTGTGAGGGCAGAATTCCCAATTCCAGATACATGCAGCTTCATTCAAATTTTCCATATTGTGAAGTTATCCTTGTTTAGCTTTGGCACTTCCCTCTTATACATTTTGAGATCTTTGTGCTGAAGTCCTTAAAACTCCGTTCCAAGAAACCAACACTCTGATACCAATTGTTAGAATAATTGAGAGGGGGGTGAATCAGTTATCCATAGTCCCAATCACAAAATGTATATCCAAAAACAATTTACTAAAGCTTCTGCAGCTCCGTAACATAAAATAGTATTTTGTCTGTGCTTTTACTGATTACCAGTTAATAACATATAGTGATTATTGATCAAATCCAATATGTAACATGTAAATTATGACAACAAACAATCATCATAGTCAACACATAACATGAGAGATTTAATGTGGAAACCTTATAAAGGGAAAAACCACCTGGGACCGGTAACCCAAAAATTGTTCACTCTTCTAAAGTGAGGTCGGTGAAGACCCAACCCTGTTAAAGGTTACAAACACACTGTGAGGTGTGACCTTGTTAGAGGATTTTATACCAACCATTATCATCCAACCAGAATTCACTATGGGGTTGATAGGATAACAAATGTAAACTCTATGAATGACATTACAAGACTTTCTACTCCACTCTGTTAAGATACTTATCTGTTTACAATGGTTAAAATGTAATAGCAGGTGATCTAATTACAACAAAACTTCAATTGTAGATTATCATATCTATGTTAAGCTCATTCAAATCCTCTAATCAATATATCAATTATGTTTCAATCAATATTCAGTAACTTATTGTCCCTCGGTTATACCTTTCTGATGCTCAATAATCTCTACAGTTCAGTTCTCCTTAACCAGTCTGATCAAGTATGCATGAAGCTTGTTCACGTGATATCTCTGTAGTCTCCTTCTTCTGGCATAATTTCATCATGAAATCCTAGTCTCTTAAATAGACAAGTAAACCATTTTAATTCCATCCATCAAATTTTGCCACTTAATCTCCTTTGTTGATTTTGCTGCTTAAACCTTCCTTGGCTGGTGTGTCAGTAACGCATTTTATTTCAATCCCTTAGATCTTCTTTGAATTATGTTAGCCGTTGATCTTCATAACAAACATTATCTTCAACTCTGATCATAACACTTTACAGCTTATCAACTTCCATCGGCTAAACTAATCATTTAGTTCTTTTCTCCTACTTTGTTAACAAAGAAATGTGTCGATGAACACAAGCTCAGTTTATACTATGCTTGGTATACACTACACTGTGTCGGTGTATACTGAAATGCTTCTTTAACCAACCACACTACTTTGTGCATTTTTCTCTATCCTTCATCATAGATGAATGTAACATAATCAAGTCAATAACATAAGGTCATAAACTCATTCATAAGTTACCCAATGTATTCATTATCCTCATCTATCATATCCATCTTCCTCATGTAGATATATATGTTCTTCATCTCTTTTCTTCTTCTTTCTACAGATGTTTGGGTATAGTAACTTACAAGATAAGTATTGTCAAAACTAGTTGACATCAATGACAACATATTACTGATTTAATCATCTTACATATCTAATCAGCAACTCAGTGATCTCAAATCATAGATCTTCAAGTCATACAATTTATTCAAATCAGTTGTAGTTCATCAAATTGCTTACTTCCTTTCTTCTTACAATATAAAACTCCACATCATATATCAACTTATTACAATTGCTATATGTAACTTGTGTACATTTTGTATTACATAATACTTACATATATACAAGTTATTACAAAAATAACTTCCAGTCGGCTTACAATACTTATACTCTTCTCAAAATATAAAATAAATTCATTCTACCTTAGGGTAAAAATCTAGGATGTCATCCCTAACTATTCAAGTCATTATTTTGATAAACAAAATAATCCCTTAACTCAATGTATATTCTATCTTTTTCTCTGTTCAGGTCAGCTCAACACTGTCTCTGCAAATATTTAATATCTTCTTCCATGCATGTTGTACAGACTTGCACTCTCATATGTGGCTTTGATATACATAGAATGATCCATGTTCAAGTGCTTAGACAATTTTCTAATGCGCTCATGCAAAACTGCTTCCTTCGATTATGTTATCTTCATGTTGAGTATATGTTTCCATAATGAAAACATTCTGATATCCTACTTAGCCAAATTTCCAACAATCTCCCCCTTTGTCATTGGTGGCAACATATGGGAAAATTGGCTAAGTCCCAAACAAAACTTATCACAAAATTTCAAAAAGGTGTAACATATTGTAACATACGGCCATTACATCATTTACAAAAGATCTATGGATCATACATGTCTACTTATTTTTCCATAAGGGTACTCCCCCTTAGATTATACTCCATACTATTCTGCATATCTATATATTATACATATACATAATTTTCTCATACTATACCACTCCCCCTTTGACAACAATGACAAAGGTGTCAATTATATGTATATGTTGGTCAAAATTTGATTTACCTTCTTGTCTTCAAATTTGTAAAGCTGGAAGACTTGATACACAATCTGCAAAGTTCTCCTTAATATTTTCAATCTCTTTATCCCATGTCTTCTTGACAGAATCAAATACGCTAAGTAATGCACACAGCCCATAGGATGTTATCTCAACTGCTTTAAGATTTGAATATGAAAATTTACTATACGATGTCTTTGATGAAAGACATTCTTCCAGTTGATTTTATACATTACTGATCTTCATGGTTAGGTTCTCTCTGAGTAGAGAAAATCTCTTCAATTTTATTTCCTTCTCATTCTCAAGAAGTCTTATCTCATCATTAATTATGCTTATCTTCTTCTCAATATCAATGATATTTATTCTTGGATTATGTATTTCATTCACTGTGGCTTGCAACTCTACTTCTTTTCCCCTCAACTTCTCTAAAATCTCTGAGATGTGACTATGTGATAATGCACACTAACTGTACAATGCTTTACCTCTTTCTAAGCATCTCCTTAACTCTTTGATACAAACATCAAGATTATCCAAATCATTTCTGATATTCTCACAAGTGTCTTGAAATAATTGTGCATCATGAGTTGTTTGAGATTTTACTGATGCAATGTTTGATAGGGTAGTAAATTTACTATCAAAAACTTGTATTACCTCTCTTGCTTTAGCTTGCGGATCAACTTCACTAACTTGAGTTGAAATGATTCCTTCAAGTTTGTTAGTTACCTCAAGTAGTGCTCCTTCTAGGATCTATACCTTCTAGTTCTTTCCAATGATCTTGTTTAGAGATGATATCAACTCTATTTGATCATCATCATCAACTTCTACTCCCACACTTGCTAAAATTGATTCTATGGGTGGTCTAGGTAGGTTATTTTGTGGTGAAACTATTTTGATCTGATCTTCATGCACTGCTTGCTTCTCTTCTACCATGTCATCCTTTGTTTTCTATGATTCTTCTTGCTCTTCTTCTCCTCATTTTTCTTCTACTTCATCTTCCTTATTTACTATTTTATTCTTTTGATCAATAGCTTCTTGCAAATTTCCAACATCTACTCCTTGATCTTCAAATGGGTTCTCTTCTCTATCTATAGTGATGTTTGTGCCTTCTATATGCATAGATTCATCATCAATGTGGATGGAGGGTGGCGTAATTGGTGTTTCTTTTGTCTGTAGATCTACTTTTTTTGTCTATTTGGATTCACTAAGTATCTCTTTTTGTCCAAAGGTCATTACTTTTACAACCGCTTCCTCAGTTTCTCTGTTAATTTCCTCATAATTTCCTCTCATAATCAGAACTATCCTTCTTTTTCTTCTCATATGGGTGCTAAGGTTTTTCATGATTTCTTTAAAGTGATCTTCATCTTTTATTTCACAAAGTTTTCTTACAAATCTTTCTCTTATGCCTTTATCTTCTTCTATTGCTCTCCTTTTCCTGTTAACTAACTTATCATAGAGATTATCTGGTATCTTATCTTAGATGTCCTCAAATGTCTTGTCAGCAAGAATCATATGTCTGACTACTACATTCTCAAGGTTCAATTTCTCAAAATTGTTATACATCTCATAGTACATGTTCAGCTTAGTGAAATCTCCTTCATTAACGATTAAAGGATTCACTTTCTCAATCTTAGGCTTCCACTACTTTTTGTTGTTACATGCCTCTTCATCTAATTTTGATTTTTCTTATGGAGTCCTTATCCTTTCTACTAGAGAAAAAATAGTTTTCTGTCTCTTACCTAGTCCACTTGCCATCTCTTTCACTCTCTTAGTTGGTGTAGTGGAGGAGGATCTAGTAGACTTCCTTGTTACTACTAGCTTATCTAGTGACACATTCAACTCAGTAGATTCTACAATATCTTCATCAATATCTTGAATATCCTCAACAGGGGTTTCTTTGGATGCCAATGGTGGATCTGACAATACTTTCTTCTATCCAATATCTCTAATGGCTACTGCAGTCTGTTTCGCAATGTTAAACTCATGCTTGGTCATACCTATATCTTTTAGGATCTTTTGATTGTGTTGTCAACTCTTTTCTTTTCTAATTTATGCACCTATGATTGTTGTGTTGTAACAAAATTCTAGATGAACAAATGTTCCAAATATGGGATTCTTAGAATCTAGTCTACATTTAAGTAATTTGCATGCATATCCTTCAGCTTCCTCTTCAGATATCTCATATTCTAGAGGATATATAAACTCTATCCTTGGTTCTACTACCTCAATGTAGGTGAAATCTATGTCCACTAAGAAACATATTTCATTCTTGTATTTTTCAACTATAGAGGGTGGAATTCTTGATCTCTTCTTCATCTCATTCTGAAAGGTTTTAATAACAAGTGTGGAACTCTCATTTACTTTATCAATAGGATGTCTGAGATATACATTGTTAATTATGTCCATTGAGTTTCTGCCATCATTCTAGTTAGCTCCTATAGTATAAGGGAATCTCCTCAAAAGATGGAAAAACATATAGGTGATTAGGGATGAAAATCTAAATTAGGAATTCTTTGTTTTCCTGATCTTCTAAAGATTCATAATCAACTGAATTCTCAGAATCTCACACATGTCAACTTCAACTCTGTCAATACACATAAGACATTCTTCTTGCACCATATCTGCTACCATGTCATCCTCTCTAGAACTTGCACACATATCTCACATCATCTTGTTCAATCTTGCTAAAATCTTACACACATATCTCACACCATCTTGCACACATAAGATTTTGTAGTTAAAATCTTACACACATATCTCACATCATCTTGTTCAATCTTGCTAATGACTATGCCTCTTCCATTATAAGAAGACTTGGTGATATCTAAGACTATTTTCTTTACATTCTTCTCATTTAAGGGAATTGCACTTGTCTTAGACAATCATGTTACCTCATGTATTAGATTAGATGTTATATCTATCACTCTATCATCCAACCAAAACTTTCCATTATGGATTTTGCTCAAAATTATCTTAGTCCATTCATCATTCTGATATTCATAATGAAATGTGTACTTGATAATGTCCATTTGACCTAAATATTAATATCCTTCTTTGTATCTTATGTCTTGTTTGTATATCTTATCATATTCCAAAGTCAAACTAATGTCTCCTACTATCTCAAATATTTCAAATACCCTTTTACATCTTCTAAATGTAAAATATCATCTTGAATGGTTGACAAAGCCAAACTAGGGTCTTCTTAAAAGGTTCTTATTGATTCCTTTTTCACCTTAGGTCTAGGATTGTTTTTGATGTTGTGAACTAATGATGCATCCATGATTGCACTGAAAAGTAACTGCTTTAACAACAAATTCTTAGTAAAATACCTCAGAATCATGATTTAGATCTTCCACGTAGATCTGTCAAAGAATTTGTCTCCAAATCTTGAAAACTGCTTTCAATCTCCACTGACTAGCTCTCTATAACTCTTGTAAATACTTGAATGATCAAATAATGTCAATAATCTTCTTTTATCCTTCAAATCCTTCAAGACATTATCGTCACATTAATTTCAAAAGTGTCTTCATACCAAAACGTTGTTCCTGGTTACCTGCAAAACTTCTTTCTTTTCATGTAATCGCATACATGTTCATAAATGCATGCACTCTTAACCATAGCTTCCCTATATCATATTCTAGCTCATATTAACTTTGCAAGACTCAATTCAAATTCTTCTAAATCTTATGCCATTTTGATGCTCATATCAATACATAATTCAAGAAATTTGATGCTTAATTATTTTGAGATGAGTTTGGAATTGATTCAAACTTACTCTCAAATTCTACTAAGTGTTCTTTCTTGATCTGTAGCTTTGAAAAACTCAACTTCTTCTAAGTTACTACAATTTCCTTTCTGATTTATGTTGGTTTTCATATTCCTTCTGATGTAGTTTGTATTTCTTCTAGGAATAGGATTTTTCATGTTGTTCATTCTACAATACCTTGTTGTGTGACCCATGTTACTGCATATGTGACAAACTATAACATTGTTTCCATATCTCGGTCCTGACTGACTGAATTGTGATCTGCAATTTATGGCAATATGTCCAAAAATTATTGTATCTATAACACACAACTCAGTTTCTTATGTTTTTTGTTGCTCCAATATGTCTTTTATCTGTAGGGTTAGTTTTTCTAAACATTATACTATTTCCATTATCATTAGATCTAGTTTTCTTACAATCAATAGCTCTATGTCCAAAACCATGACAATTATAATAATAACCAAAGATAGGTTTGAATTTCTTACATGTACAATCTCTTTTCATGTGTCCAAAAGAACTGCATGAAAAGCATATACTTTTGAATAATTTTTGCATCTCTTTAGGTAGTTCATCTTGCTTAGGTGGGTTAGGTACATTTTCAAATTTGTTAGATTCATCTAGTTTCTTTTCTTCTTTTTTCTTAGGTTGTTCCAAATCTGGTTCTTTGCATTCTTCAATCTTCTTTGGAAAAAAAATTCAAAGTCTCCAAGACCAATTTTATCATAAGAGGGATTCTGATAAGAAATATGTTCATCAATCTTTTCACTACTGGAATATAGTTTCTCAAGATGTTGTTGAGACTGAGTTAGTTCTCCTTTCACAATTGTATTATATTTCATAAGTTCAGCATACTGTAATTTTGTAGTCTCAAGTTCAAATGTTACTTTGGTAAGTTTAGATCTCAGATCTTCATTTTCAGACTTTGGATTTGATTCATCTTTATTGTTATCATCTTTCAAGCTTAGTTTTAGGTCTACAATCTTTAGTTCATGTTTTAGGATCTCATTATCCTTCAGTTTTGAAACTTCATCACTGTCCTTGACTTGACTTGTAGGTTATTTCTTTGATTTTAGATCTTCTAACTTTTCTTTTAGTTTCTCAATGTATTCTTTCGCACCAACATATTTTTCCTTTAGTGTATCTCTTTCTTTAGTAAGAATATCAATCTGTTCAAGAGCTTCATCAATATTTTTTTGCAATTGATCCTTATCCATAGAGATCTTAATCAAGTTATTAGGCCTTCTCTAAATAAATTTTCTCTCAATAACTATGCTCTGATACCAATTGTTAGAAATAGTAAATACTGAGAGGGGGGTGAATCAGTATTTCATAAACTTTTACTTTTGCCCAATTATGGATATATGAAATTAACTTGTAGCTTGCATAAGAAACTAAACTGAACAATAAGCATAACAATAAATGAAAGAACTCATAACACCATGTTTGTTCTTGAGGAAACCCTGGCTAAGGGAAAACCCTAGTGGGGATGATACCCACAGCTGATCCACTAATCAAAAGTATCTGGTTAAAGATATTGACCCTATTAGGAGTCGATTACATCCATATAGTGTCTTTATCCTGGTTAAAGGACTTTAGGCCTTGTTAGAAGCCTCAACCCTATTAGGAGTTGTTATTACAAAACATAAATGTATGCAAGATAAGCTCACTTCCCAAACATGCAATATACAATAATAACTTCAAATACAAAAGGTAGAATACAAAAACCTTTTACTGTTGTTGAATATCTTTCAATATTCTGACCTAGCTTTGTAGTCTCTTCAAAACTTATCATCAACTCACATTACTCTGATCGTATATCAGATTTCGCATATTACATCAATACAATACTTTCTTATCACTTTGCATTGCATACATTAATTTTTTTTTTTACTACGCATTACAATTTACTTTCCTATATACAAGTTATTACAAAATAACCTTCCTGTCGGCTTACAATTCATTACACACTTCCCAAAACATAAAGTCATTTCATGTTGCCTTATGGTTAAAATCTAGAATGTCATCCCTAATTAGTTAAGTCATTATTTTGATAAACAAAATAATCCCTTAACTCAATATAACCAATTTCTAATCACTACTTTGTTCGGTCAACTTTACACTATCTTTGTGAAACATCAATATCTCTTTCTGTACATGTTGTACAGACTTGTGCTCTTAGATGTAGCTTCAATATACCTAGAATGATCTATGTTCAAGTGTGCATGCACTGAATGTGCTTCTGTGATCATCGCTAATCAAAATGATCTCTATGTAGACAGATAGACATTGTTATACTTAGACAATTTTCATGAGTTCTTGTATAGAACTTCCTCCTTGGATCATGATGTCTCAATACTGAATATATGTTGCCATAATGACAACACCATGATATGCTACTTAGCCAAACTGCCAAAAGATATTTAATATAGTTTTGAGACTAAAATGTGAAGATTAATTATTAATTGTCTTTATTAATGAGCATTGTTGTTTTATGCCTTGGAAAATATATCTTGCGGTACGCTTCCTATCATCTTCTATGCATGAACCTTTTTGTCACTTTCTTCACCAAAATACAACCTATTCTCACTACTATAGCTTCCAGTTTCCTTGATTGGAGCATTCTTTGTGTTGTCTTTTGAGGAGGTCTTAATGATGTATTTCTTGCCTACACACTTTAGCCTTATGGATGCATTTCATGTTCTTTTCACTAACTAGTAGTATCACTTATGCAAATCTTCACCACATAGACATTTCTATTAATTTTTTTTATTAAGTTACATACCTCAACACTCAGCTAATAATTTAGATATTGATCCTCACCATAGTATCTACTATTAATAGAATAAGTCCCCTAATATTACCTCTCATCTGCTTATGCAACTTCAACATATGATATTCTCTACTAATAACTATTGCCACATCATAAATACTAGGAGAGCTCATGGCTTATTTGATAGCTATTTGATGGAACCAAAATCTACCTATTTCCTTATGTAATTTATTGTTATAATTCAGTCGTTTCTAATTGACGGACAATGACCAAGGTTTCACGAGACTATTTATTTTGTTGGTACCATAAAAGACTCATTGTTGATATGTATAGCCAAACCATGTGAATAAGAATCTTGTTGTCTTCTATTGTTGTTATAATAGAGTTAGTTTTAATATGTGGCTAGCAAATGAAGTTATATGTTAGTCATTCTATTGTAGACTTTGTTGGTCGTAGGAAAACAAACCAACCTATTATCATGTGTTATTCTAGACTTGTTATGTGACTATCGTAACTTGATGCGATGGACTTATATCATGGACTTATTATGTTATTTATGAACTATTCATGGACTTTTTATCCTGTTTCATGGATTTTTTTATAGTGGTTTGTTTTATATGTTATGTGGACTAGATTTGATTTCTTACATTAATATAAGT
This sequence comes from Chamaecyparis obtusa, assembly GCA_027943335.1. NCBI lineage: Eukaryota > Viridiplantae > Streptophyta > Pinopsida > Cupressales > Cupressaceae > Chamaecyparis > Chamaecyparis obtusa. The sequence goes on from BSBK01000164.1 coordinate 1,981,476, forward strand.
AAAGATCAACTAAATATCAATTGTAAATTCTAAAAATTTAAACATTATAAATAATTTAATTTTTAATAGTAGTTATTTATTCATAATTGACAAAATCAATTTATTTCAAAACTATCATTAACTAACTAGTAAATTATAATTGACATGAAAAAATAGCTATAACTAATCTTGATTTTGATAAACTATAAAAATAATTAACTATCAAATAATGACATATTAATTTGAACTATTGAACATGGATGTACAAATACAATGTTGATTTTAAAATACATTTATCATGATCAATTAGTTCATAGGCCAATTAATTAACACGAACAAATATCAGATTAAGTAGAATAATTAAAATTAACATAAGACCAATGTACATTGTTTATAAAACAAAATTGGACGAATACAAGTGTGCATTATTGCATATAACATGTGTATATGTTCTTATAAGAAATCCGCAACATAAAAATGAATGTTAAAATATTAGAAAATATATATTTAAATAAAGTAAAATTAATGCTACAAATAAATATGTATTAGCATTTTACCTTTAAATAAATATGAAGAAATATTTTATTTTCTTATATTTAAGTGAGCTCATAATTCTACATATCTCTTTGTATATTTATTTTGAAAAATATTATATTAATTAAGTTCTTATGTTTAACTTTACATAACAAAGAAACTCCTAATTTTTCCTTATCACTTTCAATAAAATGCTATGCTAAACCATTATCATGACATGATAACTACCTCATTTCCTTTTGCCTCTTGTGAAAATAAAATGTCACATCCTAGGAATAAATATGGTGTAGCTATAAGACTTTTGTTTCGTTTAATAATTTTATAATACCTCACTATGCATTAATAAACATAAAGACATAATTGTGCAAAATATGCTAATTTAAACTAGTAAGTGATTCATTGAATGTTTTGGTAATAAGGCAATTATTTTTAAGTTTCAAAATTAAAAAAACATCATGAAAATAGGCTATGGAGTTTTCCATCGAGGTTGACGTGGGTGGATGATGGATTTACAAGATTCTAAGGGGCCAACATGTCTTCTATCTGACCAAACATACTCAACAATCACTTAAATCTCTAATCCTTCGTAAATCTGTTTTACTGCTTTGAGTCACCATTTAGTGTAATATTCTTACAATCCAAATGCCCAATCACCGTGAATAATTGAAATGATTGATTTGTTAGAACAGAAGTCGGTCAAGGATTAATCATGTACATTGTATGATCACGCAAATAACTTTTTTTTTCACCTAGCATTAATCGTTTCCATATCATGGATCTAACCTTCAACGTGAAATTTGAGTATGGATAAGCGGATATTGCGTGGGGGCCTTTGAATCAATCTACATTGTGTGCCCACTTGTAAGCTTCAATGCTTTTCCCCTCGCCTTCCTTGAAAAGCCAATTGAAATGCCTTTGCCTTTGCCCTCTCCTGCTTCGAAAATCCATTTAAAAAGCTGAAACACACCTTAAAGAGAAATTTCATTGCAGTGTTGGCTCATAGATAGGTATAATAGGAGCATCGGATTCGGCCACCCATCCATGAGTCAGAAAACTGGAATTAGAATAGTTTTGGAAAAGGGTAGCTCAAATAATTATGGCAGAAGAGAAATTCATTTCAGAATCGTGTAGATACCTTTACATGTAGGTTTCTCGCAAGACTAAAAATGGTGACACTCTAAAATAAAAAGATAAATCGGAAATCACAAATAGAAATTAGATTTAACGTGGTTCACCAATTTGGCTACATCCACCAGAAAGCAGAGCAGGAACCTTTATTACCACAGCTTACAGCTTACATGCAAAGGGCTTTGCCCTCATATTTATACAACAATCTTCCACAAAAGATGAAGAGATAAAGATGGGAAGAAGAAAGGAACAATCAGGGAATATGAACCGAATAGTCGAACTTCACACCCAACAATCTCCCACTTGAAGTTTGACTGATGTCGTGACTTCACATCTGAACAACCTCCCACTAAAACTCTGCTTTCCTTTACCAATACCATGGTAATCCATTGCCAATAGACAATCTGCATAGCTGAAATAGCAACCAAAGCCAGTTGCTAATCACATCCAACTAACCATACAACATCAGTAGATTTATAACCAGCATATCCAATCCATACAACTCACCATGTAGCAAATAATTACATCTTCCAACAAAACAAATCAAAAAACCATTGACGTGCAAAAACCTAGAAGATCATTTAAGACCAATCCAAATTGTATGAGCAATGTCAACCAAAAGCTGACTCAATCTACCAATCAACACAGAGAGGGTGTGGCAATAACCTGAGATGATTTACAAACCGCAACCAAACTAATACAAAACCTTACATGACATCTTCCAAGTCCTCATAAAAAAGACCACATATTGTAGTTAAAAAAACAATGAAGTACAACTACAATAGATGACCTCAAAAACTCTTGGAAGGGACACTCATGCAAACCATAACTCATCCTTCTACCAACACCACCAAGTGCTCATTTGTACCAAGTATGATCTCCTTTACCTCCCCATATAAGAGCATTTACAACACCCAACCACCATGGATGAAAGCTCTTGTAAACAAGAAGATCAAACTCAAAAACATTCCAAAACAAGGAACAATGTCAACCATCTCCTAAACCCAAAAGCATAAAGAGATAAATCTGCTGAGTAGACCAAGAGTAGGGAGTGAGAATGATCCTCCAGGATACTCCAAGTCACAATGACTCTTCTCCAAGAACAATCTCCTCTAGGTCCATAATGAACTCGCGTCCATCCACAGGTGTAGGCTCCTCAGTCTTCATGCTGAAACCTCCAAAGAGAAACTGCCTCAACAATTGTTCTCTAAATGAAGAGAACTCTAGCCTTACCCAAGCCTCTTAGTTTTCAAGAGCACCTCCATGGTCAATCTGCCAAAGTACTTGATACTAAGAGCACTAACAAGACCAATTGTCAAAAATCCCATTGCACGTCAGCATATCCCGGGAACACAACCTGACACCTTGATCTCCACAAATCAAAACCTCATGCTCCAAAGAGTGAAACCTGTCAAGAGAACCTGTATCATCCCAATGCTCTAATCTAGAATCAAGAGCCAACCATGACATAATAAAAAACATCTCCGATCACATGGAGTAAACCATCTCATGACAATAAAATTCTCACTACCATATCAAAACTCTAACTGCAGTGCGACACCAACTATTCATGGTATCAAAAAACAAAATCTGAAAAATGATACCAAACATCACACTGAATAGTTATACTTGAAGCTACAATTTCTCCATAATCTACAAGCCAATACGATATGAAATAAGAATAACACAACTCAAGCAAGCTCATTTTTCTTCAACTAGCGTCTACATGGAGCAAAATACTTATAAATAGTACCCAATTCTATCCCTGCACAAAAGAAGAAACTGTTCGCCTAGCCCGGAAATTTTTATTTTTACTTTTTAATTTTGGCTCCAGCTCTTCCCCAATAACTGTGCCTTACAGGGATGACAAAAACTTGGCCAAAAACATGGATCCCCTTATAGTGGTGGTAGCTTCTTTGCTGCACATGACGTCAAACCCATTTCTATTGTCCACCACAAAGAAAACTTATAATATAGTTTTCTTCCTGCAAGACAGAGGAGGCACTCCTGTGACAACATAAGCCACAGACAAAGCCATACTCAAAAGTAGTAAACTTCTAAACAAAATTCAGGGTAAATTACCAATGATTAATCTCATATGCACTGATCAGGCCAGAGAAATGCACCAACAACAAACTCTCGCTTGCACTCCACATCACCTTTGACATCGAGACCGTACTGACAAAAAATAATGTCGAGCTTCCACTCCGCCATTAACTCGTAGTCTACCTTACCTTGGATAATGAAGAGGCATCTGAAACTCAACCACTTCCCTAGGCCACGAGATCTCTTCTTTGGCCCCTGTTTGCACTACATTTCTTTCCCACCGTAATTTCTTGAGCATGTCTTCTACTAAATACATGCACCGCATAAGCCCACTAAACCACTCGTCTGATCATCACCCTCACAAGTGCCATGGAGAACAACAACACCACCAGACCATGATATGGCTGCCAACACATGCACCTAATTGGTTATAGCCCTTGCAAATGTAAACGCAGTTGCACATTTGTACACCATGAGCCATCACAAGACCCAACACTATCCTGCATTTCACTTTCATCTTTGCACAGGCACGTGCTCTGAGAAAACATGCGATTTGGTTTGATGTCATATCTATTTTGTGTATACACCCCAATTAAAATAGTAAATAAGACAATGCTTAGCTCTGTCACTTGGGAAAATGCTTGTCATGCATCTGCTAGAACATGCAACACATTTTGCATTCATAAATAATCTCTATTTTCAAATGAGTTGTCAAAGTAGCATCCTATTTTAGCAAGATGGGCATGAAGTTATCTTCCTTGTGTCAAGACAGTGCATCAATGCAATAGCCAAGCGTAGTTCTTTATCACTTGAGCTTCAACTCCTCTAAACGCTTCATCCCATTCACAGCCACCAACGTTGTAGCCATACCCTCTTCAGTGCCAATCCAAGCCCAAATTGATAAGAAATTCACACAAATTTGTTTCATTCATCACCAAAATAGTCAGCATAGAACTTTCTCCTTCTTTCTGAGTTTTAAAAAAATTAAAAACCTTCTAGCTTCTGCAAACACATTAGTGTCTCTTGCCTTGACACTATTTTGGCATTCATCCTGACTGCAACGAGAGGCTGCTTGGACATCAGGTATTCCAAAGCCAGTGATTTGGGCCCTTTCCACAAATCAAATGTAATTGTCAAGACATGCTTGTATGGAATTGCTGACAGTCTCCTTTGAATCAGCACTTCTCCTGGATCGAACACCATGTGCTCTGATACCAATTGTAAAATAAAAAGACAAATTGGAAACCACAAATAGAAACTAGATTTAACGTGGTTCACCAATTTGGCTACATCCACCAAAAAGCAGAGTAGGAACCTTTATTACCATAGCTTACAGTGTACATGCAAAGGGCTTTGCCCTCATATTTATACAACAATCTTCCATAGAAGACGGAGAGATAAAGATGGGAAGAAGAAAGGAACAATCAGAGAATATGAACCGAACAGTCGGACTTCACAACCAAAAGACACCAAAGTCAATGACAAATGAAAACACACTATTGATTGGCTACAAACAAGGATGGTTGAATGCTAATAGAAAAAATAACCCAAGCAATGGCTCGGGCTAACCAACCATGTAAATAGAACCAAGATCGATGCGTAAGTGCAGAGATATAGTACTGTTAAAAAACATGCATGAGCCAAAGAAATCAAAGGTGCTGACAAATATACAAGTTGATTGAGCAAAAATGACAATGTCATCCAATAACCCACGTAGGTCAAATAAAATATGTCAGGTACCAAAATAAAACTTGGCAAATTCAGATAGAATGCCAACAAGTATAAAATACACGCGGAAAAATTATTTCACAAGAGAAAAACATTTAAAATATTATTAATATTTATTTTTGAATGTCTAGAAGATGAGGTGAACTTGAATGACAGGTAAAGATTGTCCAGTAGTAATTTTGGAGTCATAATGATTAAATGATAATAGCACTAGCTTATATATACTTATTATATATAAAATGCATTGAGAGATGTCCTTCTCAAGGCATATATTTTCATCAAACTGCAAAGTGTAATAGGCATCTCGAGAAGGATATCTCTTAGTGTATTTTATGATACCAGAATGATGCAGAAACCATCCAAAGCCATGAACCAAAACCACGAGCCAATAATGAGCCTTGATGGAAAAATATTTTCTTCCAAGCTGCATAGAACCTTGAGGCCCACTCCCCCATGCTAGGAGATAACATAAGGCCCCACACCACATATTAAAAAAGAACAACAACGAACAATGATGAGTCAACAACAATGAACAAGAGTGAAGGAGTGACTTTCATATTTTGAAAGATACTGGTATTTAAATTAGAACCTCTTACAAATAATTATTGCACGAGTACGTGCAATATGATAAGTTGGGGGAATGATGAGAGCCAATTATGTCTCATTTTATGTCACATTATAGCCTATTTCATTCATCCTCACATCCGTTTCCATATTTCATTTTTATTTAATTTTCATATTAGTTTATCATTTATTTTGCATATGATTTTATATTATTAAGTGATATTTAATATATTTTTGAGATTAAAATGTGAAAATTAATTATTGATGGTCTTTATTAATGAGCATTGTTGTTTAATGCTTTAGAAAATATATCTTGTAGCATACTTTCTATCATCTTCGATGCAGGAACCTTTTTGTCACTTTCTTCCCCAAAATACAACTTGTGCTCACTACTATAGCTTCAAGTTTCCTTGATTGGAGCATTATTTGTGTTGTCTTTTGAGGAGGTCTTAATGATGTATTTCTTGCCTACACACTTTAGCCTTATGAAAATATTTAATGTGCCTTTCACTAACTAGTAGTATCACTTACACAAACCTTCAGCACATAGACAATTCTATTTATTTTTTTATTAAACTGCATACCTCAACACTTGGTTGATAATTTACATATTGATCCTCACCATAGTATCTGCTATTAATAGAAGAAATCCCCTAATATTACCTCTCATCTACTTATGCAACTTCAGCATATGATATTCTCTACTGATAACTACTGCCACATCATAAATACTGGGAGAAATCATGGCTTATTTGATAGCTATTCGATGGAACCAAAATCTACCTATTTCCTTATTTAATTTGTTGTTATAATTGAGCCGTTTCTAATTGATGGACAATGACCAAGGTTTCACAGGACTATTTATTTTGTTGGCAACATAAAAGACCCGTTGTTGATATGTATAGCCAAACCATGTGAATTAGAAGCTTGTTGTCTTCTATTGTTGTTTTAAAAGAGTTAGTTTTAATATGTGGCCAGCAAATTAAGTTATATGTGAGTCATTCTATTGTAGACTTTGTTGGTCGTAGGAAAACAAACCAACCTATTCTTGTATGCATCTTCTTACAAGATGAAGTTATAAAAATGATGTACTATCAACTCAAAAGGAGTTTCTATTTATGCAAACTAGATATAGGTGGATTTCTATAGCAGAATATTGTGCAAACTTTGTATAACCTATGGAGGAATAAAATAACATTATCCTTATCAAAGTAGTGAGAAGGTTGTCGTGCTCTCTCATCGGGCATACTGAGGAGGCAGGATCCACTTCTCAGGATGTCTAGTGATTTCTTTTAGATTAGATGTGTGTTTATTTACTATGGGTTATGATTTAAATTGATTACACGCTTATTATTATTCATATTGGTTTAGATATTCTAATTTATGTAATTGTACTTAATTCTAATTGGTTCTTATGTGCTTCAGATTTAATTATGAATTCAGATTTATGTGGTTTGTTGTTTATTTTCCATGAGATTATTTTCCAGAATAAATTTTCATGCTTTATATTGCTTTTTAATTTTTAGATTAGCTTTCTTTGGAGCCATGAGTTTAATTTCAATCCCTATTGCCAAGAAGTAACAGTTCCTCTCATGGGAGTCATTTTGATTTGCAATAGGTTTAATTTCATAGTTGTATTTATCCCCACTCAGCTCACAACTTTCACCCCTTGATGGCATATTACCCGAACACCTTTCACAAGCTTACACCTTGGATTGACATGTATAGACCAAACTGAATTTCCTTAATAAACATCAAATTTCATTCTATTTCTAACCCCAGTGTTAATCTATCAACATAATCAAAACTTTAAAATTTATTTAAACCTTTTTTCTTACAAATAATTTTATATAAATTAAATTCTAATACTTGTAATAAATTATTTAATAATATTATTATTTTAATTAACACTTTAGGTAAAAACATTAAAACTGTAAAGGAGAAAGAAAAGTGATAAGTGGCCCTTGTATACTTGATATATTTATCACTCTTGTTAAAAATTATAAAAAATAAAAAAATTACCTTTTAAATGCTCTTCAATATCTATTCAATTTTTTAGTAGACATAAATATAATATGAGCACAATTAAACTAAGGCTATCAATCCAAAAATGATATACACTTGCCCGAGCAGCGTGGCTAAAAACCTAGGATTATTTTGAACTTTGATCACACCAATCATTCTTTATTCACTTGACATAATGGTTACACTTAACATTTATGTGAGAAACTTGTGGAGAAACAGCCTAACCATAAATACATTATTGAAGCTCCAAATGCTTTGAAACCAAGCCCTTTCAGGTAAAGCAGGTATATCAATTGTTGGGTCACTTGCAAAGCTCAGGAATTGACTTTCCTGCAGTTCAATCTGATCTGTGAGTCACTTGTGTGCACTCCAACACTTCCCATCTTGAGCATGGACCTCCTAAATGCTTTGAAAAAGGCCTTCTCATCCTTTGCAAAAGTCTTCACCATGGTTTTGGTCTTGTTCTCTGTAAACAGAGCCTGGTCGGAGCCGAACACTCCTTTGCCTTCCACTAAGCGCTTAAAATATGCATTGTCAAAGCGAGTAGAAGTGGAATCCAAAAATGCTCCTGCGCTGCGGTTGGTATTAGGGTTAGGGCACACGCTCAACAAGCTCTGCGCAAACTGTGTTTGCATGGTGGGATCCACGCTATGCGTTGCATTGAACTTGTGCAGTCTGCTCGAAAACGAAGAGCAGTGAGAAAACCCCAACGTGTGCCCGCCTGTCGCACAATTATAAGTACCAACTTTCGTTAAAGGCTTACCATCATGGGGGAAAGAATTAGATGTGGAAATCAGTTTTAGTACTAAGTGATTACCGGACAATGCAACGAGATCGTGGAGGGAGAGTCCGCGAAGAATGAAGCTCTGCAAGAGTTGGGAGACGTTGAAGGTGGGAGATGGCAAATTCCTGGTCTCGTTTGCACTCGATATCACCCCGTCCTTTCGCCCCTTTAGTACGTCCCACTTTGGACCTCCGCTCTATCCAACCAATGCTAAACTATAAATAATTGCCGGAATAGTTAATGAAATTGAGATATATTTAATAGTAATGGTATGTAGGCACTTACGAGCAGCACAACATCCCTTGCGGCAATGGCGAGAATGTCAGCGCAGGAGACAGTTTGGGGACAGAGGGACTCGAGCCTGGCCTTGGCATCATCGATTACGTAAAACGCACGGAGTGAGACGTTGGGTGGTGCGTCTTTCTCTGCTGTATTGTTGGCGGAGTCTAAGAGCACTGATCCATCGCACCCCTGCCAATACATTATAACCACAATCAGCAAATGGGTAGATAGACACGATCATGAAGAGTAAGTTCAATTGGAGAGATCACCGCGTACCCGAATGAAGCAGTCGTGAAAGTGCATTCGGAGAATGCGAGCAGGGATTTTAGTGTCGAAGGTTGTAGCATTGCGTATGGTTTCTCTGATCACGTTCTCAGCGTTAGGGCAAGTGTGTTTGTAGTAGTCCTTGCTCAAGCTCAGTGATGCCTCTGCCCTCTCCATGCCATGCTTGCAGACGCAGATGCACAAGAGCAAACTAGCCAATAGCTTAATCTTCATAGCCATTGTTCTTGAGAGAGAGAGAGAAGTCGGTATTCTAGCGTGTGTGGCCAAGTGTGGGGAGACCGTGTGACTTAAATAGCGCCACAACTATGAAGTAAAGTTAACGAAATGAGCTAAGTTAGGCAGGTGGATGTGAGGTTGCGTTTAGTTGTTTCAACAGGAACCAGTCTAGTGTAAGCAATCTGAAGAGACTTCTTCAAAGGCACTCACACTATAAACTATTTGTCCACAGCGCTCTTGTTTCACATAAAAGTATACTTTCCTTCCTTCCTCGAGCTGTGCGGTGGCTGTGCAATTTCTGTTGAATGAATATGCTTAAAGGAAGCGCGAGCCGTATATTGAAGCCAAACTTCGGATAAAAGTGGTGGTAAATGGAACTCTATAGACGTCCTACATTATTCATAATCTAGAACAGAACTTGAGTTCAAAGTTCAAACAATGTTGAATAGAGATTTAACGAATGTCACGTAGATATTTAGTGTCGTGTAGAAGTAAACGATTTAATGGAAATGTTTTGGGTCCACTCCTTGCCACTAATGAAGACATTTCCAAGTATGGAGAGTGAATGTAGGATTTTTAAGTGTATGGGTTAGTCTAAAATGGTATTGTATGGGTTATCTAAGTAGACAGATTGTTAGACGGAAAATAAGATTGTTTAGATTTTGGACGTTAGGTAGAAGAAAACTTATTTAGAATTTTATAATAGTATTTAGAAATTAGAAAATTGTAAAATTTATGTTTAGATAAAGTATATTGAGATTGATGTTTATTATATATAAGATTTTGTTCAAGTAAATATTATTAATTTAAAATTTTATTTTAGTAGAAAATAAATTAATGATATATATTAAAAGTATTAAGGAGTACATCTCTAGCTAAAATTTTATTGTGGATTGGAAGGGTTTTGGGTTTCTGCAGAAGCAAGGTAGAGTCAAATTTTAGGGCAAAGGAAATGGTGATTTCAGACAGCATCAAAATTTTAGATATGAAACAAGCAGAAGACCTAGATGACCTTATAATAGAAGACGGCAGGAGAGATATATGTTCAGCTAGAAAGGAATTTCTGCTGCGAAATGTCCTCAGGTCGGGATAAGATCAAAAATTGGGGCAAAGGGGTATGGGAGCTACCAGAAGGAACCTGTAAGGAAGCAACAAGTGGATAGATATGTTTCAACTAACTTAGTGGGACTGGTGGAATTTGGAGGGATAGCTAAAAGGTTCTAGAGCCCAAAGGCGGTGCAGGAGCATGAGAAATTTTTGAAATCCCCACCTACCTAAATACACAGAGATGTGATCTCCTTAAAGTGTAGGGAAAGGAATGGCTAGAATCGATAATTTTTTTGAAAAGCCATGCCTTTCTTCTTAAATGGGGAGGAGAATGGCCAGTAGTTAGGAAAATTAAAGACTGGTGTGATAAACAATAGGGGAAAGTAGGAAGTATAAAAACTCTAGGAAATAGAATTTACATGGTCACTGTGGCATGTGAACATGATAGAGATTTTATTTTCAATAGTGGGCCATATATGCTGGAAGGAAAAGGTTTTTATTTGAAAAATTGGGAAACAAATTTTGAACCATTGATGGAAGTTATAATAGAATATCTTTTTTGGATAGGACCTCGGAACTTACCACAGGAATATTGGAATGAAGAGTCTTATACGATGATTGGGAACAAACATGGAAAATATGTAAGAGCAATGGAAATTATGGATATGGTTACCTTTTAGATGTTCCCTAGGGTTTTTGTTAAATGGAAATTATGTCACCTTCTGCTAGATATGATTGAGTTGACCTCAAACGATGGTGTATGGAAACAAGCCCTCTCAATAGAAGAAAACTTAATGTTCTGCACTCAATGTTTAAGTGAAGGTCATGAAATAGAAGGATGTGATGTTGGAGGGAAAGGGAAAGTTGTCAAGGAATAAAATTTATTAAAAAGGGTTTTTAATCTTATCGAAGATCATATTAGACAAAAGGAAAAGAGTTGTAAGGAACACTTGGCTAAGGCTACAGAGTGGAAATGTGTGTAAGTGGATTTGGATCACTTAGAATGTACTAGTAGGAATAGAGAGAGTGACTATGTAGGGGGTTTACTGGTTCTGGAAGGGGAAATGGATGATGTCCTAAAAAAGAAGATGTAGTGCCAGATGAAGGAAAGTTTGGATGGAGAGACTGGTAGAAGTTTAAAATCCGATATGGTGGTCTTTCAAGGAACATTGATTGGAGAGCGGGATAAAGATTTACAAAGTAGGGAGGAAGAAAGAGTTAGAACAATTAGAAAATTTGGAGGAAGGGGTCGGGGTTTGTAACCCTATAGAAAGATCACGAGATGGATTATCTGAACCACTCAATAACGCATAGTGGTCAGATAGATTGGACAAGCCAATCAAGGAAGGAGAGTTTAATAGGGATAGGGGAACTATGACAGAGGTGAGCTCGGTGTAGCAAGAGGGTGATTTTGATATGTCAGGAGTAAAGGACATTCAAATTTATCTTATCAAAAATCTGGAGACCTCCTTTGAATAAATTTGGGATTCTAGTGGGTTAAATGGGGACACTGATTCAGAATTTGAAACAGATGAGGATCTAGATAGGGATTTTTTAGGATTGGAGGATGAGGTGATGCTCAATAAGAAAATATCACTAACACAGTCAGATGCAAAGGATGCCAAGGTTAAGGTGGGTGAAAAAAAGAAGGGAGGTCGTAAGTCAAAGATCAAACTTTGTTGTTACAGGCAGGAAGTTCAGCAAGTCAAAGTAAGTTAAGATCGGGAAGAGCCTATGTCTCTTCTCGAGGGCAATCAGGTTACTTTCGTGGATGTCAGGGGCTGCAATGCCCCTAACAAGATTCACTTGATCAAGAGATGTTTTGATCAAGTGAGGTCAAATTGTGTTTTTCTACAAGAAACCAAAATCAAGGAGGGTTTTTTAAGTATGGACAGAAGCTTCAGCAGATGGAAACGTGTATGGGTGGAGGCTCAAGGCACCTTAGTGTTGGCATTAAGTAGAATTGCCACTAGTGACAACACTTATTTGCATTCTGAGTGCAAACTGAGCAGAACAGTGCAAACCGAGCAGAACAGTGCAAACCGAGCAAGACAGTGCAAACCGAGCAGAACAGTGCAAACTGAGCAAGACAGTGCAAACCGAGCAAGACAGTGCAAACCGAGCAGGACCGTGTAAACCGAGTAACATTATGTCTACCGAGTCACCAGTATTTACCGAGTTCAAAACCTACCGAGTGGTTAGTATGAACCGTGCCTTCACTTCTACCGAGTGCATGACGATGTCGAGTAATGCAGTGGACGCCGAGTATCAAAAAGTCACCGAGTTAGTTTGCAGGAACCATGTAACCATACTTGGGCCGACTTAGTGGCACTTATGTTTATTTGTCAAGCCAACTTTGTAATTGTAATTAATTGTTTAGACTTGTATATAAACAATGTTGTAAAAATGTCAAGATGTAAGAAATGAGTATGAATGTGAAAAAGAAAGAAAGGCAGAGATAAGCGAATTACAAAGGGCTATAGCAGTATAGGGAACAGCAAAGACAAATTCATCACAGAAGGTGATCAGTACATCAGTGAATCTCAATCAGCAATCCAGTTGCAAAGCAAGAGATCTAATATTTCATCCTAACAGGTGAATCAGTACTAAAATCCTTTAACCAGGTAGACTTAACAGTCTTTTGTAAAATCTCTTTACCGAGTGCATACTTCATTGTATGTTTGTAAATCCTTTAACAGGGTGGATTTAGCAATCCTTATTGCTCCTAACAGGGCAGATCATCAGAAGTGATCAAATTGTAAGCCTTAACCGGCCAACTTTATTCTGCAGTACTAAAGCTTTGTGGGTTTCATCCCCACCCCAGTTTTACTTTCTTTTTGGAAGGTTTCTGGGTAACCAAATCTATGTGTCATTATTGTGAATGCTTTTAAGTTTCATGCTTTCTATATGCATAAGGAAAAAGTGAACTATATGTTAATACATGTGTAATTGTAAGAAAATTTGGAGTTACTGATTCACCCCTCCCCTCTCAGTAACTCAGTTAATTCCTGAATATTTCCAACAATTGGTATCAGAGCAGAGTTGGTTCTCAAGATAAAGCTTAACTAGCTTGAGCAAAGATCCAGGACAATGGAGGTATTCAAACTGAACAAGGTGATTGAAAATGAAAAGCTAGATCTGGAAATGGCCATAGATAAACTTAAGGAAGCAAAAGAACATCTTTCCCAATCGTTAAGAAGAAGGAAGGAACTTGCAAATTAGATGAATGATCAGAATTACATTGAAGAAAAGATTGAAGATCTTTTTCCCTCAAATAGCTCAGATGAAGCAAAAAATGCTGTCAAAGAACTCCTAGAAAAGAATGGGTCTCTGCAGGAAGAAGTGAGAAAATTAAAAAGAGAACAAGAGCTACACTCAACAAGATTTTGTGAAATCTTAGAACAAAGAAACAAGTTGAAAGATGAATTAGATGGAAGGAACAATGAAGTCCAAAATAAAACCCTTCAGCTAGAAAACCTAATTGATCAGATCTCTCATACAAATGAGGAAATTTTGAATCTAAGATCAGAAATAGAAAGCACAAGAGAAGAACTAAGATCTGAAAAGGAAATCAATCTAAGATTGGTGGATGACCTAAACACCAAAAAACAAATCAATGAAGGAATGTTGAAAAGCCAAGAAGACTTGAATCAGCTGTATGAGCGAAATCTTCATAGGCAGAAAGGAAAAGTAGGACTTGGATACAAAGGAGAAGGTGAATCTTCTAAGCAAGGTACTCAAAGAAATTAGAAACCTACTTGTAATCATTGTGGTAAAATAGGACATACTTCAAATAAATGTTGGAGCAATGAAAAAGCAGAATTCAATGGAAAATGCTACAACTGCAATCAACATGGTCACAAAGCAAATGAATGCAGGGAAAAACCAAGATTCAGAGGTAATTGTCACAAATGCAACAAACAAGGTCACAAAGCATCCGAGTGCAGATCCAAAACATTCAATCCAGCAGAATAAATTGTGAAAGCAATGTTTGGATGGGACTACAACACTTGGTGTAGATGTCATTACTGTGGAGAATATGGACACATTGGCATGAACTGCATAAAACATCATCTAAGGAAAAGAGATACTACCGTAAGATGCTTCAAATGCACTAAACTCGGTCACATAGCCAGAAACTGCATGAATGCTAGTGAAGTTGAAGATGGAAAGAAGAATGAAGCAACTAAGGTCAGGAAACAGGTGAGACAAAAGTGGATTCCTAAATCTACCGAGCAAACCAATCCAAGTAATGGAATGGGTGGCTCTACCGACTCAAACTAAATTTCCAAGAAAGCACTGGAACTGTATTCTCATAGACAAACTTTAAGCAGTTCCAGAACCGAAGTAAAAGAAAGATCTAAATCAGCATACAAGATGCAGTAAGATCACAAGAAGGTTGGTATCAGTCTTTACCGAGCAAGGTCGGCATTAGTTTTCACAGAGCAAGGTCGGTACCAGTCTTTACCGAGCGAGGTTGGAGCAATATGAATTCTCGAGTTCACCGAGTTGCGAAGTCTTTACCGAGCAATTAATTCTTAGTGGGTGATAGTCTGTCAGAATTCATACCCTAATTTGTACTAAGCATTAATGACAGAGTTGTAAACAAAAGGCAAGAAATCAAACTCATTCCTCACCGCGAATTTTAGCACTTTGAGAGCAGAAAATTTCAAGAGCAATCCAGCGATTCAAATACTTTTTGTGAAAAGAATTTTCTGTGAGCTACCATGGCATCATCCAGCACTTTAGCGAAGAAAGGATCAGAAATGTTAGTCCAAGGGGAATGGAGAGCACCAGATTTCAAGATCGTGCCCGCAATTGCAGCATCCTTAGACCCGAACGGAGCTCAATCTCAGATTCCTCCTAAGGTACTACTTATTAACGATATTCACAATCATTTCAACTATGCAATTCATGAAATGGGAAACCTAGAGCTAGATATTGTGCGTGAAGAACTGTGTGTGGATGGTATTCTAAAACCCGAGCACAAACATCTGGAAGATAAGGGATTAGTTCACATTGCACATTTACCTCAAAACTTTCGGGAGAAATGGGTTAGATACATTCTCAGCCGTATACATGATGGCAAGATTTGGCTTGAGCAACCCATAGAGATCACCAAGAAGATGATTCATCAAATCACCGATCTTCCCATGTTGAACAAAGCAAAAACTACCAAAACCCTAGGTCGGTCGGAACTGGAGAAGAAAACCCTAGCCGAGTGGGACGGTAGAGGCATGAAAGTTAGCAGCATTACCGATGTTGAACTAAAGTTTGGTACACACATAATTGCCCATAAAATATACAGTTCAAGTCAATAGAATAGTGTCTCCTGTGAAGCTATTGACCTAGCATACAAAGTGGTCAAGAATAACTTATCATTTGACCTTGCAGATTTATTGTTAAAACAGTTTAACAAGAACATGGAAAGCATTCAAACTTCCAAAAACAATCCATGTAAGTTTGGATCTCTACTGGTCTATTTATTCTTCTATGTTCAGAAATTCTTCCCTTCCAAAGGAAAAGTTGTATGGAGAAAAGATGTGCCAGTCCTTTATGAGATAAATGAATACATCTCAGAAATGGGTGAAAATTTTGAAAGCGTCATGGATAGTTATTTTGAGTCTTTCAAAGAGAAAATGAATGACAGATTTTGGATTCCACAGAAGTTGGTGGAAGATTATAAGGATGACATTTGTTTCATGGTAGACTGTGACAATGTATATATTCAAGCAGCTAAACCAAGGATTGTATATGTAAAACCTCTTCCTTATGAGGTAAATATTGATGAAACCAAGAATATCATTGAAGCCCTTCTTAATCAGCCTGTTAATCCCAAAGCTCCATATTTTGGAACATATGATGAAGCAAAGGTGAGAATTGAATTAAGCATAAAGCTTCCACAGGCGGTAAACAAAGGAAAGAAAAGGATAGCCAAAATGCAAATGCTAACGGAGGACAAAGGAGAAAATGATGAAGAAGAAGAGAAAAAGGATGAGAAAATAGAGGAACCAGAACCTGCAAAGAAGAAAGGAAAGGTTTTCATCACTAAGGCACCTAAGCCTCCCACTGATGTATTTACAAGGAGAAGTGCAAGAGGTAAGGCAGACAAGGTAGACAAAGATATAGTATTCAAAAGGCCTCCTCTAAACTTTCAAGAGAGGATCAAACTTTTTAGAGACGGATCAGGATCTGGAGTAAGTAACATAAAATCTTTTAAATATGAAACCAGATCGGAAACAGAACAGAAGGAAATAGAAGATGTTGTTATTGAAAAGATGGGACAGTGGAAATACTCTCCTGATGAATTAGCCCCACAGGTTCCAGCAGTCTTATTAGATCCAATAAAAATGAGATGGAGCAATGCAAAGCAAACTGTAATAGACATATTTGATCAAACCCTGAGACAGTTAATGTCGAGCTTGAAAAATGATGAAATAAAGAAGGCATTAAAGGAAAATGAAAATAAGATGACACTAAAGTTCAATACTTGTTTGATTCTGATCAACAATATTGAATCGGTTGTGAAGGCTGCAAATGCCACATGGAAGAACTTATACCATCTTCACCAACTGAGTATTGAAACAGTAATAATAAAAGATATTGAAGATGACAGTGATGAACAAGAAGAAGCCACTGAGGTAGATGAAACTATGAGGATAGCAGCAGAAGTCATTGCATCACTTCCTACCTCTCCAGTAAAAGTTTCTACATCTAGCCCGGAGACACCTTCAAGCATGGTTGTGACAACTTCAACTTTTGTCCAATCACCTATAGCAACAACAGAAGCAACCACCATTTCTTCTACCGAGTTGCAGTCTCCCACTTCATCAAGTTTTCCAGCAGTAAGTATTCCAGTTTTTTATTCTACAAGTGTAAATATTTTAAGTTCTCCAGTAGACAGTATGCCAGTCTCTATAGCCAGTCCTACTATGTCTATTGTCACTACTACTAAGGCATTAAGTACAGATAAGCCTAAGGCTCAACCGAGTATGAAATTTTTGGGTAAGAATATAGTAGAGGATATAGACCTAGATGAAGAAATAGAGATTCCAACATTAGATTTTGCAAATCTATCAGCGGACCAAATGCAAAATATAGGTGAAATCCTCCAAAGGAAAGCAAAGCAAAAGAAGCTTAAAGAGGAGAGAGACAAGGAATATCAAATCATTAAGGATGCTAAAGACATTTTGTCTGATGCATTAGGTATTAAAGTAGACTCCTCTCAACATGTTTTGCTACAATTAGCAGAAGCAGTAAATAAATACAATGAGGATTCATCTGGGATAGAAAAGTTAGTTGAAAGAGCCGAGAAGAGATTCAACAATAAAGTGCTTGAGCAC
Organism: Chamaecyparis obtusa; assembly: GCA_027943335.1. Lineage (NCBI taxonomy): Eukaryota > Viridiplantae > Streptophyta > Pinopsida > Cupressales > Cupressaceae > Chamaecyparis > Chamaecyparis obtusa. The sequence goes on from BSBK01000164.1 coordinate 1,999,437, forward strand.
ATTGCTCAGCACATAGCTATTAATCAAGTGGAATTGTCTTCAGATTTGTCAAACATTGAATCTACCTATTTGAATGTCACCTCTCTTTTGGCTAGACTGTGCAATATTGCCGAGTTCACAAAGGATGTTAAGGATAAAATGGATGAGGATATGAAGATTAGCATATAGAAGCTGCAACTTGAACCAAGTTCAAGCTCTGCTCATCACATGAAAATCTCATACCTATCAAATATGCAGTCAGATCTATTGAAAGAAGACACAAGGATCCAGTCCACACTGCTAGACATCCAGAACATGATCCTTCCCATCATGAATACAATGTATAAGCACATTGAACATTCCAAAACATTGATTCATGACAATCAGTTCTCTATAGCAGATCACATGATTGAACTCTCTGCAGAAGTCCAAATTGCAATCCAAACATGCAAGATTCTGCAAGAAAATTGGGACAGAACCCTGGCACTAATAATGAAGGTACATTCTGATTTTCTATCAAATTTTGGATTCTCTCTGTAAATCACTTGTATATACACCTTTGGCATTATCGTCAAAAAGGGGGAGATATGTATAGAAGGAGATATGTATAGAAGAAGATTTGTATAGAAGAAAAAGTTAGCACATTGAAAGGGGGAGATAATGTATAAAGCCCTATGACAAAGACAAATTTTTTAAAAAAATCAAAAATCAAAAATAAATCTCAGCATGATTCATGTATATAAGTTTTGGGAAATAAGTGTTTTTGTCACTAATGCCAAAGGGGGAGATTGTTGGCATTAAGCAAAATTGCCACTAGTGACAACACTTATTTGCATTCTGAGTGCAAACCGAGCAGAATAGTGCAAACCGAGCAGAACAGTGCAAACCGAGCAGAATAGTGCAAACTGAGCAGAACAGTGCAAACCGAGAAAGACAGTGCAAACTGAGCAGAATAGTGCAAACTGAGCAAGACAGTGCAAACCGAGCAAGACAGTGCAAACCGAGCAGGACAGTGTAAACCGAGTAACATTATGTCTATCGAGTCACCAGTATTTACCGAGTTCAAAACCTACCGAGTGGTTAGTATGAACCGTGCCTTCACTTCTACCGAGTGCATGACGATGCCGAGTAATGCAGTGGACGCCGAGTATCAAAAAGTCACCAATTTAGTTTGCAGGAACCATGTAACCATACTTGGGCCGACTTAGTGGCACTTATGTTTATTTGTCAAGCTGACTTTGTAATTGTAATTAATTGTTTAGACTTGTATATAAACAATGTTGTAAAAATGTCAAGATGTAAGAAATGAGTATGAATGTGAAAAAGAAAGAAAGGCAGAGATAAGCGAATTACAAAGGGCTATAGCAGTATAGGGAACAGCAAAGACAAATTCATCACAGAAGGTGATCAGTACATCAGCGAATCTCAATCAGCAATCCAGTTGTAAAGCAAGAGATCTACTATTTCATCCTAATAGGTGAATCAGTACTAAAATCCTTTAACCAGGTAGACTTAACAGTCTTTTGTAAAATCTCTTTACCGAGTGCATACTTCATTGTATGTTTGTAAATCCTTTAACAGGGTGGATTTAGCAATCCTTATTGCTCCTAACAGGGCAGATCATCAGAAGTGATCAAATTGTAAGCCTTAACCGGCCAACTTTATTCTGCAGTACTAAAGCTTTGTGGGTTTCATCCCCACCCCAGTTTTACTTTCTTTTTGGAAGGTTTCTGGGTAACCAAATCTATGTGTCATTATTGTGAATGCTTTTAAGTTTCATGCTTTCTATATGCATAAGGAAAAAGTGAACTATATGTTAATACATGTGTAATTGTAAGAAAATTTGGAGTTACTGATTCACCCCTCCCCTCTCAGTAACTCGGTTAATTCCTGAATATTTCCAACACTTAGGTGGTTTAGGATTTATGTGGAAAGAAAATTTAGTGGATGTGCTTCTGATATAGTAGGCGGTTAATTGGTAATGGTTTAGAGTTTCTTCAAAATAGTTGGGGTTAGTTTTAATTTAATAAATATATATGGCCCAACAACATCCAGTTTAAAAAAGGATTTATGGGTGACAATGTCAGGTTTATTGAATACTATAGACAAGGAGGTTTGTGTTTTAGGAGGGGGTTTCAATGCAATCCTAAGCCCTAGAGAAAATCCACGGGATAGAGGATTTTTTAATCAAAGTCAACTAGATTTTAGTAGCTTTGTGATGGATAATGGGTTAATTTATATCGCTTTTAAAAAGGGTGAATATACGTGGACTAATAGGAAGGTGGATTTTGTTAAAATAGCAGAGAAATTAGACCATTTTCTTATGGCTGGGGATTGGGCTGATTTTAAATGGACATGTGAAGTTGATATTTTACCAATTCATGGTTCGAATCACTATCTAATTAGCTTAAATATTCAAGAGGAATCCTCACCAGATAGATGTCTCTTCAATTTTGAGGCAATGTGGTTAGGAGATTATGGATTTAGGGATTTAGTGAATCAATGGTGGAAGTCTTCTTCAAGTTATGAAGGTAATAAGGCCTTTATCTTATTTAAAAAATTGTAATTTTTAAAAGATAACCTAAAGGTCTAGAATAGGGAGCATTTTTAGAATGTTTTTAATTAGAAGATAAAGTTAGAAGAATCTTTTAGGGTGTTAAATGAAAGATTCATTATGCACGGGATGGGGGAGGCAGATTTTGATCTAGAAAAGTCTTTTAGCAAGGAATTTGTGGAAGTTTTGGCGAGACAGAAAATTTTGGAAGCAAAAGTCCACAGAGACATGTTTGCATGATGGGGATCAAAACATGAAATTATTCCATAATCTAGTGAAGATTAGGAGATCTCACAACAATTGTTTTTCAATTCAAGATAAAATTGGTAAGGAATTAAGAGAAATATAGGAGATTAAAAAGGAGGTTGTAGCCTTTTTTAAAGGGAAAGGTTAGCAGACAGTTTTAGAGGCTACTAATCTTAATTTGGTGTTGGGAGGATAAGGAAATGTATTTCTCAAGACCAAAATAAAATATTGATAGAAAAAGTAACTTTAAAGGAAGTTAAAAAAAATCTTTGTGGGGTTTGCATAGAGATAAGGCCCCAGGTCCCGACGGCTTTCCAGCCCTTTTTTTTCAAACTTTCTGGGATGTATTAGAGGGGATTTATGGGAGGTGGTGGAAGAATCAAGATCTAGTGGATATGTTCTGAAAGATAGGTAATAGTTGATATAGGTTGTGGTATAATCTTTTCCATCATTGTGGTCACGGTGTTTGTCAATTCCTTGATTTTGAGGTCTCTGATTTGTGTTAGTTGGGGGCTTACCCGTGTCATGTTTAGGAAACACATTTTGGTAGATTTGAAGGTTTTCATTAGGTGAAGCCTATGTTGAAGTGTCAAATATAATCTCCTTGTGATCTATAAGATCTTGGATGTAATGGTTCAATATCATGAACTTTATGGTGGTGTGTCCTTTGACATGGTGATAATGACCTTACTCATTCTCCTTATATACCGTGTCCAAGTTTTGGAGTAGAATCATCAAATGGTTGAGTATATGGGTACACAATCATATTGTCCTTTTCTATTCTATGAAATATAATGTCTAATGCCTCACCCAAAGGGGTGAAAATACATTTTTGGTTATTCTGGATGTAGGGTTTGGGTTGTCCCTGGGGAACAAAGATGGAATTTGTTTGATTAGCCATTGGCTGATAGATGGTAAGTGATGGCTTAGGGATAGAAATGACAACTTGGACATGCTTCATGTTAGTAGCCCCATCACCAACAATATTCTTGTTCTTATTCTAGTAACATGGATGATCATTATTGGGTTTGTCATTATCTGTTTCCTTGTAATGTTTGATGATGCCTTTGTCCAAAATGCATCTTTTGATGTATGGCCCTTTTTCTCGAATATCCTTGTAAGTATGGATGTAGTTCATCCACATATAGTGAGCCATCTTGGGATCCAGGTTGTCAATGAATATCTTGGTTAATTTTTTATGGTGTTTATAAGGCACTCATGTGGATAGGGTATACCACCTTTGGAGGTAGTCAACTAGGCTTTCACCACCCTTTTGTTTTGTGTTGTTGAGGTCAAGGAGACAAAGTTCATTTTCTACATCGTATGCATATTGCAACATGAATTATTCAAATAGTTCTACAAATGTGTTGATTGTGTTGTATGGGGTCCTATAAAACCACTCGAGAGCAGCCCCCCCTAGACTTAAATTTGGAAAGAGGTGCATGAGAAAGTTATTTTTGTACGCAACCTCTTGGCAAGCCATGTAAAATTCCTTAACATGGTTGACTAGATCACCCTTCCCCCTATATTTGTCAAATTTGGGTGTCTCAAAGTGCTTAGGGGAGGGGATTGTTATGATGGATTAATCTAATGGATAAGGAAAAACCTCCTCAAACTTGAAGGTTTTGACTTCAATCCTGGTGTGAAGCTCCTGAAAAGTGTTCTTTATTTTCTCCCACTCACGATTGATAGGTGGTGGAGAGGGCATTCATATCAAGTTAGATCCAAGTCATTGGTATGGATCAAATGGTAGATTGTAAGCGAGGTTTTGAGGGGGGTATTATGGTGTGTGAGAAGGGAATTGGTTGGCTGCATATGCAGGTTGTAATAGTTGTTGTAGTTGGTGTTGGTCATGGTATTGATGCAGTGGTAGCAACAAGGTATGTTGAGTGGGGTAGGCATACTGAGGCTGCAAGGTTTTTTTATAAAAGGATGGTTTTTGTTGTGATGGTTGATAAGATGGATGAGCATAGATTTGGCCTACATAGGTTAGATATACACCAACACTAGTGTATGATGGGTAAGTGCCCTGTGTGTTTGCACCTCAAGGAGGTGGAGTGAGGTAATTTATATATGCAGGCAGGCCAAGTTGATAAGCTAGTGGTATGGCTTGAGTAGCAAAGGATGAAGGCATAGCCAAATAGTTGATAGGTGCTACTACAACTAGTTATTCAGGTTAGGGAGGTTGTGTTGTGAATCATGTGGCAAAAAAGGGTAGGAGGAGTATGATTGTGCTTGAGCATTTTGAGCTTCTAGAGCATCCTATGCTTGATGTCATGTAGATAATGAAGACACTTAGCATGTATGAGGACCTTTCATGGCTTGAGTGGTTTGGGAGGCCTATTGGGTGGAAGTTTCTTGAGTGGTGGATGCATCTTGTTGCACTTGGGTATATTTTTGGGTGGACGATGTTTGGGTATTAGATATATCTTTCTACACTTTTGTGGTGTGTTGGGTGAAGGATGTGGAATCGCCTTGTGAAATAACTATTAGTGTAGCATTGAATGTAGGAGCTTGAGGGTATAATGGTTGATTGAAGGCCCCTGTGGATGGAATGTCTATGGTGAATTGTCATTTTTTCTACTATGGTGGAGGAGGAAAAGGTGGTAGTGATGCAGGTGTGGCCTCTTTTTATATGGCTATTTATTGTGTGGTTTCTTGTTTTGCATCTTGGGTAGAAACTTGTGGTCATTACAATGTGGATGTTTGTGAAGGGTTGATAGATGGAGCCTCAACAATTGAAAATGGGCTTTTTGTGCCATGTGCATGTATTATGGATTGGTTGGCAATGTTAGAGTTCTTAAGCACTGAGAGGGGATTGAATCAGTGCAAACCAATTTAAAACTAATTCAACCACTGATCTAATTAACCTTCCAAATAGTAAAGCATGTGGGTGGCTGCAAGAAGTTGAGTCCCACTTTTGGCCAAAAAGTGGAAGTGTTTTCTTTGTTTAATCAAAATTTCTATCAATTGATGTCCAAATTTGAAGCACTTAACAATTGAATCTTGAAAAACTTCAATAATATAAAATTTAGTGCTCGGAATCTAGTTTTCAAATATGTAATTTATTTCAATACCCACATGGTATAAATTGAATTTTAGTATGCATGTCTAAAAACCACTTTTTCAAAATGTCTGTTTTAGGACCACACCTCATGCATGTACAGACACCCTTTTTTGAAATAAATGAATGTATTTTTGGGAATCCTTTTGGGAAAAGGTACCTAAAACACTAAAGATTGGTCAAAATATTTTATCTTATTTTTTTATTGAATATTGTTTTTTTAATTAATTTTTAATTGACTATAAAGTACATTTTTGAAACCTCTCATGTACGGACACCATAATTTGATGATAACTTCACTTTTTTCAAAAAAAAAAATTAATTTGAAAAGAATTCTATGTAGTTTGGTCACATATAACTCATTTTTCAAAAAATGAAAAATTAAAAAAGTTATTAAAATTTTAGTTAACCTTGGTATTTCAAGTTTAGGTACCACGTTGGCTTAATAAATATTGCATAAATATTAAAATTCACCATATCACTATAAAATTTATATTTTTATAATCTGTACAATAAGAGCTAAAATGGGTTTTCATTTTATCAAAAAATTCATTCGGGAAGTTGTCCTAAAAATTATGGCAAGGCAAAAATTTTACTCTATAATGCCTTAGCCATTTTTTTGCAACGTCAAGCACAAGCTTGGTCCCACCAAGCCTATCCCGAACTAAAACCCAAGCCAAGAGGTAAGGTTCCCGCTCATAGATTTACAAAACGGGTGCCATTGTTTTAAATTCACAAAACGGGTGCCCTTTTTGTGAAACTAAAAACGGCCACCCTTTTTGTGAAACTAAAAACGGGCGCCCATTTCTTAAAGAGTCGTTGCAAGCCAAAAAAACCAGACTGTGGGCCTGATCTAATGATTGATGACTTTTCAATCTATTTTGTATTGATTCACAGTAGACAAAGAGAATATTTCTGCCAACATTCTTTTTTTTTGTCTTATTTTGGATCTGACATTCAAAAAAGATTGTTTGAACTCAAATTTTGGTGCAAGAATGGGATCAAACCGACGTAGAAAGAGGTCAACAAAGGTTCTGACACCAGAGGAGATTGCAGAAAATAGAGAGGAGGCAAAATGACAACGAGAAAGAAGAGAAAGACTTCGAAACCCAAATAATGTTGGAGCATTAAGTTCAATAATTGTTTCAGAAGAGGAGGACAATGAAGACACCATCATGGATGCAGAGGTTGAAGAAGCAAAATCAGGTGCATCTTCTAATCTAGTATTGGATATAGGTATGTCTTCACATCCAATTGTTACAACTTATTCTGATAAAGATGTTCATGATTTGCTAGAAGGTTACAATAGAAATGATTTAAATTTTATTCTTGAAAATAGATTAAATTTAATTGCATGTGAAATTTTAGAAATTAGTAATGTTAATCATAATGATAAAGGAACTGAAAGTCAAACCCCAATTGAAATTGAAAATCAAACACCAATTCAGATTGAAATCAACAATGTAAATGTAGACATAGAAACACCGATTAAGAAAGAAACGCATTTGAATGATAATGAAATAAATGAACAATTTCAACTAAAAATTGATGTGCTAGACAATCTACGTGATTTGGTTTCATCTAGACAGATTAGGACACATGCGAGCAGATTGTTTAGACAATTTTTTTATAATAAGAAATTTGGTTTTCAATGTCGATTAATGTTACAATTAATTAAAATGTCTAAAATGCGAAAAGTGATGAAGAAGTTAGGCATTTATGTGAAAACTAAGAAGAAGAATGAGTCTCTAAAACAAGTTGTATCAACTATTGCTAGTGCCTTTGATACAAATGGAAAGAAAAGTCATTCTAAAGATAGTAATGCAGCACGACAAGCAATAACAACAGCTTTAGTAAACAAAACTACTACTGATAAAAGAATGATTTCAAACATAAGTGGATATCTTAATATTAATCGTAAAACTTTAACAAGAGTTGTAAAGAGAAGAGTTAACTTTGAAAGTGACTCGGCAAACCATTTATGGACCTTCAGTGGTAGACTCTCGAGGTCTGACATGAAACTTATTGGTGAAGTTAAAACTTTGATTAAAAAATTTTGGCATGATAATGCAAGAGTATCCCCTAATGCCAGAGATGTTCTTAAATTAAGAGTCAATTCTAAAGTTCGTGATCCACATCCAAAACACCTTTTAGATATGAATCAAACATAATTGTATAAAAAATTTATGGATGATAAGGTGTTAACTATTAGTATTAATCAAAGGTCTTTTGAAAAATGTAAACCATGGTATGTAAGGATTAACAAAGAAAGAATCACCTATTGTTGTAAAACTCATGTTCAATTTCATTATCATTATGATATTTTTTGATCTATATGTTCTACTATGCATACTAATGAAATGTTGCAGGAATGTGTTATAAATATACCACCTCAAACGGTAAAGGAGTTTATATCAAATTTATTTTGTAACCCACCTAATGAGCAATTTTATCTTTTGAATGCATGTGTTTATGGTGTATGTGATGTATGTGGCAATCTTACATTATTGGATGAATGTTTGCATGAAAATATTTCATTTGATTTTGGACAACAATTAGTTGATGTACAAAGATTTAAAATTGTTGAGTATCCATTGAAGGATAGAAAAGTTGAAAAATGGTGCGACCTAATAACTAAAAAACTTAGTGTTAATGCTTTTATGAATGAATTCAAGAGTAAGTTCATACCTAAATATGTGAAACACTCTCACAATTTTAGATGGCTTGATGGACAATTTCACATATGCAAGAATACATTTCCAATTGGTACTATACTGTCAATTGTTGACTTTGTAGAGAACTACACTCTTGCACCACAAGATGAGATCCAACCACAATATTATAATTCAATGCAATTAACAATTTTTGTTCATATTGTTTATAGACATGTGCCTGATAGTACAGAAGAGGATCAAAAAATATTGAGAGAGTACCATTTCTATATGAGTGATAATAAGTTACACTCATTGGAGTTTGTCCAGTATTGCTTTAATACCCTTTATGAAAATTTAAGGGAGAGATAAATTCATATAACACAACATCTAATATGGTCAAATAATTGCACAGGGCAATTCAAGAATGCTAGAATGTTTTATTGGTTGAGTAGGATGCACAAGAAAATAAATATCCAACATATCTAGAGTTTTTTTGAGGTTGGACACGGGAAGGGAGAACATGATGGTGCCAGTGCATGTGTTAAGAGGGCCTTTTGTAGAGAGCAACTCAAATTTGAGAAAAAATAAAATTTAAAGATGCACATGCAATTGTTGAATGGTGTAAAACAATTTTGTCTACAAGATCAAGTCAGAACTCTACAATCAGACATTTTTTCTAGCTACTTGAAGAGAAGAATATCCTTTCAAGATATGATTGTAATACAATCAGCAGATTGGGTAAATGGCATTCATTTAGGAGTTCTAATTCTAACACTTGAACTATATGGACTAGGGAGCTTGCATGTTTTTGTCAATTTTGTGTTGCGAGTGAATGGGAAGAATGTGAGAATATAGAATGGGTTGAAGAATGGAAACAAAAATCCTTAACACCTAGTGAGAGACAAGATGAAGATGATATAATAAATGAAGACCTGGATCATGCCTTTGCATCAGAAGATTATGATCATGTTTCAGATCTCATACAACCTGGTAATTTAATATAATTTATTGTAAAACTTTAAATTGTATATTAGTTACATGTGTATGTCATATAATTTATGATTATATATATTTGAATTATAAACCTTAAAACAAGTTTTATTTATAGTGCACATGTACTTAATTTTGTTTTGCAGGACATGTGTATGTTGTTGTTGCACCTAAGGATAATGAAGAGCAGACAGAGTATTGGTTAGCTCAATGTGTAGAACCCAAGAAAAATTTGATATGTCATCAAGTAGATGATGATAATTTTCATTATCCAATTGGGTCTATTGTGGTAGTTGGTACATGGCTACGCAAATACCTAACAAGAAGGAATGGTTTACCATCTTTTGAAGACTACCAATCAGAAAAGAAGATTATACACTATTCCCATTTGGTAGTGGCAACAAATATCAAATTGGAAAGATACAAAGGGAGACCTACTAATAAAATATTATGGACATTTTCAATGGAAGAGCATGAGGCAATCACAGACGCATTGCAGAAAAGAGAGGATGTTGATGGTACATTAGGTTGAAACAAATTTATACATGTAAGTTTTTGTTCAATTTTCATATTAACTTTAAAATTAAAATTAACTTTAAATGAACTTGAGTACATAAATTCTAACATTTCAACATGTTTATTTTTATGATGCAGGATGTCGGGAAGAACATAGATGCATTGCAGAAAAGAGAGGATGTTGATGGTACATTAGGTTGAATCAAATTTATACATCTAAGTTTTTGTTCAATTGTCATAATTAACTTTAAAATTAAAATTAACTTTAAATGAACTCGAGTACATAAATTGTAACATTTCAACATGTTTATTTTTATGATGCAGGATGTCGGGAAGAACATAGATGCATTGCAGAAAAGAGAGGATGTTGATGATACATTAGGTTGAATCAAATTTATACATCTAAGTTTTTGTTCAATTGTCATAATTAACATTAAAATTAAAATTAACTTTAAATGAACTCAAGTACATAAATTGTAACATTTCAACATGTTTATTTTTATGATGTAGGATGTCAAGAAGAACATAGATGCATTGCAGAAAAGAGAGGATGTTGATGGTACATTAGGTTGAATCAAATTTATACATGTAATTTTTTGTTCAATTGTCATATTTGTATATGTTTTCTACATGTCTTCTTTGAACTGTCATAATTATAATTTAGAGATATAGATTTGAAATTAAAATTAAAATTAACCTTAAATGAACTTTTATAAATTCTAACATTTCAATATGTTTATTTTTATGATGCAGGATGTCTGGAAGAACATGGACATGAACTATTTATGTAGTACAATGCACTCTTGTATTCGTACAATTTTGGCTTTATAATAAATAAGTTCACATGAACTCACTTTTATAGATAGAATTTTTTTTTAAATATTTAAGTTAAATTCATAACTTTGTATTCACCTAATTTTGTTGTAAACATTAAACTATGCACATTGGTCAGATTATGTTCACTTAATAGATCTCATTGTTTAATATTTATTAAGTTTGTAACATCCATATTGTTCTTGTCAATTACATGTATTAATAGATGTCATTGTTAGATCTAGATGATTTTTTTTATAGTTAATCAAAGTGTTCATATTACTTGTAACACATATCTAGATATTGTACTTAGATCAATTACACATGAATTAATAGATCTCATTGTTAGATAGATGGTTTTTTTAGGATAAATTGATGAATTTAATTACAATTGATATTAAAAATGATTTATTTTCCATAAGCTCATATATATAAATAAAAACTCATGATTAAGATAAATAAAATAACAAGTCCTGAAATAATTTACATGTATCATAATGTTCATCATATCAACTCATGATATATACATGCAATCACAAAACAAAGTCCTACTCTAAAAACAAGTTCAAGTACAATATATGATAACAAGTGGACTAGTATATAATGCAATTCCTACTCTAACAACAACTAAAAATAATATGAACAAGTCCAAACAAGCCCAAATAGTCATCATAAAACAAGTCCAAATAGTCATCAAAAAAATATGAACAAGTCCAAATAGTCATCATAAAACAAGTCCAAATAGTCATCAAAATAATACCAACAAGTCCAAATAGTTCAAATAGTCATCATAATCTAACTCTACTCATCTAGCTAATCTACAGTCCTCTTCACTCCACGTGAAGAGGACTGTGATGCATCAACATGCTCTGTCTAGTCCTAAGTACCCTCATCCTACTCTATCTGGTACTAAGTACCCTCATCCTGCTTTGTCTGGTCTCAAGTACCCTCATCCTCAACTACATGAAAAGTGGATGAAGCCAAGTCCTGTAAAAACATTTAAAGTACAAATTAAAAATTACTTAAATTAATCATCTAAGATCTAGATACACACAGGACATTGAAAAAGATCTAGATACACATAGGACATTGAAAAATTACTTAAATTAATCATCACCTCAAAGGATAGAGTCGATGGCTGCATTTGGCTTAATCTTGTAGCCATTGCAAGACTCATGGTGGTGTCGACCTGAACAACATATATAAAGCATGAATCAAACTTATAGTACATATATGAATAGGGTTAAAATGGATTCAACTCTATTCGTATGTAAAAGGAAGAGGGGAAATATGAGATCTATTCCCAAACCCAAATTCCCAAAGAAGAGATCCAATTTGATCAACCAAGAGGTTAATACACAATTGAACCAATTTATGGAGAATATGGAAGAGAGAGAAAGTAAATCCAAATATTTCCCTATTGAAGAAAATTATGCTTGAAATATGGAATAATTGAAATACAAATACTAACCTCAAATTAGGGCAGATCTGGAAAATGTCAAATTTTGATGTCTGTGTGTACTTTCAGGCAATTCTGCAACCTATTTCAGACTGGAAATGCCGAGATAGAGAAAACCCAAAAATCTTTCTCCAAGATGAGCTCGGGTTAGGTTTGACCCTCATAAAAGGTCAAATACTACATTCTTTATTTGAAGTCTGATTCAAATTCTGTTCACAAATCTCAGAAGTTTTCCAAAAAGGGTATCCAAATTCACTCTCATATCCAAAATTCCACACCTGTACCTGAAAAAAAATGGGTATTTTTGTTGTATGGGGGGTTTGCCTTGGTCAAACCCCAATTTAGGAATTAACCTTGAAATTGAATTGAAATATATTGTGCATAAACAAAGTAATTGAAACAAATCACCTCGCTTATGTTGAAGTCCTTGTAGAGGATTCGAATCCTCAAATCCACAAGTAGGAATGCTTCAATGGATGTAGGATGAATGTAGGATGTCTCCAATCAATGGCATTTGATCTTCAACACCAATCTTGACTTGATCTTTGCATATGAGAAGGCTTGAATGAATGTGGAAGGATGGATCATCAAAGGGGGCTCCAAAGAGATTGAATCCTTCAATAGCTAACAATGGATCTCCTTGATGGATGGATGTTTGAACACTTGAATGCTTGTAGACTTGCTTGAATGCTTGAGATCTTGTAATTGCTTAATTGTGGATGAGATATGAAAATGAGAGAGGAAAGCCTCATTTTATAGTGAACTAGGGCATAATCCTCTAGAGGGGCCACCTTGGAGAATTAAATCCCAATTAAGTCCTAACCCCTAGAAAATATACCTAGATTAAATGCAATTAAAGGATTTACCATCCTGAAACCTGAAATGGCCAACCCGGAGGTGGGAAAATAAATATCCCGAAAGCCCGATACTCGAAAATCAAGGATCTTGGAAATTTGAATGAAGGGGGCAAAATCGAGGTTGGACCTGACCTAGTCAGGTTCAACCTTGATCCTGACCTATTTAGGTTTGAGCTCAATCCTGACCTAGTCAGGATCAACCTCAAATTTGAGCCTGGGCCCAGATTCAATCAGAACCAGGTCAAAAGGTCTCAGGGATGCCCAAAAACCTAGAAATGATACCAAAACAGGACAGAATGTCAGGGATAGACATAAAATCCTATAATAACTATGATGAAGGCTAGGAAGACCTATTTCTAAATCCTACCTATTTCTAAATCCTACCTAGAAAATAGAGCCATGGAAGAGGGAAATTAAGGAGAATCCTTGAGATCCTAACCCTAATTTCACCTAGAATGAAGAAATCAAGTGCAAGGAAGAAGTGGAAAGCGGGGAGAAAGCCAAATACATGCAAAGACCTAATCAAGGCACTTAACATGACCCCAAACCACTTACTTAGAGGGATAAATGCTCTTATCATGGAAGTGCTTCCATTTTAAGATGATAAATTAAGCCCCCACTTTAGCAAGAGTATGGACTTGATGTAAACTCTTGGTAAAGGATATCAAAATGAAAAGATAATCTTATTGTAATCTAAGGGACAAAGAGAAACCTTAAGCCCCCAAGGACTCAAGTCTTCATCAACTCTTAGATCACAATAAGAGAGACATCTCTAGAGAGAGAAAGAAGGTGTGATTATCTCACCCAATGAGAACTTATGTCCCATTATGAACCACACAGGAAAAATGGTGCAACTAGAAAGATGGAATTGAACTGCCTAGTGAATGTGGCTACTCACTAGTCAACCCATCAAGGATTCATCCTTAGGAACATTCTATTCCATAATAATAAAACCAAAAAATAAAAGAGACCCCGTCTTAAGGACACCTCCGACCTTAAGGGATCAAAATATGTGTATTTGAAACTAGAGGGATCAAGAGATCCTAAAATATAAACCCATGCTTTAAGGATTAATTACTAATCCAAAAAGGGAAAAAGTATCTTGAAAAATATGTGTATTGAAAAGTGCGTGTGTGCAACAGGTGAGCAGAGTGTATGCACCCACGTTAAAGTCATTATTGACAATTTAATAGGAGCAATGGCTTTAACAGAAACATAAACTCCACTGATTACGTTTCCACATCGAGATGCCCCCAGATGAAGACAAATCAAGGGAAATATCATAGAAACATATAGAGAACATAGAAGGGATCTACCTACCATGGGGTCAATATGATCATAAGATAATATATATATGATATTATTGCAAATGAATTGACATCATTCCCCAAAGAAAGTAGAACTACAATCACAAAGGAGGAAAGATCACATAAGATATACAAATGAGAATCTTTTCGGACCATGACATGGAGACCAAAAAGAATTAGTGCTACCATATCTTGAATCCAAGTAGATTACACAAGGAAACATTTATGAACAATAGCATAGTTACAACATAATATTGAACAATGCATAGAAGAATAGAGATACATATAGAAGAATTTGAACAATAGTTTTGATTCTTTTATCACCTTGTAGCAACTGAGTAACAAGGATCATATAAAAGAATCTAACAAGATTTAGCAAACACATTACGGGAGAAGCACAGTACAGCAAGCAAACACACAACAAAGCTACCACGAAGGACAAAGCGATCAAGTGTGCTGCCTACTTTCCCCATCTCGTTGTATATCATTTAGGGAAGGTGGGTAACTCACAAGAGGGACTATATCCAACACAATAGGAATGATAGCTAGTTCCAAACAAGGATCCTCTTGAGAATCACTATGTTTGACACTAGGTGTAAGAGTCAATTATGATGAAAGCATATTAGGTAAATCAATGTCAATGTCAATAGTTTCGTATTCATCATTAACATCATCAGTATCATAAAGAGTATCTTCTTCATCAAAATTAATCAAAATAGGATCTAAGATATGAATAGAATCATCATAATCATGCATGTGAACATCATTATTAGTAACAATCTGTTCTACCACATTATGCATAAGTTTATCCATAGAAGATAGAGATCTTTGAGCTTTAGCATGAGCACGACGCTTTTTACGATGTTCATTAGCAGATCGATTATGTTTTGATTTATTTGAATTAGGTTGATAACTAGGAGGAACAATTATAGGATCCTTCACAGATTCTTTAGGAAGATCAATAGGATTATAAACCATAGGAGAAACAATCACAGGATCTTTGATAGGTTTGGTAGAAGGAATTTGATTAACAGAGCTAGAAGTCATAGTTAAAGGAGGTATAGAAGGTGTAGGTAAAAGACCATGATTAAGATCCCTAGGAGGTGAACTTAATTCAAGAATTTTATGATGTTTATAAGCTTGATATGATCAAAAAATATTATCAAGTTGAGGAGGACATGAATTAGGTAATGAAGGCCAAAAGAAATCCAAAGCAGCACAATCTCTAGGCCTAGAAGGTTGATATAGACTATGATTAATCATCTTCACTCCTTCATCATGAATTAACTTAAGACACTTATGGATAGGTGAAGCAACAGCATGCATGGTAGTCAACCAAGGCAAACCTAGCTTAACCTGAAATTGATTAGAAGTAGGAACAACAACAAAGGTAGTGTTCACAATTTTTCCACAAAGTTCAACCGGTAAAGTAATAGAACCAAAGGATGGATAAAGAAAACCATTGCAAGTTTGAATCCACACATCTGATGTATCATAAAATTCACATTGTAAAATTTTCATAAAAATATTTTCTTCAGTGATAACATTGACTAAGGATGTAGGATCAACCAGACAACCACGAGTAGGTTTCTGAGCAATCCTAGCAGCAATGTAAAGGGGACCATCAGGAGCTTTAATAGTCTCAGAGTCATCAAAGGTAATCAAGAGTTCTTGAGGTCTCTTATTCTTAAATTTTTGTCGAGGTTTAGGTTGAGTTTTCATTTTAGGTTTAGGTTTTGGTCGAGGTTGAGACTAATCTTGAGGTTGAATCTGAGGTTGAGGTTGAAGTTGAGGTTGAGGTGGAGATACAGATTGATCAACATGCTCCACTTGATTAACAACATGATTGAGATCATCCATCTTTGAATCATACACAATTTCCATAGCAGATGGTTGAGCAATAGTATTAGTATCATGCGTAGGTAAAGGGTTTGTATAAATTTGAAGGTTCTGATTAGGAGGAGAGACAAATTTATTCCCACTACTATCCAGATTATCAATAGATAAAGCCTTAGAATCAATTAGATCTTGAACCTTATGTTTTAAAGAATAACATTTCTCAATATCATGACCATTCTGATGATGATATTGACAAAAAGCATTTTGATCAAAAGATTTAGATGCAATCGTAGTAGGTAAAAGAGGTCAAATAGGAGGTAAAGTAATCATATTAGTAGCTAACAACCTATTCATAATAGCATGTAAAGATTCAAAAAGAGGAGTAAATGCATGATTTAATCAAAAAGCAGTGGATCTAGAAGTGGCATTGTGAGATGCAACAACAACTTGATCAGCAACTGCATTCGCTTGTTTGTTTATCTCAACATAGTTGTTGAATTTTTTAAATTTGTTTGGATTAGGAGAAGCATCACTCTTATCAATTGGAATAGGAGCCATTGGAGTGTTGCTCTCAAATTGACTCACTTGTAATTGATAATGATGAATCATTGCACAAAGTTGTTGAAAAGAGGTAAATTCAGTAAGCAGAATTTTATCTCTAATATCTTTTTGCAAATTTGAAATAAACATACATTGAATATCAATATCAGGAATAGGATAGGAAATTTGAGCAGACAAATGCTTAAATCTACCAATAAATTTAGCTAATTTTTCCTTAGCACTTTGTTTACAATGCATCAAATCATTCAAAGACACTTGTGGGCCAATATTATTTTGAAATTGTTGAATAAAGGCATTAGCAAGTTGAGGAAAGGAATCAATAGAATAAGGAGGCAAAGAACAATACCATTGTAAGGCTTTGTCATGGAAGGTTCTAGAAAATAGTTTGGCTAAAATCCTATGGTCATGAGCATAATCACTACAAAGGATTTGGAATGTTTTAACATGATGAACAGGATCTCCTTTTCCATTATAATTATCAAGATGAGGCATCTCACCTTGTTGAGGAACAAGAGTACGAATGATGTCTCAAGACAAGGGACTTCCCATGTCACATGTAGGAATACTAAACTTGTTTCAAGTTAAAGAAGCAAGTTGTTGTAAGGATGACATAGTCTAAGCCAAACTAATGATTGTTGAATTAGTGGAGGAAATAGGAGTAGCAACATTAGACACACTAGGTAAAGTGTAAGAAGCTACAGGAATAGAAGACACAACTAGAGGAACACTAGGAACTACAGTTGGAAGCGGATTGGAATAAGTGAAAGGAACATTATGAAATGAAGGTTGTGATGTAGGAAGGGACATAGGAGGAACACTCATAGGAATAGAGGGAACCGTCACAGTCACCAAAGGAGGAGTATAGGTAGGAATACTAGGTAAAAGATTAGAAGGAGGTTCAACACTAGTGATAGGAGGAATCAATCCTAAATCTTGAGCTTCTTGAACTAAAGTTTTAACATTTGAATGCACAAGGTGAGTAATACCACGCAAGAGGTTAACACCTTGATCACTATCATGGAGAACTTTCTTTAGAGCCTCTATAGCTTGAATGGAATCTTGATTATGGTTCTCTTGAAGAAGCCAATTACCCATTTTATCAAGTTCAGTGGAAATTTTTTGGACTTGCTCAGGAGGAACTCTTAAAGTGTCATCCTCATCATGAGATGAGTGAGAATATTTTTTCTCCATAGTAGGATTGGAATCATGAAGAATCAAGTTATCATTTGGGATCCTAAGGAAAGGAGAAGAAGATTCAGGATCAAAGGTACCCATGAGTCTACGACTTCATCTAACTGGAATGTTATAAGTAGGACTAGTGGTAGTAAAGCTCATAAACCAATGTAATGCAAATGAACTAAACTAAGAACACATAGAGCATCAATGTGAAATCTAATTAGCATGCAAGATCTAACACAAAGGAAAAATATAATACTAACAAGATAAAAGGAAAGCGCAATAAGGTATCCAATTCCACAAAAGAAAAGAGAGTAAGCTAGTCGGGTTCACCAAAATGAATAGGATTAAAATGGATTCAACTCTATTCATATGTAAAGGGAAGGGGGAAATATGAGATCTATTCCCAAACCCAAATTCCCAAAGAAGAGATCCAATTTGATCAACCAAGAGGTTAATACACAATTGAATCAATTTATGGAGAATATGGAAGAGAGAGAAAGTAAATCCAAATATTTCCCTATTGAAGAAAATTATGCTTGAAATATGGAATAATTGAAATAAAAATACTAACCTCAAATTAGGGCAGATCTAGAAAATGTCAAATTTTGATGTCTGTGTGTACTTTCAGGCAATTCTGCAACCTGTTCTAAATTGGAAATGCTGAGACAAAAAAAACCTAGAAATCTTTCTCCAAGATGAGCTCAGGTCGGGTTTGACCCTCATAAAAGGTCAAATACTACATTCTTTATTTGAAGTCTGATTCAAATTTTTTTCGCAGATCTCGAAAGTTTGTCGAAAATGGTATCCAAATTCACTCTCAGATCTAAAATTTTGCACCTGTACTTGCAAGAAAATGGGGATTTTTGTTGTATGGGGGGTTTGCCTTGGTCAAACCCCAATTTAGGAATTAACCTTGAAATTGAATTGAAATATATTGTGCATAAACAAAGTAATTGAAACAAATCACCTCACTTATGTTGAAGTCCTTGTAGAGGATTTGAATCCTCAAATCCACAAGTAGGAGTGCTTCAATGGATGTAGGATGAATGTAGGATGTCTCCAATCAATTTCATTTGATCTTCAACACCAATCTTGACTCGATCTTTGCATATGAGAAGGCTTGAATGAATGTGGAAGGATGGATCATCAAAGGGGGCTCCAAAGAGATTGAATCCTTCAATAGCTAACAATGGATCTCCTTGATGGATGGATGCTTGAACACTTGAATGCTTGAAGACTTGCTTGAATTCTTGAGAGCTTGTAATTGCTTGAGATGTGATTGCTTGATTGTGGATGAGATATGAAAATGAGAGAGGAAGGCCTCCTTTTATAGTGAACTAGGGCACAATCCTCTAGAGGGGCCACCTTGGAGAATTAAATCCCAATTAGGTCCTAACCTTTAGAAAATATATCTAGATTAAATAAAATTAAAGGATTTACCATCCCAAAACCTAAAATGGCCAACCTAGAGGTGGAAAAATAAATATCCCGAAAGCTCGATACCCAGAAATCAAGGATCTTGGAAATTTGAATGAGGGGGGAAAAATCAAGGTTGGACCTAACCTAGTCAGGTTTGACCATGATCTTGACCTAGTGAGGTTCAAGCTCGATCCTACCCTAGTCAAGATCAACCTCGAATTTGACCTTGGGCCCAAATTCAGTCAAAACCAGGTCAGGAGGTCCCGGGGATGCCCAGAAACCTAGAAATGATACCAGAATAGGATAGAATGTCAGGGATAGACATAAAATCCTATGATAATTGTGATGAAGGCTAGGAGGACCTATTTTTGAATCCTACCTAGAAAATAGAGCCATGGAAGAGGAAAATTAAGGAGAATCCTCAAGATCCTAACCCTAATTTTACCTAGAATGAAGAAATCAAGTGCAAGGAAGAAGTGGAAAGCGGGGAGAAAGCCAAATACATGCAAAGACCTGATCAAGGCACTTAACATGACCCCAAACCACTTACTCAGAGGGCTAAATGCTCTTATCATGGAAGTGCTTCCATTTTAAGATGATATAATATATACATAAATTATAAAGTATATATAACTTCATTATATATTTATGGAATAAAAAAATGTGTACATTACCTGTGTGTGACACGTAGCTAATGTCATAGATGATTCAAGATGTAAATGTGATTGTGCAACATGAGACAATCCAAAAGCCTACAATTACAAAAAAAAAGTGTGAATCAAAGTTGTACATAAATTAGTAAGATACAAATACTTAAAATTAATAAATGAAAAACATACTATAGGTATATGTGGTTGACTCTCAGTGACTGGTGGGGTAGAGAATGAAGGACTGCCAATCTCAGTGGTACATGAGAGACCCTACAAAATCACAAAAATTTGTCATTCACATTATCAATTAAAGTTTATTTTGTTTAAAGTTTAAATGTATCAAGATCAAAGTACATACCGTCAATGGAGCACCGAGATGTCAAGGTGTCGATGTCATATGATGAAGGCTAATGAATGTTGGAGGGTCAACCCTCCTCTATTCACCAAAAAATCTACATGTTATGGCTCATAATTATATAAATAAGAAATTTAATATTGCACTATATAAATTATAATTAAATTTACCTATGTGGGATGATCATCGTTTGCATTGAGTAAATCAACAAATGAAGGGATATCATCTCCAGCAACACCATGTGCGCTACCATCATTATTAGCATATCCACCATGTGAGCCACCATCATCATCACCATATCCACCATGGGTAGCATGGGCAGCATCTGGATCAAACTGGGGACCCATACATATACCCCCACAACTCATGCAAACATGTGCTATGCTAGGGGTAGCCATTGCCTCGGTCAAGTGCTATAACAAATTGCTCATAAGCGTACTCAAAGAACCAAGAGATGACTACACTACTCGATGATGGATAGGTGCAGGAACTACAGGAGAAGGAAGAGGAACAAGAGGCTCATTGTACACATAATTTCTAGTTCTGTCACTCAATTTGGCCCTTGGCCTATCCTGTGGCATGCCCCGACCAACCCCCTGGAATGATTTCATGTCAAAATAATTGGGTTTCCTACCCAAGACAAACTCAGCTCATAATTTTTTCAAAAAATAAATCAGGACCTCATGATTAGCGTGTGGTGGATTGTCAAATACCATCCACCACCACTCCCAAAAATGCTCTACCATACTCAGGTTTCTACACCATTTAATGGAAATACATGGCTTCTTGCAGAGTATCTGCTCACCTGTTGTAAGGTTATAAAAAAAGTGTGCCAAATCAGCTTTTGTAATTTTTAAATCATCAACCTCTTTATAAGAGAGGTCGTCAGCATAATATGCACACATACTCTCCCTCCATGACTTGAAAATATCAATCTTTGAGTCTAATGTGTGTACAGAATCTACTATGCCTTGCATGCTATCTGCAAGATGTAGTAGCTGGGCCGATAGAAAGGGATCATGTCTAATAATATTTATGTCTCTCATGATCGCCTCTACATTTCTCCTAATATTATCTCTTAACTCTCTAGGTGGATGTGGAGGTGGTGGTGGTGGTGGTGGTTCATGCTGACCTATAAGCTCATCAATATGAAAATCATCCATATTACCAATTTGCATACATATAAAAACATGATAATTTAAAATTAACATACTGTAAATTATATTTTACCTTATAAAGAATGACTTAAATGATTAAAACTTAAAAGAGAGAGAGAGAGAGAGAGAGAGAAGAGAGAGAGAGAGAGAGAGAGAATTAAAATTAACTACTTGAAAGATTAAATAACATTTTTCTACTTTGGTACGCTAATTTACAAAGTAAATTAAAATTAAAAATAACTACTTGAAAGATAAAATATAATTAAATTTATACAATAATTTTGAAAACAACATTAAACTACATTTTTTAAGAGAGAAAAGATGAGAGAGAGAGAGAGTGTTTCTAGATTTATGTTTTCCAATTTTCTAAGTTTAGGGTTTCCTAATTTAATTTTCTATAGGTTTATGTTTTTGTTTTCTAAGACTGGGATTTCCTAGTTTAATTTTGTATAGGTTTATGTTTTTGTTTTCTAAGACTAGGGTTTCCTACTTTAATTTTGTATACCTGTTTATGTTTTTTTTTTACTACCTAGGGTTTTGGTTTTTATGTAGATATGCTAATTTACAAAGTAAATTAAAATTTAAAAGAACTACTTGAAAAATAAAATACAATTAAATTTATACAATAATTTTGAAAACAAGAAATTAAACTACATTTTTTAATTTAAAAAAACTTGAAAATACAATTTTTAATGACAAAAATTAAAAAATAATAATAAAAAACAATAGTACGTACCTGGAACACAAAAAAAAATGGCAACTAGGGTCAGCAGGGGAAGCTAAATCGAGCACCCGAGCTCTATTGAATGTGATCCCATTTTCTAAAAATGAAAATGACAGGAAATCGGTCCAAAAAAAATAGCATTTAGAAACGGGTGCCCATTTTTTAAACAGGCACCTAATTTTTGAAAATGGGTCATGCTACCAGACCTAAACGGGCGCCCGATTTTTAATAATCAGGCACCCATTTCATTTTTCAACTTTTCAACCCAGCGAACTTTTGCGGAATTGTGACCCAACTCCAAACACCCACCCATATAACTAAACTAAACTAAGAAACAATAGAACAATCAGACATCCACAAAATCATCACACATGACACGATGATTTTTGCATGGAAACCCTTGGTTAGAGGGAAAAATCACAATGGAGATGACACCCGCAAGCCCACTACTGTAGCAAATGAGTTTTCCATGTTAGGAGCTTACAATTACCCTTTTATGAGGGTTCACCTTGTTAGGAGTGATTAGTACCTTATTAGAAGTATAATCAGATCAGTTAAGATCTACCTTTCTAGAGGATTTCAAAACTATATTAAGAGATCACCCAATTAAGGGATTTCCTTGTCGTAACTACTAGGGAATAACAAGTTGAATGAGTCATATGTATCACAGACTGCTTGACAGATCCAAGATCTATTTCTTTCTCTCTGTAACTTCTCACCAATTTGATTCTATCATATCTCTGATCACAACCCTAATTGATTTCACAATCAACCATAGCAACCTTCACAAAAATAACAACACACCTTCAACTTCAATATGAGAAATACCACTTCTATACATTTCTAGCACTGCGTTCATGAGAATTAAATATTTTCCCTCCAAAGTGATATTCTCTAAGCAAAATATAATTTCCTATGATTGTGTCATCTTGCAATAAGATCTTCATTATATTTCTCCAAAATAATCAAACACATTTTGGATTTTTCCATGCACCGCCTTAGATCTTCACAAAATAATATCCTTGAATCCCTAATTAACTCCTCATCAATTCTATCACCATTTTTACATGTCATCATAACACTAAGTATCGTTGCAATCACTATAACTCTTACTGATCTAACATCTTTCAATTTACGCTCAAGAACAACAAGTGCTCTTACCTATTTGAATGATTGTGTCACTGAGATATTTGTCACCTATCAACCAAATGATTTATGGTCGGAACCACACTTTACTCTAACCATGTTGATACTATATATGTGACCACACCTTATAATTATTCAAATGTTACAATCGATATCATAATGTTGACTTCTTTGTATCCTATACTTCACTGATTATGATGTATGATTAAACTAACTTATTTTCCATCAATGGAAACCAAACCAATTGCTTCCAATTACTATAACCTTACCAACTCAACACAATGCCAACAAGCTCTCCCTTTGGCATTGATGGAAAATACTTTATGCTTGTACTTCACATGTTCTCCCTTAGCATATTGACAGTAATGCCAAAGGTGCACTTATATCCTATCAAAGATTACTTTGAAGTTTATCTTTGTTGACTTTAAGGATGTCTCCCATAACTTCTTCATGTGCTCCAATGCAATAATCTACTCAAATAGAATAGATACTAGCTTCTCCATACTCTCCAAATTGCTCATATCAGATATACCAAGTACCCTTCAACCTTCTTCACATGATGTTGCATGATATCTAAAGTAGGGGATAAGAATGATTGTATCTCTAGTATGAAAACCATTCTTGATTTCTTGCTCCTGCTAGATTTGCTTCATCTTTTGAGTTAACTCCTTCACTTGACTACTAAAATCAGTAATTGAGCTTGAAATGGGATCAAGCTTACCATTTAAGCAATCTAACTCATTTTTAATTCAACTCTCTTTTGCTACAGATCTTTCACAAACTCTAAGTGATTAGAAATTATATTGAATATATGTTCTACCTTTGCCAATGAAGTCTTGACATATTTAACTAAAACCGTTAAATTTCCTTTATCTTCAGCAATCTTCTCCATTAGTTTTCATGTCATCTTCTTCTCTAGTTTCTCCTCTACCATTTTTCCCACTACAGATTGCAAATCTTGTCCTTGATCAATATCTCCATTTGATATATCATAGAATCTTCTTCATCATACTCAACCTTAGGAACCAGCTCAACTAGGATATCTCTTGCTTGTCTCAATAATGTTGTTTCCTTCTTTGATCTCATTTTATCTCTTTCAGCTTACTTCATTAATTTTTCTAATTATTTCATCAGTTATTTAAAGGTTTTAGCTTTGTTATATCTACTAGTGTGAAAAATATCTCTTCCTCTTCTTTTTCTTCTTCAGTTACTTGCACTGGTTTCTTCTTTCTCATGCTAGTCTCTCCTAGACTTATTTTCCTTCTCACATCATATTCCACTTCAACTTATTTTTGACTTTCTATTATCTCCTCTACCTTCTCAAGAATCACTTCTTCTGAATACTTCATAGGGGAAGATGAGGGTGTATTATCTTTACCTGTTATGTCTTCAATAGTTACCTAATCTTCACGGATTTGTTCTTGTGCTTCTACTCCACTAGTTTTTCCTTCACCAGTTTATGTTAACTTATCATCTTACTCCTCAATTTCTTGAACATGAATAGGGATATTAGCTAGAACATCACTTATAATCACTTCATGAGTAGGTGAGTCATCAATATCCTCAATTATTGGTTCTTTACCCTTTTTATTCTCATTAGCCTCTTTTTCTTCCTTTTCTGCATGTTCTCCTTCTTGTATCTTTTTCTTCCATATTTCAACTGTCTCATTGAATTCATTTTGTGTATGCCCAACTAATATGATTGCTTCTCTATTTCTAATTTTGAACTCCTATCTATACACTTCCAACATGTGATCTTCAAATCTTCAAGATTCAATTCTAGTTGCACTTGCATAAGTGCTTTTTCCATAATTTCTATATCCATTCTTAATGCATCAGTCCATTTGGCATGGATTATATCATAAATATCTTTAGGTAAAACTTTATATATAACTCACTTGGAGTCATACAAAACTTTTGAAGGCTAAATAAGATATATTCTTCTATTCTCTTATTGTTTTCATCATTTAGAAACTCATATCTCCTTCCAAATCCTCTCGTTCTGCTTGTTTCAATTATGTCTTTAGCAAGATAATCTGCATTAGGGACTTTCTTCATACCACTCTCTTTTAAATTCTTAGCATCCTTATCTGATTCAATTTGAACATCTACAACTTTGGTAGATTCCTTTTGATCAATCTTCATATATGTTGATTTCCTCTTCCTTTTGTAAGTTTTTTTCACCGGTTCCATTATAGTTTTAACTTCTTTTACAATAGGTTTACTCTTCTTAATTTTCACTTTTCATAAGTGGATGGAATGCTTGATGATGGGTCTTTAGATGTAGCTTCAGGAATACCAAATGTTCCTACTTCATCACTAACAAATTCCACTCTAGGGTAGATAATATTCTTCTATTTTTCCTTTCAATAAGCAATTTCTTTAATTAAATATTAATTTTATAAAATGCCTCTTCATAAGTTCCAAACCTCTACCCTTTCCTATCTAAGGTTTTAGATAGTAATTAAATTGCATGAAGGTTCACTAACTCAGCATCTACTTCATAACCCATAGGTGGAACCCAATAAGTTCTAGATTCAACTGCCATCATAACATAGGAATCAGTATCTACTAGCAAACATATATCATCTTTGTATTTATCTACAATACTGGAAGGAATTCTTTCATGCCTGTGCATCTTAGATTGAAAGTCTTTGAAGTAACCCCACATTATATTGTTAAATTTCTCACCTAATTCCTTGATAAAATCACTTATCTGCATAGCTATCCATTTTTCCTTTGACCAAACAACATTTCCTCTATTGGGGAAGAAATTTTGGATAAATAAAAATATACATACCAGTAGAGAGTTGTACTTGAATGACTGCTTCTTGTCTTTCTTTATTCTCTCCATATTCACCAAAAACTGACTTCTAACCATCTCACATAAGTCATATACTGAATAATCTTTCACAATTTGATAACCTGGGCATATAGCACCATTGAGCATGTTGTTAACTCTTCTATATTGGTATACCCGATAGCCTATTACCATTGATGCAAACCGAACTTCTTTGTCTTCAATATCATCTATTGTCATGGCTCTTCTATCTTGTCTAGATTTGGTTAGCTCAGTAACCAAATATGTCGCAACCATTCTCAATGTACATTCTAATCCTTGCAATTAAAATCTAGTAACTCTATGAATCATCATCTTTAAAATCTTATACAACTTGTCCAACCAAATGAATTGATCATGCACTCTACTCAACACATAGTGAATCCAATTGGGATGGAATTCAGTGGAAATATCCACCGCGTAGGTTAAACCTTTCACCTGTAGTTTTTTGAATTTGTCTCTCAACACACCATCGATACACATACTCTCATATTATTTCTTAATAATACTAGATCCTATTTCTTTAATCTTATAATGAATATAAGACCAAACATCTTCAATCAATAACACTCGCAGAGGAATCGTGGATAGGGCACGTGACATATCAATCTTTGTTGCTTTGATTGGATGAAGATTTAATAATGGTTTTAATGCTTCTTAATAATGTTCATTAGAATAGGTGTATCAACTCTCCTTGCCATATCAATTGATTGCAATCGATCAAACAAATTCAACTACGAATCGGATAGACAACTTCGCAATATACCAGTTAGGGATCTCAATAAATTGTAAGAAAAATAATCTCAGGTGATCAAATGAATGTAAAGGTAAAAATAGAGATCACTTCCCTCTATTTATTGAGTTATAACTTTTATACTCTTCCAATGGTAAAATAGTGTTTTCCCAATAGTAGAAATAGTCTCATATCATCATTTTAATACATATCCACGGATAGGTACTTTTTCAACCATTATAACCGATATCAAATGGTAAAAGACATAGACCATAAAAATTCAATTCTGATTGCCATATAATCGTTAACAACTCCATAATATTCATACATACCAAAATCATTGTATTTTACACCATAATTTGCATATAGATCTTACTCCTCTCGGATCTAGGGGATCAATAAAGGATTTTTTTTCTTTGAATTCTACCCCTAAAAAAATAATGTGCTTAGTTTAAAGAAGAATCCTTTGTACCAGAGGATTGTGAATTCCCTTTAGATGATTTTGCTTCTACTTGTTTACCTTCTTTCTTCTCTCCTGCTTTCCTCCAAATCTTCTTCATTTCTTGATAAATTGCCTCAACATTAACAATCCTTTTTCCTTTTCTATCCTCTGATCGGTAGGGTGATCGGTTTCTAAACTGACATTCTTTTACAACATGATCGACCTTATGGAAGATAAATCATGCCATATTGGTTGATCTCCAAGTTCCAACATTACCTCTTTGAGTTCTCATTCTACAATTCATCGCTAAATTACCATAATTTCCACATACAAAACATGTTACATCAAATTGTCTTTCTCCTCCATTAGGACTTACTAGTTTGACCAAACACCTAAGAACATAAGCTTTAGTCCTAAAATTCTCATCTTTATGTCCATAGTTGTTACATGCAAAATAGTATTCATCAAATTTGATGAACTAAAACTGATTTAGAACCTAAATGGAGAATCTATAATTAAAGATTACTAAGGAGTTACTTATTAGATATGCAAGATGATTAAATCAGTATTATGTTGTCATTGATGTCAACTAGCTTGACAATACTCATCTTGTAAGTTACTATACCAACAAATCTAAAGAAAGGAGAAAGAGATGAAGAACATAAATATCTACATGAGGAAGATGTATATGTCAGATGATGATAAGGAATACACTGAGTAACTTTTTGATGAGTTATGACTTGATGAAATTGACTTTATTATGTTGCATTCATCTATGGTGAAGAATAGAGCTTGTTGGTGTTTGAAAATGCTTATGCCAACTAGGGCTGCCAATATGCCTTGAGATTAGTATTAGGAATGGTTAGTTCCAAGTACGAAAGCCCTACAAGACAACTGGACCAACTATAAGGACAAGACTACCCTCTGCACTTTTGGCTCTGCAAAACCAAGGTGGGTGTACCTAATCCAGTATCTTATGGCATTTTAGGACTTTAAACTGGATTGAACAAAGCAGATGATAATAAGAGACTACTAAATGTTAACCAAGCATTCATTGAATCTCCATTGCTATGAATGGTATTACTACTATCAACCAAACAATAATTAAGACTTGAAATGGTATTGATATATGAAGATGGAAAGAAGTAAACAAGAGCCAATCAAACATTGAACTCAACTGAATATACTAATCCCTGATCAGTGCCATTATCCATTGGGAAGATCTCAAATACAGACATTGAAACATGAACCAACTACTGTCAAAGACTCATAGCCATAAACATAAACATTCCAGCCCATCCACTACTTATAGTATCCTTCTGTAGACAAATCAAAATGAATCTATGCCCTATCTAAAGTATATTTCACCTTATCCTAAATCAAGAACTAAAGAATAGAACATATACAAAGGTAACCCTGTGCAATGGATCAAAAAATCCAGAATTCACAAGATTGACACCAAGGAGAGACTTGAAAGCTTGAAATAATTATATTAAATATGATGAGTCATGTACATGTTCAAAGCAGAAAAGAGAGAAAACCACTTCAATAACCTACAAAAGACTACAAGGAAATTCTATTCAATCAACTTACAATATGATACAGCCTGCTACAACCCCCTGGAACCAACCGAAATCAAAACGCATCTAAATGATCTCCAAAATCCTTTTATAAGAACAAGGATATAATGAGAACAAGAATCATTTAGGGAAAAAATAGGTCTACAACAACCTCACCAACCAGACTGAACAAGAAATAAAGAAATGCAAGAAAAGCCTAGAATCTTGGGAAAATTAGATCAAATCTAATGTACAAATATTCAATTTCATATCCTAGGTACACTGAATATACAATTTCAACCAATTTCTTATTACAGGAAGAACAAAGTTTAATGTCAAAGCCAACAACAGAGGATTTTGCATGTACTGGTCATGGAAATCTCTGACAAACACCAAACCCTAGCCGCCTGCAACATGCCTCGAGCAACATTTACATCCATTTCCTCACGGTATAGTCCCTCTGCAATCCATCATCAATCTCTGGACCATGTTGTGACAGTAAACAAAATCAACCCTACCAGATCCAGCCTCTTAAACATTGAATTTCAATCCTTTCTATCGCAGAAAACCCTCTTTAAAATTCAAATTTAAAATTGCAATGGCTAACCAGCAAAGTTAAAAAATGTGGCTGTTGATCCTTGTATTTTCCAGCAAATCGGGCAGTTAACAATAATCCTTACAACAGCCGTGGGACCCTTTGAAAGGTCAACCACCATCTCAGCAGTCCACAGCCAATGAGAAACAAGCATGTCAGTGACAGCATAGCACCTCGGACCCACTTTGACTTCCGTCCCTCAAGATAGATCGAACGGCTATCACTGGCCTAAAGAATGTGCAACTTATCCAAGCTACGTAATGACAACCAAGAGATCTGTCAGTTCTTTAGTCCCTTGAAAACTTGCGGCCCCACTAACACATCTTACTCACCATCCAGCTCAGCCAATGAGAAGCCACCATATCAACCTTGTCTGACAACGGGCCCATCACCACGAAGCACCCGGTGAAAAGGTAAGATCTATGGCCATCGTTAAAGTGCTGAGTTAAACAACATGCATCTTCACCCAGTGGTATAACGACAGCTGCAAGATATATCAACGCTTTAATCTCCTCCACAAGCCAAAGACCCCAGGCCCGCTGACAACCTCCATGTCACACTCCAGCAACCAATGAAAGACAAACACATTGACATGACCTAGCACCTTTTGGACCCACTGCAGACCTCCTCCTTAAAGAGCATTTGATGGCTATCATTAAGCCGCAAGCTTAAAATGCCATCATCTTTCATCAACGAAATAGCGACAACCATAGATTCATCCTATTGTTTAACTGTTGGCAAATCCCCATTAATGGGCCCATCTAGACAGGTGGCACTGTGTCATAATTTTGCGTGTCGGAAAATCTGACATCCTACAGGCTTGCGGATTAACACTAGCCACATATTTTATAGGGGAAAACACTTGGAAAAAATTAAAAGGCAACTTAGGCATAGGGAAATACTAAAGGGGCCCCACTGACAAAACCTAACTGCAGACACATAAAGTGGTCTTTAAAAGGTGCATGCATATTTGGGACTTTAGTGACTGGAAAAAGGTAATGAGGAAATAGAAAAGGGCTCGGGTAAATTAGGTTATCTCTCACCAACGGCTAGATTATTTGAATTTTTGCCTAGGGTTTAAGGTCAGAGACAGAGAAAAATATGCAGAGACCAGAGGAGACAAGATATGGCCATGAGATTTTTTGCAGGTGCTAACAGTGGCTCTGTCTGGGGATGTATGCCTCTTGCAGGCATAGCAAGAATCTAGGATCACTGGAGGAAGTAGACCACCCCTAAAATCAGCTTGACAACTTCCTTCTAAAAAAATTCTGAACAAGAACCCTTTGAACATCTTTATTGAAAACAAGAAAATTACTCTTATTATGCACAAATGATGACCCCGGGTCACCCAAAAAAATTTCAAAACCTTTTACCTTTGGCATATACCTGATTTTCATTTCTTTCTTCTTGAGGTAAGCTAGACACTTCATTCCCATTTGTTTCACCGAGCACACTGATATCTTCAATCAATTCACTAGGTAAGACAAAATAGCCATCCTTGTTTTCATAATGCATATAAAAACTTGGAACACTTTCTTCATCCTACTCACTATGAAAATAAGACTCAGTATGCTCATGAGTACCGCCATCAAACTAAAACTGTTCTTCATATATTGATTCATGCATACTATCAATCAGAAACACAAAAGTCTCATACTCCACTTGATGACAATCATCATTCATACCTTGACCTTGCATATCCTCAAGAGTGGCTAGTTGGAGCTCAAATGAATAATCAAATCTATACTCACACATGCCACCATCATCAAATTATGAAACCACTTCAAAACCCTCCAATACACAAAATGCAACATCATCACTTAAAAATCTGTCACAGATGGAAGAAGAACATCCTAGTTCCTTACAGCAATATGACAACATGTCATCATTTACATCTAGTTCAACTACATCTGAAACCTCCATGTGTTCTTCAAACAATGGATTGATAACTCCATGTAATACTCCTTGTTGAACATTATGACAAAAAATGGGCTGATCATCATCATAGTCCTCATCATGTAAAGTATTAGTAAACACTTTAAATTCACCACCTATTTCATTTTCATGGAGACTCTCAGCATATGAATAAAAATTAGAACTATATGAAGATTCACTGCCAACATCACCTACCAGGCATATAGTGTGCATAATTACATCCTCTTCATTACCTTGCTTAGGATAACCACTGCAGAAAGAGCATGATTCACCCTTAAACTGTCTGCTATATGTTGCAAGTCTGTTATCCAATGTAGAACCATTAGATGACCTTTTATTCAAATCTTCATGTTCAACCTCATTAATATCACATTGAATTACCATTTCCTTATCTTCATACTTTGAGGATGAATCACTCTCAACATCTTCATATTCCAACTGATCTGTATTATACCAAAACTGAGATGCATCCTCATTTTCAGATTCAGAAAAAGAATTCATACCTTCACTTTCAGATGAATGTTCACTTCCATCATTACTTTCTTCTTCCCATGTTGCATCTGACTCATATGAAGACATTTCAACATTACTGCCTTCATCATTCTCACTTGAATAGTCACTTTCAGCACCATGTTCCTCTGACTGTAACTGAAACTCATATGAATCACATTCTTCATCTTGTATTACTAGCTCTCTTTGAAATGTCAGGTCAACAATTTCACATTCATCATCAGAGACATAACTTTTAGCCTCTTCATTTACACAAGACTGAGATATAGATGCAGCAACCTCATGTCTATAAACATTAGCAATGGCGTGCTCATAATCATCACTACAAGAATTTACTGTTGTAGCTAAATCACAATCTTGAAAATCAGCATAATGCCCAATTTTATCAAAATCTGAAACACATCTTACTGTTGTAGTATCATGAACACATGTATCTTCAATAGCAAAAGATTCAGTCATATCTATACATGTACTCTGATGTGAAATTTCAACTTGATTACAGGCTACAACAAAAGTGTTAATGTGCTGATTTGAAAATGAGGGATCAACACTACATTCTTCCTTTCTTTCACATTCATTATACTGGTAGACATTCATGGCAAAATGACCTCTAGTCAATCCATACTTCAAATTATTTTCAATGTCCATTGCAGTTACAAATGTCTGATACAATGATTTAGGTTCTTTATCCCTTAGTAAGTAATTCATTTTCTTATCAAATGCATCAAAGTAGACATTTACACACACTTGATCATTAGGTCTGTAATCTTCAGGGATCTCATTCAAAACTTTTGCAAATCTGATATTGAATTGAGGAACAAGTTCATCACTCTCAATATGGATCTTCAAAAACTTATTATAAGAATCAGATATGCTTACCCTTTCTCCAAATTTCTCCATGAAGGTTGAATGCATCTCATTCTAGGATGAAATAGAACATGCTGGTAGGAAAGAAAACCAATCTCTAGCATCACCCTCTAGAGTTTGAACAAACAACTTCATATACACATCCTCATGAGAAATCTCAAAGTCACACATCAAGTCACTAAATAACTAGACATGATGATAGGCTGAAACAAGATGGTTCCCATTAAACTTAGACAAACTTTTCCTGATATCATTAGGAATGACATTTGGGAAACCATGAATACCATCAAAACATAATGGCATATATCTCCTGGTAAAAAAAAATCTAGAAACTTCACTAACCGACTGCATGCTTGATGAAATGAGATCTAAAACTTTGGAATTCATTCATCAACAATACTTTCTGATTGGTAACTTGCAGCAGATCTATATGCCTTCTACCACTTTAACTTCTTCAAATACACTTCACAAATTTTACTAACAAGATAAAACTTATTTCACTAAAGTGTATGAATAGCTTTCAAACCTTTCTCTCCTTCCTAGTGTTGAAAATCACTTGATGGAGACATTGCATTTCAACATTTATTTTCATGACAAGAGAATTCATGAAAATCAAAATACCTCAATTGCTGATGCTGGAAACTTTGATCTGTTGGTTGGCAATGATGTGGATATGAACTTCTTCACACCATATATGAACACTTTGTAGAGCCTCCACCTCTTTGCAGAGGACCAATCACAATAGCTGAAAACTTTTCTCAAATCATAACCTTCTTCAAAACCAGCAAGCACAACACAACCATAGTAGAATATTGACTGTTTGTCAGGATCACAAATGCATCAATACTTTCATTACAATGCACTGATTAAATAGATAACCAAAGTCGCCACTCAACACTTGGTGAAAAGATGTAGCAAATGCTTGTTTCTACTTTTGACTCTATATTAGACTCTCCCTAGTAGATTCGCCATCTTGTTGGTGTTTGAAAATGCTTATGCTAGCTAGGGCTACCAATATGCCTTGAGACTAGTGTTACAAATTGTTAGTTCCAAGTATGAGAGCCCTGCAAGACAACTGGACCAACTATAGGGACAAGACTGCCCTCTGCACTTTTGGCTCTGCAAAACCAAGGTGGGCGTACCTAATCTAGTATCTTATGGTATTTTAGGACTTTAACCTGGATTGAACAAAGCAGATGATAACAAGAGACTACTAAATGTTAACCAAGCATTCATTGAATCTCCATTGCTATGAAGGGTATTACTACTATAAACCAAATACTAATTAAGACTTGAAATGGTATTGATATATGAAGATGGAAAGAAGTAAACAAGAGCCAATCAAACATTGAACTCAACTAAATATACTAATCCCTGATCAGTGCCATTATCCATTGGGCAGATCTCAAATACAAACATTGAAACATGAACCAACTACTGTCAAAGACTCATAGCCATAAACATAAACATTCCAGCCCATCCACTACTTATAGTATCCTTCTGTAGACAAATCAAAATGAATCTATGCCCTATCTAAAGTATATTTCACCTTATCCTAGATCAAGAACTAAAGAATAGAACATATACAAAGGTAACCCTATGCAATGGATCAGAAAATCTAGAATTCACAAGATTGACACCAAGGAGAGACTTGAAAGCTTGAAATAATTATATTAAGTATGATGAGTCATGTACATGTTCAAAGCAGAAAAGAGAGAAAACCACTTCAATAACCTACAAAAGACAACAAGGAAATTCTATTCAATCAACTTACAATATGATACAGCCTGCTACAACCCCCTGAAACCAACCAAAATTAGAAAGAATCTAAATGATCTCCAAAATCCTTTTATAGGAACAAGGATATAATGAGAACAAGAATCATTTAGGGAAAAAATAGGTCTACAACAACCTCACCAACCAGACTGAACAAGAAATAAAGAAATGCAGAAAAAGCCTAGAATCTTGGGAAAATCAGATCAAATCTTATGTACAAATATTCAATTTCATATCCTAGGTACACTGCATATACAATTTCAATCAATTTCTTGTTACAGGAAGAACAAAGTTTAATGTCAAAGCCAGCAACAGAGGATTTTGCATGTACTGGCCATGGAAATCTCTGACAAACACCAAACCTTAGCTTCCTGTAGCATGCCTCGAGAAACATTTACATCCATTTCCTCATGGTACAGTCCCTCTGATATCCATCATCAATCTCTGGACCACGCCATGACAGTAAACAAAATCAACCCTACCAGATCCAGCTGCTTAAACATTGAATTCCAGTCCTTTCTGTCGCATAAAACCCTCTTTAAAATTCAAATTTAAAATCACAATAGCTAACCAACAAAGTTAAAAAATGTGGTCGTTGATCCTCGTATTTCCTGGTAGATTAGGCGGATGACAATAATCCTTACAACAGCCACAAGACCCTTTGAAAGGTCAACTACCATCTCAGCAATCCATAGCCAATGAGAAACAAGCATGTCAGTGACAATGCAGCACCCTGGACCCACTTTAACTTCCATCCCTCAAGACAGATCGAATGGTTGTTGCTACATTGATGGC
Organism: Chamaecyparis obtusa; assembly: GCA_027943335.1. NCBI lineage: Eukaryota > Viridiplantae > Streptophyta > Pinopsida > Cupressales > Cupressaceae > Chamaecyparis > Chamaecyparis obtusa. The sequence goes on from BSBK01000164.1 coordinate 2,034,957, forward strand.
CTAAAGAACATGCAACTTAGCCAAGCGGCGTAATGACAACTAAGAGATCTTTCAGTGCTTTAGTCCCTTGAAAACTTGTGGCCCCACTAACACATCTTACTCACCATCTAGCTCGGCCAATGAGAAGCCGCAATATCAACCTTGTCTAACAATGGGCCCATCGCCATGAAGCACCCAGTGAAAAGGTAAGATCTATGGCCATCGTTAAAGGGCTGAGTTAAACAACATGCATCTTCACCTAGCGGTATAACGACAGCCATAAGATATATCAGTGCTTAAATCTCCTCCACAAGCTGAAGACCCCGGGCCCATTGACAACTGCCATGTCACACTCTAGCGACCAATGAAAGACAAACACGCTGACATGACCTGGAACCTTTTGGGCCCACTACAGACCTCCTCCTTAAAGAGCATCAGATGGCTATCGTTAAGCCGCAAGCTTCAAAGGCCATCATCTTTCATCAACGAAATAGCGACAACTGTAGATTCATCCTGTTGTTTAACTGCTAGCAAATCCCCATTGATGGGCCCGTCTAGACAGGTGGCATTGTGTCACAATTTCGCTTGTTAGAAAATTTGACATCCTACAGGCTTGCGGATTAACACCAGCCACATATTTTAAAGGGGAAAACACTTGGAAAAAATCAAAAGGCAACTTAGGCACAGGGAAATACTAAAGGGTTCCCGCTGACAAAACCTAACTGCAGACACATAAAGTGGTCTTTAAAAGGCACATGCGTATTTGGGACTTTAGTGACTGGAAAAAGGTAATGAGGAAATAGAAAAGGGCCCAGGTAAATTAGGTTATCTCTCACCAAGGGCTAGATTATTTGAATTTTTGCCTAGGGTTTAAGGCCAGAGACAAGGAAAAATATGCAGAGACTAGAGGAGACAAGATATGGCCATGAGATTTTTTGCAAGTGCTAACAGAGCTGAAAGACACAAAGCAGTGTTGTTGGTAAATAAAGCATTCTAGTATACACCGACGGAATGTAGTGTATGATGAGGCATATTAATGTCTTAATTTTGATATAGTTTTTATAGTTTGGACACACTCTTTGTGCTTTGACAAAACATTTCTGAACACTTGTTGTAAATATCTTGTGAACTTATGCCAAAGACAGCTAGAACCTACTAAACCTATGGGTAGTGTGTATGACATGTTTTTCTTAATACTATACATAGAATGTAGTATTTCATATAACTATTTTAAGCTATGTTCTAATATCTGAGTAAAAGTAGGAATGTTATCTTGCATATGTGTTCTGGATGTTGTTAACTTTTCAGGAGAATGAGTGATGCAAAGAGTGGTGATTACTGCATTTAAGGAGGAAGATAATGGAGACTGGTCATGGAAAAGAAAGTGTAGTTTAATTCCATTGGATAAGCCATGCCTACAAAGGAGTTCTAGAGAATATAGGGGATATAACTTTCTATATTTCTTGCAAGTTGTTATTCTGTTGCCTAGCAGTAAATGTACTATGTCATGGTTGATCTTCCGCCCTCTTTTCTAGCGATGTTTGTTCAAGACTTTTTATGTTATGTTATGTTATGTTTTTAATAAGCATCCAATCCTCTATATAATGGATTTGGATCATCTTAGTAAGCTAATGAGAAAATAGATAATGTTGATTTAGATTCAAAAGTTACTCTTTCTGTTCTTCATGAATTATTCAGTTTCTATGTAATCAAAGAAGGATTTTAATGGAAGAAAGGTTTTGAAGCACTTGTTGTGTTCATAGTTAATTGAAGCCAACCAAGGGGGCCCACTTGGGAGGTGGAATAGATTTAGGTAGAATAGATTCATTTCCTGTAGTTTCCTATTTTCAGATAGATTTACTGTGTTAGTCCTACAGCATCATTACTGTGAAAGTTCTTGCAGCACTTGCAGAAAATGATCATAGTGGATGTTCTGAATTGTTAATTAGTTTAGGTTCATTTTTTAAGCTTCCTACAATTATCTGTTGTTAGCCAAGGTGTGTTTACTATTTTGTAGCAGCAGCATAGATTCTTCCAATGCATTTTACTTTCCTGCAGCATAGGTGTTATGACTCCTAAAGGAACTTAGTGCACAAACTGTGCTAACCCATTTCAAGTCCTACATCCCTGGGTTGACAATTCAAGTGTATTTCATGATGGAATAGGTAGTCCTTAGAATAGATATATTATCTTTGAAGGAGAGACAATGGCGTGATTATCTTCATCTATTGTGAAATCATACATTTTTGGCACCGCTGCCAGGGATGGTTTCAAGCTAGGAACCTTCATGAGTCATTTATTTTTAGATTAGTTTGTTAGTTAGGAACTGCAAAGTTGTGAGCTTGATTAACAAGTCACCAATTTCTTGCATGCATCGAAGAAGGAGAGATGTCCATGGTAGATTCCTTCTTAAGGAGCCTGTGAAACCAAAAGAAGAATTTCAAGAACATGAAGTGCCATTTCTTGATGCAAGCCCAAAATTTGCTACATCATCATCTTCAGTAGAAGAAGACATCCAGAAAACATTTGACCTCTATCCATTTGAGGAAATATTGGCCAACTTCCATACTAATCCAACTCCAGGACCGCCTGTTGTTCAGAATCCCCCAATAATTACCACTTTCTAGCCACAGTTTCAATATCCCATAGCTCCAACTATGGTAGTTCCCACATTTCCATTTCCAATACCAAGTCTCGTCAATAATCCCAATCTCAAAAATATACCTGCATCAACATTACCAAAGTTTTATGGTCCTGTCATAGAGGATCCTGATACTTTTCTATTTGAATTTGATATTATTGGTGTAATTAATTATCCCTAATTACACTTTACTTAATCTTACTTAGGTTAATGCATTGCATAGTAGTTAGTGATTGAGACACCTAGGAGTATGCACATCTATTAAGCACATGGTGTAGGAGAAATTCCACTTTTGGTGTGATAGTTGTCTTCACATACCTCATTGTGTGTGAGATCCACCTTTTGTGCTCTTATCACATTATCATCCTAATCCAATGCACATACTTTATTTCATATTGGAGGATGATCCACATTTGGTGGACATGTGATTACACCTAGCATATAAGGTGATAGCTTATCAGCTCCTTATCATTCTCTTTTATTGCCTTTCCTATATAAGGAGGCCTATTATGTAATCATTTTATATCAATTGAGCATTGAGAAATTCATTGGATCTATTCAATCCATCCTTGCATTCATATTTTCTCTCTTGTGCTTTTCTTCAACCTCTAGATCCTTGGTTCAATATTTGCTATTTGAAAATTCTTACATGGTATCAGAGCCATTGGAGCATTTAGATCAGCCGATTTGAAGAGAACTTGATGCAAGCTTTGAAGGTCCAAATCTCAGATCTAGCAACCAGTGTGTGATAGAGGTGTCTTGGAGCAGATCTGACCTCACCATTGTGTTCGGGAGACTGTTTCAGTTAAAATTGACTATAAACTCACCTATATTTGGCAAAAGTCCAATCCGAGGCAAAAAAAATTTGCAAATCAGACTGCACGGCCTGATCTACCTTCTGGTATGATTTTTCAAATAAAAATAATAATTTTATTAATTCTGTAATTTTTTAGAATTATTTTTTAGCAAAAATTTGTCTGTCGGGGTTGGTACGGCCCCGTAGACAGAGAATATTCTATTTGTTTGACATCGGATATAACTGGGCGCAGAGTGACATCATCACTAAGTCCCCTCACCGAGACCAACCCCAAGGTTGCAGCGCGCATGTAACACATAGCCCAAGCTCTCCACAAGGCTTTTGTTTTAAGTTGGGGGGCTTGTAATATTTAAAGGGCATATAGCCTGATCCCACAGCGCATGTGGGATAACCTTCTCATAGCGCCGCCACCAAGACCACCACCCAAAGTAGCCCCTCATCCCCCCGCTCCGCTCCTTTGCTGCAGAACTCTACCTACCTGCGGTCCTCCCTGCTCCGCCTACCGGTAGACCATAGTGGTCCTCCCTACCCCACTTGAAACATGACAACAGTAATGGCCACCTGAGCTCCGCCCCGTGATTAGCCACTCTGACAGCGATGGCGGGCCACCGTCTCTCCACTGCAGCATCTTTGGATGACCCAATCAAACACCTCTGCCGATAGTGACACCTGAATCCCTCCACCTTAATCAAATCTTTCCTCCACCTTAGTCCACCCTGGCAGACACCTGGAAGATACGCGAACACCCACTATGCATCAATGGCCACAGTCAACTTGCCACGTGGCTTCCTTCTGGTCACCACCGGAAAACACAGTAGCCCACGTGGCATCACGCCCCACCACATCAGCCCACGTGGCATCATGCATAGTGACACATGTCCTACCAGCCACATCACCCTAGGTGATGTCATCACATGCCACATCAGCATCCATATAGTACGGATTGGTAGGTCATCAGCCACGTCACCGAAGGGGTCCACATTTTTGCTGACATCATCATTTGAGGAGTTTAAAATTGATGGCCATCTAGCTGTCAAAATAGGCCAAATTGGCTTTTCTATGATGGTTGTTTGACCATCAAAATTAATGCATTGTTTTTCTGACATCATCAAGGTTTGAAAATTATTTTGCCTTCACCATTTGCATTTTTTATTTGATAATCTAACTTTGAGAGGCCATAACTTGGTCATCCGGGCTCCAAATCGAGTGCAATTTTTTTTTTAATTGGGTAGAATTTGCTGAATTTTCCAATGGTGGTGTTGATTTTCCATTTTGGTGGCCACATTTGTCATAAATTGCAGATTTTGATGACTGTACCTGTCTATTCTTGATTTCTACAACTTCCAGGGCTTCGTTTGGGCACATACGGTAACATTTTGAGGTGAAATTTTTTTTGAAAGTGCATGATTTTTCATCTACTTTCCAGATCTGCAATCATATTTGAGTGATTTTGGGTAGACATATCACTTTCAGAAATAGGTCATTTTGGGGCTATAATTGCACTTGGTTAATCCTTGGATTTCAGTTTTCTGATTTACATCAGTAATTTGAAGAAGTTATTAGTAATTATCAGTCATTATTTAGTTGCAATATGGATCATTCAAAGGTTAAAATCCTCACTCCATATAACTACCATGAATGGAAAGTTTCTTTAAGTGATCATTTGTTGAGTCTTGGATTGCTTAGAATGACTCTTGGGTAGGATCAAGAACCTCAAACAGGTGTTGTAGAAAGGAGAAAATGGTTTGATAGAAGAGATAAAGCACTTGGCTCTCTTAGATCATCCATTTCTCGTGACATGCTCTTTCATATTGAATCTTGCACACATCCTCATGATGCTTGGATCACATTGGAAGGACTCTTTGGTAAACCTGATAGAATGAGAAAATTTAGATTAGAGAATGATCTCATAGGTCTCAATCCTAGGGATTTTGACAATATTCAAGATTTTTTCTCTAAGTTCAATACTATTAGATTGGAGCTTTCTTCATGTGGCATTGTTAAACGGGATGAACAATTGATCTTTTCTATTCTTTCCAAGCTTGGTCCTAAATATTCTATCTTTGTTTCTACATTCTATGCTACTATGGATGCTCTTGGTAGTGCATACAAATTTCCCTCTCTTGATGAATTTGCAGCGTAGCTCACAAGGGAACAAGCAAAGTTGGCACACATGGGTCAGTTGAAGCCTTCCACACATCAAGCATTGATTGCAAGTGAGTCTACTTCAAAGGCTTCTAATGGAAAAGGAAAGAAATAGAAGAAGGATCCTAAGCCTCATGACAAAGGTAATGAATCTTCTTCACCAAAAAGTACTGAATCCAAGTCCTCTTCAAGAGAGGAATCATCTAGAAGAAAGAGAGATAAATGTGCATATTGTCAAAAGTTAGGACATGATGAGCATAAGTGTTTTCAAAAGAAGATTGATGAGCTAACTCACATTATTCAGAAACACAACCTTAAGTTTCCCTCATCAGTGTCTACTCCTTCTTCTACACATTTGGAAGCTTCTACATCTCCATCATCATCCAAAGATAAAGGTAAAGGACAAGAACTCTTAGCTTCCACACATCCTGAGCAAGGTAAATGGCTTCTTGATTCAGGTGCATCACATCATATGGCATCTTCTATGGATGTTTTTTCTTCTATTGAGCCTTGTAATTCTCCTAATATTTTGATGGGTAACAACACATTCATGAGAGTTTGTGGGAAAGGTTCTATTCTTATGGGAGAAGGGACATTTAATGATGTTCTTTGTGTACCATCCTTGACCACTAATCTTCTTTCTATTTACCAAATTACACATGGGGCACAAGGTAAAAATTTTTAGTTCACTCCTGATTATGTCTACATTAGGGACATGGAGACTAGAGATGTCATAGCTATGGGAGTTGTTGATCATACATCCCGCTTGTATTCCTTTTCCACTTTTGTTGATAATGATGATGATATATATGATGTACCCATCCCTTTGCCAAGGGATAATTATGAGGAGAATTTTGGGCACTTGAATCATTTTGTTGTTGAGACAAGTGTTGATCTTCCTACTCCGCCACTTCTTGCTTCTTCAGACATGGGCTCTACTAGTCAGCAGGACGTTCATAGTGTTTCAGATCTTGCAGAATGTGATGACTACTTGGATGCATCTTCAGCATTTGTTGATTCTCATGATGCAGATTTGGAAGACATACATGAGGGGGTTTCTCTTTCCCATGATGACAGTTTCATCATAAATGGGGACACTTCTTCACCTTCTTTGGAGATTGGTGTACTTGATTATTCTCCTTCTTCACTTGATTTGTCACATGAAGTGATAGATTCTTTGAGCTTGGAGATTCCTAATCAGTCTTCAAAGATTCATACATGAAGACCTACATATTCTTCCTCATTCCATTTGCACAAGGATTGGCTTCTTCATCATTTGATGTATCTATTTCTTCCTAAGGGGAGACATGTTTCTTGTAAGCATTGGTTGAATTATTGTTTGCAGGTACTCTTCATCAACATGGGAGCTTCTACATTATGGGGGGGATATCATGTCTCCAACTATCCTTCTTATGGGGGGATACTTCTTTGTATATACATGATGTATGTAGCTCTTGGGGGGTCTTGAGCACTCCATCCATGCATCTTGTTTTCTTCTCTCTTTTTGGGGGAGGGTTTTTCCCATGAGGTTTTCCCTCTTTCTCCACTTTATCAGAGTTTTGCATTTCTTGTATTGCATCTTGTTCATGGGTACCTAACATGTCCTAGTAGCCAGGACCCATCTTGCATTGTGAGTTTAAGTGCATTCCCCTAAGTTGCACTTAAGGGGGGGTATTGGTGTAATTAATTATCCCTAATTACACTTTACTTAATCTTACTTAGGTTAATGCATTGCATAGTAGTTAGTGATTGAGACACCTAGGAGTGTGCACATCTATTAAGCACATGGTGTAGGAGAAATTTCACTTTTGGTGTGATAGTTGTCTTCACATACCTCGTTGTGTGTGAGATCCACCTTTTGTGCTCTTATCACATTATCATCCTAATCCAATGCACATACTTTATTGCATATTGGAGGATGATCCACATTTGGTGGACATGTGATTACACCTAACATAGGTGATAGCTTATCAGCTCGTTATCATTCTCTCTTATTGCCTTTCCTATATAAGGAGGCCTATTATGTAATCATTTCATATCAATTGAGCATTGATTAATTCATTGGATCTATTCAATCCATCCTTGCATTCATATTTTCTCTCTTGTCCTTTTCTTCAACCTCTAGATCCTTGGTTCAATATTTGCTATTTGGAAATTCTTATAGATATCTTGTGCCGAAGCTTTGACTATAATAATGACAGTCACAAGCTAAAATTATTCCCAGCCACACTAAAAGAGTCAACTTTAAAATGGTTTATGGGCTTGGGGGCAAATGCAGTAGCAAATTGGGATGATATGAGATGCCTGTTTCTTAACAATTATAAGGAATATTGCAGGGGAAATGATTCAAAAGGTGATGACATTTTTAGAATGTCACAATGGGAGGATGAAACATTAGAAGATTATATATCTCACTTCCTATTCAACTTACAAAAGAACCCACAACACACACTGTAGGAGGAGTCCCAAAAGCTGATTTTTCTCAGAGGAGTAAATGAGAACTGTCTTGAAGCATTGGATTTGATGGTAGGAGGAGATATATCCAAATCTTCATGGGATGAGCTTTAGAAGATTTTCTAGAACTACTCTAGGTCAGCAGTAATGAAAGGAAGGGGATTTCGCTCAGCAATAGCCAAGGGAAGTGGCTCTGGTATTTCAAAGATGGAAATTTCAAATTTGTTGTCTAATTTCAAAAAAGACATCATCAATGATGTCGCCACACATTTGGATACAATGGCTACTAAGAAGAAACGTGTAGAAGCTGAGGAGTAGTTAGCTGAGTACTGTCCACACTACTGGAAATAGAAGAAAGATTGTCATTGCAAATTGGTCGCTAATGTGGAAAACTAGCATCTTCCAACTGAGTACCTAAAGATAGAAGGAGAAGATGAGAAAGTATTCTTCATTGCTCAATGTCAGCCATGGGCTCTATGTCAAGGTATGCCTCAAGACCCTTTACAAAATTCAAATCCATATAGTAATCAATGGAAGAACCGTAGTGTCCAAGGTCCTCCACAATATAATCAACCCAATTGGAAAAATGCCTAGCAAAATAATCCACAAAGTCAATGGTATCCTCCATAATAGCTCTAATGGCCATAGTTCCCAAACCAATGGCAACCACCCCAAGGGAATTGGTAGTCTACAAACCAATGAAGAGGACCTCAGCAATGGTCTAACAATATTGGATACCCACCTTTACCACCTCTAGCAAATACACCTACACTAATGCCACCACCTGCAATTTTTGGACCTCAAAAATAGACTTAGTTGCCTGCACAACCTCAGCCAAATCTAAATAACCAGTAGCCACAACAACCAATGTATGTTGTTGATGCTCAGCAGTATCTTGCTTATGCTCTAAATGTTGTAGATATACATTTGAGATCTGGTACAACCTTACCAACACTTGAACCACCTCTTATAACTAAAATATCAGATCCTCCTGCAGCATTAGCACCAGCAACTTCTCTGCCACAAGCAGTTGACCCAGCCAATGTAACTAGTTCAATTCAAACTCAAACTACAGTTGAACATCCTTTTCCATAAAAGCTTATACAAAGTAAACCTGCACAAAAAGAGGAACAATCATTTGACATCATTGACCAGCTGAAGAACATGCATGTCCAGATTCCTTTGTTCCAAGCTATTAAAGATGTTCCTATTTATGGAAAAGCTATCAAAGAAGCATGTCTTAAAAATCCCAGGAGGAAGAAAAAGGACCCAACCACAGTCTATGTTATAGGACAATTGGCCGACATTATGTTAGGAAAATTGGTTATTCCTAAATATTCTGATCCAGGAAGTCTAGTTGTGAATGTGATTATAAATGGCCAGTCAGTTAAAAATGCCTTGATTGATCTTGGTGCTGCTATAAATGTAATGACCAAGGATACTATGAAAAAGCTGAACATAGAAGGATTATGGGCTACCCCAACAATTCAGCAACTTGCCGATAGTTCTACTGCCACTCCTAATAGGATGATAGAGGACATAGTAGTAGCCCTAGATTCTCTAGAGTACCCTATAGATTTTATGATTCTATCCTAAAAAGTCAACTTAGCTAGTTACGCTATCATTTTAGGATGACCTTGGTTAGCTACAACTGATGCAAATATAAGTTGTAGGTTAGGAAATATGACCATATCAGATGGGCAGGCAACAAATAAATTTTTCCTATATCCTCCAGCACAACCCCAACTAAATTTAAGCACACCTGTATGGCCAGATTTAGGGGATGGAGAGGAAGAGTTAAACTCTGTAGTACAACTTATGATGTTACATAGACAGTCTTTTCTAAAGCTGTAGGAGGAAGATTCAGTAATTCAGAGTATTCTTAATAATACTTGTGTGGTAGAAAAGGATGTATCTGACAACTCTGTGTTGGAACTAACTACATATGAGGAATATACTGAGAATTGTTTTCTGCCTAAGAAGCTAGACATTATCCATCAGCTTTTACCATGTGAACTAGATACAAGTCCTATCTCTAAAGCTGTTATGGTTAATCTCAGAACTACTATTGAGTTGTCGAAAGGTCATAATCTCCATGTCAATAACAAACTGCCTCCCAAACAACTGAAACAGTTAACAGAGCTTCTTCAAAAACATGAAAAGGCTTTTGCATGGGACTATGGAGATATGAAAGGGTTAAGCCCCACATTATGCACTTATAGAATATATATCAATAAAGGGTGCCTACCACTTTGTCAACCTCACAGGCATATTAATCCAGCACTCAGGGAAATAGTTAAAATTGAAATACAAAAATTACTTGATGCTGGTTTCATATACCCTATATATGATAGTCGATGAGTCTCACCTCTGGTTATAGTACCTAAAAAGGGAGGGAAATGGAAAATTTTTGTAGATCATAGAGAATTGAATAAGGCAACAAAGAAGGATCATTTTGCTTTACCATTTATAGATCAAGTTCTAGATACTCTGGCTGGTAAGAAATATTTTTCTTTTCTTGATGGATACAGTGGTTATAATCAGATAAGTATAGCTCCAGAAGATCAGGATAAGACTACATTTACATGCCCATGGGGTACTTTTGCATACTTTGTGTTGCCATTTGGCCTATGTAATGCTCTAGCAACATTTTAAAGAGTCGTAATTAGTATTTTTACTGACATATCACATGACTGTATGGAAATATATATGGATGATTTTACAGCATTTGGAGTGACCTTTGAGGAGGCTTTGATGAATCTTGAAAAGGTTCTTGTCTAATACAAAGAACATAACCTATCACTTAATAGTGAGAAATGTTTCATGCTTATGCAGGAAGGGGTAGTGCTTGGTCACTTTATATCAGTCGTAGGGATACAAGTGGACCCGGCCAAGATAGAGGTAATCCTAACATTGCCCACACCTACTAAACCAAAGGATGTAAGATCTTTTTTAGGTCATGCTGGCTATTATAGGCATTTCATTCAAAATTTTAGTCAAATAGCTAGTCCTCTATATACACTACTGACTAAAGAAGCTGAATTCATTTGGACACTAGCATGTAATGAATCCTTCCTACAGCTTAAGAAACTCCTCACCACAGCACCAGTTCTTAAGGGACCGGATTGGTCTATTCCATTTCATATCCATATTGATGCATCAGACTATGTTTTAGGTGTTTTATTAGGATAAAAGTCTGCTAACCTTGAAAATGCAATCTATTATATTAGTAAAAGTCTCCATGGCCCTGAACTAAACTACACAATAACTAAGAAAGAAATTTTAGCTGTAGTTTATGCATTGAACAAATTCAGCCACTATGTAATTGGCTATCCTATTTTTGTTCATACTGACCACTCAACCATAAAGTACTTGATGAACAAACCAGCTGTAACTGGCAGATTGGCAAGATGGCTCTTGTTATTGCAGGAGTTTGATATTACCACTGTTGATAAGCCAGGAAAGGCCAATGTAGTTATTGACTATTTGTCCAGACTTCAACTTGCTGATGAAGATTCGACTCCAATTAAAGATACATTTCCAAATGAGCATTTGTTCCACATAGCAACCCATACACCATGGTATGCAGATATAGAAAATTATCTTGCTACAAATAAAATGTGACCACACTTCTCCCAAAAAGATAGGAAGAAGCTTGCAGAGAAAAGTTTTCATTATTCATGGATTGATAACAATCTCTTCTATACTGGACCAAATCAAATCATGAGGAGATGTGTCAAGGAAGATGAAATATGTGACATACTACATGCCTATCATGATGAACCATGTGGAGGCCATTTTGCAGGAAAATGAATAGCATTAAAGATACTTACAACTAGATATTACTGGCCAACATTACATAAGGATGCAGCAACTTATACAACCAAGTGTGACAAATGCCAGAGAATGGGCCAGCCAACAAGATCAGATGAGATGCCACTCAATCCATAGGTTGTTGTAACAACCTTTGATAAGTGGGGTATGGACTTCATAGGGCCAATTGACCCACCATCAAATGGAAAATCCTACATCTTAGTATGTACGGATTATTTAACAAAATGGGTGGAAGTCAGGGTGATGAAAAATGTAAGAGATGAGAAAGTAGCTAAATTCTTATATGAAGAAATATTCACACACTATGGAGTTCCCAGAGAACATGTAACAGATCAAGGAGCCCAGTTCACATCAAATTTGATCACTGAACTTATGAAAGAATATAGCATAAGGCACCAAAAATCCATCCCTTATCACCCCCAAGAAAATAGGCAAACAGAGGTCACCAACAGAGAAATTGAGGCCATTCTGACCAAGATAGTGCAAATACATAGGAGGGATTGGAGCAGTAGACTAACTAAAGCCGTCTGGGCTTACCGAACTACATGGAAGACAACAATTGGATTCACCCCATTTGAACTTGTGTTTGAAAAAGCAGCAATGTTGCCCATTGAATTTGAATATAAAACATTATGCACTGCTTTGGAATTGAACATCAACCTTCCTACAGCACAAGAAGAGAGACTTCTCCACTTGAACTCACTGGATGAAATGAGAAAGACAGCTTTGGAAAGAACAAAGAACATTTAGAAACAATGGAAAAAGTGACATGATGCACATATCAAGAATAAACACTTCCAAGTGGGAGATTGGGCTCTTTTATATGATTCTTGATTCAAGGAGATACCAGGAAAATTATAGACTCGGTGGCTAGGGCCTTACAAAATTCAGTATGTATTCAACAATGGAGTCATCCAGCTGACAACCATTGATCTAGTCCAGTTCAAAATACTTGTAAATGGCCACCGATTGCACCTCTATCATAAACCATAGACTAAGGATGAGTTCCTGCAGCAATTCCAACCAAGCAATTTACCAGCTCCTATGGACACAATTCCTGTAGCGGAGGGTGCAAGCCTTCTTCCTACAGTTGTTCCATAACAAGCCTTCAATGAGAAACACATAATAAAACCTCATTCCATGTGAGGTCCATTCTTTCATTCACTTTTCATTTTCTTCTTATCAACTCATCTCATTTCTTTGTCTATGATCCACTCACCCTCCACGTCACCCACAAATTTTTTTTTTACTGTTTTCAATAAAACATGTTGTCAGCACTTTTTCTGTGATCACCAGACTTTGCCAACTCATCAACTTGCATGTGGATGTATGATCTAAAATTTTTAGGTACCACATTTTTACTTTCTCCTCATTTTTAGCGCATAGGTTTCAATAATTATATATAATACTGCATTAAATGTATCGTAAAAGCATAAAGCCAGTTTTCCATTCCTGTGCGAAAATTTTTAAGTGTGGACACTTGCCAAAATTTCATGGGGGGTAGGGAAAGTGTATTTATTTCCAAGTGTCATCTCCATGTCACCCTAGTTATGTCTACGTTATATGTTGTACTTTGGCTGCAGTCTATTTTTAATTTTAAAATCTTTATTGTATCTATCGTACCTTTTCATTCTAATTTTGGGAAAGATTTCCTAAGTTTGACATGACTTAAAAGGACTATCATTTATACAAGAACACTTCCAGTTAAAACCTTGATGTCCTTCATAATTAATAACATCATTATTTTACATGCCAAACATAATGGAGCTACATTAAGAGAATGTGGTATTGGCATTTCTCAGAAAGATCAATTTGAATTCTAAGAAGGTATTTACAGAGAGTTAAGGGGTTAAAAATTATCAGGGTGGACAGAATAGAGAAATTTAAAACTAGGCATTTTGAAGATGGGAGGTCAATTGTAAAGACATGAGCCAATTTTCCATGGTATTCTCCTAGTGGATGTGGAAGCAGTTCATAGCTTTAACGCTTGTGGATGGCTTGGCTACTTCCTGTAGTTAACAGAGTTCAATGAAGAAGTAGCAATGGAGTTTATGAGGACATTTGATGAAGGAGAATCAATAGTATGGGGATTGAAAGTGGTTGCTACTGAGGAGCGGATAGCAGAAGTCACAAGACTACTAGTGGATGGAGAGCATTACCCAAATGAACATGACGCTAGGTCATCGTGGGCACAGTTTTCTCAGCCAAGTGACCCTCCATTGGAAATCTCAAAGCAAGGGTGTAAAAGACTCTCTCTTCTAGCGCCATATCCAAAGTTGGTGAACCATATCATCAGGTATTTGACCTATGAAGGAATATTTTCAAACTTACACACTCATCATTTTAAGTTGCTCAGTTGTGTAAGGCATAACATTCAAGTTAATGTCCCCAATTTCCTTTACAATATGTTGTGTATTAGTGTCGAAAAGACTCAAAAAGGAAATGAAAATTCTATTTCTCATCATGCCCTAGTTAAAATTTTAGTTGAAAGGTCTTTTAGGGATTCCTCCCCTGTATCATGGGCAAAATTTGTTGAATTTAAAACCTTTCAGCCTCAAGCCAACCCTGTCCAGCAAAACTTAGGGAATGAGGAAGAAATTGAGGGGCCTAGTCAGAATCCAGCTGAAATAGAGAAAGAACCAGCATTACCTCCTACTGATCAATTTGTTGGGCCTATTTTAGAGGATGATATACCTAGCTCTTCCATAGATAAATGTAAACATAAGTTTGATGAAGAGAGCCCTAATTCTAAAAGGAAATTCCAAAACCCTCCTATTCAAGTGGCAAAGAGAAAAAGGTCTACTCCTACAGCAACTAATCTTGTAGCATCTACCCCAGCACCATCTAGACCAAAATGGACCAGAAAACCAATAGAGGTTAAGGAGGTCTTGTACATCGAATCCCTCGCATGTGAGGTCAAGTATCAAAACCTCATGTAGAACAGCAAGTCAAGAATATTCCAGATGACTCTCCTGTACAGTTGGAACCCCAAAATGTGGAAACATGTGAAAATAAGCCTGATAGTGAAATGCCACAGGGTAATCAAGAAATGTGTGATCCAAATCCTACTGTAGTCCCAAAAAATGCCCCTAAAAGTGTTCAACCTCCTTCTCCACTAGTCCTTGTATACTCTAATGTTTCTATCATACCTTATAAATCCTTCTAGTACACCCATTATTTCCAGCAAGTTACTAAGGAACGAAAGAAGAAATCTATGGCTCAAGAATTTCCTTCATCTACAATTCAATCTGTATTATTTGGTCTGTACAATCACTTCATTTTTCAAAAGACCTTGTGGAAAAAAGAAAGAGACCAAATGCAGAAGATAATATTTGATAAAGATGAGGAAATTGAATCCCTCAAGGAATAGCTTGAGAAACAGAAACAATAAATGAATAAGGCTTTAAAGTTAGTTGGCCAAGTCATGGCCTGTAGACCACCACCAAGGGTGTATTCCATTTGTCTGAAGGAACAATTTCAATTATTTCAACTAATGATGATAATAAGGGATATTGATTGTGAATTTAAAACTACTCAAGATTTTTACAATGTGTATCAGACTCTGCCTACATGGCAAAAGAATTTGTTGTGTGAACTATATTTGCATAATTTCATAATTCCACATGAAATGGAGTGGAATCCTTTGCTTTACATAGGAGATGTTCACCTTAGGGCTTTAATGTCTTGGATGCACAATGAGACAAACTATGACAAGCAGTTAAATGCCTACAGAGATCTTGAAAAATCTGAACCTTTGCTACTACAGGCTGAATCACATCAGCCTGATGATCTTCTAAGAGATTGGTTCATATTAACTTATGGGAAACCAAAACCAGAGGTCAAGGCTAAAGTGTTTACAAAAAGAGAAAAGGTTTATAGAGATTACCAGACACTCCCAAACTTTACATAGCAAAGAGATTTTTCAGAGATTAGGAACAGGTGGAACCGACTGATAGATGCCTTCAAATAGGAAGAACCACATAGGCCTATCAATTATGAGGCATGTAATGCCCCTCAAACTCTATCAAGTCTTGGTTATGCTCACTAGAAATTAGGAAGAGCTATATGTGAGAATGGTCCTTCTTGAGATGGTTTCTTAAACTGAACCTCTTCCAACTCACCATAACTTAATATTTTAATATGGGAAATAATAATAATTGCATAGGTATGTTCCTATACATCTTCTTGTGTGTCAGAAATAGTTAAGGACCTTAATGCTAAAAGGATTACCTGATAGACTTATACGATTTTATGTGAAATGCACATTATTATTATTTATGTGTACCTTAGGTTAATTGATTATAATCCCTTAAGAGTTAGATGTGTTACCTTCTCTAATAATGTTACTTGGGATTAGACATGATTAATGCATTTAGGTTTATATGCTTTGTTTATCTTGTTTTGATAATGAGATATTTTGAGTACATGCCTGATGGTTAAATGGGTTTGTGAAAGTTAATAGATGACTTATTTTTACATGATTATGTTATGATGCAATTCTTGTTATACAATATGGAAAAGAGATTATTCTAGTACTAACCACACTAATCCAATCATGCTTTGTTGATGTCACTGTCTGATGCGGGTGCAGGATAAGGGGAGACAGTCATAGTTACTCCTACAAGAGGTCCACACAATGTCACAGTCTCCATCCTTGTTTGTCACTGTCTATTTATATATATATGTATGAATTTTGGTTGGTATAATAGGATGCAAGTACCAGGCATTGACTTCACCTGGCTACACAGGTCTGAGCGTGCCTTCAAAATCCTTGAACTGTTGTTGTGTGGAGATATTACCAAGATTACTCTCAAGGTTATCGTGGACTTAGATTTCCATTTAGGAGGTTACCATAGCTGGGGGATCCGAATGCACTATGTGATGTGGTCTTGTGATTTATGATTTGACATTGTTCTGTGATATGATGTGAGTTAGATTTATCCTTGTAAGTATGTATATATATATATATATGTATGCATGTATGTATATATGTATGCATGTATGTATATATGTATGCATGTATGTATGTATGTATGTTTATTTATTTATTTATTCATTTATTCATTTATTTATTTATTTATTTATTTATTTAATATGTGTTACATTGATTGTATGTTATATAGGTATGTGTATATGTGGGTGCACACGCATATACCCATACTTATATAAATAATAATATTTATATGGATTTATTGATTGTTTTAGTGGTATGTTATTTAAAGTGAATTCAATAAAGTGTATTAAATAAATGTATTAAATAAAAAGTGAAAATAATATTAATAATAGTAATAATAAAAATAAATGCTCTTTGTAGTAAAACTAGCTATCTAGGAGGGAGTTGAACTCGAGACCTCCTAGAAGTTAGGCTAGTTGGTTTCCATGTGTGCTATGTGGTTTTCTTGAAAGTTATTTGTTGAGTGTTCTTGTTATGATTTCTTTTGAAGTTATTTTTAATTAAATTTATTAAAACTTTGTTAAGTGCTTACAAGAATGATTTGTTTATTTTCCAACCAACTGTGGAAGTTGGAGAAGTTGTTTCTTGTAAAGCAACTCCTCCAACCACATAGTTGGAGGATAAATATTTCAATTTTGTGTGGTTTGAGGGAAGGATTTTTCGGGAAGATTTTTGGAATGCTCTGAATGGATTTTTCTAGAATTTTATTTGTGATGTCTAAGTTTGAGAGTTTCTATTTGGTAAGGACAAGTGGGATTGGATTTCTGGGTTTTGATTGCCAGAGGAAGCTTGCCAGGAAGCTATCTACTCAAGGCTTGTGGATTTCCAAGGTCTCCAGTCAAGGGAAGAGAATTCTCCGCAGGACCCCAGGTAGGGTCTATACTGGGATGAATTCTCCAATTCTCTTGTGTGTGAGCTTGTGCTTTTAAATGCTATGTTATTTTATTGTTATGTGATTTCTTACTACAAAATAAAAAGGAAATTTAAGTGTTATATTGTCTGTTTATTTCTATTGTGTTACCGGAAAGAAATTATGTAAATGTTTGTATAGTTTTAATAGTAAAATATTTCTTGGGAGTTTGGGATTTGTTGTGATACTTCTTTTTTCTATTTGTGAGATTTATGTAATGATTTAGGAAATTTTAGGAAGGTTTGGGATGGTTTGGGAAAGGTTGCAATCCTTCTTTTCCATTTTTCCTTTGTGTAGGTCTTCTCTGTGAATTGATGTTTTTAATTTGATTTAATCTTATCTGAGACTTAGGTAGTGTTGAGGATGTGTTTTAGATGTGGTATTGAGGTCCCTACATCAGGTTGATCTCAGGGAACCTTTCCCAGGAACTCTCCATGCCTTAAAAAGTCATTTTTTGGCCTTTTTGGGCAATTCTGAATTAATTTCGTAAAAGTGCCCTGCAGTGTCATACGACATTGTATCCATACTCGTACGACACTTGGTAAAAATTCATATGGGAATGCATACATTGTTGTATGGGTTAAAATCTATTTTTAAGTGTTTTCAGGGAGTTTAAAATGTAATTTTGTGAAATTTTTTTACAGTGTCGTATGACATTATAGTGATGCCCATACAACAGTTGGTCAAATGTCGTATGGGAATGAGTACATTATCGTACGAGTTTATATAGAAAGTCATTTGGATTTTTTAGGGTTTTAGGGGCTTATAATTTATAGGATTTATACAAGTACATTAAGTATAAGCTACGATACTTTAATTTCTTATACTTTAAGTTATACTTGTATAAAGGAATTAGGTACCTTTCGGGATGATTGAGATAGGTTTCAGCTTCATAGGAGTTAAGATGCAAATTATAGTTTTTGGTTTTTTGAAGTTACGATACTTTAATTTTTTATACTTTAAGTTATACTTGTATAAAGGAATTAGGTACCTTCCAAGATGATTGAGATAGGTTTCAGCTTCATAGGAGTTAAGATGCAAATTATAGTTTTTGGGTTTTTGAAAATTTCAGACTTAGCCAAATTTCAGGTACATGAGTTTTTTCTAGACTTATAAAAACAAGCTATGGAATGTTGTGTTTATGCATGTGGAAGTTTGTATCCCCTATGTATTTTTATTACTTGTTTTTTTGAGGTTATATGGTTTACGTATGATGTTTTTTGTGCACTTGGCATATTCTTGAGCTTAGTTTATGAGGCTAGGACTCGTCTCGGTGGCCTATGTGCATAGGAGGGTTCCTTAGACCTATAAATGAGCCTTGGAAAGTTGTACTTGATGGAATATGGATGAAGTGACTGAGAGGGGGGGTGAATCAGTCAACCATAAAACACTTCACAATTATTTCTTTCCAGATCCCTTAGGATATCTTAATGAATATTATTTGTTTAACACTCGGTAAATAGATTGCAGTAACTTGGTAGATGCAGAAAGTATTAGTAAATTTATCTTTTAGATATTCATCACCACTTGTATATGATTAAGATAACTATTAAGAACACAAGAGACATAGAATTTAACGTGGAAACCCAATATGGGAAAAACCACCAATGTATCTAGATACTGATTTTCACTTTTCTGAAGTGATGCCCAGTTAGAAGCCAACCCGGTAAAAGGTTACAAAACACACTGTTAGGTGTGACCTTATTAGAGGATTTAATCACCCTGCTAGGAGTGGCCTGGTAAGAGGTCTTGAGAACAATTCAATGGAATTGTCACCTTGTTAGAGGATTTACAATATGGTTGTTAAACCAACTCGATTAAGAGATTTAGAATTCACTGTTACAATGATAAAAAGGTAACAATAAAAATGACCTATATAATAATGCAACTGCCTTGCTGATTACAGATCTCTGTTCTGTATAAGTGTGATCCTTCCTGATTGAATATACCTCTGCTGCTCCTCAAGGATATCTGGTCATCCTTCACAATTTCGCACACACCTTTCCTGTCTTTCTTCTATATATCTTCTTCCATTTCTGTGTGTTGCATTTCACATTTGACCTTTTATTTATATGATTTTAGATTTGTCAAATTGGCATTACTTAGTATAACAGTCGACTGAATTAAGCAAACTTTATTTGCAAAGATCCTTCAAGGGCCGACAGTGCTCGGTGACCATAACTTTCTACAATCTTTCAGAGATCGAGGGAACTTGGTAAACACTGATAATCCTTTTTCTTCAATAACCAACTGAATTTGGTAGATGCTAACTTTTCTTTTGACAACCGAGTGAACTCGGTAAACACTGATTTTCTTTGATAATTGAGTGAACTCGGTAAGCACTAATTTTAATGCCAAGCAGACCAACTGAGCTTGGTAGGTACTGATTGCTGTGGACTATGACATTGTGTGACATCAAAGACAATACATAATTTGAGTAGCAATTTTCTTCAGACAATTGTTTCCAACAATCTCCCTCTTTGGCATTGATGGCAACACAATATGTCATAGCATAATAAATTTTGAAAGGATTAGCTCGGTTCAGATTCAAATCTCCCTCTATCAGCAAACTTCCTTTTACTTGAAAACTCTTCCTTTGACTATTGAAAATTTCTTGAAGTAATAGCAAAGACATAGCAAACACTCCCTCTTTGACAACACATGCCAAAGACAATTCACATATTACCGGTGTAAACTAATGTACCTCAAGTACTGATTCATATGCAATGATTCCTTGAATATGCTGCATCAACTTGTTGATTTTCAATCATGTTCTGGTTGATGCATCACTAAAACTGTATTTAGTGAGCCTCGAATAGGGGAATGACCCCTAACTTACCTCTTAGATACACAAATGCATCCTTGGGTAATGGTTTGGTGAAAATGTCTGCAATCTGCTCTTTTGTATGAATATATTCTAATCTGATTTCCTTGTCCTGCACCAATTCTCTGAAAAAGTGATATTTAATAGCAATGTGCTTGGTTTTGGAATGCATTACTAGATTCTTCGAAATGTTTATTGCACTGGTATTGTCACACAATATAACAACTGGTTCTTTGATTTCAACCTTCATACCTTGTAATAATTGTTTAAACCAAACAATATTTGAACAATTTACTGCAGCAGCAACATATTATGCTTTAGCTGTGGATTGAGATGTGCAATTTTGCTTTTTACTGGTCCAGGATACTAGTCTTTTTCCAAGAAAAAATGCTCCACCACTTGTACTTTTTCTATCATCAATGTTCCCTGCCCAATCAGCATTAGTAAACATTTTTAAGTCTAGATTGCCTCCAAATTTATACCACAAACCATATTCTTCAGTTCCTCTTAAGTACCTTAAGATTCTTTTGATTGCCATCATGTGATTTTCCTTAGGTTTTGCTGAGAATCTTGCTACTATACTGACTGCTAAGGCAATATCAGGTCTTGTATGTACTACATACTGCAATTTTCCAATCATAGATCGGTATAAGGTCTGATCTACTTCTTTTGAATCATCATTTTTGGTAAGTTTCAGTCTAGTACACATGGGTGTACCAACTGGTTTTGAATCTTCCATACCAAACTTCTTAAGTATTTCCTTAATGTATTTAGATTGAGTAATGTATATACCATTCTTGCTTTGATGAATTTGAAGACCAACAAAGAATTTTATTAAACCAAACATAGACATTTCAAATTCTTTGTTCATTTGCTCTGAAAATTCTTTGCACTGACCATCATTCCCTGTAAATATAGTATCATCTACAAATATTTCTGCCAATACAATTTTGTCATCCGGTCCTTCTTTAATATACAGATTGCTGTTATCATTGGCTCTTTTGAAATTAATCTGAATCAGATAGTTATGGAGTCTTTCATACCATGCTCTAGGAGCTTGTTTCAAACCATACAATGCTTTGTGTAACTTGCAGACCATGTCCTTTTTATCTGGATCAACAAAACCTTCAGGTTGTTCAATGTAGACTTCTTCATCAAGAATTCCATTGAGAAATGTAGATTTTGTATCCATCTGATATACCTTAAATCCTTTATGTGCTGCATAAGCAAGTAGAGTTCTTACACCTTCTAATCTTGCAACGGGAGTAAAAGTTTCACCATAATCTATACCTTCTTCTTGAGACTAACCTTTACATACCAATCTAGCTTTGTTTCTAGATACTTGACCATCTTCATTTAGCTTATTCCTGAATACCCATTTTGTTCCAATTACATTCTTATCTTTAGGTCTAGGTACAAGAGTCCATGTTTTATTCTTTTGTATTTGTTCTAATTCTTCATTCATTGCTTCAATTCAACTTTCATTTTTCAATGCATCTTTGATATTTCTAGGTTCAAAATCAGTAAGTAGACATGTACCTTTTAGCTTACTTCTTGTCATAGTACCATCTGATTTGTTTCCAATGATTTGATCTGGTGTATGATTCCTTCTGACATATTTGGCTAGTATAGGTTCCTTGCTTTTTGAATGATTCATGTTGTTGTCTTCTAGGATCTCTTCTTCAAGTTGCTCTGGCTCGGTAGATATTTGCTTGGTAACTTCAGGCTGAGACTCGGTTTGAATTTCTTCCTGTGACTCGGTTTGAACTTCTTCCTATGACTCGGTTTGAACTTCTTCCTATGACTCAGTTATTGTGCTAGGCTCGGTAGATATAGTTTCCTCATTGATAGTTGTGTCTGGTAATATTTCAGGTTCAATGTAAATGAATCTCCTGTAGTTTTCAGGTTCCCTTTTGCTTTCTTCTTCAGTCTTTTCTGCAAACTCATCAAATTTTACATGTATACTTTCTATGACTTTGTGAGTAGACAAGTTCAGACATTTGTATGCCTTGCTTTTGCTAGAATATCCTAGGAATATTCCTTCATCACTTTTCACATCAAATTTATTTCTTCTGGATTCTTTTAAGATATAACACTTGCTACCAAATACTTTCATGTAACTTACATTGGGTTTATAGCCATACCATAGCTCATAAGGAGTTTTGAATGTGTCTTTCTTCAATTGTACTCGGTTCAAGGTATGAACTGCAGTGCTGATAGCTTCCTTCCAGTACTTTATGGTGATGTTCTTTTCTATCATTAGAGTCCTTGCACAATCCATAATAGATCTATTTCTTCTTTCTACTATTCCATTCTGCTTAGGAGTTCTAGGAGCTGATACCTGTCTTTTGATTCCTCTTTCAATGCAAAAGTTGTTAAATTCATGGGAGATGAATTCACCACCTCTGTCTGATCTTAAGCATTTCAATCTTTTCCCTGTTTCCTTTTCCACTCTTGCCAAGTACCATTTGAAATTTTCAAATGCTTCTGACTTTTCTCTTAAATACATAACAGTCATCATTCTAGAATAATCATCAATGAAAAGAATAAAGAATTTATCTCCAGTATAGCTTTCTATTCCAATAGGTCCACATAAATCAGTATGCACAATTTCCAAAATCTCTTTAGACTGATAGTTTTTACTCTTAAAACTAGTCTTACTCATTTTGCCAATCTGACAATTCTTACATAGACCAATGTCAGGTTTCTTCAAAGTAGGAATTCCTCTTACCTTCTTGAATTTGCTTTTTTTTATCATGTTATCAAAATTCACATGACATAACCTTTTGTGCCATAGCCAACTTTCTTCAATTTGAGCAATAAAACATGAATATTCACTGAGATCAAGATAAAATAAGTTACCTTTTGTTTGTTTGCCTGATCCAATGAGTTTTCCTTTTTCATCCAGCAGTCTTGCTTGACTATTCATGAATTCAACCTTGAAACCAGTGTTGATTAGTTGTGCTACACTTAGAAGATTATGTTTTAGTCCTTCAACCCAATAAGCATTATCACATATGAATTCTTTGGTTAATGAGATTCTTCCTTTTCCTTTTATACAACAAGGTTCATTGTTTCCAAATCTTACATTGCCACTATCACAGTCTTCTAGGTATTCAAATTTTGTCTTGTCACCAGTCATGTGATGTGAACATCCACTGTCTATTATCCATATATCATCTTTGCTTATATGAGAAATAAGTGCCATCTTATCTTCATCATCATCAGATTCATCTTTTATAGCAATAAAGATAATTTCTTCTTCACTATCATTAGAATCTTTAGCCATAAAACATGTTTTCTTACCTTTATCCTTGAATGATTTGAAATTCTTTTTGCCATAGTACTTGTGACCTCTCTTCTCTTCCTTGACCTGCTTGTTTGGGCACTTAGCTACAATATGTCCAATTTCTTCACATGAAAAATAGATTAAAGGAGTTTTACCTTTATATTTACCTTTCCCTTTAGAGTACTTCTTTGCAAGTAATGCTTCTACAATTTCAAGATCACTATCAGAACTTTCTTCTGATACTTCTTCACTTTCTGACTGAACTTCTTTTATTTTCTTGTTCTTAGTGAAACCTTGGCCTCAAATGCTGACTCAATATTTTTGGAAATTGGAACATAGTTGTCATAGTTGTAATTCAAAGGCTGTCAATCTTCCAACTAAAGCATCCAAAGTTATATTGTGGTTTGTTTCACATCTTCTTTCTTGAATAGCTGATACTCTTATTGCATAGATAGGGAGTAATGTTTAGAGTACCTTGCTTATAACAGTTTCATCAGAGATTGTTCCTCCAGAAGCTCTAATTGCACTAACACTTGCTTTGATCCTTTCAACATATTTTGCAATGTTTTCATCTTCTTTCATATTTATCTTGTCAAACTGTCCTCTTAGGCTTTCTGCTTTGGCTCGTTTCACATTTGCATCACCACCATATATTTTCTTCAGTGTGATCCACATTTCATATGTAGTAGTGCATTCTTTAATATCATCAAATTCTTCATAGCTGAGAGCTGATGCAATGTCTATCATCATGGTGTTATGACTCTTTTTCTCTACAATGTCTTCAACAGTTAATGCGCCAGTAGGAACTGTGTATTCTTCATCAATGTATTTGCATCCTGAATCACCAATGGAAGCTAGATGAAGTCTCATGAGACCTTGCCATGCTGAAAAGTTATCTTTGTTGAGCTTTGGAATTTCTCTCTTGTAAGACATCCTGATCTTTAGCTTAGGTCCTTGAAACCCTTCCTGCAAGCACCAAAAGCTCTGATACCAATTGATGGAATATGGATGAAGTGACTGAGAGGGGGGGTGAATCAGTCAACCATAAAACACTTCACAATTATTTCTTTCCAGATCCCTTAGGATATCTTAATGAATATTATCTATTTAACACTCGGTAAATAGATTGCAGTAACTTGGTAGATGCAGAAAGTATTAGTAAATTTATCTTTTAGATATTCATCACCACTTGTATATGATTAAGATAACTATTAAGAACACAAGAGATAGAGAATTTAACATGGAAACCCAATATGGGAAAAACCACCAATGTATCTAGATACTGATTTTCACTTTTTTGAAGTGATGCCCAGTTAGAAGCCAACCTGGTAAAAGGTTACAAAACACACTGTTAGGTGTGACCTTGTTAGAGGATTTAATCACCCTGCTAGGAGTGGCCTGGTAAGAGGCCTTGAGAACAATTCAATGGAATTGTCACCTTGTTAGAGGATTTACACTAATACATTTTGGGCCATTTTGCGATGGCTATGTGTCGCAATTGCGACAGCTATGTGTCACAATAGCAACACCCATAGACGTCGCTATTTTTTAGTCGCAAATTGCGACGTCTATGGGTATCCGTCACAATGTGGCTAAGATTTAAGAAGCGGCATGGCCGTCGCCCCCCCGTCGCATGGCTTCGGAGGGCCGTCGCAATCGCGACGGACCTCCCAAGCAATTGCGATGGGCGCCTGCATCGCCTTGCGACGGGTTTCCATCGCAATTGCGACGCCCGTGGGTGGATTAAAAAAAAAAATTAATTTAATACATTGCTTATGAACCACATTAATGCTTTTTTCTTTCAACAAATGAGGACAGCCACTGTAAAGACAACATGATAATGTACACTCACTGTAAGGACATTCACAAATGAGGACATCTCACAGTGATTGTCCCTAGTGTAATTGCCACTATTCAGCCACATTAATGCTTTTCTTCTTCAACAAATGAGGATAGTCACTGTAAAGACAACATGATAATGTACACTCACTGTGAGTGTACATTATCATGTTGTCTTTACAGTGACTATCCTCATTTGTTGAAGAAGAAAAGCATTAATGTGGCTGAATAGCAATACATTCAAGTGGCAATTACACTAGGGACAGTCACTGTGAGATGTCCTCATTTGTGACTGTCCTTACAGTGAGTGTACATTATCATGTTTGGGAGTCTTTGTATAGGGGCTCGTATGCCTTCTCAAGTAGAGGTACATCAAGGCTATCATCATCATCATGATCAGATCCGCTTGGACTAAATGTGTCATGGATCAATGTATTTATACCATCATCTTCAATTGTGTTTTCTGGCGCATGATCGTCATCTTCCATGGGATCATTATCTTCACCTTGGATATTCGCACCCCCATGTTCCTCCATATCATGTACTTCCCTGGGGAGATCAACCTATATAAAATTGATTAACATAAATAAACCATGATCTTCAACTCATCATCAAGTGATTTCATATGTATATAAATTGTTAAAATGATATAATGAACAACTTACCAGTGGATGATAGTCATGCCCCCCTTCAATGTGACCATTCTCCCTACAATGTCTCTTAACTGTTTTGATTAGCAATCTTCTACGGTTTAAGCCCTTACAAATTTTGCAGGGACAATAACATTTTCCATCACCTTTTCTTTTCAAGTTAGACCACAATCTAGCGATTGTCTCCCTATTTTGTTCTTCACTTATATTATCTGACATGATCGTTCTTCGCAGGAAGCAAAAATTGGGCTATGAAAACTTCGGTCTACAACTTTCAGTGACTAAGCAAAATTGTCAAAAGTACACAAAACATATAAGCTACAAGGCCTTCTTGCTTAGCTCTAGAAGCTCTCTAGCAATCAAAACATATAAGCTACAAGGCCTAACAGCAATTTCAAAACATATAAGCTACAAGGCAAGACATATTACATGACATGGCAAAAGGATTAAAATATACATTAGATTAAAAAATATACAATTTTTAAACCTGAGCGCGCGGCTATAACTCGTGCAATGGTCTTCTTGCTTAGCTTTAGAAGCTCTCCAGCAGTCAAAACATATAAGCTACAAGGCCTAATAGCAATTTCAAAACAAGGGTCATCAAAAGAACCAAAAACAATGTGTGCAAACAATACCTTGTGAAGTGGTATAGACAATTAGAAGATGCTACTATGTGCTAGGGAACTTCTTAGAACTGTTGGTATATTCTTACAACTTGTTACACCTGGGATATTCTTCTCTGTAGATGCTACTGTGTGTCGTGGTCCAAACGGGCCCATAAATGTGGTTGAATAGCAATACATTCAAGTGGCTTACACAAGGGACAGTCACTGTGAGATATCCTCATGTGTGACTGTCCTTGTCACAAATGAGGACATCTCACAGTGACTGTCCCTTGTGTAATTGCCACTTGAATGAGGTCAGTCACTGTAAAGACAACATGATAATGTACACATACAATGAGTGTACATTATCATGTTGTCTTTACAGTGGCTGCCCTCATGTTGTATATTCTTCTCTGTAGATGCTACTACGTGCTAGGGAACTTCTTAGAACTGTTGGTATATTCTTACAACTTGTTACACCTGGGATATTCTTCTCTGTAGATGCTACTGTGTGTCGTGGTCCAAACAGGCCCATAAATGTGGCTGAATAGCAATACATTCAAGTGGCAATTACACAAGGGACAGTCACTGTGAGATGTCCTCATGTGTGACTGTCCTTGTCACAAATGAGGACATCTCACAGTGACTGTCCCTTGTGTAATTAAGTATTGTGGGGAAGCATTCTAAATAACCAAAGCCGCTAACAATAAATTCAACACAGATATGTCCTCATTTCTGGGTATTTTAGCTCTCTAACAGCTGAATACCAGATTAAATAATAATGACAAAAGAAAAATAAACCCAACGTACTCAGAAATTGTAGCTATGATTTTGCGGAGGGAATCTCTCTCGGCGCTGTTGAAAACACAAATGACAACCCGCTTGATTTCGCGGAGGGAATCTCTCTCGGTGCTGTTCAAAACACAAATGACAACCCGCTTTGTTCAAAACACAAATGATAACCCGCTTGATTTCACGGAGGGAATCTCTCTCGGCGCTGTTGAAAACACAAATGACAACGTTCCTTTTTTTTTTGCACTTATATCCCGACCAACATAAGGTCCATTTGTAATACAACATGATAATGTACACTTATAGTGAGTGTACATTATCATGTTGTCCTTAGAGTGACTATCCTCATTTGTTGAAGAAGAAAAGCATTAATGTGGCTGAATAGCAATACATTCAAGTGGCAATTACACAAGGGACAGTCACTATGAGATGTCCTCATTTGTGACTGTCCTTACAGTGAGTGTACATTATCATGGTGTCTTTAGAGTGACTGTCCTCATTTGTTGAAGAAGAAAAGCATTAATGTGGTTCAATAGCAATACATTCAAGTGGCAATTACACAAGGGACAATCACTGTGAGATGTCCTCATGTGTGACTGTCCTTGTCACAAATGAGGACATCTCACAATGACTGTCCCTTGTGTAATTCAAGTGGCAATTACACAAGGGACAGTCACTGTGAGATGTCCTCATTTGTGACTGTCCTTACAATGAGTGTACATTATCATGTTGTCTTTAGAGTGACTGTCCTCATTTGTTGAAGAAGAAAAGCATTAATATGGTTCAATAGCAATACATTCAAGTGGCAATTACACAAGGGACAATGTCATGAGCCGTGACATATTGAACTTAGTATAATAATAAAATGATTAGATGATATATAATAATCTATTATTAACGGTATATAACAATAATATATAATTATTATCAAAAGATAATAATAATATATAGTTAGCATAATAAGTAATATGTTAATTAAATAATATTAAAATATTAATAAATAATATAATTATGATTATAATTATAATATAAATTAATAATAAATAATTATTAATAAATTATATATATTATATTATAATAATATATTAAGTAATAATATTAAATCAATTATTGATATAATAATTTTAATATATAAATAATATTAATAAACCTCTCAATATAAAACAATATGTTATCACTATAATAATATTTATTATAATATTATTAATATTACTAACATCATTAATTATAATATTTAATAATAACAATAACATTAATAAATATAATAATAATAATAATAACGTTTAAAGCAATATCGAATATCTGTAATCGATATACATCTACATTAAACATCTGCATTATCTATCACGATGAGGAACGAAGAAGTGATACAACAATCACTAGTCATTACACATCGATACCATGAGAGGATGATTAATGAACCAAATACTATGAAGTCAAGATCAACATGATATGAATAAGGGATAGGTCGCTATGGGTTTCAGAAGATGTATTGATAAGCAAGAAGGATAACCATTCATATATTATAAATAATCATTAATTGCACAAGTTTAGACAATGACATATCCGATAAAGCAATATCAAACATGAAGACCCGCTAGCAAATATGCACCATCACTTCCTATGTTATCATGACAATAACATAAACTAGATTGAATTCTACTATCTATATCAATAGACACCACATAGGAGGATATCGACTAAAGGATTGAAAGATTATCGATTGTCTGAGATAAACCACATCTTGTAGAAACACAAAAGCATCAGTGATTATATCACAAGCTATTGATGAATGAGACATCAGTCATGGATAATAAGTACAATGTATCCTTAAGTATTAACAGGAATGGAAGTCAATTTGAAGATCAAACTCCATTACCAGCAATCAACCAATAAATGGACAATTATCAGAAAATGATATCGACTTATATCAGAGTAGAAAGATTGGATATCATCATAACAATATGGGATAAGGCAAGAGTTAATATCGATTGACTAAATACTAATGATAGTTAGACCAAACTAATACAAACACAATGGATGTTAACTACTGGTTGCACTACCAATTAGGGAAGATTACCTTCATAAAAAGATTTGATATTGAGTCAATCTGGGAGTTATCTATGATCAGAAAATAATGAAATAATATTATGTGAACTGTCAGATTATGGAAAGGTGTGCTTAACAAAGGGACATGGAGGAAGAAACAAGACACGTCTCATTCATAGCATCTCTTCATTTGTTAAAGACAATATAAGAATGCATTCTCGTCAGTCACTCAAGGCATCATTAGAACTTTATTTACTTATCCATATTTGGATATACTCAATAGAGCATCTGCCTTTGGCAGTTTGGTTTCAAGTTTATCATTGCAGATCAGAGACAACACCATGATTGCACAGATAGAAAGGATAGTCAGAAACAGCATCAATATTTGAAGTTGCAAGCATATAATTCAGAATCTGAAATAGCAACATATCACTCATAGCGATATTACACATTTGCATAATTACATCATCATATCAGACACAGCAAATACATTGCTGTAAGCAATACTTATTGATTGTATATCGATATTGTTTATATCAGACATACCATCATTATACTATCACTATAAGTGATAGGAAACATCATATTCATAGCATATTTCATATCATTATATCCGACAGTGCTATTAAACATATTGGTATCAATATCATCTTGCACACATATTGTGATTGAATCTGAAATAGCGGTTGATATCTTAAGTAACCTCCATTACTTAGTTTAATTGTAAGTATCTGATAGAGTAAGTCTGAGAAGTGGAGTAATTGTTCCTGTTTTCCAAGTTAGCCAAAAAGGGGACATTACAGACAATCACGGTGAGATGTCCTCATGTGTGACTGTCCTTGTCACAAATGAGGACATCTCACAATGACTGTCCCTTGTGTAATTCAAGCGGCAATTACACAAGGGACAGTCACTGTGACATGTCCTCATTTGTGACTGTCCTTACAGTGAGTGTACATTATCATGTTGTCTTTAGAGTGACTGTCCTCATTTGTTGAAGAAGAAAAGCATTAATGTGGTTCAATAGCAATACATTCAAGTGACAATTACACAAGGGACAATCACTGTGAGATGTCCTCATGTGTGACTATCCTTGTCACAAATGAGGACATCTCACAATGACTGTCCCTTATGTAATTCAAGCGGAAATTACACAAGGGACAGTCACTGTGAGATGTCCTCATTTGTGACTGTCCTTACAGTGAGTGTACATTATCATGTTGTCTTTAGAGTGACTGTCCTCATTTGTTGAAGAAGAAAAGCATTAATGTGGTTCAATAGCAATACATTCAAGTGGCAATTACACAAGGGACAATCACTGTGAGATGTCCTCATGTGTGACTGTCCTTGTCACAAATGAGGACATCTCACAATGACTGTCCCTTGTGTAATTCAAGCAGCAATTACACAAGGGACAGTCACTGTGAGATGTCCTCATTTGTGACTATCCTTACAGTGAGTGTACATTATCATGTTGTCTTTAGAGTGACTGTCCTCATTTGTTGAAGAAGAAAAGCATTAATGTGGTTCAATAGCAATACATTCAAGCGGCAATTACACAAGGGACAGTCACTGTGAGATGTCCTCATTTGTGACTGTCCTTAGAGTGAGTGTACATTATCATGTTGTCTTTAGAGTGACTGTCCTCATTTGTTGAAGAAGAAAAGCATTAATGTGGTTCAATAGCAATACATTCAAGTGGAAATTACACAAGGGACAATCGATCACTGTGAGATGTCCTCATGTGTGACCTTTGTGAAGGCAAGTGCCAATTTGTACCCAAGTTACCAATATTGTGGCAAAAGTGGGAATGAAGCATTTAGGGGTCAAATTGGGCAAAGAAGTGTAGAAGTGGCCTATGTGAGGTCTAAATAGCCTAACTAAGTCATGGTTAGGGTCTTATGGTGTTTGAACAATAAGTTTTGAACCAAAATCCCAAAGGTTGTAACAAGTTGTCAATGTTGTCATTCACAACATTGACAACATTTGTGCAAGGGAGCATTTTCGAGTAAGATGGTTATGTAACTATATGAAACCATTGAATTAGGCATCAGATCAACTATAAGAGGCCTCCATCGATCTGTGCAAAGGGTTGGGGGGAAAAACATTTGGAATTAAGAAGATTTGTAGAGTAACACGGTTTTAGTGAATTCTTGAGTTTTTTTGTTTCTTTGTTTTCAGTTGATTAATGGATTAGATAGCTCGCAGTTTCTATTGGAAAAGTTAGTACAAGTTGTTTTTTTATTCTGTGTTGTGTTTTTTTTGAGTTTTGAAGCATTCCAACTAGTTTGTTAATTCTTTTGTTAAGTACCCTATCATTGGTTTGAACCAGGCAGGTTGAACAAATGGAGTCTTAGCTCATCATTCCATTGTCAATTTTGTACGGGCTCTTGGAATGGGTGAGGAGACTCCATGTACTATATGTTTGGAAGGAGGGGCCCTGGGAAGCTCATTTTCTATGTTTGCAATGATGTCCTAGGTGAGTCAGTTGAGCACAGTTAGGGATGACAAATCATTACAAGAAGATTACAACAAGTTGAATGCATTGGTTGCTTCAACTAAAATCTCATGGAGAGGTAGACACACATCTAAAGAAGCCCCAAGTCAAATTAGAAGATTGGGTGAGTTTCTTTGGCTGCTAAGAAAACAAACTCTTAGTCAGACTGTCCAAGTTGTGTCAAAATACTTGTTTTCAGGCATGGCTGTAGCAGTTGGTGTACAAAAAATCTAGGAGGAGAAGACCTTAGATATCTTGGAGTTCTCAATAAAGGGCATCTGAATCCTAAGCCCTTTAGGTGGCTTAATATAAACAAAAAGGCTTGACAAAGGCCTAATTGCTAGCAGCCTATTTTTGGGTGCAATTGGCATGCATGGTTTGATGAACCGGATTGAAGTACTGATGAAAAGTATAGGTAAAGGAGTAATATTGAAACCAATAGAGGTCCTAGTGGCCAGCCTCTCCATGGAGTAAAGTTCTAGTTGAATGTGTTTCAATTTGTGAAGACAAGACTAGGAGTGTCCTAGTAGCTAGATTGGTATTGAGCAGAGTTCGTTGTATTTCTTGTTGGTGTGCACTTGTTGAAGGAGTGGGATCTTGGGTAGAGATACCTAAAGAGTGTAGGGATAGTTAAGTACCCTATCAAGTCAAAACATTGGCCTAAAGAGACCCTAGTGAAGGATAGGGAGTGAGCAAGACAAAGTGTTACATCAATTAACAAGATCATTTTTTGGTAATTGTGTACATTATCATGTTGTCTTTACAGTGACTGTCCTCATTTGTTGAAGAAGAAAAGCATTAATGTGGTTCAATAGCAATACATTCAAGTGGAAATTACACAAGGGAATATCACTATGAGATGTCCTAAGTGTGACTGTCCTTGTCACAAATGAGGACATCTCACAGTGACTGTCCCTTGTGTAATTGCCACTTGAATGAGGACAGTCACTGTAAAGACAACATGATAATGTACACAAGTACCGTGAAGGTAGTCGCAAGTTAGGGCTGTTTCATTGCATACCCGAAACAATGAAGACATTACAGTCCACAAAATGTTTGTGCTTGAAAGATGAACAAATAAAATTAAACTTCTAAATAACCAAAGCCGCTAACAATAAATTCAACACAGATATGTCCTCATTTCTGGGTATTTTAGCTCTCTAACAGCTGAATACCAGATTACATAATAATGACAAAAGAAAAATAAACCCAACGTACTCAGAAATTGTAGCTGTGATTTCGCGGAGGGAATCTCTCTCGGCGCTGTTGAAAACACAAATGACAACATTCTTGTTTTTTTTGCCCTTATATCCCGATGTGATTTCGCGGAGGGTTACGGTGCTGTTGAAAACACAAATGACAACGTTCCTTTTTTTTTTTGCCCTTATATCCCAACAACATCGCAATTGCAAGTTAGGGCTGTTTCACTGCATACCCGAAACAATGAAGACATTACGGTCCACAAAACGTTTGTGCTTGAAAGATGAACAAATAAAATTAAACTTCTAAATAACCAAAGCCGCTAACAATAAATTCAACATAGATATGTCCTCATTTCTGGGTATTTTAGCTCTCTAACAGCTGAATACCAGATTACATAATAATGACAAAAGAAAAATAAACCAAACGTACTCAGAAATTGTAGCTGTGATTTCGCGGAGGGAATCTCTCTCGGCGCTGTTGAAAACACAAATGACAACGTTCTTGTTTTTTTTGCCCTTATATCCCGATGTGATTTCGCGGAGGGTTACGGCGCTGTTGAAAACACAAATGACAACGTTCTTATTTTGTTTGCCGTTATATCGTGATGTGATTTCGCGTAGGGTTACGGCGCTGTTCAAAACACACATGACAACGTTCCTTTTAAATTTTGCGCTTATATCCCGACAACGTCGCAATTGCGACAGTTACAAATGTATTGTCGTCGCAAATTGCGACGGTGTCGGGTTATATTTGAAAAAAAAAGAGCAAAACCACATGACATTTGCCTGCCGTCACAAATGGCCGTCGCAATGTCACCCCAAATGTATTAGTGTTACAATATGGTTGTTAAACCAACTCGGTTAAGAGATTTAGAATTCACTGTTACAATGATAAAAAGGTAACAATGAAAATGACCTGTATAATAATGCAACTGCCTTGCTGATTACAGATCTCTGTTCTGTATAAGTGTGATCCTTCCTGATCGAATATACCTCTGCTGCTCCTCAAGGATATCTGGTCATCCTTCATAATTTCGCACACACCTTTCTTGTCTTTCTTCTATATATCTTCTTCCATTTCTGTGTGTTGCATTTCACATTTGACCTTTTATTTATATGATTTTAGATTTGTCAAATCGGCATTACTTAGTATAACAGTCAGCTGAATTAAGCAAACTTTATTTGCAAAGATCCTTCAAGGGCTGACAGTGCTCGGTGACCATAACTTTCTACAATCTTTCGGAGACCGAGGGAACTCGGTAAACACTGATAATCCTTTTTCTTTGATAACCGACTGAATTCGGTAGATGCTAACTTTTCTTTTGACAACCAAGTGAACTCGGTAAACACTGATTTTCTTTGATAACCGAGTGAACTCGGTAAGCACTAATTTTAATGCCAGGTAGACCGACTGAGCTCGGTAGGTACTGATTGCTGCGGACTATGACATTGTGTGACATCAAAGACAATACATAATTTGAGTAGCAATTTTGTTCAGACAATTGTTTCCAACAGTACTAATGCATGTGGAAACTTTTATATTGAGATGTCTTGTGATAGACATTCTTCCAATGGTTCTTGTTATGTATATGGCTAAGGTTAGGACTCGCTCTGAGGGCTTGAGAGCACAGGGGAGTTTCCTAAACCTATGAATCAGGACATGGAAGTGTTATTTTATATCTTTGGATTATGATGGGGCAAGGGAATAGCAACCGTAAAGTGGTTTCCAAATGATCCTATGGGTGGGTTTGTAAAAAGTGATAACCTTAAAAATTAACCTAGGAAGGGGGGATTCAAAAGCTAATGAAAGAAAACATAATAATGGCCACACAGACCTAATTGGAGTACCGGGACCAGGGATAACTACTAGGGTGGATCCCTATTCATAAAGTGGGGACCGGGGTTACATGGTTGCTAGGGTGGATCCCAATACATAGGTTGTGTGATGACACTCACTTAGGTGGTCTCCTAGAACATTAACCTCGGTGTTATAGTATGATGATATTTTATGTGATTTATTCTTGTTCTTTTGAGTCTTGGATTTATTGGTATTTGAGACTTAGAATGCCTTAAGGTCTTGAGAGTACCTTGGTTCTATCTCCTAGCACGGGGGGTGGAACTTTATCTGTTTCACATGGTTGGGTGGCAAATCTCTTTCGAGGTATTGTTCATGGTTCGTGTCATGGCTGGGAGTCTAAGTTGTTCAATGGTGAAGATTATGTTCTTGTATCATGTATCTCTATCTTTTGTTATCAAGATGTAAAGATGTATTGTAAGCCCTTGGGCAACTTGATGTAATTATCTTTCTAGATGCCTTTGGGCAATGTGCAGTAACTGTAATTATGTTTGTAAAAAGGAAATTGTAAGAAATAAGTTATGTATATGTGAAGGGTAGAATTATGAATTTGAAAAAGGGTTTGAATATGGTTAAATCAATGAGAAATTCCTACCTTATATCTCTTTTGAATTTTAAATGAAATTGAAAGTAATGATTCTATGTAAGCCTTTGCAAAGCAGTTATAGTTGTAAACTTTTTAAGGAGTACTCATTTTGATATATGGAATAGTGAAATATATGCTAAGGGTTGAAGGGTATCTCTAGGTGAAATAATAAGGGAAAGGAAACATGTATGTTATTGAAAGTAGTAATGAGATGTGACTTCTTAAATGTATAGTTCTACATGAGTAATGTGTGGTTATTCAAACTAGGTTTTAATATAAATCCTTTATTTACAAGGTCATAGTTGATAATTTGTGGAAGTTAAACTTGTGGCAAAAATGATTCATTAAATGGTTTATGTTGGTTAGCAATATATGGTTAAGTACTTTACACTCCTTTTATTATTATATTGAAAATAGAAAGTAAGGACTCTTAATGGAAAAGCTTAATTGAGTTTTGATGGTGCAATTGAGTTGAGCATAGATAAGGTTAAGGAGTAAATAAATATGAAAGAATAAATGTACTTAGTGGATGAGATAAGTAATGTGTGCTTGTTTCACTTCTAAAAGTAAATTACATTTTAGTTTGGTAAAGAAAATTAATTCAACTAGCTCATTAATGTAATAGGTTTTGATGTGAAATGGAATCAATGTAAATTGAAGTTGAAATGGAAATAGAATTTGTTAGATTAAGTAATAAAATGAAATACTTGATAATGGTAATTGAATTCATTAAGAGAACCTTAAGGAATGTACTTGTGAATGGTAATGATGATATGTTAGAATGTTAAAAAAAAATTGTTAGTTGTAATTTTAGGTCATAGACCTGATTCCTTATGGGTTCCCTAGCGGGGACATTACAAGGTAGTTGTTCATAGGGTGACCAAATATATACAACTGGGAGGACAGATCATAAAGGAACTATGGATTCCCTTATCCTTTTAGCCTCCTACACTTCTTTGGCCTCTTTATGATAATAAAGCTACTAAACTAGACCTATTGGTTGAAGAGCACAGAGGTGATCACTGGGAGTGCACCAGAGGATTCTACTACACCTTCAAAAGTGGGAAGAAAGGGAGAACCATAGTCAATGACTTCAGAGCTATGGAAAAGAAGTATAATGCTTGAGGACAAGCATTTGAATAGTGGGGGGTAGATGATGAGGCATATTAATGTCTTAATTTTGATATAGTTTTTATAGTTTGGACATACTCTTTGTGCTTTGACAAAACATTTCTGAACACTTGTTGTAAATATCTTGTGAACATATGCCAAAGATAGCTAGAACCTACTAAACCTATGGGTAGTGTGTATGACATGTTTTGCTTAATATTATACATAGAATGTAATATTTCATTTAACTATTTTAAGCTATTTTCTAATATCTAAGTAAAAGTAGGAATGTTATCTTTCATATGTGTTCTGGATGTTGTTAACTTTTCAGGAGAATGAGGAGCAAAGCAAAGAGTGGTGATTACCACATTTAAGGAGGAAGATAATGGAGACCGGTCATGGAAAAGAAAGCACAGTTCAGTTTCGTTGGATAAGCCGCACCTGCAAAGGAGTTCTAGAGAATATAGGGGATATAACTTGCTATATTTCTTGCAAGTTGTTATTATGTTGCCTAGCAGTAAATGTACTATGTCATGGTTGATCTTCTGCCTTCTTTTCTGGCAATGTTTGTTCAAGACTTTTTATGTTATGTTATGTTTTTAATAAGCATCCAATCCTCTATATAATGGATTTGGATCATCTTAGTAAGCTAATGAGAAAATAGATAATGTTGATTGAGATTCAGAAGTTACTCTTTCTGTTCTTCATGAATTATTTAGTTTCTATGTAATCAAAGAAGGATTTTAATGGAAG
Organism: Chamaecyparis obtusa; assembly: GCA_027943335.1. NCBI lineage: Eukaryota > Viridiplantae > Streptophyta > Pinopsida > Cupressales > Cupressaceae > Chamaecyparis > Chamaecyparis obtusa. The sequence goes on from BSBK01000164.1 coordinate 2,072,742, forward strand.
AAAGGTTTTGAAGCACTTGTTGTGTTCATAGTTAATTGAAGCCAACCAAGGGGGCCCACTTGGGAGGTGGAATAGATTTAGGTAGAATAGATTCATTTCCTACAGTTTCCTATTTTTAGATAGATTTACTGTATTAGTCCTGCATCATTATTACTGTGAAAGTTCCTGCAAAACTTGCAGAAAATGATCATAGTGGATGTTCTGAATTGTTAATTAGTTTAGGTTCATTTTTTAAGCTTCCTGCAATTATCTATTGTTAGCCAAGGTGTGTTTACTATTTTGTAGTAGCAGCATAGATTCTTCCAATGCATTTTACTTTCTTGCAGCATAGGTGTTATGACTCCTAAAGAAACCTAGTGCACAAACTGTGCTGACCCATTTCAAGTCCTACGTCCCTGGGTTGACAATTCAAGTTTATTTCATGATGGAATAAGTAGTCCTTAGAATAGATATATTATCTTTGAAGGAGAGACAATGGCATGATTATCTTCATCTATTGTGAAACCGTACAGTGTATGCTGAGTGTAGTGTTAACCGAGCTTGTGTTCACCAATGCATTTCTTTGTTAACCAAGCAAAATAGAAAGGAATTAAATGATCAATTTAGCCGATAAAGTGATGAGCTATAAAGTGTATGAAATTGAGGTAACAAATAAGGTTTGTTATGAAGATTGATGGCTAACATAAATCAAGAAGGATCTAATGGAGTAGATTGAAATGTGTTACTAACACATCAGCTGAGGAAGCTTAAAGTGGCATAATCTATGAATATGATTAAGCGGCAAAATCTGATGGAGGAAAAGAAAATGATTTACTCATCTATATAAGAGACATTGGTTTCATTGTTGAAGATGCCAGAAGAAGAAGATACTGTAGAATTATCGCGTGAACAAGTTTTCATGCATTCTGATCATACTGGTTAATGAGAACCAAGCTATAGAATAATTACCAAGCTACCGAGAGTAATTACCAATGGACAGTAAGTTGATATAGTATTGAATCTGAAGTGGTATATTGATCAGAAAGATTTGAATGAGTTGAACATTGATCTGTAAACTGCAACTGAAGTTGTTTCAAGGCATATCATCTATTGTTACATATTTAACCATTGTACACAGTCAAATCTCTTAACCAAGTGGACTATGAAAGTCTTTTGATGTTTCATTCATAGAGTGAACATTGTTATCCTGTCAACCCTAGAGTGACTACTGGTTGGATGATAACTTCTGGTCTAAAATCCTCTAACAAGGTCACACCTAACAGTGTGTTTGTAACCTTTAGCAGGGTTGGGTCTTCACTGACCTCACTTCAGAAGAGTGAACAATTTTGGGTTGCCGGTCCTAGGTGGTTTTTCCCTTCACAGGGTTTCCACGTTAAATCTCTTGTGTTGTGTTGATTTTGATATTTTTTTGTTATCATACTTTGCATATTACATGTTAGATTTGATCGGTAACTATTATAAAGTTTACACTGACAATCGGTAAAAACATAGACAGTGAAAATATTTTATGTTTACCGAGTAGCAGAAGTTGAAGAATTTGTCTTGGATTATACATTTTGTTTTGGGACACTGGATAACTGATTCACCCCCCTCTTAGTTATTCTAACAATTGGTATCAGAGTGGTGGTTGCTTAGAATAGAGTTTTAAGGACTTCAGCAAAAAGGTCTCAAGATGTATAAGAGGGAAGTGCCAAAGCTGAACAAAGATAACTTCACAATATGGCAAAGCTAGATGAAGTTGCACATATCTGGAATTGGGAATTCTACACTAGAACTGATGGAGAATGGCTACATTGAACCGACACTAGGTCCCCTGACACTTGATCAACTAAAGGATAGGCATGAACACAATATTAATATGATGGAACTTGTTGCTGCCTATACCAATGCCAAATTTGAAGACATTAAGGGATGCACAACTACCAAAGCCATGTGGGATAAACTGACTCTAATATACAGTGGAGATGCGAATGTTAAGAGAGCTAGAGCAGAAAGCCTAAGAGGTTGATTTGATGATATGAAGATTAAAGAAGGTGAGAACATTGTGTAATACACAAATAGACTAAAAGAGGTAGTACATGCTAATTGTGTAATACCCTTAGCATGTTTTAATTGTAAAGAAGTTGGCCACATCACTACTAGATGTCTGAATAAGAAAGATGATGATAGATCCAAAGACCGATCCGAAGGAAGCTATCAGAGAAGAGTCAATAGAGGCTACCGACACAACAACAAAGATAACTAAGATAGCTATGAAAAAGGGAAAAAGGTATGTTACATAGTTGAAGAATTTGAATCTGAATCTGACACTGATGATGATGTAGAAGTAGTATTTGTTGCTATGAAAGATGATTCAGAGGAAGAAGAGAAACATGAAGAAATAGCACTAATCTCCAAAGTAAGTAGAAATGATACATGGATCATAGATAGTGGCTGTACACATCATATGACTGGTGATATAGAGAAATTTGATCTACTTGATGAATATGATGGAGGATCTATTAGAATGGGAAATGATGCACCTTGTATGGTGAGAGGTAAAGGTTCGCTAATGATTAGTGATAGAATAAAATATGAAAATACATATTGGGTAGATGGACTAAACTATAATTTTTTAATTGTGGCGCAGCTGAATAACTCAAGCCACCAACTTGCTTTTGAGAGCAGAAAGGTAAGAATCTATGATAATGGAGGAAGACTTGTTAGAACCGATACACAATCTAGAGGCAATCTATTTTATCTTGATATTGATCAATCTTCTTGTCTATTAATGAAGGATGAAGATGCATGGTTGTGGCATAAGAGGTTATGTCATGAATTTTGATAACATGATCAAGATTAGTAAGAAGAAAAGAGTCAGAGGGTTGCCTAACTTGTCAAAACTGGATCATGCTATGTGCCATGAATGTTAGAAAGGTAAGATGACTAAGTCTAGTTTTAAGAGAAAAGACTACTCAACAAAGAAAATACTTGAGTTGGTTCATACCGACCTATGTGGTCCTATGAGAACTCATAGCTATTATGGTGATAGATACTTTAATCTTTTTGTTGCTAACTATACTAGACTGATGACTGTTATGTTCTTGAAAGAGAAATTTGAAGCATTTAAGATGTTTAAGTGGTATAAGGCAAAGGTAGAAAAAGAAACTGGACAATAATTAAAATGCTTAAGATCTGATAGAGGAGGTGAATTTATCTCTGATGAATTTACTAATTTCTGTAATGAGCATGGTATCAAAAGACAGGTCTCTACACTGAGAACACCTCAGCAAAATGGGATTGCTGAAAGAAGGAACGGGTCAATAATTGATTGTGTTAGAACACTAATGATACAAAATAATGTTTCTTAGACATATTGGAGAGAAGCTATTAGTATAGCTATATATGTGCTTAAGCAAGTATAACTGAAGAAGGACACCAACCGGACACCTTATGAGCTATGGTTTGGACACAAACCTACTGTAAGTTATTTCAGGATTTTTAGAAGCAAATGTTTTATTCTGAAAGATAAGAGAAATGGGAAATTTGATTCTAAAGGTGATGAAGGAATATTCTTAGGATATTCTACTAAGAGTAAAGCATACAAATGTCTGAATAAGGTTACAAATAAGATGATTCAAAGTACTAATTTTTGTGTTGATGAGTTTGATGACAAGAACACATAAGAAAGAAAGGAATTAGAAGACTATGGTAGATTCACTTACATTGAACTTCTTGACTATCTACCAAAGTCACAACCTATGATAACCGGTCAACAGAAAAATAACCCTGAGGAATAGGAAAGGGAAACCGATGAACAAAATGGAGCTACCGAGCAAGCACATGAACCTAAACAGGATGAACAAGAAAGGAGAAATTGATTACTGGCTATTTTTGTGAGAAGACATCATCTTGAGACACAAATTATTGGAGACAGACAAGCTGGCATGTAGACAAGAAGCAAAACAAGACAAGGTACATGTCTAGTTTGTGAATTTGAACCAAAGAATGTGAAAGTTGCATTAGAGAATGAAGAATGGGTTAATGCAATGAAAGAGGAAATAGAAAAAATAGAGAAAAACAAAACTTGGTCCTTAGTACCCCAACCTAAAGATAAGAATTTTATTGGTACTAAATGGATATTCAGAAACAAACTGAATGAAAATGGTGAAGTGACAAGAAATAAAGTGACAACGGTACGCAAGGGATATGCACAGGAAGAAGGCATTGACTATGGTGAGACATTTGCACCTATTGCTAGGTTGGAAGGAGTTAGAATGCTACTTTCATATGCTACACACAAGAAATTTAAGGTTTATCAAATGGATTTGAAGTTAGCATTTTTGAATGGTATACTTGAGGAAGAGGTCTACATAGAACAACCTGAAGGATTCGTTGATCCAGACAACAGAGATATGGTATGTAGATTACACAAAGATTTATATGGTTTGAAGCAAGCACCAAGAGCATGGTATGAAAGGCTGCATACTTGTTAACTATTGGATTTGTAAGAACCAGTGAGAAAAATAATTTGTACATGAAAGGTGATACTGATGACACTATTCTTATTGCTGAAATTTTTGTTGATGATATTATTTTTGGAGGTCAAGATCATGTATGTAAATCTTTTGTTGATGACATGAGGAATGAGTTTGAAATGTCTATGTTTGGAGAGATTAAATTCTTTCTAGGACTACAAGTGAATCAACAGAGTGATGGGATATTCATCACACAGTCTAAGTACATAAAGGAAGTCTTGAAGACATTTGGCATAGAAGATGCTAAACCTGTGGGAACATCAATGGCTACTGGAAGTAAATTGAAAAAGGAAGATGAAACTACAGAGGTAGACCAGAAACTTTACCGATCCATGATTGGTAAACTAATGTATGTAGTTCACAGTAGACTAGATATAGCACATGTTGTGGGAATTATTGCTAGATATTCTGCTAATCCTAGAGAATCACACATGATTGCTACTAAAAGGATCTTAAGATATCTGAAAAAGATAGAGGATTATGGATTATGGTATCCTAAGGAAGGTAAGTTTTAGTTGAAGGTTTATACCGATGTTGATTGGGCTGGAAATGTGCATGACAGAAAAAGTACCACCGGAGGAGCATTTTTCTTTGGTGAAAGACTTGTAACCTGGACAAGTAAAAAGCAGGCTTGTATTTCTTAGTCTATAGCTAAAGTAGAGTATGTTGCTACTACTACTAATTTCTCAAACATTGCATATATCAGGCAAGTGTTGGAAGGAATGAATGAGGTAATCACTAACCCAGTGATTATATACTGTGACAACACAAGTGCTATTCATATTTCAAAGAATCTAGTGATGCACTCTAAGACAAAGCATATATCAATTAAGTATCACTACTTAAGAGAACAAGTGCAAGAGAAGAAAGTGAAGTTAGAATTTGTTACATCTAAAGAACAACTTGCAGATATCTTTACAAAACCTCTACCGAAGGACACATTTGAATACTTGAGGACTAGACTTGGGGTCTGTCCCCTGTCTATTGGTCACTAATGTGATCTAGATGTTGCATCAGCCTAATCTTATCAAATGATCACACATGTTGATGCAGCATAGTTCACACTTTGGATATTGTTCAAGGTTGTGATTAAGTTTGAAGAACTGAAATAGATTGGGATATCAGTATACAAACATACAGAGATTGTATTGGACAATGGAGAGTCACTTAGCTACTACAAGAGCTGATTATTTATTTGTTTCTTTGGCATTGTTGTCAAAGGGAGAGATAAATAATATGAAAAGGAAAGGGAGAGATATGCACTGATGAGAACTATCTAAGGGAGAGAATGACAAAGCTGTATTTTTTTAATGTTGTTTAGTAACGTAGTGATTAAACATATTAAGCTAGGGAGAGCTTACAAAGCATTTGATTACAGAGTTGTAGAATACAAGTTTGGTATGGGTATGGTAAATTTCATATTACTTGAGTTGCCATCAATGCCAAAGGGAGAGATTGATGAACTACAATTGATTTAGAACTTGAATGGAGAATCTGTAATTCAAGATTACTAAGGAGTTGTTGATTAGATATGCAAGCTAATTAAATTAGTATTATGTTGTCATTGATGTCAACTAGCTTGACAATACTTATCTTGTAAGTTACTATACCGACACATCTGAAGAAAGGAGAAAGAGATGAAGAACAAAAATATCTACATGAGGAAGATGTATATGTCAGATGAGGATAAGGAATACACTAAGTAACTTGTTGATGAGTCTATGACTTGATGAAATTGACTTTATTATGTTGCATTCATCTATGGTGAAGAATAGAGCTAAAAGACACAAAGTAGTGTTGTCGGTAAATAAAGCATTCCAATATACACCGATGGAATGTAGTGTATACCAAGCGTAGTGTTAACCAAGCTTGTGTTCACCGACGCATTTCTTTGTTAACCAAGCAAAACAAAAAGGAATTAAATGATTAGTTTAGCCGATAAAGTGATGAGTTGTAAAGTGTATGAAATTGAGGTAACAAATAAGGTTTGTTATGAAGATCGACGGCTAACATAAATCAAGAAGGATCAAATGGAGTAGATTGAAATGTGTTACTGACACATCAGCCGAGGAATCTTAAAGCGGCAAAATCTATGAATATGATTAAGTGGAAAAATATGATGGAGGAAAAGAAAATGATTTACTCATCTATATAAGAGACATTGGTTTCATTGTTAAAGATGCCGAAAGAAGAAGATACTGCAGAATTATCACGTGAACAAGTTTTCATGCATTCTGATCATACTAGTTAATGAGAACTAAGCTACAGAACAATTACCGAGCTACAGAGAGTAATTACCGATGGACAGTAAGTTGATATAGTATTGAATCTGAAGTGGTATATGTTGGTTCCCAAAATGGACTTTATGCTCTAATAGGCAACCAATGAATCTAAAATAGGACCTTGAAGATGGTTAGTATTAAGTAATTATAGTTTAGATTATTGGACCAACTATAGGGACTTAGTATGCCCTCTTCTGCTTCTAGCTCTGCAAAACCAAGGTAGGTTTACCTAGTCCAAGGTATTCTCTTTCTCTTTTGGACCTTAAATAACAGATAAAGGATAAGAAGATTTAAGTATCAACCTAATACTCATAGGGCCTTTCCATTATCATAGGTAGGACACTTACAAATAGATGATTCAATGGTTTTTAATAATCTGTGTTCTGCAAATCTTCATCAAGCTATGACAAATCGGTGCCTTATCCCAGGGCAAGGAGTCAAACATTCAACTAAAAACCATTCAAAAAATAGACCATTTCATTAGTGATTCTTATCATTATCCAACCGTATACCCGAATCCACAAGTGATTGACAAAGGACTTTGATTCTTTACTGGAAAGAAGCCTATGCACAAAACATTTGCATCACACAAAAGAAATGAGCTGTGAAGATGAACTCAACAAATAGACTGAATTCATATGGAAACAAACATAAGTATGGAGACAACTATGATGAAACAGAACTCATTCCAAGATGGATAAGTTGCCAAACCTTGTTGCTATTTATTACAGGCGAAAATATTGAAACCCATTACAAGAGATGAAAGCAAATCCTCATCATTGACATGAAAATCAGAGAAAACAAAACTGTGGAAGCTGAGAACTTGTAGATCTCCTTAGAGAGAAAAGTTTTAGAACACTAAGAAAGACTGAAAAGGGAGGCTAAATAGAAGAAGAGACAAAAAATTAGGTCATTTCTCATTACTGGCAGCTATCCATCTTCTTCCCCAAATCTGATCTTTTATAACCTTCAACTGTCCTTTCTTTCTCGACCAAAATGCTTCCACCAAGATTGACCAACATCAAATCTGATCTCAAAACTGATTCCTCATCTTGAGCTGGTTTCGGTGATATATAATACTTCATATTTTGGGTAAAATCTAATCTCCCAACCACTAAATCAAATCTTCCCATTGTCATGCATATCAAATTTTCATTTTTGAAATTTGACTATAGCAATTTGGTTTATTTTCATTTGCACAAATTTAAAATGGGTGGGTCCCACAAGTGCCACATGGCACAATCAAATTGGTCCTACAGACCACATCATCACCATCTTGTCTTCTACATTTTTCTTGTGCCACCTGTAACTCACCAATTTGCTCACATCTCCACCTAGGCAACTGAACAACAACATACCACCATCTCACCAAAAATGCCACATGGCAGCTAGGTGCATGATCGCAAGGGCCCAGAATGGCCCATGCGATAATGCGACCACCCATGGATGATTGCATGAATCTCGAGGGGCCAGTGAACACTCCAAGTCCATGCACACAAAACCGGCCCCACTTTCTTCCTTTCCGTTCACTTTACAATGCATCCGATTGTTGTTTATTTTAAAAACCTTAGGCATATGAAACATACCAAATGTGGGATAAAGTTTTGTCTTTGGTAGGCAGCACCATCACTCTTCTTCATGGCATGCGCAAGGCATATAACAGTGCATCCATCCCAGTGTAGAATCACAAATGGCCTCTTGGATTTACTGCAATTAAAAGAGTGCACACAGGGAGCAAAGTGTCCCAATGATGGAATTGATTTGATCAGCTGAGTATTTGGTACCCATTCATGGTAAGTGTTTTTGAGCCTCAATAAGGTTAAAGTAGAAAAGTCCTTATTTTAGTTTATCCATATGCTACTAAGCTAGCCAAACTATAGTCTCTTCACCCTCTTCAGCTGTACGGAGCTTTCCTCTAAATCTATTTGAAAAATCAGGCAAATCTTGTCAACACCAGGTGTGGATGCCCACCCCAGATGCATTGAGTAAAAACCAATGCCTCTATCCCCATAAAGCTCGGCCCATTTTTTATCAATATCATCTACAATCTCTTGTTTTGAGCATACTGTATTGTTCCGTCAAAACTACCTTCACTGAACTACAAGTCACTAGTCAAAGGAATGTTGTACATTCCAACATATGAAATAGTAATTACAAGCACATCTAGTGGAGCCTTCTCCAATGATGGTAAAAAAAAATTTGTGATTGTGAAAGTTCTAACTATATTTATTTCAAAATTCAGCTCGAGCCCATCAATAGTTGTTACACGTTTATGCCCCATCGAAACAACATTGTTCACCAGGACATGAAATGGTTGGTTCTTTGATATAAAATTAGATGCAAAAGCCTTGACATCCTTCAAAATGTGATTGAACATCCCTTACTTGTCTACGATGTGCATACTCCTTATATCGATCTCTGAAAACCTTTGCATATCTCTCAACTTCATCCTCGGCCTTCCTTTCCATTCTTACGTGCAATGGCAGGAAGAACTTGTAGATCTCTTAATTCTTTATAGGTTGTAGTAGCTGCTCACAAACTTGCATCTTCAACTGAGTCCAAAACCTAAAGATGTTGCAATTTTAGACACCTGCATACAATCTGCTCCAACTTTCTAATGAAGGATTGTTGCTTGTTCAGGTATGAAATAATTAGAGAAATAGTCTACTCCTAAATGCATCAACTGTGGAGCTCTTAAAATGAGTTGATAGAACTATCCAATAGAAATAGATGCATTCAACTTTAGCTTCTTTGAGAGAAGGGGATCGTGCCTCTAATCTTTCAAATACATCAAACTTTATCGGGGCTACCAAACAGTCAAAGCCAAGGCACTCTAATGTGGTAGTAGTCTGTTAAAAGAAACTTAACCAATCAACTCCATTGTCAATGATTTCAACTTCATTCCATTATGTTGGTGCATTAAGTTATTATGCTGGCACATTTCATGCTCATGTTGGCCTTGACTGACTCCATACAGGCACCCTTCAATTTTATAGCACTGGTTTCCTTACATTGGCTGCCCATATATGGTTCGCTGGCACAGTTTCAAATTCAAAATGCAAGCATCTTATGTTTAAAATGCAGCTCATTGGATGTTTCATATAATACTTGGAGACCAGTGTTTGTAGCCTCCTTTATTAACATGTGCTCTTTATACTTATGTGAACACCCAGAATGTTTACACCCAGCTGCCCTTTTAAAACTCATCTTCCAAATCTCTGGGCAATATTTTCTTTATGTTGCATATGGTGTGATGTGTAGCACCTTGCATTTGGTGTATAGACAGCACCATCAAAAATCACATGCCATGTTCCCTAAGCTCTTCTATTTCACGAACTCTCTTCTCAAGACTCAAAGTAGCATCCTCTATTTTCAACCCATTCATATTATCATATTCTCTCCTATATTCATCTCCAGAGAGAGCAAACATAACTTTCTTTTCCAAAGAAGAAATAGCTTTCATTCGAGGAATTTTACTTTTAACTTTTTAAAAACCTCAATGAGGCCTCCCCCAAAAAGATCTTCTACATGTTCATAGAGATCTGGGGGAGGCAATCTAATCATGTTAGTCATCTTAACTTTTCCAGACTTACAAACTAGACCATCAATTGCTTTACAGATATCTCTAACTGCTCCCTGTCCAATTTCAACAGCTTGCAATAGTAACTCTTCGGACAAAAAATCATAGTATCCCTCAATCATTAGTACTTCTTCAGCGCTTCCTACAAGTAATAAATCTAACTTGGACATCTTCATCTGTTCAACTATTGGATTAATCACAAATTGATCTCCTATCAGGCCAACCCGCATACCTGCAACAGTTCGTGATATTGGCACTTTGGATAACACTAGTGCAACTACAGCAGCTGTAATTGCAAGTGAATCGGGAGAATGTAAACCATCATAACTCAAATCCCATGAAAGTATCTGTGTCTCTTGATAGAAGCCCTTCATGATTGTTGGTGGCAAAGGTCTGTTAATCAGCCTGGATCATCTGCCACACAAACAGATGTGTATATAACAATCTCTCCATCTGTCACTTTAACAAACCCACTAGCTTGTCTTCCAATTACACCTGTCTCCACAAGAATATGTCCATCTCCCAAACTTCTTCAAAATCCATAAACATGTTGAAAAAACTTTTTGATCAATCCAAATCTCCGTATGGATACAACAGCTCTACCTTTAGAGAAAACACCTTATCCTTCACAAAATTTGGTACTCTCTCACGAATATTCTCAATACATTCAAAATGATCTTGCTTCTTGATAATTGGTAGAGACTGATCTGTAGAAGAGGGTATCAACATACCATTTTGTCTTTTCAAAGCTTTGAATTTCAAAATTTAAAAGAAGTGTACTTTCATTCACAACTTCGCTTACTAAAAAAGATTATTTTTTAAATGCACATAATGAAGATGACATTGGCCTATAAAATAATCAGGCAGGTCGGGCCCCAAGTGGGTTCGGCCTAAAAAAAATTTGAACTCAAGCACTTTAGCCTCAAAAGTGATCTCGATGACACTTCCACCAACTGGATGTGATCTGGACAACACCAAAGACATAAAAACTTGATTTCTAATAACCTTTGCCAAGTCATCGAATCTGAATAAAATGCCTCCAGAACTAGCCTCAAAAACTCACCCACTGAAACTTTCACGAACTGGCAACCTGGGCACTGATTCATCTCAAAACAAGGTACATGAATCCACAATCATCTTGCCCAAAAGATCAAGTGGCCAATTGTAATTAAACGCCAACGTCAACATATTATAAATATTCAAGATTCAAAACAGCAAAATATGCATAAACTGAGTTTAGAATTGGCTTCAGAAAGTGGTTAAATGGATTGGTAGAGACCCCAAAATCTTCAAACAAGTACTCTACCAGGGCTACAATATGGATCATCCTTTAATTATACCTGACCTCAAATTGGGTGCAAATGGAAAGACACCAAAGTATGCCAATTTAGAAAACTAAACTGTTCATTCACAGTAAAACTTAATAATCTGCAAAATGAAATGGCCCTAGCAAATAGGTCAAATGGGCACATGGGGGGCTGAAAATTGGTGTGAACACTCTCTCTCATACCTATAGCATGATGCAACAACCTACATGTCATGACCAATCACACTTTTCAAGATACAACATCACGAACAGGGCCTCCAACTGAACTGTACAACTGATCCTCATTAAAATGTTAGAAACTGCAAACGGAATCAGATTGGCAAATAGCTCAGCTAGATTGATCATGAACTAAAAATTTTCATAGTTGCACTTTGTCATGATTAAAATATGGGGGAACATTCAATTATCCAATCCACTTAATCTAGTGCAAGTTGCAAGGCTTCAAAGTAGGGCATTGAGAATTCTGCACTTTCACATTTCGGGAAACTTAATTTATTGAAAACAGAATGGCTTGGGAAAACCTATCATACGAACTCATATGAATCTAAAAATTAAACTAAAACTTCTCTCTCATGCCTACAACACCTTAGACCAATCCTTATATCATGAAACATTATCAGGTCAGAGATGTAATCATGCAAAGTAGGCCATTTGCTAAAATCAGGCAATATGCAGAATGCTGACTTGAGTGAACACTCTTAAAAAAACTATCTCTGAAACTCACCAAATCTGATAACTGAAAGTTGTAACCCATTCCATTTACTCCATGATAAGTTTTTAACATGTTCCCCAATTGGTATGTCATGAAAATCACCGGGTCACATTTTACTTGCACTTCAAGTAGGCAACTTCAAAATGTTTTCAGGGATACTCACCTTGCCTTAGAGAAAATTTTAAATTGGTCACTCCAAATTTGTGCCAAATTTGTGAGTACCAACAGTGGCTCTATCTAGGGACACATGCCCCTTGCGGGCATTTAGAGAATTCAGAATCTCTTGTGAAGAAGACCACCCCAAAAACATAACCTTCACTTCTTCACTCTTACAATTTTCCCTTTGGGCACCACAGGCTCTCAACTTTGGAAGCAAACTACTAAAGAAAGAAAGCTTGAAACAAACTGAAAGCAACTGTACAAACTAGACACATGACCGCAAGCCATCAAAATTGAATTGAAAACTTACCTCTCTCATATACTCGATTTTCATTTCCATCAACTAGAGCCAAGCTGAAAATATCACTTGTATCCAGCTGATTCAATCTATGTTCCTTTCTCATCAGCTTGCAAACTCGGTCAACACTTTCAACACTAAACATCTGATCACTAATATCAAACTGAAAATTCTTGTCATTGACTTTCAAATCATCACTAAACTGGAAAGAGGAGCAAAATGATTCAAGATGAAAACCGGAATTGGCAAGCACACTTTTATCACTAGTTTGCATGAATGAAACTTCATTTTCAACAAGAGCCCACATACTGTGATGAAATGCATCCAAGTAAAATTTAGACTGGACACTTTCATACTGAAGAAAACATTCATCAGTACTATGGACTTTTGAAAATGAATCACTAAGAGATAATGGTTCACTTGAGTGCTGCACACTTAAAGAAGTAAAATCAGATTTACCGTCCCCCTCACCATCATAACTTGATTCCAAATCTTCCACACAAGGCAAACTATAATCTGAAATCTGATCAACACATGAGTTTTCATATTCATCATAAATGACATCAGTGCATTCATCTTTAGTCTCACATATACTATCTCTTAGTGGACAACTTGATTCAAGAATAGGGATAGCGTTGTTACAATCAACAGCAACCATTTCAACCTTCTCATACTCAAGAAGATCAATATCAAAATTTATATCTACTGCAAACAAAAATGAAGAAGTACTTGCTGGTGCATACCGCTGAAAATCAACAGCCAAGAGTTCTGAAATCTTATCATTGTTCAATACAACTTCATCTTCATCAATCATACTTTCCTATGGACTACATGATTGATCATGAGAACATTTAGTTACTTCTTCATTAATAAAAAAATCTGAACATACAGACATGTTTTCATCACATGTATCTTTTTCATAACTAGAAGTTGAAACTTGAAAAGCTTGAACAAGAGCACAATCTTCATCGGATGCATTATAACCATTTTCATGGAACTCATTTACATCCCCCTTAGTGCTGTCCTGAAAGTACCCTTCATTGACAAAATTGTCTTCCATCCAAGTGTTACACGTATTCATCTTTTCATGCATTGAAAACAAATGATCTTTAGAATCATGAAGAGCCTTATCACTTAATGATGCATCTCCTTCATCCTGACTTTCATTGTCTTCATTGTCAGCATCATAAAACTCAAAACAAAATGTGTTTTCAGACTTAACACCACAAGCATCTTTCAGCAACTTGTTTATTTTTACAGCAGCCAACAATCTTAAATCCACAGGCCAATCAACCGACTTGGGCATGTAAATGCTACAAAATAAGTTAGGCCTCGAGGATTCCTTGGGTCTGAGAGAAAGGGGAATGTCTATGATTGAATCAATGAATCTTCTACAACACGAGACAAGAGTTTCTCCCCTATCCCCTTTCATTTTATCTCTAATATAAATGAGGATCTGCTCCTCAAGCCTTGTTTCCAAATCCTCAACTTCCTCAAGAACTTCTTCCAAGACCATTGAGTTTGATTCAAATATGAACTCCTCATTCAAATCACACCAACTCACATCTTCAGTGGGATCCATTTTTTTGAACATGATATTATGATTTCTTCACAAAGATGTGGTTACAAAGTTCTTGAAACATACATACTCAAAACTGAAATGAAACTAAAATCCCAGCAATGAAGTAAGCACAAAAATATGTTTTATCCTTTTCTTGGTGATCACTTTCTTCACCCAATAAGGAACATGCATAAACTAAAAAATATATTGCAGCTCATACTTTAACTTTCACACTGGAGGAGCACTGACTGCCTTTGATCCTTTTGCTCATCTTAAAACAGAAACTCACCCACAAACCGAAAAGCAGGGATGCTGATCCACTTGATGTCTTGTATCCTTTCTTCACTAAATACACTTTCAAAATAGATAGAAAAATCTGCAACACTAGTGCAGAGACAGAGTCACCACCCAAATAAGATTGGGAAAAATATAAAGTTTTGCAAGGAACACTCACAAAGCTTCAGCAATGTAAACACCGATTCTTTCCTCAACAAGACACTTTCAGATGAAAGATTTTACCTCAAAGACAAAACAATATCCTTCTATACTCCAGATTGAAATCAATACAACTCTATGCAATTTCAATGGACAAACTTATTGGATATGACAAATGAGAAGGCCAGGAGTCTAGCTCAACTTGTACCTACATCATTTGTAAGATTTATGATACTACTCCCCAGCAGAGTCATCATTTTGTTGGTTTCCAAAATGGAGTTTATGCTCTGATAGGCAACCAATGAATCTGAAATAGGACCTTGAAGATGGTTAGTCTTAAGTAATTGTAGTTCAGATTATTGGACCAACTATAGGGTCTTAGTATGCCCTCTTCTGCTTCTAGCTCTGCAAAACCAAGGTGGGTTTACCTGGTCCAAGGTATTCTCTTTCTCTTTTGGACCTTAAATGACAGATAAATGATAAGAAGATTTAAGTATCCACCTAATACTCATAGGGTCTTTCCATTATCACAAGTAGGACACTTACAAATAGATGATTCAATGGTTTTTAATAATATGTGTTCTGCAAATCTGCATCAAGCTATGACAGATCAGTGCCTTATCCTAGGGCAAGGAGTCAAACATTCAACTAAAAACCATTCAAACAATAGGCCATTTCATTATTGATTCTTATCATTATCCAACCGTATACCCGAATCCACAAGTGATTGACAAAGGACTTTGATTCTTTACTGGAAAGAAGCCTATGCACAAAACATTTGCATCACACAAAAGAAACGAGCTGTGAAGATGAACTCAACAAATAGACTGAATTCATATGGAAAAAAACATAAGTATGGAGACAACTATGATGAAATAGAACTCATTCCAAGATGGATAAGCTCCCAAACCCTGTTGCTATTTATTACAGGTGAAAATATTGAAACCCATTACAAGAGATGAAAGCAAATCCTCATCATTGACATGAAAATCAGAGAAAAAAAAACTGTGGAAGCTGAGAACTTGTAGATCTCCTTAGAGAGAAAAGTTTCAAAACACTAAGAAAGACTGAAAAGGGAGGCTAAATAGAAGAAGAGACAAGAAATTAGGTCATTTCTCATTATTGGTAGTTGGTCCATCTTCTTCCCCAAATCTGATCTTTTATAACCTTTAACTGTCCTTTCTTTCTTGGCCAAACTGCTTCCACCAAGATTGAACAACATTAAATCTGATCTCAAAAACTGATTCCTCATCTCGAGCTGGTTTCAGTGATATATAATACTTCATATTTTGGGTAAAATCTGATCTCCCAACCACTGAATCAAATATTCCCATTGTCGTGCATATCAAATTTTCATTTTTGAAATTTGACTATAGCAATTTGGTTTATTTTCATCTGCACAGATTTAAAATGGGCAAGTCCCACAAGTGCCACATGGCACAATCAGATTGGTCTTGCAGACCACATCATCACCATCTTGTCTTCTACATTTTGCTTGTGCCACTTGTAACTCACCAATTTACTCACATCTCCACCTGGGCAACTGAACAGCAACATACCGCCATCTCACCAAAAATGCCACATGGCAGCTAGGTGCATGATCACAAGGGCCCAAAATGGCCCATGTGATCATGCGACCACTTGTGGATGAGCGCATGAATCCCAAGGCACCAATGAACACTCCAAGTCCATGCGCACAAAACCGGCCCCACTTTCTTCCTTTTCATTCACTTTACAATGCATCCGACTGTTGTTTATTTTAAAAACCTTAGGCATACGAAATGTACCAAATGTGGGATAAAGTTTTGTCTTTGGTACGTAGCACCATCACTCTTCTTTATGGCATGTGCAAGGTGTATAACAATGCATCCATCCCAGTGTAGAATGACAAATGGCCTCTTGGATTTATTGCAATTAAAAGAGTACACACAAGGAGCAAAGTGTCCCAACGATGGAATTGATTTGATCAGCTGAGTATTTGGTACCCATTCATGGTAAGTGTTTTGGAGCGTCAATATGGTTAAAGTAGAAAAGTCCTTGTTTTAGTTTATCCATATGTTTCTAAGCTAGCCAAACTATAGTCTCTGCACCCACTAATACATTTGGGGTGAAATTGCGACGGCAATTTGCGACGGCAGGCAAATGTCATGCGGTTTTGGCCTTTTTTTTCAAATATAGCCCAACACCGTCGCAATTTGCGACGACAATACATTTGGCACTGTCGCAATTGCGACGGTGTCGGGATATAAGCGCAAAATTAAAAAAGAACGTTGTCATGTGTGTTTTCAACAGCGCCGTAACCCTCCGCGAAATCACATCAGGATATAAGGGCAAAAAAAATAAGAACGTTGTCATTTGTGTTTTCAACAGCGCCGTAACCCTCCGCGAAATCACATCAGGATATAAGGGCAAAAAAAATAAGAACGTTGTCATTTGTGTTTTCAACAGCGCCGTAACCCTCCGCGAAATCACATCGGGATATAAGGGCAAAAAAAACAAGAACGTTGTCATTTGTGTTTTCAACAGCGCCGTAACCCTCCGCGAAATCACAGCTACAATTTCTGAGTACGTTGGGTTTATTTTTCTTTTGTCATTATTATGTAATCTGGTATTCAGCTGTTAGAGAGCTAAAATACCCAAAAATGAGGACATATCTATGTTGAATTTATTGTTAGCGGCTTTGGTTATTTAGAAGTTTAATTTTATTTGTTCATCTTTCAAGCACAAATGTTTTGTGGACCGTAACGTCTTCATTGTTTCGGGTATGTAGTGAAACAGCCCTAACTTGCAATTGCGATGTTGTTGGGATATAAGGGCAAAAAAAAAAAGGAACGTTGTCATTTGTGTTTTCAACAGCACCGTAACCCTCCGTGAAATCACATCGGGATATAAGGGCAAAAAAAACAAGAACGTTGTCATTTGTGTTTTCAACAGCGCCGAGAGAGATTCCCTCCGCGAAATCACAGCTACAATTTCTGAGTACGTTGGGTTTATTTTTCTTTTGTCATTATTATGTAATCTGGTATTCAGCTGTTAGAGAGCTAAAATACCCAGAAATGAGGACATATCTATGTTGAATTTATTGTTAGCGGCTTTGGTTATTTAGAAGTTTAATTTTATTTGTTCATCTTTCAAGCACAAACATTTTGTGGACTGTAATGTCTTCATTGTTTCGGGTATGCAATGAAACAGCCCTAACTTGCGACTACCTTCATGGTACTTGTGTACATTATCATGTTGTCTTTACAGTGACTGTCCTCATTCAAGTGGCAATTACACAAGGGACAGTCACTGTGAGATGTCCTCATTTGTGACAAGGACAGTCACACTTAGGACATCTCATAGTGATATTCCCTTGTGTAATTTCCACTTGAATGTATTGCTATTGAACCACATTAATGCTTTTCTTCTTCAACAAATGAGGACAGTCACTGTAAAGACAACATGATAATGTACACAATTACCAAAAAATGATCTTGTTAATTGATGTAACACTTTGTCTTGCTCACTCCCTATCCTTCACTAGGGTCTCTTTAGGCTAATGTTTTGACTTGATAGGGTACTTAACTATCCCTACACTCTTTAGGTATCTCTACCCAAGATCCCACTCCTTCAACTAGTGCACACCAACAAGAAATACAACGAACTCTGCTCAATACCAATCTAGCTACTAGGACACTCCTAGTCTTGTCTTCACAAATTGAAACACATTCAACTAGAACTTTACTCCATGGAGAGGCTAGCCACTAGGACCTCTATTGGTTTCAATATTACTCCTTCACCTATACTTTTCATCAGTACTTCAATCCAGTTCATCAAACCATGCCAATTGCACCCAAAAATAGGCTGCTAGCAATTAGGCCTTTGTCAAGCCTTTTTGTTTATATTAAGCCACCTAAAGGGCTTAGGATTCAGATGCCCTTTATTGAGAACTCCAAGATATCTAAGGTCTTCTCCTCCTAGATTTTTTGTACACCAACTGCTACAGCCATGCCTGAAAAAAAGTATTTTGACACAACTTGGACAGTCTGACTAAGAGTTTGTTTTCTTAGCAGCCAAAGAAACTCACCCAATCTTCTAATTTGACTTGGGGCTTCTTTAGATGTGTGTCTACCTCTCCATGAGATTTTAGTTGAAGCAACCAATGCATTCAACTTGTTGTAATCTTCTTGTAATGATTTTTCATCCCTAACTGTGCTCAACTGACTCACCTAGGACATCATTGCAAACATAGAAAATGAGCTTCCCAGGGCCCCTCCTTCCAAACATATAGTACATGGAGTCTCCTCACCCATTCCAAGAGCCCGTACAAAATTGACAATGGAATGATGAGCTAAGACTCCATTTGTTCAACCTGCCTGGTTCAAACCAATGATAGGGTACTTAACAAAAGAATTAACAAACTAGTTGGAATGCTTCAAAACTCAAAAAAAACACAACACAGAATAAAAAAACAACTTGTACTAACTTTTCCAATAGACACTGTGAGCTATCTAATCGATTAATCAACTGAAAACAAAGAAACAAAAAAACTCAAGAATTCACTAAAACCGTGTTACTCTACAAATCTTCTTAATTCCAAATGTTTTTCCCCCCAACCTTTTGCACAGATCGATGGAGGCCTCTTATAGTTGATCTGATGCCTAATTCAATGGTTTCATATAGTTACATAACCATCTTACTCGAAAATGCTCCCTTGCACAAATGTTGTCAATGTTGTGAATGACAACATTGACAACTTGTTACAACCTTTGGGATTTTGGTTCAAAACTTATTGTTCAAACACCATAAGACCCTAACCATGACTTAGTTAGGCTATTTAGACCTCACATAGGCCACTTCTACACTTCTTTTCCCAATTTGACCCCTAAATTCTTCATTCCCACTTTTGCCACAATATTGGTAACTTGGGTACAAATTGGCACTTGCCTTCACAAAGGTCACACATGAGGACATCTCACAGTGATCGATTGTCCCTTGTGTAATTTCCACTTGAATGTATTGCTATTGAACCACATTAATGCTTTTCTTCTTCAACAAATGAGGACAGTCACTCTAAAGACAACATGATAATGTACACTCACTGTAAGGACAGTCACAAATGAGGACATCTCACAGTGACTGTCCCTTGTGTAATTGCCGCTTGAATGTATTGCTATTGAACCACATTAATGCTTTTCTTCTTCAACAAATGAGGACAGTCACTCTAAAGGCAACATGATAATGTACACTCACTGTAAGGATAGTCACAAATGAGGACATCTCACAGTGACTGTCCCTTGTGTAATTGCTGCTTGAATTACACAAGGGACAGTCATTGTGAGATGTCCTCATTTGTGACAAGGACAGTCACACATGAGGACATCTCATAGTGATTGTCCCTTTTGTAATTGCCACTTGAATGTATTGCTATTGAACCACATTAATGCTTTTCTTCTTCAACAAATGAGGACAGTCACTCTAAAGACAACATGATAATGTACACTCACTATAAGGACAGTCACAAATGAGGACATCTCACAGTGACTGTCCCTTGTGTAATTTCCGCTTGAATTACATAAGGGACAGTCATTGTGAGATGTCCTCATTTGTGACAAGGATAGTCACACATGAGGACATCTCACAGTGATTGTCCCTTGTGTAATTGTCACTTGAATGTATTGCTATTGAACCACATTAATGCTTTTCTTCTTCAACAAATGAGGACAGTCACTCTAAAGACAACATGATAATGTACACTCACTGTAAGGACAGTCACAAATGAGGACATCTCACAGTGACTGTCCCTTGTGTAATTGCCACTTGAATTACACAAGGGACAGTCATTGTGAGATGTCCTCATTTGTGACAAGGACAGTCACACATGAGGACATCTCACAGTGATTGTCTGTAATGTCCCCTTTTTGGCTAACTTGGAAAACAGGAACAATTACTCCACTTCTCAGACTTACTCTATCAGATACTTACAATTAAACTAAGTAATGGAGGTTACTTAAGATATCAACCGCTATTTCAGATTCAATCACAATATGTGTGCAAGATGATATTGATACCAATATGTTTAATAGCACTGTCGGATATAATGATATGAAATATGCTATGAATATGATGTTTCCTATCACTTATAGTGATAGTATAATGATGGTATGTCTGATATAAACAATATCGATATACAATCAATAAGTATTGCTTACAGCAATGTATTTGCTGTGTCTGATATGATGATGTAATTATGCAAATGTGTAATATCGCTATGAGTGATATGTTGCTATTTCAGATTCTGAATTATATGCTTGCAACTTCAAATATTGATGCTGTTTCTGACTATCCTTTCTATCTGTGCAATCATGGTGTTGTCTCTGATCTGCAATGATAAACTTGAAACCAAACTGCCAAAGGCAGATGCTCTATTGAGTATATCCAAATATGGATAAGTAAATAAAGTTCTAATGATGCCTTGAGTGACTGACGAGAATGCATTCTTATATTGTCTTTAACAAATGAAGAGATGCTATGAATGAGACGTGTCTTGTTTCTTCCTCCATGTCCCTTTGTTAATCACACCTTTCCATAATCCGAGAGTTCACATAATATTATTTCATTATTTTCTGATCATAGATAACTCCCAGATTGACTCAATATCAAATCTTTTTATGAAGGTAATCTTCCCTAATTGGTAGTGCAACCAGTAGTTAACATCCATTGTGTTTGTATTAGTTTGGTCTAACTATCATTAGTATTTAGTCAATCGATATTAACTCTTGCCTTATCCCATATTGTTATGATGATATCCAATCTTTCTACTCTGATATAAGTCGATATCATTTTCTGATAATTGTCCATTTATTGGTTGATTGCTGGTAATGGAGTTTGATCTTCAAATTGACTTCCATTCCTGTTAATACTTAAGGATACATTGTACTTACTATCCATGACTGATGTCTCATTCATCAATAGCTTGTGATATAATCACTGATGCTTTTTTGTTTCTACAAGATGTGGTTTATCTCAGACAATCGATAATCTTTCAGTCCTTTAGTCGATATCCTCCTATGTGGTGTCTATTGATATAGATAGTAGAATTCAATCTAGTTTATGTTATTGTCATGATAACATAGGAAGTGATGGTGCATATTTGCTAGCGGGTCTTCATGTTTGATATTGCTTTATCGAATATGTCATTGTCTAAACTTGTGCAATTAATGATTATTTATAATATATGAATGGTTATCCTTCTTGCTTATCAATACATCTTCTGAAACACATAGCGACCTATCCCTTATTCATATCATGTTGATCTTGACTTCATAGTATTTGGTTCATTAATCATCCTCTCATGGTATCGATGTGTAATGACTAGTGATTGTTGTATCACTTCTTCATTCCTCATCGTGATAGATAATGCAGATGTTTAATGTAGATGTATATCGATTACAGATATTTGATATTGCTTTAAACGTTATTATTATTATTATTATTATTAATGTTATTGTTATTATTAAATATTATAATTAATGATGTTAGTAATATTAATAATATTATAATAAATATTATTATAGTGATAACATATTGTTTTATATTGAGAGGTTTATTAATATTATTTATATATTAAAATTATTATATCAATAATTGATTTAATATTATTACTTAATATATTATTATAATATAATATATATAATTTATTAATAATTATTTATTATTAATTTATATTATAATTATAATCATAATTATATTATTTATTAATATTTTAATATTATTTAATTAACATATTACTTATTATGCTAACTATATATTATTATTATCTTTTGATAATAATTATATATTATTGTTATATACCGTTAATAATAGATTATTATATATCATCTAATCATTTTATTATTATACTAAGTTCAATATGTCACGGCTCATGACATTGTCCCTTGTGTAATTTCCACTTGAATGTATTGCTATTGAACCACATTAATGCTTTTCTTCTTCAACAAATGAGGACAGTCACTCTAAAGACAACATGATAATGTACACTCATTGTAAGGACAGTCACAAATGAGGACATCTCACAGTGACTGTCCCTTGTGTAATTGCCACTTGAATTACACAAGGGACAGTCATTGTGAGATGTCCTCATTTGTGACAAGGACAGTCACACATGAGGACATCTCACAGTGATTGTCCCTTGTGTAATTGCCACTTGAATGTATTGCTATTGAACCACATTAATGCTTTTCTTCTTCAACAAATGAGGACAGTCACTCTAAAGACACCATGATAATGTACACTCACTGTAAGGACAGTCACAAATGAGGACATCTCATAGTGACTGTCCCTTGTGTAATTGCCACTTGAATGTATTGCTATTCAGCCACATTAATGCTTTTCTTCTTCAACAAATGAGGATAGTCACTCTAAGGACAACATAATAATGTACACTCACTGTAAGTGTACATTATCATGTTGTATTACAAATGGACCTTATGTTGGTCGGGATATAAGTGCAAAAAAAAAAAGGAACGTTGTCATTTGTGTTTTCAACAGCGCCGAGAGAGATTCCCTCCGTGAAATCAAGCGGGTTATCATTTGTGTTTTGAACAAAGCGGGTTGTCATTTGTGTTTTGAACAGCACCGAGAGAGATTCCCTCCGCGAAATCAAGCGGGTTGTCATTTGTGTTTTCAACAGCGCCGAGAGAGATTCCCTCCGCAAAATCATAGCTACAATTTCTGAGTACGTTGGGTTTATTTTTCTTTTGTCATTATTATTTAATCTGGTATTCAGCTGTTAGAGAGCTAAAATACCCAGAAATGAGGACATATCTGTGTTGAATTTATTGTTAGCGGCTTTGGTTATTTAGAATGCTTCCCCACAATACTTAATTACACAAGGGACAGTCACTGTGAGATGTCCTCATTTGTGACAAGGACAGTCACACATGAGGACATCTCACAGTGACTGTCCCTTGTGTAATTGCCACTTGAATGTATTGCTATTCAACCACATTTATGGGCCCGTTTGGACCACGACACACAGTAGCATCTACAGAGAAGAATATCCCAGGTGTAACAAGTTGTAAGAATATACCAACAGTTCTAAGAAGTTCCCTAGCACGTAGTAGCATCTACAGAGAAGAATATACAACATGAGGGCAGCCACTGTAAAGACAACATGATAATGTACACTCATTGTATGTGTACATTATCATGTTGTCTTTACAGTGACTGACCTCATTCAAGTGGCAATTACACAAGGGACAGTCACTGTGAGATGTCCTCATTTGTGACAAGGACAGTCACACATGAGGATATCTCATAGTGACTGTCCCTTGTGTAAGCCACTTGAATGTATTGCTATTCAACCACATTTATGGGCCTGTTTGGACCACGGCACATAGTAGCATCTACAAAGAAGAATATCCCAGGTGTAACAAGTTGTAAGAATATACCAACAGTTCTAAGAAGTTCCCTAGCACATAGTAGCATCTTCTAATTGTCTATACCACTTCACAAGGTATTGTTTGCACACATTGTTTTTGGTTCTTTTGATGACCCTTGTTTTGAAATTGCTATTAGGCCTTGTAGCTTATATGTTTTGATTGCTGGAGAGCTTCTAAAGCTAAGCAAGAAGACCATTGCACAAGTTATAGCCGCGCGCTCAGGTTTGAAAATTGTATATTTTTTAATCTAATGTATATTTTAACTAGACTTTTAGCTTATTTTTGCTGTATATTTTAATCTAAAGGGAATCATGGATGTGAACTTGAAAGAATTTTGTACTTAGTTCTTATGGAGAGAATAGTATTAGTTTACGGTCTAATATCAAATAGAGTTTTCCAATTACAGAAAGTTAATGAATTCTAATAGTTTATATGTTTTGATTGCTGGAGAGCTTCTAGAGCTAAGCAAGAAGACCATTGCACGAGTTATAGCCGCGCGCTCAGGTTTGAAAATTGTATATATTTTAATCTAATGTATATTTTAATCCTTTTGCCATGTCATGTAATATGTCTTGCCTTGTAGCTTATATGTTTTGAAATTGCTGTTAGGCCTTGTAGCTTATATGTTTTGATTGCTAGAGAGCTTCTAGAGCTAAGCAAGAAGACCATTGCACTAGTCGTAGCCGCGCGCTCAGGCATGAAAATTGTATATTTTTTAATCTAATGTATATTTTAACTAGACTTTTAAAATATTAAAGGATTTAACTAGGTCTAAGAAGATTTGTGTACTTTTGACAATTTTGCTTAGTCACTGAAAGTTGTAGACCGAAGTTTTCATAGCCCAATTTTTGCTTCCTGCGAAGAACGATCATGTCAGATAATATAAGTGAAGAACAAAATAAGGAGACAATCGCTAGATTGTGGTCTAACTTGAAAAGAAAAGGTGATGGAAAATGTTATTGTCCCTGCAAAATTTGTAAGGGCTTAAACCGTAGAAGATTGCTAATCAAAACAGTTAAGAGACATTGTAGGGAGAATGGTCACATTGAAGGGGGGCATGACTATCATCCACTGGTAAGTTGTTCATTATATCATTTTAACAATTTATATACATATGAAATCACTTGATGATGAGTTGAAGATCATGGTTTATTTATGTTAATCAATTTTATATAGGTTGATCTCCCCAGGGAAGTACATGATATGGAGGAACATGGGGGTGCGAATATCCAAGGTGAAGATAATGATCCCATGGAAGATGACGATCATGCGCTAGAAAACACAATTGAAGATGATGGTATAAATACATTGATCCATGACACATTTAGTCCAAGCGGATCTGATCATGATGATGATGATAGCCTTGATGTACCTCTACTTGAGAAGGCATACGAGCCCCTATACAAAGACTCCCAAACAACTCTTCTCTCTGTTGTATTGTTGTTGTTGAACTTGAAGGTTATGAATGGTTTATCCAACATAACAATGTCACGTATGTTAAGGTATGTCATATATGTCTTTATAGTTAACAAAGGGTTAATAATGTACCACTAATATTGTTTATATTAACAACTTATATTTTTTGCTATAGATTGATAAGCGAGTTTTTGTTACCACCATCAAATATTCTACCTCGCTCATATCAAGAATTATCTGCTATTATGAAAGATATTGGAATGGAGTATCAAGCAATACATGCTTGTCCCAATGATCATATTATATATTATAAAGAACATGAATTTGCAACACAATGCCCTGTATGTCATACGAGTAGATATCAAACAGATCGAATAACAAAAAAGGTGCCTCACAAGGTTCTTCGTTACATCCCCATTATTCCACGGATGCGACAATTATTCAGGTGTACTAGCTTGGCACAATTTATGGATTACCATGCATGCAATAGAAGTCGAGATGACATTATTCGATCCCTGCGGATGGTTCGGCATTTATGCACATAGAGGAAAAGTGGCAACACTTCAAAGAAGAACCTCGTAATCTCAGGCTTTCATTGGTAGCGGATGGTGTCAATCCATTTGGAGAGATGAGATCTATTTGCTCGGTGTGGCCTATTTTTGTTATCAACAATAACATTCCTCCGTGGATGTCAATAAAGAGGGAGCACATTATGTTGGCAATGATTGTTCCAGGTATTTTATCATTTGATAGTTATTAATTTACATGTACTTACAAATCTTACAGTAAAATGGTCACAATAATTATGTAATGTTACTGTTCATTCAAGTAGGTAAATATCAAGTTAAAGATATGAATGTATATATTGAGCCTCTTATTGATGAGTTGGTGGAGTTATGGAACGGTGTCACTATGTATGACGTGTCTAGACCAATAGGACAAAGACAATTTCAATTCCATGCAATACTTGTATGGACAATACATGATGCCCCAGGGCTAACACATTTTTGTGGTATGTTATAGTGAATTCAAGTATGCGCATGATAATTCTAATTATAAAAATCAACATATTTAATAATCCAATTATATCATTATCTTGTAGGTCTTCAAACAAAGGGAAAATTTGCATGTCCAGTTTGTGGTCCAAAGATGAAATCTCGTCATTCAAAAAGTTTAGGAAAGCATGTGTTTGATGAGTACAGACACTTCCTCCACATGAATCATAAGTATCGAAGTATGGAAAAACATCTTTTCAATGGGAAAGAAGAGACTACATCAAAGCCACGAAGAATGACACCTCGCCTATGGAAGTTGGAATATAATAGAATTAATCATCGAGGTAATGTCGTTCCACTTAATGGTTTATGTTTGTAATTTATATATTTCTATTGTGATTTTTGTTTACTAATTATGTAATTGATGATCGTGAAGGTCGTCAAGGCACTACCGACAACCTTCCAAAGGGACTAAAAAGCTATCCCAGATAATTTAGTAGGTTGCCCTACTACGAGGACCTACAAATTGTGCATTTGTTTGATCTTATGCATGTTGGAAAGAATATAACAGAGACATTGTGGAAAATACTGGATGGAAGGTGTGACAAAGAAAAAATTGTCAAAATTTGTAATGACATTCATGAATCCAATCATGCACTGAAGAATTTCATTCACTCAAATAGCAATAGAGATCAGATTAATATAAGTGCCCTTCCTTGGTTATTAACGGAGCAGCAAAGTGATGCCATAAAAGAAGTCATACGAAAAATTTGATTTCCCACAGGATTTGCTGGGAACATAAGCAATCTCATATCAAAGAAAAGTGAATTTGGGTCAGGGCTCAAAACACATGATTGGCATACTTTCATCAAGGTAAGTTATGTTCTTCTGTATTTACAATATATTCATAAACTACGTGTACTATTCATTATGTTATGTTAGAAAATAATAAAATGATTGGTTTATAATTACTGCAGTACGTGCTACCTCTATCTCTCCCAGAGCACTTCAACAATAACATCAAACAAGTGATATATGATCTTGGAAAATACATGAGGTAAGCAGTAATATCTGTTCAATTTATTGTATATATTTATTATATTCGCGATTTGTTTTTCTTGCTATGTAATCTATTGTATATTATTTTGTAAAGTCTCGTATTTATATATTTTTTGTGACTTGAATCTCTTAATGTAGGTGGTTGTCATCTAAAAAAATCCATAAAGAAGATATAAACTATTGGAAGAGAAGAATTCCTCATTTATTGTGTGAAATGCAAAAGTGTCTACCTCCAACTTTTTTCAATGCACAAGAACACTACCTCATACACCAAGTTGAGGAGATTGAATTGTGTGGACCTGCACACACTAGGTCAATGTGGATGGTTGAGAGGAACTTGAAATCTTTGAAGGCTTTGGTTCGACAAAGAGCACATCCTGAGGGTTCTATGGTAGAGGGATACATGGTATACCAGACTATGGTGTACATAACTGAATATCTTCCTAAGTTTGCTTCAAATATCCATGTAGATCGCATTTGGGATCTCGACCCTTTTAAAAAATTCAAAGGGGAGTACTTGATGGGGAAAGGTAGATTGAGGAAAGTGACAGGTAATAAATTATAAGATGTTATTGTAATAAATTATTTCTTAATCTTCAAAATAAATCGGTTGTAAGTCGTCTATTTTTTTTTGTACAGTTGCTCGAGAGTGGGATGCACTACATTTGTATATTGCAAACAATCTTGATTGGATGACGGTATGGATTGAACGATGTCAACATTTTGGTCACACATTAACATGGGAAGGTGTATCTTCATTGGTTAAAGAAGCTCATCGTAATGGAGATTCTAATGTTACGCAAAGGGAAATAGATTTAGCATATGGTTTAAGAGATTTCCAGGTACGTACAAAATTATTAATCACCCGTATGTTTATCAACTCACGATATAATAATTTTGACATGTTTCACATATTATTGCAGGTTAAACACCACAAGGGTATGTTCTGTAATGGTCAAAAATTTCACGTCAAAGTGTTGGATGACACGAAGAAAACTTGTGATTCTGGAATAACTGCAGTCTTTCAAGTGACTAATATTTCATCTAGAAATGACTTAGATCCTCAAGAGTCTAAAAATCAATACTATGGCATTTTGGATGATATACTTGAGTGCGACTTTAGTTCCTTCAAATTAGTACTCTTTGTTGTCAAATGGTACAGGCTACGACTTAATCCAAATGATCCTAATAGAACTGTTATTGAACATGATAATGGATTTACAATGGTTAATACAAGGTCGTTTGAGCCAGTTGGGGATGAGCCCTATGTTCTTCCAAGCCAATGTGAGTAGGTATTTTACTCAGAGGTTTCACATAAACCGGGTTGGTCATTTGTTGTTAGACATGAACCGAGAGGAAGGCCGATAAAGTATAATGCGATCGAAGAAGAAGATACCGAAGAAGTAGAAGATGATGTAGATGATGATCACGATCGACAATTATTGGATGATGTCCCTGAGACAAATTTTCATGAAGAAGAAGAAGAAGATGATGCTGCTACTGATGATGATGATGAAGATGATGTTGATGTTGATGATGATGATGTTGATGATGACGACAACGATGACAACGACGACGACGATGACAATGATGATGACGACGATGACGAGGATGATGATGATGATGATGATGATGATGATGATGATGATGATGATGATGATGATGATGATGATGATGATGAGGATGATGATGATGAAATTTAAAGGTATGCCATCAATCCTTAATGTATTTAATATTCATTTCTTGATAGAAATATATTTGTCTTAAATGGTTACATAGTTTATTCATTATCTATTTAAAAGCTATAAGTGTTATAATGTGTACGTTTTAATGTTTTTAATTTTTATGTGATGCTTATGATGGATGTGATTATGATTATGATGTGATTATGCTCACGATAATTGAATTACATTTGCAAGAAATTGAACCCCTTTCAAGAGCATCTCGCACAGTCTCATGGATCGACAGGTATAAGTCAATACACCTTATAGAAAGTCTATTTAATACACTTATCAATAGTAAGATTGATGTCTTCTAAGATCTCTCCCATTTGCAGGTACCAGCAAATAGGTATTTGTCAGAAGTGTCTTCCTCGAGTGAGGGAAATATAGGAATAGAAGAGGAAAGTGAGACATGCAGTTTATCTAGAATAGGGAGATTAACTAGAGGTCAAAGGACTAGAAGGAAATTCAATAAACACATAAAATTTTTCCTTGCTCAAGGGGGGTCATGTTCTTATGATGATGAGATGAAAGGCGACATCGAGGTGCCCTTGAGGTACCAACATCTACAGAAACATTGGGTACCCAAGGAACTTCCTCCAATAAACACTGATTTTTGTGTTAATGAGAGGATATATCGCATAGCACCATCATCATTACATGGTTTGGGCCTATTTTCTATGGATGGCATAAAGGTGTCTTACAACAAAGTTTCTGAATTGATGGAGTATGTTGGACCATGTTACGATTACAAAAGTTGGATGCATATTGTTCAATATAAAAAAAGTATGCGTAGGTATGCACTCTCGGCAAATTATATACAACAGCAAGACAATAATCAAAGTAAAAGTGTGGCTATATACATTGATGGAAGGCCAAAAGCAACAGGGAATATTGCGGGTTTTATAAATAGTACACGACCTGGGTCAACTATAAAGCAACCCAATTGCATATTTGAGGCACGCGAGGGAAATCGTGTATTCATCTGTGCGATAAAATCAATACGTGCAGGGGAAGAGCTGCTTATTGATTACAATTTGAACCACATAGATACAAACGAGGCTACTATCATGGGGGTGGTACATACTATTAAACCAACTTCTAATCAATGACTCCAACATACCATTTAGTTATTAAATTTTTGGCTAACATTTTTATACTTGATCTTTGACACAGGGGCACAATATGGAGCAACCGCTCGAAGGTGATGGTGACGATATTCCTAGCTCATCTACACATGAGCAAGTAAAACTCATTGTAATTGTGCAAACTAGATAGAAGCAAAATGTTATTTTTTTTAATGTTATTTTCTTCATTGTTTTGGAGTAATTTTGATAATACTAATACTATTGTTGTCACAGAGGGCCGGTGGTCAGAGAGAGGGAAAGCAACCTGCAGTCCCTCAGGAGTCCCCCCTTGTGGACCCTTTTTTTATTGATTTAGCAGAGACCGATGACCCGATCGGTTCCATTAAAAAGCTGCTAAAGAAAATTGGGAAAGAACTTCTACGTTTGGTATCCATACATCCTCAGACTCAGGAAATAAAAGAAAGGGCAGCTGAGTTGTTGCGCACTTCTGAAAAATTTAAAGTAAGTATTAATGAAATTTTTAATTATTACAAGAGTTCAATAATAGTTTTTATGTTATGCTCTTTTATGACATTAATTAAAATATGGATGCATTGTCTTTACAGAGTTATTTGCATAATTTTGAACCCCATTCCCATGATGAGGCCGGTATTGCAAGTGGTTCAGGTAGATCACATGTTCCATTCCCCACTTGTGTTTTCCACTGAATATATATAGGAATGATCATAATCATTGACAATACATGCTCGAACAATCTTTTTTTTTAATGCTCTAACAATCTTGTCCATGCTAGTCCACGCGTTCTATATTTATGCATGCTCTAACAATTTTATTCTTCAGCTCCTTTCCATGATGATATGACAACGCCGCCTCCATCCAGGACAGCCACAAATGTCTTGCCGACTGCCATGTCAACAACACACAGCCTAAATGCACCAACTGTTGCACCATCTACTGGTACACAAATCCCTCTTTTTCTCTCTTTTGTTATGTGTTTAAGTGTTATGTGTTTACGATGTAGATCCCTTGATTGTGTTTGTGCCATGGGTGCTCTGCACCAATTTATTTCCCTTGAAGTATTATTTCTTGGAGGCATTTGATAATGGTTTTCATTTTTTGCAATAGGAGATGCAACAAGTCCCGATGCAACATCATTTCCTGGATGTTCCCGTGTTCCTAGTACGGGAACGGTGAAGGATTGCATATTGATCATCAGCGACGATGAAGGCGTTCCCTTAAAAGTATCCAAACTTCCAGGTACTTTAAAGTTATTATTATTCTATAGTGATATAATAGTAATTTAGTTTTTGATCACTCTTCATCGACTAATGATCCCATGATTATTTTGTAGGGAATGATATTTTTTGGCAAAAACTTTGTGACGAGTGTTTGCGGATATTCGAGCCCACCATACGTACATGGTGGAACATCATATCCTAACTAAAACCCCAAACCACTATTTTGATTTCATATCATTGCTAGAATAGTTTTCCTTTTCATCAATTTCTTGAACTATATTAAAGGTAGCTTCTCTTCATTTATGAGTCTAACATGTTTTTTTTTACTTAAAAGGTGGAATAACCAAGATAAAAAGTTGAAGGATGATCTTGTACATAGTATGACCTAGCTTTTTGGACCTCGTGCATTCGAGAGAAACAAGCTCCTTGAAAGAGCTGGTTTATGTTTGAAGTATATTAGGGACCAGTACAGGAAATATTTAGAGGTTAACCCAAGGCACGAGCGTCCGCCCTGTGTTCTTGAGGCTGAGTGGCAGGGTTTGATTTTGGATGGAAAGTATAAAGCCGACATGAAAAAAGGAATTATGCCAGTAGAGAGTAGAGCAAGGTATGTGATACTTTTGAGAATGTAATTATGTACTAATTAACCTCTAAATTTTTCCTAGATACTTTTGATTATGTAAGAATGTAATTATGTACTAATTATGTACTGGTCTCTAACATATTTCAAACTTTTCATAGATTGCCTGACACATCAAAGGCAACAAAGGCAAGATAAGAAAAGCACGGGACACACAAGCTCGGCTCTGGTGGTTTTTCCAAACTTCAAGCACGAGTTGTAAGTATTAGTAAATGAAAACTTGTATCAATTTTTTTATATATTGCAAGGAAATTTTTTTTGATCAAACAATGCAAGTAAAATTCACCATACCAAGAAAAAATGTAGGGGTCAGAGTTCAATAGATGCCTCACAGAAGAGGACAAGATAATTGGCTTCCAACAAGGCTATAGAGCCGTGGCTGAACGGCTACGAGCTGAAATCAGTGTGCAAGGTTCAAATAATGATGCATCTGAGCCACAGGTAAATAAGCTAAATGAAATTTATTTCAAATTGAATACTTTACCAATTAGTCTATTTGATGTTAAATTCTAATATAAAGTGAGTATATCTATTTTAAGAAAGCAATGATAACAATGTGTAGGATATTGGAATGCAGCCTGACAATCCTTCTACACAATCTATGCATAATGAAGGTTCGCATGATGTGCATCCTAGTGGTGGAGGTATACATTTGCTATTAAAATTTTTATATGTAATTACAATTGGTGTTTGGATTAATGTAACATTTTGTATAGCAACTGTAGAGGATCAAGGGGTCGGTGCTCATGAGCATGTTGAGGTTGAGTCTAGACAAAATGATGTGGCCAGATCAGGTAATTAAAGAGCGCCACAGTTATGTTCTTTAAAATAATTAAATACTTGTAACAATTATAATTAAATATTTTAAATTTAACTCTTTTATTTGTTATTGTAGAGGACCCCCCTTTGCAGCAGCATAGGAATTTGAGATCATCAAGAACAAAGAACAAAACAACTGATGAGGGGGGTATTGATGATAACACTGATGCTCCTCTTAGAGCTTACATAGAAAAAAAAATTAGAAAGAGAAAAAGAAAATGATTGTCATCTAAATACCTTAATTGATAATGACTGAATTTTATGTCTCAATGAATTTAATTATGTGCTAATGAATGTTCATGAATTATGTGTTTATTTTCATATTGATGAATGTTGCGTGTTAACGAATCTAATGTGTTAATGAATGTTATCATGTGATATTGATTGAATGTTACATTTTATTAATAATTGAAAGAATGAATGAATGTTAGATGTTAACGGGGAATGTAGAGTGATGTTAGGGGGAGGGGGGTGGGGCCAAATGAGCTTCCACCTTCATGTGGTTGGCCCTGTTTAGTAGAGAATATTAAACTATATTCTCGAAACAAAGTGAAGCTCAATAAGATACTAAATGAGTCAAAATGGTTATCAAGGTCCTCTATCCATAAGATACTTGTAGTCAAAATGGTTATTAATAAGATACTTGTAGTCAAAATGGTTATCTAGGTCCTCTATCCATTCCATAAGTTCTTCACCATTCAAACTTCCTCCATAACAAGGAATGTGCTCTAGGTTAGTCATGAAGCCTAGCATGGACTCTCTGTCAGATAGAGCCACTATTTCAGAGCCTTTTCTGTGCATTTCCTTCAAGCACTGTACAGTGTACGGATGTGAAAGGGAGGGCAGACCAGTGTGGAAGTTAGAGTATTTATATCTTGTGCTTTGAGAGTTTATTTGGTAGATTCAAGACACCTTATATCAAAGTTATTCCTTTTTCTTATCTGTTGTTCTGTCAAACCCTCATTTTTTGGGTTATTGCATTCAAATGGCCTTAACTTGCAAATAAACCATAGGATATCCTCTGTTCTTTGTAAAATGCAAGTTAAGGGGGTTTATTTTCATATTTTAAAAGCTTTGGAACAGGATACTAAGCCAGAGAATTTCAAGAGCAAGCCCTAGGTCAAGAATCTCAATGTTCTTGACTAGGAGTTG
The DNA here is from genome assembly GCA_027943335.1 of Chamaecyparis obtusa. NCBI lineage: Eukaryota > Viridiplantae > Streptophyta > Pinopsida > Cupressales > Cupressaceae > Chamaecyparis > Chamaecyparis obtusa. The sequence goes on from BSBK01000164.1 coordinate 2,107,166, forward strand.
ATGGATTATGCAAGATCAGAGGGTAGTGGCAAGTAAAGGACCTCAAACCTTGTTGAATCTAGATCTTTAGAGCATGGTGGACATCTTCAAACTCTGATCTTGGTTTCATGCACCCATTTTCAATGCCTTGTTTTGGAACCCACACCCAAAGGCATGCATTAGGTCTGCGGACTCAATAAGGAAATTGATATGCTGGAGTGGATTCAGGGTCTGGGAGTTGGAGGATTGTTAGAACATCAAAAAGGGTACTCAAAAAACATATAAGTTCATAAGGTCCTTTGTCAAATTGAAGAGTTATTGCTGCAGAACAGGTTTTGGAGACCTACTAGAGTCACTAGGTCTATTTGGACCCGTTTGGACCACGACACACAGTAGCATCTATGAAGAAGAAGTTTGGTATGCAATGGTCTTGAAACCTCCTGAGAAATTCTTGGTATGCATTTGTGTGGTGCAAAAGCTTCGTTGAAAGAGAAAAAGAAGAAAAGAATAGAAATGATTTTTTTTCTTTTTATGTCATATACTGTAACCAGCTACTTATAACTTGCAAAAATTATTATAACCATTTGAAATTGAAACTTAGTTTAATGTGAAACTGAGAACTGCTTTATTAGAGCTTTCTGTGATTTAGATTCAGACATCAAGAACATTGTTTGCCTAATATTGTGATTAATGTTTATTTATTAATATCTCATACTGACAAACAATTGATAATTGTAGGGAAAACGTCATTGGGGGTCTTTGAGGATCCACCAGAAGCCAAGGAGAAAATGTATTCAAATGCTAAAGATGGTGTAACAGTCCTTACAGCTGTTGAACCTTGCTGTGTAGATCATCTCCGATTCTCCAAGTTCAACAGTACTGTGGTATTCCTTTGGATACTTCTAATGGTAAATTTCAGACATCAAGTTCTTTTCGTATGAAACTACTACATTTGTAATCTGTAGTTTTAAACTTTTAGTTTATAAATTTTCATCAGCTTTAGTTCGTATGCTGCCATTTCAAGTATGATTAATGAAGTTACCTTTATCACAGGATGAAAGTGAGCAGTCAACATACTGGTACGGGGCTGGCAGCATTGATACGGTGACTAGGGCATCGTTTAATGGTGGTATTGTGTTTTCCCGTATTTAGGGCATCGGCCTTTTGAAGCATTGCCTTCATCTTTCTTAAGTCTGAGTTTTAAGTTTGTTTATCTCTCTCGGTGCTGTTGAAAATACAAATGACAACGTTCTTGTTTGTTTTGCCCTTATATCCCGATGTGATTTCGCGGAGGGTTACGGCGCTGTTGAAAACACAAATGAAAACACAAATCCCTTGTGTAATTGCCACTTGAAGGAGGACAGTCACTGTAAAGACAACATGATAATGTACACTTACAGCCCGTGTACATTATCATGTTGTCTTTAGAGTGACTATCCTCATTTGTTGAAGAAGAAAAGCATTAATGTGGCTGAATAGCAATACATTCAAGTGGCAATCACACAAGGGACAGTCACTGTGAGATGTCCTCATTTGTGACTGTCCTTACAGTGAGTGTACATTATCATGTTGTCTTTAGAGTGACTGTCCTCATTTGTTGAAGAAGAAAAGCATTAATGTGGTTCAATAGCAATACATTCAAGTGGCAATTACACAAGGGACAATCGATCACTGTGAGATGTCCTCATGTGTGACTATCCTTGTCACAAATGAGGACATCTCATAATGACTGTCCCTTGTGTAATTCAAGTGGCAATTACACAAGGGACAGTCACTGTGAGATGTCCTCATTTGTGACTATCCTTACAATGAGTGTACATTATCATGTTGTCTTTAGAGTGACTGTCCTCATTTGTTGAAGAAGAAAAGCATTAATGTGGTTCAATAGCAATACATTCAAGTGGCAATTACACAAGGGACAATCGATCACTGTGAGATGTCCTCATGTGTGACTATCCTTGTCACAAATGAGGACATCTCACAATGACTGTCCCTTCTGTAATTGCCACTTGAATGAGGACAGTCACTGTAAAGACAACATGATAATGTACACATACAATGAGTGTACATTATCATGTTGTCTTTACAGTGGCTGCCCTCATGTTGTATATTCTTCTTTGTAGATGCTACTATGTGCTAGGGAACTTCTTAGAACTGTTGGTATATTCTTACAACTTGTTACACCTGGGATATTCTTCTCTGTAGATGCTACTATGTGCTGTGGTCCAAACGGGCCCATAAATGTGGTTGAATAGCAATACATTCAAGTGGCAATTACACAAGGGACAGTCACTGTGAGATGTCCTCATGTGTGACTGTCCTTGTCACAAATGAGGACATCTCACAGTGACTGTCCCTTGTGTAATTGCCACTTGAATGAGGACAGTCACTGTAAAGACAACATGATAATGTACACAAGTACCGTGAAGGTAGTTGCAAGTTACGGCTGTTTCATTGCATACCTGAAACAATGAAGATGTTACGGTCCACAAAACATTTGTGCTTGAAAGATGAACAAATAAAATTAAACTTCTAAATAACCAAAGCCGCTAACAATAAATTCAACACAGATATGTCCTCATTTCTGGGTATTTTAGCTCTGTAACAGCTGAATACCAGATTACATAATAATGACAAAAGAAAAATAAACCCAACGTACTCAGAAATTGTAGCTATGATTTCGCGGAGGGAATCTCTCTCGGCACTGTTGAAAATACAAATGACAACATTTCTCTACATTATCATGTTGCCTTTACAGTGACTGTCCCTTGTGTAATTGCCACTTGAAGGAGGACAGTCACTGTAAAGACAACATGATAATGTACACTTACAGCCCATGTACATTATCATGTTGTCTTTAGAGTGACTATCCTCATTTGTTGAAGAAGAAAAGCATTAATGTGGCTGAATAGCAATACATTCAAGTGGCAATTACACAAGGGACAGTCACTGTGAGATGTCCTCATTTGTGACTATCCTTACAGTGAGTGTACATTATCATGTTGTCTTTAAAGTGACTGTCCTCATTTGTTGAAGGAAAAAAGCATTAATGTGGTTCATTAGCAATGTATTCCCAGCATCTGTACCTGCATCTCTCTTATATACTACAAGTTTCTTGCCATCAGAAATTGCAGTTCCCTCACGTGACATTGATGGTGAAGTGTTCTTTTCAAAACCATCATCTGTGGTTACCAATGCTCCTGTTTTAGGCAATAAGTTTGTTGCATTCCATGAGCCATTGGTCAAGTTTCTTCTACGAGCTTCTGATGCCTCAAAATCTACGCAGCGCCTACGCATGCCTCGTTGTGGTTGATTATCATTCTGTACATGAATTATAATGAGTAATCAATTTTGGGCCTTGGAATCTTGTATGTAACATGCACAGGCATTTCATGGCTAAATGAATCTATTTTAAAAGCATCAACTTTTCTTACATGATGCTGGATACATAAGTAGAACAAGCGTATATCAAATTGGAAGCAATCAGAACTCCACAATGACATATTATTTAGAGTACTCTTCAGTTTAAGTAATAATGCATATATTGACACTGTAAAGACAACATGATAATGTACACTCACTGTAAAGACAACATGATAATGTACACTCACTGTAAGGACAGTCACAAATGAGGACATCTCACAGTGACTGTCCCTAGTGTAATTGCCACTTGAATGTATTGCTATTCAGCCACATTAATGCTTTTCTTCTTCAACAAATGAGGATAGTCACTATAAAGACAACATGATAATGTACACTCACTGTGAGTGTACATTATCATGTTGTCTTTAGAGTGACTATCCTCATTTTTTGAAGAATAAAAGCATTAATGTGGCTGAATAGCAATACATTCAAGTGGCAATTACACTAGGGACAGTCACTATGAGATGTCCTCATTTGTGACTGTCCTTACAGTGAGTGTACATTATCATGTTGTCTTTACAGTGGCTATCCTCATTTGTTGAAAGAAAAAAGCATTAATGTGGTTCATTAGCAATGTATTAAATAAATTTTATTTTTTTAATCCACCCACAGGTGTCGCAATTACGACAGCAACCCGTCGCAATGCGATGCAGGTGCCCGTCGCAATTGCTTGGGAGGTCCGTCGCGATTGCGACGGCCCTCTGAAGCCATGCGACGGGGGGGCGATGCCCATGCCGCTAACAAATCTTAGTCACATTGTGACGGGATATGTGTCGCAATTGCGACGGCTACCCATAGACGTCACAATTTGTGACTAAAAAATAGCGACGTCTATGGGTGTTGCTATTGTGACACATAGCTGTCGCAATTGTGACACATAGCCATCGCAAAATGCCCCCAAATGTATTAGTGACCCTCTTCGGCTATACGGAGCTTTCCTCTAAATCTATTTGAAAAATCGGGCAAATCTTGTCAACACCAGGTGTGGACGCCCACCCCGGATGCATTGAGTAAAAACCAATGCCTCTATCCCCATAAAGCTCAGCCCATTTTTTATCAATTCCCTTTGCAATCTCTTGTTGTGAGCATACTGTATTGTTCCGTCAAAACTACCTTCACTGAACTGCAAGTCACTAGTCAAAGGAACAATGTACATTCCAACATATGAAATAGTAATTACAAGCGCATTTAGTGCAGCCTTCTCCAATGATGATAAAAAAAATTATGTGACTGTGAAAGTTCTGGCTATATTTATTTCAAAATTTAGCTCGAGCCCATCAATAGTTGTTACACATTTATGCTCCATCGAAACAACATTGTTCACCAGGACACAAAATGGTTGGTTCTTTGATATAAAATTAGATGCAAAAGCCTTGACATCCTTCAAAATGTGATTGAACATCCCTTACTTGTCTACGGTGTGCATACTCCTTATATCAATCTTTGAAAACCTTTGCATATCTCTCAATTTCATCCTTGGCCTTCCTTTCCATTCTTACATGCAATGGCAGGAAGAACTTGTAGATCTCTTAATTCTTTATAGGTTGCAGTAGCCACTCACAAACTTGCATCTTCAACTGAGTCCAAAACCTAAAGACGCTGCAATTTTAGACACCTGCATACAATCTGCTCCAACTTTCTAATGAAGGACTATTGCTTGTTCAGGTATGAAATAATTAGAGAAATAGTCTACTCCTAAATGCATCAATTGTGGAGCTCTTAACATGAGTTGATAGAACTATCCAATAGAAATAGATGCATTCAACTTTAGCTTCTTTGAGAGAAGGGGATCGTGCCTCTAATCTTTCAAATACATCAAAATTTATCAGGGCTACCAAATAGTCAAAGCCAGGGCACACTAATGTGGTAGTACTCTGTGGAAAGAAACTTAACCAATCAACTCTATTGTCAATGATTTCAACTTCATTCCATTATGTTGGTGCATATATTTATTATGCTGGCACATTTCATGCTCACATTGGCCTTGACTGACTGCATACAGGCACCCTTCAATTTTATAGCACTGGTTTCCTTACATTGGCTGCCCATATATGGTTCGCTGGCACAGTTTCAAATTCAAAATGCAAGCATCTTATGTTTAAAATTTAGCTCATTGGATGTTCCGTATAATACTTGGAGACCAATGTTTGCAACCTCCTCTATTAACATGTGCTCTTTATACTTATGTGAACACCCAAAATGTTTGCGCCTAGATGCCCTTTTAAAACTCATCTTCCAACTCTCTGGGCAATATTTTCTTTATGTTGCATATGGTGTGGTGTGTAGCACCTTGCATTTGGTGTATAGAGAACACCATCAACAATCGTATGCCATGTTCCCTAAGCTCTTCTATTTCACGAACTCTCTTCTCAAGACTCAGAGTAGCATCCTCTATTTTCAACCCATTCATATTATCATATTCTCTCCTATATTCATCTCCAGAGAGAGCAAACATAACTTTCTTTTCCAAAGAAGAAATAACTTTCATTCGAGGAATTTTACTTTTAACTTTTTAAAAACCTCAATAAGGCCTCCCCCAAAAAGATCTTCTACATGTTCATAGAGATCTGGGGGAGGCAATCTAATCATGTCAGTCATCTTAACTTTTCTAGACATACAAACCAGACCATCAATTGCTTTACAGATATCTCAAACTTCTCCCTGTCCAATTTCAACAGCTTGCAATAGTAACTCTTTGGACAGAAAATCACAGTATCCCTCAATCATTAGTACTTCTTCAGCACTTCCTGCAAGCAATAAATCTAACTTGGACATCTTCATATGTTCAATTGTTGGATTAATCACAAATTGATCTCCTATCAGGCTAACCCGCATACCTACAATAGTTCATGATATTGGCACTTCGGATAACGCTAGTGCAGCTACAGCAACTGTAATTGTAAGTGAATCAGGAGAATGTAAACCATCATAACTCAAAACCCATGAAAGTATCTTTGTCTCTTGATAGAATCCTTTCATGATTGTTGGCCGCAAAGGTTTGTTAATCAGCCTAGATCATCCGCCACACAAACAAATGTGTATATAACAATCTCTCCATCTGTCACTTTAACAGACCCACTAGCTTATCTTCCAATTACACCTGTCTCCACAAGAATATGTCCATCTCCCAAACTTCTTCAAAATCCATAAACATGTTGAAAAAACTTTTTGATCAATCCAAATCTCCGTATGGGTATAACAGCTCTGCCTTTAGAGAAAACACCTTATCCTTCACAAAATTTGGTACTCTCTCACGAATATTCTCAATACGTTCAAAATGATCTTGCTTCTTGATAATTGGTAGAGACTGATCTGTAGAAGAGGGTATCAACATACCATTTTGTCTTTTCAAACCTTTGAATTTGAAAATTTAAAAGAAGTGTACTTTCATTCACAACTTCACTTACTGAAAAAGATTATTTTTTAAATGCACATAATGAAGATGACATTGGCCTATAAAATAATCAGGCAGGTCGGGCCCCAAGTGGGTCCGGCCTAAAAAAAATTTGAACTCAAACACTTTAGCATCAAAAGTGATCTGGATGACACTTCCACCAACTGGATGTGATCTGGACAACACCGAAGACATAAAAACTTGATTTCTAATAACCTTTGCCAAGTCACCAAATCTCAATAAAATGCCTCCAGAACTAGCCTCAAAAACTCACCCACTGAAACTTTCACAAACTGGCAACCTGGGCACTGATTCATCTCAAAACAAGGTACATGAATCCACAATCATCTTTCCCAAAAGATCAAGTGGCTAATTGTAATTAAACACCAACGTCAGCATATTCTAAATATTCAGGATTCAAAATAGCAAAATATGCATAAACTGAGTTTAGAATTGGCTTCAGAAAGTGGTTAAATGGATTGGCAGAGACCCCAAAATCTTCAGACAAGTACTCTTTCAAGTCTACAATATGGATCATCCTTTAATTATGCCTAACCTTGAACTAGGTGCAAATGGCAAGACGCCAAAGTATGCCACTTTAGAAAACTAAACTGTGCATTCACTCTAAAACTTAATAATCTGCAAAATGAAATGGCCCTAGCAAATAGGTCAAATGGGCACATGGGGGGCTAGAAATTGGCTTGAACAATCTCTCTCATGCCTAAAGCACGATGCAACAACCTGCATTTCATTACCAATCACACTTTTCAAGATACAACATCACAAACAAGGCCTCCAACTGAACTGTACAACTGATCCTCATTAAAATGTTGGAAACTACGAACATAATCAGATTGGCAAATAGCTCAAATAGATTGATCATGACCTAAAAAAATTCATAGTAGCACTTTGTCATGATTAAAATATGGGGGAACATTCAATTATCCAATCCACTTAATCTAGTGCAAGTTGCAAGGCTTCAAAGTAGGGCATTGAGAATTCTGCACTTTCACATTTCGGGAAACTTAATTTATTGCAAACAGAATGGCTTGGGAAAACCTATCATATGAACTCATATGAATCTGCAAATGAAAATAAAATTTCTCTCTCATGTCTACAAAACCTCAGACCAATCCTTATATCATGAAACATTATCAAGTCAAAGATGTAATCATGCAAAGTAGGCCATTTGCTAAAATCAGGCAATATGCAGAATGCTGACTTGAGTGAACACCCTGAAAACAACTATCTCTGAAACTCACCAAATCTGATAACTGAAAGTTGTAAACCATTCCATTTACTCCATGATAAGTTTTTAACATGTTCCCCAATTGGTATGTCATGAAAATCACCGGGTCACATTTTACTTGCACTTCAAGTAGGCAACTTCAAAAAGTTTTTAGGGATACTCACCTTGCCTTAGAGAAAATTTTAAATTGGTCACTCCAAATTTGTGCCAAATTTGCAAGTACCAATAGTATATTGATCAGAAAGATTTGAATGAGCTGAACATTGATCTGTAAACTACAATTGAAGTTGTTTCAAGGCAGATCATCTACTGTTACATATTTAACCATTGTACACAGTCAAATCTCTTAACCGAGTGGACTATGAAAGTCTTTTGATGTTTCATTCATAGAGTGAACATTGTTATCCTGTCAACCCCAAAGTGATTGTTGGTTGGATGATAATTTCTCATCTAAAATCCTCTAACAAGGTCACACCTAATGGTGTGTTTGTAACCTTTAACAGGGTTGGGTCTTCACCGACCTCACTTCAAAAGAGTGAACAATTTTGGGTTGCCGGTCCCAGGTGGTTTTTCCCTTCATAGGGTTTCCACGTTAAATCTCTTGTGTTATGTGTTGATTTTGATATTTGTTTGTTATCATACTTTTCATATTACATGTGAGATTTGATCGGTAACTATTATAAAGTTTAGACTGACAATCGGTAAAAACACAGACAGTGAAAATATTTTATGTTTACCGAGTAGTAGAAGTTGAAGAATTTATCTTGGATTATACATTTTGTTTTGGGACACTGGATAACTGATTCACCCCCCTCTTAGTTATTCTAACACAAATCTACCACCAATGGATCTATTTCTAGATCTACTACTGAATCCGTATCTAGAATCATATGTAGTATGAACATACTTATGATAATTAGAGAAATAAAAATCAAATAAGTAGGGTTTGTTCATAGTTTTTCTCCTACATACATTTCTAGTGTGACCTAGTTTTCAACAGTTATAACAAGTAGGCCTATTAGGTTTCTTACCAGCATTGCTTGGCACTCCTTCTAGTCTTGTGGCTTCTTAGGTTCATATTTGGATGACTGTCCAACTTCAAATGTCCCTTGACCAATGTAACCATTATCAGTTTTACCATTATTTCTCCTTTGATTATTCAATTGTTCAATAAGATTTTGTGAGCTTTCATTGTAATTTATCAATTGCTCATTGATTTATTTCTTAGATTGCACCTCATTCTTTGGTTTTTCCTTCTCATCTCTAAGTCTTTCATTCTCACTTATGACTTGTAGATTTTCTTCAGCTACATCATGCATCTGACTTATGTATAAGGTAAATTCTTGCCTTAGTTTATTAAGTCCATCTTTAGCCTTTAGGGCATCCTCAAAAATCTTTCTTTCACTTTCAGTTGTTCTCTTTCCTTCTATATCTTCACACATCTTGACAGATTGAATTTCAAGTTCTCTTTTCATATTTGTCACTTCTTCTTTAAGTCCTTTATTCTTTTCCATCAGATTTGTAATTTCTTCTTCAAAATCTTCAGACCTACTACCTTCAAATAGTTGTTCAATATAGTCTTGACTCTCATTTAGTTGTTCAATAATTTTTCTCCTTATTGCCAATGATTTCTTTAGTTTTTCTTTCCTCTCATGGATCATCTTGTGTGCATTCTCAAGTTCCATTTCATGCTTGAAACTCTTCATAGTTATAGATCTTTCCCTCAAGCTGTTGGACTTATCAATAAGAGAACCAATGCTCTGATACAAATTTTTAGAGTTCTTAGGCACTAATAGGAGGGTGAATTAGTACAAACAAATTTAAAACTAATTCAACCACCGATCTGATTAACCTTACTGATACCTTCCAAATAGTAAAGCATATAACTGAAGTAAATAAATAAAAGATAGCAATATTATACATCCACAAAATCATCACACATGACACAATTATTTTTGCATGGAAACCCTTGGTTAGATGGAAAAAGTATGGTGGGGATGACAACCACAAGCCCACTACTATAGTAAATGGGTTTTCCCTATTAGGAGCTTACAATTACCCTTTTTTGAGGGTTCACCATGGTAGGACTGATTAGTACCTTGTTATAAGTACAATCAGATTTGTTAGCACTTAAACTTGTAGATGATTAAATGGGTTCAAAAACCTCTGAAATTAAAACTCTTATACTCCCAATAGTTTCATCTAACACAATTCAAATGCTAAGGTGCTAAGGTTAAAAACCTTCTTCGCTTCGAGTATGATACTCAAATGGATTTACCTTTCTTAACAGCTTCTACAAAGCATTACAATAGTGATCTATGTGCTTGATATAGATGATTCTTTTTAGAAACATACAACAAATGTAAATGTGAATACATGCAAATCAAGCAATAACCAGTGCCTTATTCATTGGGCATTAGAGTCAAACCCTACATCAACAGAATCCTATCAAAATAGAAATACTAAAACTTAAATGAAATGCCTGACACTCCATTATCCCAACTACTAACCCTACTATCAAATTCATACATGGATAATTAATTCCCAAAGACCTCCCTTAAGATTTATTTCTTTCCTTGAAAGAAACTCAAGCTCAACCCCTATATCTACCTTGTAAACAATGCATTAAAGAGCCTTACAATTTAATACATAAAAGAACTTAAACATCCATATGCGAAGATAACTAGAATTAGCCAAGAAGTTATAGTATTTTTGTATTAATATATCAATTGTATCAGTACATTTTGATAGATACTTCTAAGAAAATAAGATCCTATATTCAGAACTCTCTTTACAAAGTATTATCAACCACCACTACAAAAGAAGAAAAATTACTATTTATATCACTGGCTATCTTGGAATCCTCAAAGAAAGGATGCAACAAGCTTCGGATAGCCAGGAAAGTGACTTTCACTATAGACAAAAAGTACAAACATGATGACAAAGATTGGAGAAAATAGAAAGTAGTTCCCAACAAATGGAATCTTCATAGCTGGCACCTTCGTCTGAGGATATTTCAGAGTAGTTGCTTGAGTTTGTTACATGAATTATGACCACCAATACAAGATAACTTACATCATTCTTTGTTTGATACATGCTCTCCCTAAAATTTTGTATCAGGTGCTAGGTGTACTCTATTCTTCTTCTTCTGCCTCCAGCTCCATGACAGCTAGTTTCTTTTTCTTTTTCTATTTCTTTGTGCTTTTGTCCTAGGCTACTACATCGTCATCTAAGGGCCAATCATATCCCTACAAATCCTACAATGATTTGATCTACAAATCCCACCTGGAATCAATGATGCCTTTAACATCTGCAACAAACTTTATGCAATCATTTTCAACTTTGATCAAGCTGTCTATTATGTTGTTGCATCCTTCTAAGTCCAAAGAACCATCACCACTAAGGAAAGCCTCTTTCTTAATCATTATTTGGCCCATGCATGACTTCCACTCATCTATACTTACTATACTTCCATCATTATTATAAACAGAGGGCAAATACTTACTATAATCTTTATCAAACATGGCCAGCTTGGCCTTCACCTGATTTGATTTTCCTTTGAAAAACTTTGAAATGGCCCTGACAACCCCTATCTTTTCAAACACTTTTGTGACTACCTCAGGGATATCAGGCTTACATTGCTACAAGGCATCAAGCTTCTCAAATAATATAATCCTTCCAGACCAAACACTGAAGAGTGGCTTTAAATTAGCTAGTGACTCATTTACCTTTTCATTTTCTTTATGCAATAGGACAACTGACTGATGGACTGAGTCCATTTTCTCCTTTATTTTTTCCAGACTATGTTGCAAAACATCTAACATGGTCTTTAAGGCTTCATCCAGCCTTACCTTTTATAGATCTTTTGATGGCCTGTAAGGAATTTCTACCTCTAGCTGCAGGGAGGGGGCCTCAATTTGCAAAAGGAGGAGGAGGAGCTTCCTTTGAATCTTCCTCAAGCTTGGCCTTTAGATACTCTAGTTCATCCTCCATTTTCTTGATTTGCATTAATTTTAAATCTTTGTCCTTAGCAACCTTCATTGAATTTTCAAACAACCAAGCATATATGTCTACCAATTGGGTTGTCTTTGCTTCATTAAGGTGGGAAAAGTGTGTCACTACCTTGGACACCTCAAGATCAATGGTATTTTGAACAGTCCAGACAATTTTATCTCCATCCATCTTATCTTCAATACTCACCAGAGATGGATTTTGAGTTCTAGGACCAAGAGACCATAATGCAACGACCTGAGAATTAGGGTCATATCCACTTCTTCTTATCATGTCTCCTATATGAACCTCATAGGATAGGCTACCCTTTGGCTACTTTCTTATCTGATCTATGATGAAAGCTGAAGTCAAGTCCCATCCAGGGGTCAAAAGCATTCCACTTGATTTTACCATCTCTTTGGCCTCCTTAATAGTAATCTTCTCAAGGCTTGGGTCTTAAGATGTGAGAGCACTCATAGTCTCCTCACTCGGTTCCATTCCCTTAGGAAGAGCCTTTGCAACCTCTTGTGACTTCTTCCAAATGAGGAAGTTCCTAAATTCTTCACTTTTGATGAACTGGTCATCACTAAGGAACTCTTCTTGATATAACTCTCTCTCATCCTTTCCTAACAATAGAGGTAGTTCCTCTTCCTCTTTGGACACTATTTTCTTACCCTCTCTGATAGCTTTTCTCAATTGATGATGATATGCTTTGTTACCAAGTACCAGAGCAGAAGCTCTATCCATTATCCTTTTCTATTTCCTCTCCTTAGAAGGTTCACCTACCTCAACCATTTGTTTCTTCAATGGTGGCTTTGAGGTATCCCCTGCTTCTGGTGGGTCTTGAGTTAAATCAATGATTGGTGAGTCCCTATTTTGAGGTGGACTATCACCTTCTTGTGATTCATCAATGTATTCCTCATAATATATGGTAGAATAATGCTCCTCTAGTACATCCAATTCCTCCTTAATCAAACCCTCCATCTGGCTTGACAGGGTGCCATACATTTCAACCATTTTTTCCATCCTCTTCAAGTATGGGAGACCAGGGAAAAACACTCCAAAATCAATCTTAGCTGCTTTGAGTTTGGCCTCCAATCTCAACAAGTCAAAGTACTTGGTCCATCTCCTACTAGCCTCATCTTTATCTAAGATGTTCCTTATGACATCTTCCTCATCCAAGCCCTCATGATCCATCATTGTACCAATGTTGGGAATCAGGGTCATTCTTGCAATCTTGATGAAATCTTTAGGATCAATGTATCTACAATTACCAAAAATCATCTTGAAGTGATTCAACCAACTACTGAGTTCATCCAATGCTCTCTTTCCAATCAGGAAACTACCTATCCTGAATTGTCTTGGTGTAAAATTTTCCTTCCTATGAGGTGCACAAAATCTCTTTATCAGTCCAAATTAACTTCCATATAAATTCTAATAGGGAAACCCTAGGTGGTACAAATTTTGGAAGTAAATGTGGGGGTTGAGGGCAGCCATAAACTCTGATAACTGTGAAATTCTCCCCCAGGTAGAAGTCACCCCAATTGTGGTTTCCTTTCCTATTATTTTCATACTGCATGGGCCTCAAAAGCTGCAAAACCTTGCTTTGCAACCTCACCACATTTGTCCCCAATGACTGCAGAATTGGAAAAATAAAGAAATTTTGGAACACATAGAAATCACACTCATTAGAGGTATAATTCCATACTCTCATCCAGTATTGCACTGGATTAGGATGGCCTTCAAATGTAAGCCTTAGCTTCAGGATCCTCACATCCAAACTATTGACATTGAAATATAAAATTAGGTGCATCATGAGGGAATAATGCATGAACCTAATAGGCCTCTTATTCTCTTTCACAACCATCAAACCCTCATGCATTCTATTGATTACATACTGGATGTAATCATAGTCAGTGTTGGCATGGGAATTTTGAATGTCCAAAATTATCATTAGCAGATCAGCAGGCAATTTTTCTTCATCTCCATCCATCCCTAGAACTCTACACAATCCATGACATAAAAAATTCATATAGAAGTTGAGGGATTTAAACTCATATGGGGCATTCATGCTTGTTGGGAGAGGAGCTATGTATTTACCCTATTTCAGGATATGCCTGACCATTTGACTTTTTACAAACCCAATATGACTTGCATACTTTTTCCTTTCTTTCTTCAAGTCTATCTCAGTAGATGAGGAGGAATAGAAATCAAAAGATTTCATAAATGACCCCCTATCTAAGGTTACCAGGGTAGACTGATCTTCTCTCTGAATGGTTTTTAAAATAGGGTCATATAATCTAGCTAGCTCAATTATTAGGTCAACATCTAAGAAAACATCTAGCACAATTAACTTTGCCATCCCGAAAGCCCAAGCATTGCAAATTGGTATAGCTTTATGCCTATTATTGAAAAAGTAAGAAAATATTGAGTAACCTGAACTAGGAGTGATAGGGTCTCTGCACTTGTCCATTATATCCTCTAAAGCCATATCAATAGCTTTCTTGTTCTGGTTGGACCCAGGAAGCAATTTGAGGAACTCATCTAAATAATTGGGCTTCCCTTTATCTTCATTGCTCTATTCTTTGGCCGCTCCACTGGATGATGCGACGCTCAACTCTAGTTGACTCATCTTGGAATATGAATACTTCATTTCTCTAAAATTTCTTTTCACTTCTCACTCACTACTCTGCTTTGAAAATCACAACTATCTTCAGAAAACTCAAACACAGAAAAGAATGAGGTCCTGTCTATTTATCATTGAGAATTGAATGTGTGCAATCACCAAAATTGTTACAAATCAAGCCTCGATCACTTCTACATTCAATTATGCATATTACCAACTTCAAATCAAGGCTAGCCATGGTGTGGATGTTGATAGGTTGATTTTAAAAACTAGAAATAAAGCAAAAAAGAAATGATCATTGTTCAACTTTAAAACCCTTAATGACTTATGAAAACCCTCATTAAAACCTGATTGGATGGCTTTTTACTTTTTGCCAACTTGAAAAAGTATTTTTTTACATAGGAAATGGCACATAACCTTTCATTGATGAACTCTTAACTCGACTTGATTCAGAGATCCAGTGAACAAAGGCTCTCACGATCTCTAAATGAAATGTTAACCATGGGTTTAATTTGGAGATCCAGTGACAAAGCAATTCATGCGATCTCAAAATGATTTTCTAACTCATGACTTTACTTGGAGATTCAACAACCACTGTTGATCCCAAAGATGATCAATGGTCCTCAAACTATCCTTGAAACTCATGATAACCCTATCACAATTTAGAGGATAAGCGACCGAAGGCACCCTCCAGTTCTCAGAGCATTTATGTCAACCATGATTTAACTCAGAGAATGAGTGACCAAAGACTTCGCCCATTCTCACAATCTTCTACTTAACCCAAGAACAATCTGGAGATTCAGCAAACAAATCTCTTCTTAAACCCGTGCATTTGAAACCTTGACCATAGTAAACATCTGAAGAATCAGCAACTACATCTATCTCTTAATCTCGAAATGCCTGGCTTAACTCTTGATTTACCCCATGACTCAGTGAACAAAGTAATCTCGTGATCTCTGAATGAAATACTTAACCTTGGGTTTGTTATGAGATCGGGCGAACAAAGGTATTCGGTGAATGCTTTCCTTAACTTGAGTTTCATTCCTAGATTAAGTGTTGGTCGTAGATCATGAAAAAAATCAATGGTTTTCACTGGTTCACTAAAAATTTTAAACCTTTACCATTTAATCATGAGATTCATCGAATGCCTAATTCATTGAATCTCCAAATAACTTAGAACTTTGCTACTTTATTCTGAGAACCCACGACTAAAGAGAATACAAGTCTTTATCATACTTAGTCGTCAGATCGCCAAATCGAATGGGGCTTTACTAATTGATCATGAGATTTCATGAATGCACTATTCATTGAGTCGCTAAATGATTTGGGACTTCACCATCTTTTCCCAAGATCCAGCGACTGAAGAAAGTTTCACCTTTTGCCAAATTACTTTATCGGAGTCATCAAACATAGTGAACATGATAACATGCCTCAATCATTGAATCGTTGAATGATTTTTTGTAGGCTCCATTCCTTATGAGATTAAGAAACCATCATTGATCTTGGGGATGATCAATGGTCCTCACTAAGTCACCATAAAACATAGAGCATGACCAACCCATTCAGAGAATAAGAGAAAACTACCACACCCATTCGTTGAATGTTAAGAGAAAACCACCTGGGATTAAGAGATTAGGAGACCACACAGTTGCTAAATTGCTGGAAGAAAGACTAACTATGGCCTAGACTGGGAGACTCAGTGACCGAAGGAAAATGTAACAAGGATTAACACACAATCACTAGTTTATTGAAAGACTTAGTGACATGAAAAATTATCATGCGATTCAGCGAACACTGAGGAAAAAGAAAGACCACGTCACAAAGGAAAATCTTAAGTGACCGAAAAAGGTAACATGGAAACATAAGAACTAGGGTACACTTAGGATTTTTGAAGGATTAAAACCTTACCAAGGGCAAAAATACCTAGGGAAAGGATTTACAAGCATAAACACGACTGACTTTGAGGAGTTTAAGCCCTAGACCAGACAAAAATAATTTGCAGAGACATAGAACAAGGACCTAGAGCAAAAAATCTCAAAAAACCTAAAATATACCCAACAATGGCTCTATTTGAGGATGCTTGAATGCAATTTCATAACAAGAAACCATGAATCTCTGGGTGGTAGACCACAAAACCCTAACCTAAAGCAAGAAGAAAGCACACAATAGAAACAAACACACATGTACATATATAGAAAGCTATTGTGCATGGAAAAGAAAGAGAATGAATTGAAGAAATACTTCAGGAATTGTCCATGCACTAGCAATTCATGTTCCTCACCATTCAAATTTCTTAAAAAATATGAATCCTCTCCATGAATCTGATGAATAATGAAAGGCCCTAACCATAGAGATTCAAATTTTTTATGTTTTCCTTTGTCTTCAGCCCTCGCATTCCATTGAAGAACCATATCATCGGGCTAGAATTTTCTAATGGTAGCTCTTTTGTCAAAAAGATACTTCATTTTCTATTGTAACTTCACATTTTCTTTTTGACCTTCCCTTCTGAGCTCATCCAACTCAACTAACTGAATCATCTTTTCTTGCAATGGATCACTGATTTCCATATCTTCTTCTTTTATGAACTGGTAGATAGGTAACAAATTATTTACAAGAAGTATTGACTTTACACCATAAACCATCTCAAAAGGGGATTTCCCTATTGCTTTCTTCTCAACAATTATATCTACCCATAATGCCAATTTTAATTTTGCATGCCAACTCCTTTTATTATTTTCCAGAGTCTTCTTTAAAATTTGTAGAATGCTCTTGTTACTAGATTCTGCTTGCCCATTGGCCTATGGATGGTATGGGGATGAGTATGATATAATTATTCCCATCTCTAAGAAAAATTCAGTAAATTATTGTGACCTAAAGCTCATTGCATTGTCTACAACTAGTTTGATGGGGACACCAAACCTAGTAATTATATTGTTCATTAAAAATTGAGTCACAACTGTACTAGTTTCCCTTTTAGTTGGGATGGCTTCAATCCATTTGGTAAAATAATTAGTGGCCACAAAAATGTAACTATGTCCACTAGATTTCTTAGCAAATTATCTAATAAAATCCATGCCCCACATGGCAAAGGGAGCTTCTGCAACCACAGGGTTTAATAACAGGGCACCTAAGAATTTTAACTTTTTTGAAAACCTCTGACATGGCTCACATTTCCTGACAAATGAATGAGTGTCTTTAAACAACATAGGCCAATAGTATCCAGCCCTTAGAATCTTATGAGTTGTAGACCAAGCTAAATGATGCCCTCTGCATAACCTAGAGTGCATCTCTTGCAAAATATTTTCATATTGGTTTTTGTCTAAATAAAAAAGTAATATTCCATCATTGTTCTTCCAAAAAAAATAACCTTGTATCATCACATACCTCTGAGCTTGCAATCTCAAGCTTCTTCTTTGATTACCATTCAACTCTTGTGGGTAGCTAGGATGTTTGAGGAAATGAATAATATTTGTGTGCCACGGTTGCATCTCAATACTAGTCACATTTCCTCCACCAATGACAACATTATTTACTTGTACAAGATCCATATTCTCCTCTTTCATCAGCTTTGCAAGTCCCAAACCTCTTACAAGCTTGGTAATGTGGAGCTCTATATCAAATTCTTGGATCCTATTAATCCACTTACATCTCTTTCCAGTGACCTCACTCTGAACTAAGATGTCCTTTACTATTCCATGACATACATATGCATTAACCTTAGCACAAACAAGATAAGGTCTAAAGGCCTTGACTACCTTGACTAGTGCATATGCCTGCTTTTCCATCAATTCATAGTTCAACTCAGTAGATTGCAATGATTTACTAAAGAAGGCAATGGGATGTTCAAATCCTTCTTCATCCTTTTGTAACAGAATAGCTGCAATTGTGTGAAAAGATGCAAAGGAAAACAATGAGAAAGGCTTGGAAAAGTCAAGAGATATCAAGATAGGGGCCTCTTGGATTGCTTGCTTGATCTTTTCAAAGGCTTGGTGAGCTTCACAATTCCAATCAAATTTTACATCTTTCTTTAGGAGCTTGACTATGGGTTTGACTAGTTCTACAAACTTAGCAATAAACCTCCTGACAAAATTAATCTATCCCAAAAAGGACTGCACACCTTTGATATTCTTTGGGGGAGGGACCTTTTTCATTGCTTCTACTCTCTCAGGATCAATTCTAACTCCCTCTTTTGATACTATATGACCAAGCAATTTTCCTTCAGTTACAACAAATTGACACTTCTTGGGATTCAGTGAGATACCAAACTCCAAATCCTTGACAATGACTTTCTCCAAATGGTTATAGTGATCCTCAACCTTCTTAGAGTATGCAGTTAAATCATCTTGATATAAAACCATAAGGATATTAATCAAATCTTTGAAAGCAACATCCATTGCCCTCTGAAAGGTTGCCCCAACATTTTTCAAACCAAATGGCATATGGACATACACATAGGTTCCCCATGGGGTGGTGAATGATGTCTTGAATTGCTCAGATTCTTTGACTAATACTTTGATATAACTTGAAAAACCATCCATCATAGACAAGAGCTCACAACTAGTCACCATATGCAGCATAGCTTCCATATTTGGCAGCCCATAATTATCTTTTAGTGAGGCAACATTCAAATTTCTGAAGTCTACACAAAGTCTGATATCACCATTCTTTTTCCTAACTGGTACAAGATTAGAAACCCAGGAGGAATGCCTAATAGGCTCAATAATACCACCATCTCTTAATTTTATCAATTCAGCTTGCATTTGTGTGGCTAATAAGGGATTGATGGGCCTCTATTTTTGCCTAAAAGGTTTGGTATCTTCTTTCAGAGGGATCTCATGTTGAAATAAATCTACTCTATAAGCTTTGAGATCATCATAAGACCAGGAAAACACATGATTTTACCTTTTCAACAATCTTATCAAATTTCCCCTAACCTCTCTACTCAGCCTTTTTCCAATATATACCATATGAGGGGATGTTTCTGAACCTAATTTTATTTCTTCTAGGTCCTCCATTTTGGTATTATACTTTTGAGACATATATCCATCATTTATCTTAAACGTGCCTTCTAGTTCTACTAATCCCTTAGGTATGTGATTTGAGGGTAATTGGACTATCTCATTTCCCATAATGCATTCTTTTCCATCGACAATCTACTGTGAAGTACTGAAATCTATTTTTTGCCCATCATATTGATCTATACCTTGAAGAAACCTAAGGATATCAAACTCATCTTCAAAGAATTGCCAATTATACACATTGTCAGGCACGGCAGGCCTACCTTTGATTTCTAACATAGATACACTAGTTAGAGTAATATCATTGTTTTTTAGGGAAACATTAGCAAGGAAATCAAGCATGATATTATTTGACCTTTCTACCCAAAGGATATTGAAAGCTTCAAAGAATTCTAATCTATCCCAGACAACATGCTTATACAATTTTAGTCTGTCATCTTTAGCAGCATATTTAGATCTAACTTGGGCTATAATCAATTGGGAATCACCATGGACATTTAAAAATTTTATACCATGTTTTATAGCAACATCTAAACCCAATATTAAAGCCTCATAATCAGCAGTTTTATTAGTACATTGGAAAGTTAATAGAAATGAGTACTTGAATGTAGTACCTGATGGGGAAATAAGCATAACACCAACTCTTGATCCTTCCTTAGAGCATCCACCATCAAAGTACAGTTTCCATAGCCCACCTTGTTGTAGTATCAACTCATCCACTATTGGATCAGTGTTCTTCATTTGGGGTACTATCTCTTCAATCGTGAAGTTGTCCATGTCAATATCAACACAACAGTTTAGATCTTCTCGTGCAACCTTTTCAACCATCACTGAGGAACAGGGTTCCCTATACAATTTCACTTCTATTCCATTGATTGGAATAGTGGCATATGATAAATCCAGTTGCAATTTTCCTCCTATTGTTGCAGCCCAATGTCTTGACAAAAGCATGCCATAGTGGGGTTTAGTGTCAACAACAACCACATACATCTTGTATGTGGCCTCGGGGAATGCAGCAATCTTCACTTCTATCCCTACTAGGGTTCCCACAATAGGCACTACCCTATTATCCATGGCATAACATCTACCATTGGAAGTATCAACTTGTAGTCCTAACTCTTTCATTACATGATATGGCATTACAGTAGCAGCAGCACCCAAGTCAATCATACAATTTTTGAGTAGAAAATTGTTCACAATCAATGTGACATAGAAGGGATCAATGGAAGATGGTTCTTGTGTCACAATGTTTCCAACACACACATTAAAAATATTTGTGGTTGTCTCAGGCTTATCCATTGCATTTCCCTTTCCTGATATAACAGGGTCTATTCCTTGTTCCCTTATAAGAGCTAGAGCTATTGTCTTATGCTCTTTGATTTTCAACATTTCCAGTAAAGGAATAGAGACCTTCATTTGAGACAAGGCATGTCTCATGTCAAAAGTAGGGGGATCAGTAGAAAGATTAGAAGAATCCCTTGTTCTACCAACCCTCTTTTTAACCTTGTCAAAAACAACTTCCTCATTCTTCTTATTGTCAATAATAGGTTCCTCTCTCTTATTATTTCCACTTCTACCTTTGGTAACATTTTGTTTAGAAGGCTCCTTATTCTAAAAATCATCTTTAACAAATACTGATCTCGGTACTCCTTGATCAACATCCACTCTTCTATTCCTCAGATTGTATGAGGACTTAGCTTGTGTTATAGCAGCTACAGTCATAGTTCTAATTTCTTCTTCATTGGGCTTTCTCCATTGAGTCTCGTCTAACTTTGATCTAACCATGTTAGTTTTACACATATCAGAATCAGACTCATCATGATCAAAGTGGCTAAATATATGTTTCTCATAGCCACGGAGAATCCTCCTCTTATGATCAACATCAGCATAGAATCCTTCATCACCTGAAGACAAAATATCTTCCACCTTTTCAGTGGTAAACATGTTAACAGCAGGTTTTTTAGATTCTTCATAATCTCCTGCATGTGGATTTTCAACTTCTTCCTCTAAAGCCTAAGCCATAGCACATTGGAAAGGTGAATGAGGCATATTACAAGCCACACACCAAGGAATGCTCTCTACATTATGTGTTGTATTCTTCTTCAAAGGATCTGGTGTATCCCTTCCTTTTTGAGTCTCATTATTATCAAAGATTGGCTTCTCATCTTTCTCGTTTGTCTTATAAGGCATATCTTGTAACCTTGGAAACCTATCTTTCCTTTGATAAGGGGGTCTATTGTCCTAAAAGTTTCTCCCAACCTTTTCAATTTTAGTTGAGAGATCCTTGACCACACTGGCTAGTTTATCAACTTTATCTTCATCCTTAGTTGGCCTTGCAAGTTGTCGCTTAGTTTCCTTCCATAATCTACCCTCATCTCTCTTATACATTTGACTAGATGCCTTCCTGTTGCTTGTAATGTTTATAGCCAACTTAAAGGCATCTCTTAGAGTATGAGGACTCTTATCTCTCAAAAGATATGACATCTTTCCATTAAAGGCATTGAAATATGTGGTCAAGAAAACTGCATCATCTAACCTCAATACTTGGACTAGTTTGTACATTGCCTTTTGGAATCTACCATTAAACTCTAACATGCTCTCATTTTGATGCTTTTTGATATTGTTAAACTCATTGAGCATGTAACTTGAATTAACATGTTCTGCATATTGTTCTTTGAAGCTTCTAACAAACTCATCCCATGATGCAATGCTATTCTCTGGTAAACCCCTATACCAATCTCTAGCATCTTCAATTAGTGACTGAACAAAAAGCTTCATTACAACATTCTCATGTTCAACTTCATAGTCATTAATTTTGTCTATAAAGAATTTTAGATGCTCTTCACATGTAACCACATTGTTTCTAGTGAACTTAGGGATCTTCTCTCTGATCTCATTTGGGATAACATTAGGTTGACCGGGGATACCATCAAAGAAAAAAGGCCTATATCTATCCAGGTGAATGGGTCTTCTTTGGAAAGTTGGCTGAACTTGGGGGACTGTTCCAATATTTTGACAAGGCACATCTCCAATTGGTCCACTAGTCACAGGGGCTACTGGATTGGTATTTAAAACTAGTACAGGTGCACTTTGTTTGGGATTTGAGGCTTGGAGATTGGGAATTGTATTACAAGGCTGATTTGATGGTATAGTTCCTGAAGTTACTAGGATTGAGCTACTAGCAGATGTATTTATATTGGTGTAATACTCCAAAAATGGGCTATAAGTTCATTAACCTCCTACATCTTCAAATTCGAACGAAATCGACATCAAAGTCCTAACCTAAGGCACATCTGCACATTATCGAATCCTAATTGATTATCCTAAATTATGCATCGGGGAATATTCCTAGCAATATTCCTATTTATTCTAATTATCTTAATTTAATAATTATTTGGTGATAAATTCTATTTATCCTAAAGTTTGATTAATTGAATATTCTAAATATTTAATTAATTAGATTTAGTACTACCACTTAATTGTTTAATTACATTTAATTATAATTATTCCTAAATTGTATTATTTAATTTTGACAATAAATCAAAAATCTTATGACTAATTGATTAAATTCAATAGTTGTCAATATTTAATAATATAGTTTTTGAATAAAGTTTGATTTAATAATTGATTAACCCATAAATTAATTATTTTAATTCAAAAATCAATTAAGTTGAGGATAAATCACTTTATTTATTTAATTAATTCATGATTATTTGTGCACATTCAAAGAGCAGTTAAACTTTAAATCAGAAAATCGATTCAAGTTGTTATCTTTTTGAAACTCAACATCTATTTTGAGTTCAAAGTTGATCTAAACTTCTAATTTGAGTTAAAAAGTTGTTCTTGCATGATTTTGCATGATTTTATGAGTTATCTATTTCTAATTTCTTGTTAACTCAAAAATCAACCTGAGTTCATCAAGAGTGATTTATGACTTTTTCCATGCACCCTCAAGCCTGAGATTTCTATAAAATCAAGGGTTGACTCTTTACAAATCATCCACAAAATTGCATCCTCATGCTGGCAAATTGGTGATCGAAGAATCCATCTTTGCGAATCAAAACTGTTGTGAGAATTTCATTATTTTTGAGCATTCATATCATTTAGCATATCAATTCTTAGATTAATTGTGTATCATATCAGTTTTCATATATTCTAGCTTAGATTCATACAGTTTCTCATTCTTATTGCATAGAAAATACAAAAATATAGATTAAATCTACATTCATATATTTTTTCAATTCTTTGCATTCAAATCCTTCATTTAGGTGTTGCATTGTCATCGATCTTGATTCCAATCTGAGAACATCATACTCGCACCTACTAGAAGGCAGTAAATCACTTGGTTAGCATAGTTTCAATTACTTGCAAATTTTGGTTTTTTGCTAACCTCTAATGTTTTACTGAAGTGTTGTGTCTACAGCTAGGTACAAAATTCACACACACATTTCTGGTGCCCACCGTGGGCAACCCACCTTTACATGCTGGTTTTGATTTTTTTTTGGAGCTAAAACCCTAAAGTTTCAAAGATTTAATTTTATCTCCCAAACAACTTGGATTTTTGGTTGGAAATTTTATTTTCAAGTTAGAGACATATTAGGGAAGCTTCAATAAAAAATTTAGAATTTTTTGAGATGTTTTGAATTTTTAATAATTTTTTCTTGATTTTCCAGATAAAATTAATTTCTAATGCAAATCAGCATATTTTTTAGAAATTTCTACATTTTCAGAAATCCCTTTAAATTATACAGGGGGTCCATTCTTTATATTTTAAATTTGGATGCAATATAATAGCTCAAATAGTCAATTTACAAAAATTGGTCTATTTTGGTAAAATGGGTCTCTAGGGCACAAATAAAGAAATTTTTCTAAAATTTTTACATTTTTGGAAATCTCTCTGCTTTTTAGTAGGGGTCTCTATTTTTCATTTCTATTTTTGTGGCCAAAATCATATCAAAAAAATTAGATCTTGTTGACTAGGTCAAATGCAACAAAAAAATAAAATTTTGTGATGGGTATGCACTTATTTTTCACATGGTTCAATGAATGATATGAGTTGTCATTTGGATTAGTTGTTGGTTATTATTTCTCCTAATAATTGATTTTTAGATCTAACCCTGGGGTTTTCATAAGTTGAATATACGTTGCATATCTTGTTTGCTTGTTTTCTTGTCGGAGAGTTTGTGGCTTGCTTGCGCGGGATTGCTTAACAAAGCTAAAAATTAGGTAAAATCTACTAAGCGCATTGTGAGGGAATTCAGGTATTCTACTACATCTGAAAACATTTCAATTTGGACATAAAATGAACATCTCATGTGTCTAGCTTGAGTGCCTTTCCTACTTTCATAAATCATACTTCAATTTTTGGGCTATAAAATGAGCATAGATTTGCTTTTTGCATATTTGTTACACATAGTAAATAGACCCTATGAATGCTATTTGTGGATGATCTTGAGAGATTGAGCTTCTTTTGCTTGTCTATTCATGTGAAGCTCCTCTTGACAAAGGATCCCCTTGTAGGTAGGGAAGGTACTGAGAAAGTCTCATGTTCTACTAGATTCGTGTGTCTTCAACTTTTGATTGATACATTCTCTCTCTAGAGAGGTTGATAGATCATAAGTGGTTGATGTCATAGATCTTTATGAGATAATCTTGGTCTTAGCATATCAGATTAATCTCTCTGCTTTGTCTTGGTGAAGTCAAGAGGTTAGGGGATTATGCTCTACTTCCTTTTTGGATAGTACCAGAAACCCAAATCCTTGAATCTGATCTAGTCCCCCTGTGGTATCTTTTGTGAGTCACCTTTAGAGAGGGTTAACCATAGTGGACATTCCCTTAATTGGGTTAACCATGTGGATGAAAACTCATGTGGTAATAGCCATTTTTGTCATAGTAGCAGCAGCCGCTATATAAATGTCCTTGTGGAGGAAATATTCACAGGTGTGGTCTCTTGTTGGGCTGTCAGATCTCCCTAGCAACTCCTGATTGATTAATTTCTCAGACTGTGTCAAAACTCCAGTGTGCCTAGATTGGAGTTCACCCTCTTGAGATCACAAAAGTTGCAGAGTCAGACCATTACTACAAACCCTAGTGAGGCCAAAAAAAAATTATTTTTCTAGGAATATGTGCATTATTGAAAAACTTTTTGGAACATACACAATTAGCACTTCTAGGGATTAGCACAATAAGTCACTATTGCTTGTTCATGCACAAGGTTTCTTTTGCCCTTGTTCATTATTTTTAGATGATTTATTTCTTCCATTGCTTGCTATTTTGCATGCTTGATATCTTCTTGGTTACTTGAGACAAACTTTTACACAGATCTTCAAAAATTGGATAGAAAAATTTGCAAACAAACTGGTACTGAAAACTAAAAATTTGCAAATCTAAAGCAAAAATCCTTTCTGGTGTCAAAATTCATCATAAAATTTCAAAACTCATATCAAAGCCAAAGTCAAAGTTGTCAGAGATTGGTCAAATTTGTTAGAAATCCAATTTTACAGCCTATTTCCAAAATCTTTCAAACAAATCATTGTGTCAAGAACAGAGCAGAACCTATGACGAATACATTCATTTTCCTAAAGTGGTCACTTGAGTCTAATTTAGCCTTCTGATTTATCGATTTGATTCTTTTTCATCTTGTGTCAAAACCTTGTCAAAATTATCTTCAAAATTCATTCTTTTTACTAAATGGCTAAGTGTTGTGAGCTCGTGCCTGCCATCTGTTGGGTGTCTACCCACACTACTGTGGCATAGTATCCTTCATTTACATTTGATCTATTCTTTAATCACTTCAATCTTGACAAGGTTGTGTCATTTGATCTTCTAGAATCAATTCATTCTTCAGTTGTCTTCATCTTATTCCTTGGCTTCACCCAAGGTTAATGGTGGAAACTAGAGCTTCATCACATAATAAATATGGAGAGGTATCCCATACAATACATCTGAATACTCTCCAGGCCCCAACTCTTGAATAATTCTACAATTCTGGTCTTTACGAAGATGACGGTCTTGGCAATTTTTGATTGAAAATTGGTTATGTACCCCCTCCATCAACTCACGGAGGTAATCAACAAACCCCACCTCAATCTAATCCAGGGAGCCCTAAAACTCCTAACATGTCTCACAGAGGGGCACATCATGGGTCTCAAGGACACCAATCTCAACGCGGTATGGATCAAAAACCTACACCTTCTTAAATTGTTCGATATCAAAATGATGATGACTTCAAAAGAATGATGAAACATTTCTTGAAGGAAGATAGAGAAGCATACTTTCTAGAGCTAGCTCATCAAGGAGCTAAACTTCCTCCAAACTTTAATGTGGAAGATATCATTACACATGAGGAAGAAACTCCTATCATGGATATGATGAAACAGATGCATGCCATGCAAGTCAAACTTAACAAACTTGAGAAAGAAAAGGAACCTAAAGAGTTCTCCATGGAGGCTCTATGTCCTTTTCCATTTGATAAAGACTTGTACATGCCGCCATTCCCTAAAAGAGTGGAGATGCCTAAATATGATAAGTATGATGGAAACTCTAACCCTCAAGATCATGTCAAATAATTTCATACTCAATCTATGGATTTTATGCATGAACCAACCTACTTAATGCATCTTTTCCCTTGATCTCTAGGAGGAGTAGCCATTCATTGGTTCTCTAGAATGCCCCCTACTATCAAAATTTTTAAGGAGTTAATCAAATTGTTCTATCAACAATACTCCTACAATATTCAACATCCAATCACCATGATCGACATTTGCAATCTGAAATAATTTCTAGGAGAACCATTCCTAATATTTCTCAAGAGGTGGAGGAAGAAATTTTCTCTATATGCTAGACCTATTCCAAAAACTGAGAAGCTGGAAATCTTCATCAACAATCTTGTTCCAAAAATGAACTACCCTTTACAAATGCAAAATCGTACATCTTTTGACAAGATGGTAGATAATGCGATCAAAATTGAGAAAGTACTTTTGTAAAAAGGAGACATATCACTTCAAAAAGACAAGTATGAATCTGGATCTATTTCTAAGGACAAAAACAAAAACTAGAACAAGAATAAAGGCATTGTCACATATGGCATTATTGATAATATTTGTGCCCCATCTAAGGCACCTACTTTCAATCTTACTATTGGTACCCAAGCCATCAAAGCTTTTGAATCCAAAGCCACAAAGTCCAACAAAAATTCATATGATTACAAACCTTGGGCTACAGATCCTAATCACAAATTCACTCCTCTTGGAGAATCCTTGGAATCTACCATGAAAACTCTATTGGAAAACAAAATCATCTACTTGCCTGAGATGAAATTCTTTGATCTAGAACCTAAACCAAAATGGTGGAGAGAGAATTATTTCTATGAATTCCATTGCAATAAAGGTCATAAGACTAATAACTGTATTCACTTGAAGCACATTATACAAGACAAAATTGATAATGGTGACATCATGATTAACAATCATAAGAGCAATAATGATCATACAGCATTCACAAAACCATTTCCTAAATATGGTAAAGAAGATTCTTCTTCTCAACCTAATATGGGTGCTAAAGTCAATTATGCCTACTCAGGAAACAATGATGTTATCAATATGGTTGAACCATGCTTATTTGAGCATTGCAATGTCATCACAATTGTAAGAAGAGATAGAGATAATCAATTAGCTAATGTAGTTACTTGATCACAAGCTCAAGCACACCTACAAGGACAAATACCAAATTCATCAAATGTCCCTAAGGTGCCTTTCAATCTTTCATCTGCTTCTAAATAGAAGGCTACATCTAAATTTTCAAATCCTAAAGACATGAGGCCTACTTCATATAGTATTGTCCAAAAACTCCAGCACATAAATGCTAAAATCTCCATGTTTGAGTTGCTTCAGATATCTCCAGCTCATAGAGCCATTCTACACAAAGATCTGCTCGGATCCAATGTTCTTGATGACCTTGATTTAGACAGATTCTAGACTATGGTTGGTCATCTTACATCTCCACAATACATTTCCTTTTTAGAGGAAGATGATAACTCCTTGAGTCATCCACATAACCAGCCTTTGCATATTGAAGTCTTGATCCAAAATCATCATGTCAAACGTGTGTTGATAGATGGAGGTGCTAGCCTAAACATTTGTTCTTTTAGCTTGATTACACAATTGGGATTTTCAAAAATGGCCATTGATCCTAGGAAGAAGATAGCTATCAAAGCATATGATGAGAAATAAAGATCTTCTAAGGGCACTATTGTCCTACCTATTAGAGCAGGTCCTGTCATCAGAGATACTATATGTCAAGTTCTTGATCTACCTTTGGCTTACAATATCCTCCTAGGAAGACCCTGGATACATGACATGAAAGCCATTCCCTCTACATTCCATCAGTGTTTGAAATTTCCTTATGAAGGAGTTGAGGTGATGATTCTAGTTGATCTGTATACAACTTGCAATACCTTGAAAGAGAGTGCAGATAAACTTGTTCCCAATAATAGAGAATCTTCCACTAAGCAGCTAGACGTTGCTTCAACCTCCAAGATGGAAGACATTGCTAAAAAGGTTAAAATCAAAGAAAATGGTATGGGAGAATATACTATAGAGCCAGTCTTATCTTTGACATCTCTCCCTATCTCTCCTAAGTCTTATGGACAAACTTTAAAACAGTCCAAGCTCAAATTTAAAGAACCTCTTGAAGCATTTAAAGGAAATTTTGTTGCAGAACAAGTATCTAAATAGGAGTTTGAAGAGGATGAAGTTGTGCTCACATGGCTATACAAAGATGAACCTAAATCTCAAGTTGTCCAAAAATGTGATGCTAAAATACTAAATATCCCGTCTAAGTCATATGGCCTAGGGGATAAATTGATTACAAAGATGGGATATAAAGGAAAAGGACCTCTAGGACTATAGGGTAAAGCTCTTCTATCACCTCTTGATCATTCGTGGCTGAGAAAACAAGAATACAATAGGTCTAGGATACACAAAGAAACCTTTATGTCTTAACAAGAACTCCCCACATGTATTAGAACAGATTGAGCCTTCTGTAGCAAATCAACTAAAGGGAGAAATAACTGAACAATCTGATAGTGATGATTCAGACACCACTAATGAACTCATTCCTTATGAGTGTTTTCCTAAAGAAATAAAATACCTCCTTGAAGCTGAAGATTATCCAATAAAAATAATTAATGTAGTAGAAACATAAGAACCTACTATAGAGTAAGAGATAGTTGCAACACAAGAACCAGCTAATCTTGAAGGCAATCAAAAAGAGGAAGGTGGTAGTTATTATGAGACAGATTCCCACAAGTATGAATTCAAATTAGAATTTGAGGGAAATTCTTCTTGGGGTATTCATCCTGACTTTACTCATGTTCTTATATTTCCTAGAGGTCTAGATGAAGAAACAGAAGATGAATCAAATGACTATGAATGGGGAGTCATTCCAGAACTAGATCAACTTGTTACAAAAAATCATGTTGATGTTATTCACCAATATGCAACTCAACCTAACGTAAGCCTAGAGCAAAATGATGAACTTATCGAATCTGATCCACCGATGGCTAAAGTAGATTTCCATAATGACATTGAGCCTATTCACGAATTGAATGTCTTAAGTTGTAATATCACCTTTGAACTTGAGCATCAGGTTAGGACCAATGATGATAGATCCATATCCGTAAACACTCTTTCCCAATCTTTCACCACTTTGACTATCCAATGCCCTGACCTTCTTGACATAACATCAACCAACTTGAACTAAGGTATTTATACCTTTCCCAATGACTATGCCCTTGCTTGCTACCTAAATGCAGTTGAGCCTATGAGGACTTCCATTAGTGAACTGAGCGTTAGCATGACGGAGTCAGACATCAAGTATCTTAGTCAAAAAAATAAGAATAAGAATAAAAAGAAAAGGAGTTTTGAGGGTGAAAACCACTTTGTGGCAGTCTCAGAACCTACAAAAGTAAAAATCAAAGACGTATCCAAAGGTGAAAACCTCTCTGAGGTGCCTAAGGATGAGATATTTGATATCCTTTCAAGTCATTTACATGATAGATCTCTAGTTCTAATTGAGCCCACTCAATCTATCAATTTGGGAACAGCCGAAGAACCACAGTTGATCCATGTAGCACAATCTTTATCAAAGTAAGAAAAGCAAAAATTTACAACATTCCTAACAGAGAAGAAGATCAACTTTGCATGGAAATATTCAGATATGCCAGGGTTGGATCCTGATCTTATAATGTACCATGTATCTATAGCTCCAAACGTTAAACTTGTTAAGCAAAAATTGAGAAAGATGCATCCACATGTTGCAATCTTGGTAAAAGTTGAATTAGAGAAGCTCCTAAAAGCCGGATTTATCCGAGTTATTGATTATGTGGAATGGATCTCTAATATTGTACCTATTTCTAAACTAGACAAATCAATAAGAGTGTGCACCAATTTTAGAGATGTAAACAAAGCATGCCCTAAGGATGATTTTTCATTACCTAACATTGATATGATAGTAGACATGACTGCGGGCTTTGAGATGTATTCTTTAATGGATGGTTTTTCTGGATATAATCAAATAAAAATTTCTCCAAAGGATCAAGAGAAAACTACTTTTACATGTGCATGGGGTACCTTCTGCTGGAATGTCATGCCATTTGGGCTTAAGAATGCTGGTGCTACATATCAGAGAGCTATGACTTCTATTTTTCATGAAATGATGCATAGGACTATGGAGGATTATGTTGATGATACTTTAGCAAAATTTATGATTAGATCTGAACATCTAAATGACTTGAGCAAGATACTAGACAGAATGGAAAAATTTAGTTTCAGACTAAATCCTAAGAAGTGTTCTTTTGGTGTCACTTCTGGAAAGCTCTTAGGATACATAGTTTCAAAGAAGGGCATTGAAGTTGATCCAGCTAAAGTAAAGGCTATAATGGAGATGCAACCCCCAAAGAATATTAGTCAAATGAGGACATTACAAGGGAGAGTACAATCTATCAAGCATTTCATATCATAGCTTGCAGACATATCACAACCTTTTACAAAGACATTACATAAAGGTGTGACCTTTGCATGGAGAGAGGAATGTGAAAAGAATTTTGATCATATCAAGAAATATCTATCAAATCCTCCTATCTTGATGCCTCCTATTCAAGGGAAGCCTTTGATATTATATGTCTCCGCTACAGATACATCACTGGGGGCATTTCTTGCATATCATGATCAGAACAAGAAGGAAAGAGCTATATCCTATATCAG
Organism: Chamaecyparis obtusa; assembly: GCA_027943335.1. Taxonomy (NCBI): domain Eukaryota; kingdom Viridiplantae; phylum Streptophyta; class Pinopsida; order Cupressales; family Cupressaceae; genus Chamaecyparis; species Chamaecyparis obtusa. Next base: position 2,139,108 of record BSBK01000164.1, read on the forward strand.
TAAAACATTGGTGGCATACGAAAAGAATTATTCTATGATTGAAAAGGCTTATCTAGTTGTGATCTTTGCATCACAAAAACTTAGACATTATATGTTGGCTCATACCACACATTTGGTAGCTAAGATTGATCCACTAAAGTACCTACTAAGCAAAGTTGCCCTCACGGGTAGATTAGCCAAATGGGTCATGCTCTTAAGTGAATTTGACATTGAATATGTTGAAAGAAAATCTATTAAAGGCCAAGTTATTATTGATCAATTAGTAGATGCACCTTTATTTGATGATACACCAATGCAAATGGAATTCCCAGATTCCTCTATCATGAATCTTTCTTCTAGAGAATGGCAATTATTCTTTGACGGCTCCTATACACAGAATGGATCTAGAGCAGGCATATTGTTCATAAATCCTCAAGGATACTCAATCCCAAAAGCATTTAGAATCAAGTTTCCTTGCACAAAAAATATTGTTGAATATGAAGCCCTTCTTAATGGCATGAAAATGGAAATTGAGTGGAGAGTAACAGAATTACACATTCATGGAGACTCACAACTTGTAATCCATCAAGTCAATGATGTGTACCAAATGAAGGATGAAAAGCTCATTCCATACAAGAGAATGGTAGATGATCTAAAGAAATACTTCGTATCTATCACATTTGAGAAAATACCTAGAACAGAGAATAAGGTTGTCGATGCAATGGCAACATTATCTAGTTTATTATAGCAGCTTGAACATGAGCTACGCTACGAGTTCCTGGTGGAAGCACTATCTTATCCTACATATGATTCCCCTGATACCCACATGATTTGCACTATTGTAGGTCATGATTCATCCAGATATAAAAACCTATTCTCCTATCTCAAAGACCAAATCATCCTTGATACCTTTAACCATCATGAAAAGAGATACCTTATCTTCCATGCCTCCCGATATGTCATCATTAGTCATGATCTTTACAAATGAGGTCTAGATGGTACGCTCCTTAGATGTTTAGAATAGGAAGAGTCTCAACATGTGTTAGAGGAAGTCCATGAGGGTATATGTGGATCACACTCGAACGGTTTAACACTAGCTTGAAAACTTATTAGGGCTAGGTACTATTGGCCGGCAATGGAGAAAGAGTCTATCAAGTTTGCTAAGAACTATCAAAAGTGTCAAGTACATGGAAACTTAATTCATGCTCCAGGGAGAGATCTAATTCCCTTCACTACACAATGGCCTTTTCATCAATGGGCCTTTGATCTTATAGGAGCTATACATCCTCATTCTTCTAATGTACATACCCATATAATTACATCTACATATTATTTTACAAAATGGGTAGAAGCAGTCCCTTTGACACAAGCAACTAGAAAACAAATATCTATGTTCATCTTGAACTACATCATATGTCGGTATGGTATTCCACATTCTATAGTCACAGATAATAGTGGACAATTTAAGAACAAAGACTTGGATGATTTATGTGCCAAATTCAAGATTACACAACATTGGTCATCTATCTACTATCCTCAAGGGAATGGATAAGCAAAGGCTTCTAACAAGAATCTATTGAAAATCTTGCACCGTACAGTTAATAAAATAGGAAGAGACTGGCATCTCATGATCAATCCATCTCTCTAGGCCTACAGAACAAGTATCAGAATGCCTACTAGGGCTATACCTTTCACTTTAGTTTATGTGTCTGAAGCAGTACTGCCTATTGAGGTTGAAATCCCATCACTAAGAATCAGAATGCATGGTCTAGTAACTGATGATGACTATAGAGTGTGTAGGTTGCAAGAACTTGAACTACTAGATGAGCGCAGACAAGCAATGTATGATCATCTCAGAGTATATCAAAAGAGAATGTCTAAAGGTTACAACAAGAAATTCAAACACAGAGAATTTCAGGTTGGCGATCTAGTCTTGAGAGAGAATCCTAAAAATCAATAACATAGAGAGCGCAAGGGGAAGTTTGAACCCAACTGGTTGGGTCCCTTTGTTATCACTGTTACTTTTGGCTCTAGTGCCTATCAACTCTCAATGACTGAAGGAGAACAGCTCTAAGAACCAATCAACATTCTCCATCTAAAGAAATTCTATGCCTAAGGCATTCATTCTATGGTAAAATGTCCTAAAAAAATCTTTAAAATTTGAAAAAGTCCTGAAAAAATGAACATCTTGGTGAAAACCTAGCAATAGTTGTCTTGATGATTCACAAAAAAAGTAAAAAATATCAAAAGTACAAAAAAAATTTTAAAAATAAAAATACAAAAAAATGAGAAAAATAAAAAGTGCCTTGGTGAAAACTTGGAAACAAGCGCCTTGGTAGAAAAAATAGAATATCTGCCAAGATGGTGAAAACCCGTAAAATGCGTGCCACTTGTTTCAAAATGCTCCATCTATCAATGCAATCTTGGTCTTTCCCAGCTTTCAGTCTTTCTTTAGTTTGTACATATTTCCTGGTTTGTTTCTGCATTCCTATTTTCAATAAGTCGGTCTGTACACCAATCAGCTCAAGCGTCTGTATCCTATCAATGCTTAACACTTGGGGGAAATCAATGTCATATCTTATGGTCTCTAGTATACCTCAAATGAGTCATATCCAGTCAAGGTCCTTTGAATCTTTATCTGAGTTAGTCAGTTAGTCTCCTCTCTAGAAAGGATTTTGCATCTACAACAATGCAATCAAACACAAACATCAACACAAAATGAAAACAATATATGCTTCACATGCTTTTATCTCCTTGTATGCTTACTGATTCACATTGAGATTTTTGCATATTATTTTCCCTCGAGCTCTTCGATGATGTCCTTTACAGGATTTAGTGAGTGATGACTAGGGGCATAATCTTTTTTTTGTCTTCTACTTGTATGTGAAAATCTAACAACTTTGGAAATTCAGGATTGAAATGGTGTTCATCTATAAGAGCCTCTATCTTGAATTGGATGGCCATGCGTACCTCGACCATTGATACCTAGAAAATTCAAAGAAGTTTGATCTAACTATTGTCTTTTTGAGTGAGTTTTTTCTCCTACTGTGAAACGCAATCTTGCCTAAGGATGTGAATGATAAAGGGTCACTATGGGTAATTCACACTAGATTTAGAATGATCTCTTGACTATTTGATGTGTTTGTAAGCAAGGCATATTCTGGTATCAAAATGGACATGATATTCAGGTCATCCTGGTGTTTGTGCCTTGGTGCTTATATCTAATCCGACATTTTGAGAATAAAATCAATATTCATATGTCCATGGTTGCCTAGCCAATGGGTGTTGTATTGATTCCTGCGCATACAAATCGATATTCATATGTCTATGATTTCATAACTAGTGGGCATTGTATTGATTTATCTGGTTACCTAAAAATTTCAATGATGATAACAAATCAACACATGATCAGTGACTAGGTCCTAGGTCCTAGGTTTGCGTTTCATTATGCATTTCATTTTGCACTTTGCATGATTGCATGATCTCACAAATTATTGAATTAAACTTAAATGCTTAAACGATTCTTCAAAAATGCTAAAAACATATCATAAGAGTTGAATCTCACATGAAGGTTCCTCCAATGAAATAGCAAGTACAATCCATTTTCATGATCAAAATCAAAATATAAGATCATTTATATTATTCACTACTTGCATAATCAACCTTCAATCATCAAAGAAATCTAGAATTCAACTTAACTGATTATCTTACATCAAACTATCAAAATTTCAACTTGGTTAACCATAGTCAACTCATGGTCAAACCTAGTCAAACTTGGTCTCCAGGACCTCTAAACAATGTAGAATGTGTTCCCGGACGTGTATAACCACTTCTCAAATCAATTAACATGCTTCTAAACTATAAACGCTGACTTTTCTTGTCAGATTTCAATTTTAATCCCAAAGGGGGCATGGCATTACACATCATTCAAAGCCTGTAACTCAATTTTGTCAATCAATCTTTCCTCAGTAATCCGGACAACAACCACGTCTAGTTGCTAATTCATATAAAAGTCCTCATCGCTTGGGGCAAATCTATCATCTCTTGGGGCATATTAGATTCATCTATCCTAAATCTATCTTGTAAACTATACCAACTTTTCGTAACCATCAGTTCATTAGTGTTATTTCCTTGGTTCTTCGTAACTGATGGGTTCAGGATGTGATACCAATATGATTCATACAAGGACATTGAGGTCTGGAATTAGTCACTCACTTCTTCGCAATCATAAGGTTCAGAATCAAGCGTTTTGACACTTTTTCATAATCATCGGTTCATTGTTGATATAGCTTGCATCATCTCGATTCCTGGTCATTTTGGGCCTGGGTCGATATCTCTCTTTCAAATCTTTCCAATTAGTTTCATGCATCTTTATCATACACAGATTATTCTTTGAACCACTACGCTTTGCATAGTGATTCAAAGAGGGGAAAAATGTAATACCCCAAAAATGGGCTATAAGTTCATTAACCTCCTACATCTTCAAATTCAAATGAAATTGACATCAAAGTCCTAACCTAAGGCACATCTGCACATTATCGAATCCTAATTGATTATCCTAAATTTTGCATCAGGGAATATTCCTAGCAATATTCCTATTTATTCTAATTATCTTAATTTAATAATTATTTGGCGATAAATTCTATTTATCCTAAAGTTTGATTAATTGAATATTCTGAATATTTAATTAATTAGATTTAGTACTGCCACTTAATTGTTTAATTACATTTAATTATAATTATTCCTAAATTGTATTATTTAATTTTGACAATAAATCAAAAATCTTATGACTAATTGATTAAATTCGTATTTAATTAATTAAAGTCAGTTGTCAATATTTAATAATATAGTTTTTGAATAAAGTTTGATTTAATAATTGATTAACCCATAAATTAATTATTTTAATTCAAAAATCAGTTAAGTTAAGGATAAATCACTTTATTTATTTAATTAATTCATGATTATTTGTGCACATTCAAAGAGTAGTTAAACTTTAAATCAGAAAATCAATTCAAGTTGTTATCTTTTTGAAACTCGACATCTATTTTGAGTTCAAAGTTGATCTAAACTTCTGATTTGAGTTAAAAAGTTGTTCTTGCATGATTTTGCATGATTTTATGAGTTATCTATTTCTAATTTCTTGTTAACTCAAAAATCAACTTGAGTTCATCAAGAGTGATTTATGACTTTTTCCATGCACCCTCAAGCCTAGGATTTCTATAAAATCAAGGCTCGACTCTTTACAAATCATCCACGAAATTGCATCCTCACGCTAGTGAGTTGGTGATCGAAGAATCCATCTTTGCGAATCAAAGTTGTTGTGAGAATTTCATTATTTTTGAGCATTCATATCATTTAGCATATCAATTCTTAGATTAATTGCATATCATATTAGTTTTCATATATTCTAGCTTAGATTCATACAGTTTCTCATTCTTATTGCATAGAAAATACAAAAATATAGATTAAATCTACATTCATATAGTTTTTCAATTCTTTGCATTCAAATCTTTCATTTAGGTGTTGCATTGTCATTGATCTCAATTCCAATCTGAGAACATCAGACTCGCACCTACTAGAAGGTAGTAAATCGCCTAGTTAGCATAGTTTGAATTACTTGCAAATTTAGGTTTTTTGCTAACCTCTAATGTTTTACTAAAGTGTTGTGTCTACAGCTAGGTACAAAATACACACACACAATTGGCATGCAAGAAAGCTATTTTTCTTTTCATTTCATCAACAGCAGATTCCAATTCTAACTTCTCAAGTTGGAGATCCAAATCCTCCTTGGCCTTTCTTGCCCTTTCCAATTCTAGGCTTGCTTGGGACACGGTATTAGAAATAACAACATTCTTCTTAGGATGTTCATTGATACTTACTCCAACCACCTTTTGTTTCCCTTTATTAGAAACATTCCTGGTAGCATTTTTAATGTCCTCATTTCTTTTAATTTCTGAAGGGTGTAATTGTCTGAGAACATGACCCTCTCCCTCAAACTCATCTTTATGTGGATCGGGCTTATTGCCATCAACTTTTTCCTTAAGGCCCCCATGTCACCAAATAGCTATCTATCTAAGCCTTGGACATTTTGACTTAAATCTTTAGCTTGGATCTCATTATTCTTGGTTTTTCTTATGAGATCTTGTCTCTCCATGAGTAATTCATAGATTTGTTGTTCCCTCACCTTTCTCCTATTGGAAATTTCTAACAATTTCTCACATTCTTTCTTCCTTGGAGAAATTACTTCCTCTCTCAACTTTTCTGAATCATAAGAGGCAGTCTCTGCAGCAGATGTTTCCCCTGGTTGATCTAGAATTTCTCTTGCAGGGAAAAAAGCTATCTTTGTGACTTCCTCTTCCTGAGAAGGATTATCGACACTAGGCTTGGTTTTCCTAATAATTTCTAGGTCATCAAAGAAGAAGAAGCATCATGAGGAAGGGGTGTGGGGATTCGGTCTCTAGAGGGTCTGGGAGAATTAGGGTTGAAAAAACCTCTCCTAGACCATTGTTTCCTACTAGGTGTGTGAAGCTCATCACCCATATTACTCTAAGGATGATCTTTGAAATAAGACCTAGTAAATCTTTGTTGACTCATGGCACATTACAACAAAATACAACAAATCTTTGGACGAATACCAGCAATTGGTAAACACAGAGCTTAGAGTCATCACCCACAAACAAATGGGAATAGAAATTTATAAAGCTGGTCTGCAACAAACACAATAGATGGTTTAGCATGAACAAAACAAATCCATTGCGTATCCTCATTAAATCCCCAGCAGAGTCACCAATTTTTTTAGCACTTAAACTTGTAGATGATTAAAAGGATTTAGAAACCTCTGAAATTAAAACTCTTATACTCCCAACAATTGCATCTAAAACAATTTAAATGCTAAGGTGCTAAGGTTAAAAACCTTCTTCACTTTGAGTATGATACTCAGGTGGGTTTACCTTTCTTAATAGCTTCTACAAAGCATTACAATAGTGATCTATGTGCTTGACATAGATGATTCTTTTTAGAAACATACAACAAATGTAAATTGAACAGATTATTTGATTTTTGATGGTGAATACATGCAAATCAAGCAATAACTAGTGCCTTATTCATTAGGCATCAGATTCAAACCCTACATCAATAGAATCCTATCAAAATAGAAATACTAAAACTTAAATGAAATGCTTGAAACTCCATTCTCCCAACTGCTAACCCTGCTATCAAATTCATACATGGATAATTAATTCCCAAAGACCTCCCTTAAGATTTATTTCTTTCCTTGAAAGAAACACGAGCTCAATCCCTATATCTACCTTGTAAAAAATACATTAAAGAGCCTTAAAATTTAATACATAAAAGAACTTAAACATCCATATGCGAAGACAACTATAATTAGCCAAGAAGTTCTAGTATTTTTCTATTAATATATCAACTGCATCAGTACATTTTGATAGAGACTTCTAAGAAAATAAGATCCTATATTCATAACTCTCTTTACAAAGTATTATCAACCACCACTACAAAAGAAGCAAAATTTCTATTTATACCACTGGCTATCTTGGAATCCTCAAAGAAGGGATGCAACAAGCTTCGGATAGCTAGGAAAGTGACTTGCACTACAGACAAAAAGTACAAACATGATGACAAAGACTAGAGAAAATAGAAATTAGTTCCCAATAAATGGAATATTCATAGATGGAACCTTCGTCTAAGGATATTTCAAAGAAGTTGCTTTATTTTTTTGCATGAATGCTGACTACCAATAAATGCAACCTTACATCATTCTTTGTTTGATACCTACTCTCCCTAAAATTTTGGATCAGGTGCCAGGTGTACTCTATTCTTCTTCATCTACCTCCAGCTCCATGGCAACTGGTTTCTTTTTCTTTTTCTTTGTGCTTTTGTCCCAAGCTACTACATCATCATCTGAGGGCCAATTATATCCCTACAAATCCTATAATGATTTGATCTGCAAATCCCACCTAGAATCAGTTATGCCTTTAACATCTGCAACAAAGTTTATTAAATCATTTTCAACTTTGATCAAGCTATCTATTATGTTGTTGCATCCTTCTAAGTCCTGTTAGTGCTTAAATCTGTAGATGATAAATAATTTATGAACTCATATAATCCCAATAGATGCATCTAACAAAATTGCAAGCACTAAGGTATTAAGGTTATAAAAACCTTCTTCACTTTGAGTATAAAAACTCGGGCAGGTTTACCTATAACAATTCACTGTTTGAAATGAGCTTTGAATTGAGAATTAGCTCCTTCACTGTTATATTGTCCTTCTCAGAATTGACTCAATAAGACATTGCAACTCTTAGTATGGCCCAAAAAATCTTGATACACAACACTATGATAGAAATTATGAAAGCAACAATATTGATTAGTGGCTTAAGGATATTCATCCTTCTTCTTTTTATGAGTTAAACTCAAGGAAGGTTAACCTCACTCAGTGCTTCTATAAAGCATTACAATATACATCCATGAATTTATCACAGAATGATTTAGATAAGGATTATGCAAATAAAGTAAAATGAATCAAATGTTTATAGTTTTAGGTGGTAACATGTGCAAATGTATCTCAAACCAGTGCCTTATTCTACTTGGGCATCAAAGTCAAACCCTATCTCCACAAAAATCTATCAAGACAAATATACTAGAACCCAAATGACATGCTTGATATCTCATTCTTTTAATTCCTATCACTGTCATCAAATTCATATATGGACAATTAATTCACAGAGACCTCCCTTAAGATTTTACTCTTCCCTTGAAAGAAACTTAAGTTTAACCCCTATATTCACCTTGTGAACAATGCATTGAAAAAGCCTTACAATTTGAATGCATAAGAAAACTAAAGTATCCATACACAAAAACAACAAGTAGTAGTAACAGAGTTCTGTTATGCTTTGTATTAATATCAAAATGTGTTAATACAGTAGACTCTTGACTTCAAAGAAAAAACAAGGTTCTATATTTCAGAACTTCTTTACAAAATGTATCAACCACCCTTTCAAAGAGAAAACTTGCTATATATATATATATATACATATATATATTATATATATATATATATATATATATATATATATATATATATATATATATATATATATATATATGTATATATATATATATATGTATATATATATATATATATATATATATATATATATATATGTAATATATATATATACATATATAATATATATATACATATATATATATATATATATACATGTATATATATATATATGTATATATATATATATATGTATATATATATATATATATGTATATATATATATATATATATATATATGTATATATATATGTATATATATATATATATATGTATATATATATATATATATGTATATATATATATATATATATATATATATATATATATATATATATATATATATATATATCCACAGCCATCTTGGAATCCTCAAAGGATGCAACAAGATTTGAATGGCTGGGAAAGATATTACACTAAAGACAAAATTACGAACTGACAAAATTTGATTGCAACAACAAATTACAATTATCTACTTCTCAAACATCTCGTAGGTGGCACCTTTGTCTAAGGATATTTCAGAGAAGTTGCTAAATTTGTTGCATCAATGATGACCGCCATTACAAGCTAACTTACATCATCCTCTATTTGAAACATGCTCTCCCTCAAAATCTGGATCAGGTGCCATGTGCCCTCTATTCTTCTTCCTCCTCTCTAAGTTGGACAACTGGCCTCTTCTTCTTCTTTATTGTCAACTTCTCCCAAGCTACCACATCATCATCAGATGGCTAGTTGTAAGTCTACAATTCCTGTAGTAATCCACTCTGCTGATTCCACATGGAGTCACTTATATTCTTTGCCTCAGCTACAAACCTTACACAATCATTTTCAATTTTGAACAAACTGTCAATTATGTTGTTACACCTCTCCAAATCCAAAGTATTGTTACCACTAAGGAAAGCATCTTGTGTAATGGTTAGCTGATCCATTAACACTTTCCACTCTTCCAAACTGACCATATTTCCACTATCATCACATATTGGAGGCAGATACCTGCTATAATTCTTATCAAACATAATCAACTTAGCCTTTACCTATTTAAACTTACCCTTAAAAAACTTTAAAACAACACTAACTAGGCTAATCTTCTCAAAGACTTCAGTCACCACCCCAGGGATCTCAGGCTTATGCTCTTGTAAGCTATCAAGTTTATCAAATAACAAACTTCTCCCAGACCAAATACTATGAAGTGGCTCCAGAGCAGCCAATGATTCATTCACCTTTCTATTGGCCTGGTGCAATTGACTAACTGATTGATAAACTATTTCCATCCTTTCTATTATTTTATCCCACCTATATTGCACAATCCTTGCCACGGTGTCTAAAGATGCATCTATCCTTATCTTTTCTAGGTCCTCAATAGGTTTCTCAGGTGCTTCCTCATTAATTTGAACAGGGACCTCAATCTGCAAAGGGGGGGAATAACCACCTTTGAAGCCTCTTCAAGCTTGACTTTCACTTCTACCAACTCATCCTCTAACTATTTGATTATCATCATTTTCAAATCTCTGTCTTTAGCAACTACACTTGCACTTTCAAACAATTTTGAATATCTCTCAGATAACTGAACTATTTTTGCTTCATTCAAGTTAGCCCAATGAGTTACTGCCTTGGAAATTTCAAGGTTAGTTGTGTTTTTCATATTCCATATGATCTTATTGCCTTCCATCTGATCTTCTATACTCAATAAAGCTAGCTTTTGAGTTTTAGGGGCAAGAGACCACATTGCAACAGCTTGAAATTTAGGGTCATAGCCACTGCCTCTAATCATATCACCAATATGGACCTCATAGGATAAGCTACCCTATGGTTGCTTTCTTATTTGATCAATTATGAACGCAGAAGTCAAATCCCACCCTGGAGTCAATAGCATTTCACTTGACTTAACCATTTCTCTAGCTTCATCTAAAGTTATAGGATCAAGACTAGGATCATAAGATCCTAGAGCTCTCAAAGTTTCTTGACTTGGTTCCATTCCTTTAGGGAGAGCTTTCCTCACTTCTTCATGTTTCCTCCAAATAAGGAAACTCTTGAATTCCTCACTCTTAATAAATTGATCATCACTCAAAAATTCCTCTTGATACACTTATTTGATATCTTGTCTTGCCCACAGGGATTGCTCATCACTTTCTTCATTAGTAGCCACCTTCTTACTGGCTCTAATTTCTTTCCTCAACTAATGATGGTAGGCCCTATCACCGGGAACAATAGTAGATGCTTCATCAATCCCTTTCTTTTATTTTCCTTGCCTTGAAGACTCTCCTTCCTCAAGCCTCTATTTCTTCAAAGGTGGCTCTTGGACATTCTCTGCCTCTAGCTGGTCTTCAATAGGCTTAGCAATCTGTACATCCCCAACTTATGGTGGGTTATTCCCTTCTTGGGACTCATCAGAAAATTCCTCTTGATCAGAAGATGAATAATCCTTCATTTTCTTTGGCTGCTTTTGGTCAATCAATTTCTCCAACTGATTTGATAGAGTGTTATGCATCTCTATCATCTTGTCAATTCTTTTCAAATAAGGAAGGTCAGGGAAGAAACCCTCAAAATGAAGTTGGGTTTTTGTCACCTATTTTGATAGATCTATCAAATCAAAGAACCTATTCCACCTCCTTTTAACTTCATCCATATCCACAACATTTCTAATTATATCCTCTTCATCAAGGCCTTCATGTTCCTTGATGAAACCAATATTAGGGATTAGGGTTCACCTTACAGTCCTAATAAAACCCTCAGGGTCCACATGTCTACAAAAACCAAACACCATCTTGAATTGATTCAACCATGCAGTGACTTGTGGGAAGGCTCTCTTACCAATCAAGAAATCACCAATTTTAAACTACCTGGGTGTGAAAGTACCCTTCTTATGGGGGGCCAAAAGCTCTTTGTCCATCCACATCAACTACCAAATGAATTCCAAACAAGCAACTCTTGGTGGCACAAATTTTGGTAACAAATGTGGGGGCTGGGGGCAATCGTAGACTCTCAAGATTGTGGAATTTTCCCCAAAGTAAAAATCACCCCAGTTATGGTCTCCCTCCCACTTCTCTGCAAACTGCATAGGTCTTAGGAGTTTAAGGACCCTTGGTGATATCCTTATAACATTTATGCCTAGCATCTTTATAATGGGATAAACAATAAAATTTTGGAAAACACAGAAGTCACCCTCATTTGAAGAAGAGTTCCACTTCCTCACCCATAATTATACTGGATTATACTAGCCTTCGAAGGTAAGCCTTGGTTTCAGCATGTTCAAATCAAAGCTATTGATGTTGAAGAACAAAATTAAGTGCATTAACAATGAATAATGCATGAACTTAATTGGACTCTTACTTTCTTTGACAGAAATCAAACCCTCATGCATTCTATCAATTATATACTGAATGTAATCATAATCAGTATTTACTAGGGAATTTTGGATGTCTAAGATTATCATCAACAGATCAGTCGGCAAGAGCTCTGCATCCCCATCAATTCCCAAAACCCTACACAACCCATAACAAGTCTGCCTCATATAATGCTGGAGGGATTTAAATTGGTAAGGGGCATTCATGTGAGTAGGGAGGGGAGCTATATATTTATCCTATTTTGGGATGTGCTTCATCATTTGGTCCTTTACTGTCCCTATGTTATTTTTATACCTCTCTCTTTCTTTGCTCAGGTCAATTTCGGTGGAGGAAGATGTATAGAAATTAAAGGCTTTCATGAAAGAACCCCTATCAAGAGTAACCAAAGGTGACTGGTCCTCTTTTCTAATTGTTTTGGAAATAGGGTCATAATGCCTAGCTAGTGCAACAATTAAATCCACATCTAAGAATACATCAAGGACAACTAATTACCCCAGACCTAAAACCCAACCATTACACATAGGAACATGCCTATCTCTATTTCCATAAAAGAAGTTGAAAATAGTATAACCTATGCTATTTGGTATGACAAGATCTCTGCAAAGCCCTAGAACATCTTTGAAGACATCATCGAGAGCTCTTTTGTTCTGACTGGAACCAAGCAACAACTTCATGAATTCATTTGAATAGTTCGGCTTGCCTTTGTCTTCACCACCTTTGGATTTTGATTCACTACTAGAAGAAACTACATTCTACTTTGGTTGACTCATTTTTCCTGCAAATACTCTCAATTCTACAAACTTGATTTGCTCGGCACTCAAAAACTGCTTCAAAAAAACATAATTCTCCTTGACTGATTTTGGACATAGGACACAATGAGCTTAGCTTATTTATCGATACAGATCAAATGTGTACAACTACCACAATCATTGCAAATCAATCCTTAATTTCTCCTGCATTCAATTTCACATATCACCAATTTTCAAATCATAGCTAGCCGATGCAAAGATGTTGACAGATAGATTTAAAAACTCAAAAACAAGGAAAAAAAGGCAATGATTACTACTCTGTACTTTAACATCCTATTTACATCATGAAATCCTTCTTTAAAACTGATTGGATGGCTTATTGGTTTACTCTCCATCTTGACAATGTACTTTATCCACGCAGGTAATGGTCTTTTTCTTTTCCTTTATTATCTTTTCCGACTGAGCCCATTCAGTGAATCAGTGACTACAGGCTTCTCATGATCACTTAATACAATGCTAACCCAAGTTTATATTCAGAGAACTAGCGACCAAAGCCTTCACACATTCTTGGAATCAAACTCTTAACTCACCCATCCTTTAGCGAACCAGCGAACAAGCTCAATATAACTGAACATGACTTACAGTCATTACTTAGCGAACCAGCGACTAAAGGCTACCTCTTATTCACCTAATGTTTTGGTTAACTGTCAAATTATCTTAAGACTTGGTGACTAAATACTCCACTCATTCATTTAATCCTTGTCTTAACTACATGCATACTGTGCAAACTAGCGAACAAGCTTTCCTCTTAGTCGCTAAATTCTTCCTTAACTGCTAGCTTCAAGCCATGATTTAGATTCAACCATTGATCATAGACTTAATCAATGATCCTCATTAATTCACTGAATCAAAACAAGCCTTATCCTTTTATTTCAAGACTCAGTGAACAAAAGGTTCGCTGAATCACTAGATACTTCAAATACTGACCATTGCATCCTGCGATTAAGCGAATAAATATTTTTCAACTTATCTCGCCGGTTCACTGAATACTTCTAACCATAATCAAAATTTTAAGAGAACTTATGAATACTTTGTTCGCCCAATCGCCAGGAAACTTAGGATCTCACTAACTTATTCTAAGAATAAGCAAACATTTTATATAACCCTTTTTGCCAAATTCATCAAGCCAAACTGTCGAAGCCGCCAAACTTAGAGGATAGTAACACAACTGCTCAGTCACCCAATCACCAAGTCAAAATATGTAGGACCCAATGTATTCTAAGATTAAAACACATCTGTTGATCTTTCAAAAAATCAATGGTGTTTGCTAGATCGCTAGATGCTAGAAGACTTAACCGCATGATTCTTAGAATGAGCGATCACTGTTGCACTAGGTCGCTGAGAGTTTTCTTGAGACCGCCAGATAACATGCGAATAAAAGATAACATTTTCACCAATTTGCTGAATGTTTTGAGGTAGCCGTTGGAAGATTCATGACTGAACATGACACTTAACATGGGTTTGACACATTCACCAATTTGCTGAAAAGCTTGACTATGTGAAATAACATTACACAACTTAGTGAACGCCTAAAGGAAATAGTCACATGCACTTTTAAGAACTTAAGTGGCCAAAAAGTAATGATGAATTAGAAGACTTAAGGCTGATTTGAGGGTTTTCACATGAATTTGAATTTCTTTAAGGACAATATTTAGAGTAAGGGTTTTTTGAACATAGTCATGGCAACTTTGAAGAAATTTTGACACCTAAACCACAGGAAAAATTTACAAACAAGAGGACTAAACCAAAATTTGGACAAAAACCTCAAAAAATTAAGAATATACCCAACAAGTCCAAAGAACCATCACCACTAAGGAAATCCTCTTTCTTAATTAGTATTTGGCCCATGGATAACTTCCACTCATCTATACTTACTATACTTCCATCATTATTATAAACAAAGGGAAAATACTTACTATAATCTTTATCAAACATGGCCAACTTGGCCTTCACCTGATTTGATTTTCCTTTGAAAAAAATTGAAATGGCGTTGATCAACCCTATCTTTTCAAACACTTATGTGACTACCTCAAGGATATCAGGCTTATGTGGCTATAAGGCATCAAGCTTCTCAAACAATGTACTCCTCCTAGACCAAACACTGAAGAGTGGCTCTAAAGTAGCCAGTGACTCATTTACCTTTACATTTTTTTTATGCAAAAGGACAACTAACTAATGAACAAAGTCCATTTTCTCCTTTATTTTGTCTTGTTTGTGTTGCACAACATCTGACATGGTTTTTAAGGCTACATCCAGCCTTACCTTTTCTAGATCTTCTGATGGCCTGTCAGGAATTTCTACCTCTGGCTAGGAGGGGGCCTCAATTTGCAAAGGAGGAGGAATTGACTTTGAAGCTTCATCAAGCTTGGCCTTTAGATCCTCTAGTTCATCCTCCATTTTCTTGATTTTCATGAACTTTAAATCCCTATCCTTGGCAACCTTAATTGAATTTTCAAACAACCAAGCATATATGTCTACCAACTAGGTTCTCTTTGCTTCATTGAGGTGGGAAAAGTGTGTCACTACCTTGGACACCTCAAGATCAGTGGTATTATAAATAGTTTAGACAATTTTATCTCCCTCCATCTTATCTTCAATACTCACCAGAGATGGATTTTGAGTTCTACGAGCAAGAGACCATAATGCAACGGCCTGAGAATTAGGGTCATAGCCACTTCTTCTTATCATTCTCCTATATGCATGTCATAGGATAGGCTACCCTCTGGCTGCTTTCTTATTTGATCTATGATGAAAGCTGAAGTCAGGTCCCATCTAGGGGTCAAAAGCATTCCACTTGATTTTACCATCTCTCTGGCCTCCTTAATAGTAATCTTCTCAAGGCTTGGGTCTTAAGATGTGAGAGCCCTCATAGTCTCCTCACTCATTTCCATTCCCTTAGGTAGAGCCTTTGCAACCTCTTGTGACTTCTTCCAAATGAGGAAGCTCCTGAATTCTTCACTTTTGATGAACTGGTCATCACTAAGGAACTCTTTTTGATATAACTTTCTCTCATCCTTTCCTAACAATAGAGGTAGTTCCTCTTCCTCTTTGGACACTATTTTCTTACCCTCTCTAATAGCTTTTCTCAATTGATGATGATATTCTCTATTACCAGGTACCAGAGCAGAAGCTCTATCCATTATCCTTTTCTATTTCCTCTCCTTAGAAGGTTCACCTACCTCAAGCTTTCATTTCTTCAATGGTGGCTCTGAGGTATCCCCTAATTCAGGTGGATCTTGAGTTAAATCAATGATTGGTGAGTCCCTATTTTGAGGTGGAATATCACCTTCTTGTGATTCATCAATGTATTCCTCACAATATAAGGTAGAATAATGCTCTCTGGTACATCCAATTCCTCCTTAATCAAACCCTCCATCTAGCTTGACAAGGTGCCATACATTTCAATCATTTTTCCATCCTCTTCAAGTATGGGAGACCAGGGAAAAACCCTCCAAAATCAATCTTAGCTGCTTTGAGTTTGGCCTCCAATCTCAACAAGTCAAAGTACTTGGTCCATATCCTACCAACCTCATCCTTATCTAAGATATTCCTTATCACATCTTCCTCATCCAAGCCCTCATGATCCCTTATTGTACCAATTTTGGGAATCAGGGTCATTCTTGTACTCTTGATGAAATCTTCAAGATCAATCTATCTGCAAGTACCAAAAATCATCTTGAAGTGATTCAGCCAACTACTGAGCTAATCCAATGCTCTCTTTCCAATCAGGAAACTACCTATTCTGAATTGTCTTGGTGTGAAAGTTCCCTTCCTATGATGTGCCAAAATCTCTTTATCAATCCAGATTAAATGCCATATAAATTCTAACAAGGCAACCCTCGATGGTACAAATTTTGGAAGTAAATGTGGGGTTTGAGGGCAGCCATAAACTCTAATAACTATGAAATTCTCCCCTAGGTATAATTCACCCCAATTATGGTTTCCTTGCCAATTATTTTCATACTACATGGGCCTCAAAAGCTGCAAAACCTTGCTTTGCAACCTCACCACATTTGTCCCCAACAACTGCAGAATTGGAAAAACAAAGAAATTTTGGAACACACAGAAATCACACTCATTAGAAGTATAATTCCATACTCTCATCTAGTATTGCACTAGATTAGGATGGCCTTCAAATGTAAGGCTTAGCTTCAGCATCCTCACATCCAAACTATTGACATTGAAATATAAAATCAGGTGCATCAGGAGGGAACAATGCATGAACCTAATAGGCCTCTTATTCTCTTTCACAACCATCAAACCCTCATGCATTCTATCAATTACATACTAGATGTAATCATAGTCAGTGTTGGCATGGGAATTCTAAATGTCCAAAATTATCATTAGCAGATCAGCAAGCAATTTCTCTTCATCTTCATCCATCCCTAGAACTCTACACAATCCATGACATAAAAACTTCATATAGAAGCTGAGGGATTTAAACTCATATGGGGCATTCATGCTTGCTAGGAGAGGAGCTATGTATTTACCTTGTTTTAGGGTATGCCTGACCATTTAACTTTTTACAGACCCAATATCACTCACATACTTTTGCCTTTCTTTCTTCAAGTCTATCTCAGTAGATGAGGAGGCATAGAAATCAAAAGCTTTCATAAATGACCCCCTATCTAAGGTTACCAGGGTAGACTGATCTTCTCTCCAAATGGTTTTTGAAATAGGGTCATATAATCTAGCTAGCTCAAAGATTAGGTCAACATCTAAGAAAACATCTAGCACAATTAACTTTGTCATCCCTAAAGCCTAGGCATTGCAAATTGGTATAGATTTATGCCTATTATTGTAAAAGTAGGAAAAGATTGAGTAACCTGAACTAGAAGGAGTGATAGGGTCTCTGCACTTGTCCATTATATCCTTGAAAGCCATATCAATAGCTTTCTTGTTCTGGTTGGACTCGGGAAGCAATTTGAGGAACTCATCTAAATAAGTGGGCTTCCCTTTATCTTCACTACTCTATTCTTTGGCCACTCCACTATATGATGCGACGCTCAGCTCTGGTTGACTCATCTTGGAATATGAATACTTCACAGCTCTGCAATTTCTTTTCACTTCTCACTCACTGCTCTACTTTGAAAATCACAACTATCTTCAGAAAACTCAAACACAGAAAATAATGAGGTCATGTATATTTATCATTGAGAATTGAATGTGTGCAATCACCAAAATCATTACAAATCAAGCCTCGATCACTTCTGCATTCAATTCTGCATATTACCAACTTCAAATCAAGGCTAGTCATGGTGTGGATGTTGACAAGTTGATTTTAAAAACTCAGAAATAAAGAAGAAAAGAAATGATCACTATTCAGCTTTAAAACCCTTAATTACTAATGAAAACCCTCGTTAAAACTTGATTGGATGGCCTTTTAATTTTTTCCAGCTTGGCAAACTATTTTTCTACATAAGCAATGACACATAACCTTTCATTAATGAACTCTTAACTTGACTTGATTCAGAGATCCAGAGAACAAAGGCTCTCACAATCTCTAAATGAAATTTTAACCATGGGTTTAATTTGGAGATCTAGTGACAAAGCAATTTGCACGATCTCGGAATGATTTGCTAACTCATGACTTTACTTGGAGATTCAACGACCACCGTTGATCCCAAAGATGATCAACGGTCCTCAAACTATCCTTGAAACTCATGATAACCCTATCGCAATTTAGAGAATAAGCGACCGAAGGCACCCTCCAGTTCTCAAAACATTTATGTCAACCATGGTTTAACTCAGAGAATGAGCGACCAAAGACTTCACCCATTCTCGCAATCTTTTACTTAACCCAACAACAATATGGAGATTCAGTGAACAAATCTCTTCTTAAACCCATGCATTTGAAACCTTGACCATAGTTAACATCTGGAGAATCAGTGACTACATCTATGTCTTAATCTTGAAATGCCTAGCTTAACTCTTGATTTATCCTGTGACTCAGAAAACAAAGCAATCTCATGATATCTGAATGAAATACTTAACCTTGGGTTTGTTATGAGATTGGGTGAGTAAAGGTATTCGCTAATTCGTTGAATGATTTCCTTAACTTGAGTTTCATTCCGAGATTAAGCGTTGGTCATATATCATAAAAACAATCAATGGTTGTCACTAGTTCACTAAAACTTTTAAACCTTTACCATTTAATCATGAGATTTAGCGAATGCCTAATTCGCTGAATCACCAAATTACTTAGAACTTTTCTACTTTATTCTGAGAACTTGCGACTGAAGAGAATACAAGTCTTTATCATACTTAGTCACCAAATCACCAAACCCAATGGGGCTTTACTAATTGATCATGAGATTGTGTGAATACACTATTTGCTGAGTCGCTAAATGATTTGGGACTTCACCATCTTTTCCTGAGATCCAGTGACTGAAGAAAGTTTCACCTTTTGCCAAATTACTTTATAGGAGCCACCAAACATAGTGAACATGAGAACATGCCTCAATCATTGAATCATTGAATGATTTGTTGTAGGCCCCATTCATTGTGAGATTAAGACACCATTGTTGATCTTGGAGATGATCAACAGTCCTTGCTGAGTCACCAGAAAACATAGAGCATGACCACCCCATTCAGATAATAAGAGAAAACTACCATGCCCATTCACTGAATGTTAAGAGAAAACCGCCTGGGATTAAGAGATTGGGAGACCACACAGTCACCGAATCACTGGGAGAAAGTCTAACCATAGCCTAGATTGGGAGACTCAGTGGCCAAAGGAAAACATAACAAGTATTAACACACAGTCACTAGTTCGCTGAAAGACTTAGTGACATGAAAAATTATTGTGTGATTCAGCAAACACTAAGGAAAAAGAAAGACCACATGCACAAAGGAAAATCTTACGTGGCCGAAAAAGGTAACATAAAAACATAAGAACCAAGGCACACTTAGGATTTTCAAAGGATTAAAACCTTACCAAGGGAAAAAAGACCTAGGGCAAGGATTTACAAACATAAACATGACTGACTTTGAGGATTTTAAACCCTAGACCAGACAAAAATAATTTGCAGAGACATGGAACAAGGACCTGGAGAAAAAAATCTCAGAAAACCTAAAATATACCCAACAAGATCTACTAAGATCTACCTTTCTAGAGGATTTCAAAACTCTGTTAATAAATCACCCGACTAAGGGATGGATAACAAGAATTTGTTAAAGCTCACCTAGTTAATAGATTTTCTTGTTGTAACTACTAGGGAATAACAAGTTGAATGATCTGGATGTAACACTAACTGCTTGATAGATCCAATCTATTTCTTACTCTCTATAACTACTCCAATCTGACTCTATCACATCTTTGATTGCAACCCTAATTGATTTCACAATCAACCATAGTAACCTTCACAAAAATTTCACAATAATAACAACACATATTCAACTTCAATATGAGCAGTACCACTTATATACATTTCTAGCACCGACTTCATGAGAATTAAATATTTTCCCTCCAAAGTGATAATCTCTATGCAAAACATAATTTCCTATGACTGTGTCTTCTTACAATAAGATCTACATTATATTTCTCCAAAATAACAAACATATTATGAATTTTTGTGGAGGAGGAGGAAAAGATGGCAAGGATGCATGTGTGGCCCCTTGTTGTGTATCTATTTGTTGTGTGGTTTCTTGTTGTGCAACTTGGATAGAAACTTTTTGTGGCAGTTACGATGTGGATGTTTGTGAAGGGTTGACACATGGAGCCTCAACAATTAAAAAAGGGGTTTTTTGTGTCATGTGTGTATTATGGATTGGTTAGTAGTTGGTTAGATCAGTTGGGGGTATGGATATGGTGAGTTGGGTGAACCTTAGACTAGGATCTTTGATCTCTTCTATTAAAAAGTTAAATATGTAATCTAGGATGTGTAGAGGCCATGTTGGGTTAAATGGCATGAGTCTAGGTTGAATGTGAGTTCCTTCAAACATAAAGTAACAACAATAATGGACTCATGATGTTGGCTTATGATGGAACTAACCATGGTTGCATATCCTAGTTGATTCATGAAGGATTCCATGGTGCTAGTTTTGGGGACCTCATCTTGGTCGGCGCATACTTCTTCAGGTTACATGTGATATTGGGGGTCAAAGGTAACCGTGGAATTGTTAGGATAAGGTATTGTGCTAGAAGAACCAACACTAAGATTACGATCCATATCCTTTCTCTTATTTGAATGTGTATGTGGTGGCATGAAATATATGACCTAGGATGTATGAAATATGGTGTATGAAAGTGAGTCTAAATGAGTCTAAAAATGCCTAAGAATAGGTGATGATGATGCAAACATGAAGCATGCCCTAAGGTCTAATGCTTGATGTCAAAAGATGGGAGTTGGGGATACCTAGTGTAGATTCAAATGGATGTGATGGTCAATATACGACATACTAGTGGTCTTTGGAAGATGGTATTTGTTAGTGTAAACCACCCTCTAGATTGAGGTGATGAGGTCACAAAGACAAGATGAGCTACTCTAGACAATGCTTAGTCAAAAGAGTAAATCCACGTGATGGGGTTTGTTTCAAGATGTAAATATGTGACAACTCAAAGATATAACACCAAGTGGGGATGTTTGGATGGGGTTTATTTTGATTGTGTTTGACTTGGGTTTGATTTGATTTAGGGTTGTTTTGATGATGATGATGGTTGGATTGATGATTAAATGACAAACGTGATCCTAAAATACAATAGAGGAAGGATGACAATGGAAGACTAAATAAAAAATTTGATGGAAGAAGTGGAAGGATAGGTTTATAATTCTCTAGTATTGGTCGGTGGTAGGGCTAATGAAGTTGTATTTCACACGGTACTTAATGATGATTTTTATTTTATATTTATCAAAAGGATTTACCTAGATGAAGGGTCACCTAGGATGGTATATATACAAAGTGATGTTATTCTATTCTAGGACAAATTTTGGTCCACGATAATTCACATCTTCTTGTTGATCAAATATTCAAGTACTCGAGGGAGATAATTGGGTATTGTCTATGGCTGGGAGGGAAAAGCATTGCTTGTGGTTAAAAGAGCACATAATCAACATGGTATTAGAGAGGGTGACAATCTAGAGGAGTAAATTTCATAGGAAGATCCACATTGATGGGGTTATCTACATATGATCATGGAGTTCATGGATAAGTCTTTTCATAAAATTTGAGATGTCTAATTGTTCCCTTCCAAAATATCCCCTTTCAATAAAAATTGAAACTATCAACACTACAGCTCATATATAGAAAGATGACTGCCACCATATATGGTTCAAACCCCGAGTGATTTCTTACATCTGTATTATTTGAACTTAAGGATAGAATTTTGTAATATTTCATATTGAAGCTCTAAAATCCAAGATCAAGAGCACGAGCTTCACATAATTGCACAAGAAAATGTAAGATTTTGATGGATGTTGAAGTACATCCAAATAATAATTTAACTATGGTCATGAAATAATAACAAAACATGGTGAGAGAATACAATATGGAAATCTTATACACTCGTATGCGGAGTGCCATAAATGTGTCATCCTCTTCACCTATTTTGATCTTTCTATTAGCAACTAATATTGATTCTCTTTGTACACTAAATATTACAACTCATGTACAAGCATATTATTCATTAAGGTGTTCTTTTTACCCTTTGTCCTACTTCAGAGGTATCGACACAATTGCAAGCTAACAACTCAACTCACAGGACCAAACACTAACAATTCTTTTAATCAATTGAGGTTGTTCCTAGGACTTAAGACAATTGTTAAAATTGGGGCCTAGCATTCAGGTCTTTTTTATGGATAGTCATCTACCTATTCATTTAGACAACCTCATTGATCAGAACCAGCACGTGGTTGTGCTTTATACTCGGGAAGATTAGAGCCAGGCTGATATAGCTTATGATTTTGATGTTGCATAACTGGGAAATATGATGTATCTAGACATTGATGATGAAATAATGATTGAATCTAAAAGTGATGGTAGTGACAGTGATGAGGACAACGATGATGGTGGAGCTCAGAGAAGAAAATTAGATGAAGACAATGGTTGGATGCATTGAAAATATTGAAGAAGCTAAAGATAGCATATTATGGTCCCAGAACATACCATGGTAGGCATTTTGGATGTCTAATGTTTGTTATGGTCCATGCTCTGCATAAAAGCACAAATAAGTTTCTTTGGTTAGCATGTATCTCACTAACTGATCAATTTGTTCATGAGAGAGTCACCAATGAGAGGTATCAAGTTGGTGTCATGGAGCTTGATCAGTATGTAAATAGCGTAGGAAATTTGGAAATTATTACATCTATTACACTTAGGGATGGCACCAAGTTTAGTGGACCATATGTATCTAGGATTTCCTATGAAGATGAGCCTTGCTTTATACTCTTGAGGGATTGGACCCTTTTTTATTCAATATTATGCTCATCCTATGTTTCCACTAAGTTGAAAAATTAGAGTGATAATAGGTTGAATAAACTAGAGTTTCTTTTGACCAAAATGGGTTTACCCTTGTGGACTACCAACAAATAAAATAGTACATGAGCGATTCCATGAAGAAGATAATGAAGGATGAGTTTGAGAGGGTTTTTCAATAATATGGTCTTAATGAATTCTACTACAAAAGATTTCAAAGGCTTCATGGATATATCTCAAAGGTTTTAGCTACTGATATTGTGTACAAAGTCACAGGTCTACTTGAGTCTTGGACAGACTCCAAAGACTCTTGGGATAAGAAATTATGGAGTGCTTATTCTACACTCTCTTTGAATCATTTGGATGAGTCAAAAAAGGGGATGCAACTTGTCATTAGTGTCCATTATGATACTCAGTGGTAGCGAGGTCTAAAAATAACAAGAAATGGATTCATCAAGAGTGCCTAGAGTTTCAAATGGGTGAAACTTGAGGATGGAACCGATACTGAACTCTTAAGTTATCCTCAAGAAATTTTTAAGTTTTTCTATTTCCTCATGGATTATTTGAGAGAAAAGAGTGAAAAGAACAAAACCTATAATATGTGTACCTATTATTCCTCACTCCAAGATGGTATTGGTGGTAGGTGTTGCCAATAGACCCATACTTGGAGCACAATAGGGAAACTAGCTTGGGCTTTCATTTTGTGCCACAACCAACGAACTTGGGGCTGATTATAGAAATGATGCATTTGAGTCATCCAAGATTAATCTAGATCTGACTGTTGTCAATTCCTTCATGTTAAGAACAAATGATATTCATGTGGATCTGACTATGTTAATGTTGTGATGATCATTGCTATGGAATAAAATTGTCATGTTAAGTGAGTTTTCATTGCAGAGAAAGGAGACTACTTTACTATTGGAGCATTAAAGGAAGTGCAATTAATTTGCTAACCATGGTGAACAAAGAAAATATTTTCCTATAGACACATGAGGACTATTGGATATTTTTTGCAATAGTTGAAAGGTCCTAAAGAACAAGGACGTGAAAAGAAGTAAATGAAACTTGAAAGAAGTATAGCACTCTGAAGGAAGAAAGAGACAACTTATTAGGAAGGATGTTTATGAGCATTTTCTCTAGAATAATGAGATAAGCATTTTTTAATTATCTCTTGAGATTTCTTGTCATAGTCATTCTTTTATCTATATTCTTGTATGGTTTGGGGATCGATCTTGTGAGATTGATGATTTGAGAGAGAGTCCAATATAGTACATATCTTCCTGAAAGAATGAGAGAATTTACAAAAAAATTGCACTTATCAAAAGCATCAAGAGTTCCTAGTTGAGCTATGATAGTAGTTCCAAGGTAATCTTGATCATGCTAGATGATGTTATGAATTGAGATGCTTGAAGACATGGGAGTATCTTGGAGCGAGATATCTTCCATGATTGATACCATGTGAGAAGGGTATGCTTCGGTGTCAGAGGGACTATCTAGATGATCTACTTCAATTGTCTTCCAAGGATCTTGGTCATATTAGTTCAAATGGAGTGGACTATGTCAAGATGATTTATCTAGTGATCAAGTACACTTCCATTTGGATAATGACTTCTCTAGTTCTATCATGGGATGGAAGTTGCACTAGTGAGATATGATGATCAATTTCCTCTTTGTGAAATTGTATAAATTGGAGGACAATGATTCATAGGATAGAGTACCATGTGTGTAGGTTGGAAGGTCATTATGCTGAAATCTGGGTCACGGTATTCCTGGATAGATGGATACTTGGTGAGCTTGGGATTCACCAGGAGTGATGCAGACTCCAACCTTGTATTTCATGATATGTCAAAGCATGTGGAGATCAAATATAACTATATTAGAGACATGATGCAATGGAATGCTATTCAGTTGAGGTACATTAGCATTGATGATCATATGGCCAATATTTTCACCAAGCCCCTTGCCAGAGTAAAGTTTGTGTATTTTTTAGACAAGCTTGAAATTGTGAAGAATAAGCCCTTGCTGAGAGAGAGTCTCAGCATCATCGATTTCTATATATGTGCTATAATGCATTATTCTCTCTAAGAGAGAAGTTTGAGGTTCAAACCCTTGTTAATGCATTCTTCTCTACGAGAGATAAGTTTGAGGTGCAAGCCCTTGTTAATGCATTATTCACTATGAGAGAGAAGTTTGAGGTGAAAGCCTGTATTAATGCATTATTCTTTTCTAGAGAGAAGCTTGAGGTGAAAGACCTTGTTCCACCCTCTGGGAGTAGCCAAGGTGGATGTCATGTTGAGAGACTCCGTGACTTAGTACTTTTGTTTATTCACCCTTTGGGAGTAGCCATGGTAACTATCATGATAAGATGACAACATCATGTTGAGTGACTCTGTGATGGAAACTTGTGCAGTTATTCTTTCCACCCTCTGGGAGTATCCATGGCAGACATCATGTTGAGTGACTCCATAATGATATCACATTGAGTGACTCCGTGATAAACTCCTTTCACCAATGGGAGTAGCCATTGTGTGCGTCATGTTGAGAGAATCCATAAAATTAATATCTCCCTAGCTAAGAGAGAGATTGTTAGTGTTTGTATCTTAGGGAGATATTTTCTCCTAAGTTAAAATAGTCAATTATAATTAAGGTAAGTTGGCCTTATTACATAATCATATTTTTTATTTTCTATCTATCAAAAGGGATGACCTAGATGAAGTGGTCACCTAGGCTAGTATATATACAAAGTGACGTTATTTCATTCTAGGATAGATTTTGATCCACCGTAATTCACATCTTCTTGCTGATCAAATATTAAAGTGTGCAGGGGAGACAATCAGGTATTGTCTATGTTTGGGAGGAAAAATTATTGCCCATGGTTAAACGAACACATAATCAATAGAAAAGACATGAAGTTGACTTTGGTTTGGCTTTGGATTTCCTAATTCATATGATTAGGATTACAAAAATTCTTAGGAAGAGATTAGGATTGGATTAAGGTTAATTAGTGGGCAAGTAGGATATTTACGAGAATGTAAGTGGGAGGAGAGAGAATGAGTGGAGGCTTAATTAGTTGAATAAGGGTGTTTAACTAATTAAGTGAGGGTTAAAATGTATAAGGGGTTGGGTTAAGTTAGAACCCTAGGTTAGGTGGTTTAGAGGATGGTTAGGTAGGGGTTAAAGTTAGGAGCCATGTGCTTAAATGAATTAAATTGATTAATTTTATTCATAAATAGAGGAAAATAAGGTAAATGAATTAATTAAAATAAATAGGAGTATTTATTTAAATAATTTAGAAGGGGATTTAATCTAATAGCCATTTGTTTCTCATTTAATTAATTAGACTATAATTAATTAATTAGAAGGTTTATATAGGTTAATTAAATAATTATTATTTAATTAACAATACCTAGAAGATAACTAAATTTGATTAGGAATTTAGTAATTAGATTCAGGTGTCTACATTATGTAACAAAACACCTTGATTGCTTGAGAGGAATGAATTCTTGAATGCTTGAAACTAGATGGCTCTTGATTTTGCTTGACTTGCTTCATTGCACTTGATAGAACAATTGTTGCACTTGTGAAATCTTGACCGTGAATGCTAATAATGGATTATTGGATGAAAAATGAGGAGAGATAGGGGATTTATATACATCACACATCATTTTAGGGATTTAGAATTTAAAAAGTCGACCACAAGACCAGGTTCCCCCCTAAACTCTGGCACAAAACCTTGGGCTAAATTTGAGCTAAAATCCTTTAGGACGGGATGCCAATGGCATCTTGTAGCTAGGAAAATGAGTCCATATTTAATTTGGGTGCTAGAGGAATAAGGTATGCACAAGATTTCTGATTGCAACTCAATATGAGGTTAGAGAAAATTACGAAGGCCAAAAACAAAGTTATACGACCTAGGTGAGGAAATTAATTAAAGGATTGGAGGGAAAAGAGAGACGTGCACCTAGAAATAAGGGCCAACCTTGACTTTAAGAAATATTGAAAGGAATGGAGGACCCATATTTTAATTTAGGTATCCTTTAAGTGTCATATGAGGTCCTACCATAGAAAATACCACTAAAGTAGGCACAAAATGATCCTTGAATTGAACGCAAGTTAGGTGCTTATAATTTAGGACTATACAGGTTCAGTTTGAGGGACTTACTATTTATAGTAAGTCATATTTTCCCAGTTACTAATTTTGGCATGGGCACCTAGACACATGGCATATGCACTAGAAGTCCAAATTTGTAGTTGACTTCTTGAAATGAGATTAATAACTCAAGCTAATGTTATTTAATTATTAATAAACTTGCACTTTACTAATAATTCATTATAAGAGCTTTTTATATAGTCAATAAAGTACGTCGAGCCAAAGACATCATTAATGTCCATTAAATGGGTAATTAAAGTGGGTGCCTAAACCAAGGAGGATATAATTTTATATTATAAAGTCGACTTATGCAACAAAAGCAAATAGATTTAAGTCATTAAAGTGACTTGTAAGTGAAGACTCTTGGATCAAACTTCATGAAGGAAATACAAAATCCAAGAAGAGAAATTGATTCCTTAAGCATTTGATGATTTTTCTTTTGATATTGGATGTCTCTAGAATTGATAAAGGGTTTCATCTTTCAGCTTTGGAGAATGGAATTTCTTCATGGTTTCAGCACTTTGAGATGGTGAAAGACCCATTGAATTTGCATTTAGTGATGGCTACACTCAGGAGCCATAATTGTGCTTGATCTGTGTAGTTTATGGTGTTGGTTAAATAAAATAAAGAGAAAATTGTAGGGAATTATCAAGGGTTATCAGTAGTAAGAGATCACAACAATTTGAGTTTGATTTTGTTGCATATTCAAGATAGCCACACATTATATCAGGCCTACGCAAGATCCTGGCCAAGGCATTTACCTTTTTGGACAAATCACCCAACATTTTTTGCCTCTTATCTATTTAGAATTGGGCATCTAGCATAAATAGTGCATTATTTATTGAATTTGAAGGGTCTCTAGCAAAATTACAAGAGTTGTGTTTGGACTCCAGGTTTCTTTTTAGCTACAATTCCATTTTAGTATTTGTAATTATAATTGTTATGCCTTGTGTACACACCTAAAAATCCAATTATTAATTAAAAATATTTTAATTAATAAAATTCCTGATGACATCATCATTATTTAATTATTTAATTATTTAATTAATTATTATTGTTATTATCCCCTCCCCTCTTAATTAAATTCATTTAATTAAGGAATCCCTTCCAAAAATATTTAAATCAAATTTAAATATTAATCCCTCCTATTTATTAAATCAATTTAATAAATAGTGCTCAACCCCAAATCCTCCTTAAACAAATTAAATATTTGTTTAAATCCTAAAAATCCTAGATATCTTCTAGACTCTTCTAAACCTATCCTCTCATCCCTAATCACTTCCTAAACCCGCTTAAGGGGTGATTCCTAACCCTCTTAGGCTAAAACCCTCTCACCTTGACTCAAAGTCAACACCCTCATTAATTAGCCTTACAAACTCATTAATGAACCCTTATAGCATCATTAATAGATCTTGCAACCTCATAATGAAGACCTATCTCCCTTCTTCCACCCTTTTCTATTAGAATAACTGAGAGTGGGGTGAATCAGTTAATCACTGTCCCAATTCAAAATGTATAATCCAAAAACAAATACTTCAATTACTGTTGCTCGGTAACTTAAAATACTTTTACTGTCTATGTATTTATAGATTACCAATCTAAAACTTATAGCAGTTACCAATCAAGTCAAATATGCAATATGTAAATATGACATCAAAATCAAACATCACAATCAACACATAACGCAAGAGATTTAACGTGGAAACCCTGTGAAGGGAAAAACCACCTGGGACCGGCAACCCAAAATATTCACTCTTCTAAAGTGAGGTCGGTGAAGACCCAACCCTGTTAAAGGTTACAAACACATTGTTAGGTGTGACCTTGTTAGAGGATTTAAGACCAACCATTATCGTCCAACCAGCAGTCACTCTGGGGTTGACAGGATAACAATGCTCATTCTATGAATGATACATAATAAGACTTTCTTAGTCCACTCAGTTAAGAGATTTGACTTTGTACAATGGTTAAATATGTAACAGTAGGTGATCTGACTTAATACAACTTCAATTACAAATTACAAATCAATGTTCAGCTCATACAAATCTTTCTGATCAATAAATCAATTCTATTTCAACAATATATCAACTTATTGTTCGTCAGTAATCACTCTCTGTCGCTCGGTAATATTCTGTAGTAGGATTCTCCTAAATAGTATGATCAAAATGCATGAAAACTTGTTCATGTGATGATTCTACAGTTTCCTTCTCTTCCAGCATCACCACCTTGTAGTGAAATCTCCAGTCTCTTATATAGACATGTAAACCATTTTCTTCTGCTCCATCAGATTTTGCCGCTTAATCATATTCATTGATTTTTCCTCTAAAACATACCTTAGCACTTGTGTCAATAACACCTTTGATTCTCATCCTTTAGATCTTTCCTAAATTTTGTAAGTCGTCGATCTGTGTAACAAACTTTATCTGTTACCTCGAATTCATACACTTGCTAGCTCATCAATCTTATCGGCTAAACTAGTCATTTAGTTCATTCTGTTCTTCTCAGTTAACAAAGAAATGCGTCAGTGAACATAAGCTCGGTTAACACTATGCTTGGTATACACTAAACTTCATCGATGTATACTAAAATGCTTCATCAACCGACAACACTGCTTTGTGTCTTTCAACTCTTTTCCTCATCATAGATGAATGAAACATAATCAAGTCAATAACATGAAGTCATAGTCTCATCAACAAGTTACTCAATGTATTCCTTATCCTCATCTATCATATCCATCTTCCTCATGTAGATATTTTTGTTCTTCATCTCTTTCACTCCTTCACTACAGATGTTTCAGTATAGTAACTTACAAGATAAGTATTGTCAAACTAGTTGACATCAATGACAACATAATACTGATTTGATCATATTACATATCTAATCAATCTACTTGGTGATCTTAAATCATAGTTCCTTCAATCAGGTTCTAAATCAGTTGTAGTTCATCAATCTCTCCCTTTGGCATTGATGGCAACTCAAGAAATATGAAATATACCATACACATACCAAACATGTATTCTACAACTCTGTGAACAAATGTTGTACAAGCTCTCCCTAGCTTAATATGTTTAATCACTACATTACTCAACAACATTGTAAAATGTAGCTTTGTCAATCTGCAAATATGATCTTTTCAGCTCTTCTGTTCCTGCTTCTATTCTTAGTAACTAATCTTCAATGCTCTCCCTTTCATTAATTTGTCTCTCCCTTAGATAGTTCTCATCGACGCAGATTCAGATTATTTATCCCTTTGTTTCATATTGTTTATCTCTCCCTTTGACAACAATGCCAAAGAGACAAATAAAAAAATAGCTCTTCAGTGGCCAAGTAACTCTCTATTGTCCGGTGCATACTCTACATCTCTATATACTGATATGCCAATCTGTTCTAGTACCTTTCACAACTTTAAACATGATCCAAAGTGTGAACTATGCTGCATCAACATGTATGATCTTCTAATAAGATTAGGTTGATGCAACATCTGAATCACCTTAGTGACCAGTAGATAGGGGATGGACCCCAAGTCTAGTCCTCAAGTACTCAAATGTGTCCTTCGGTAGAGCTTTTGTAAATATATCTGCAATTTGTTCTTTTGATGTAACAAACTCTAGCTTAACTTGCTTCTCTTGTACTTGTTCTCTTAAGTAGTGATACTTAATTGATATGTGCTTCATCTTAGAATGCATCACTGGATTCTTTGAAATATTAATTGCACTGGTGTTATCACAGTATATAATCACCGGCTCAGTGATTATCTCATTCATACCTTCAAGAACTTGTTTAATGTATGCAATGTTTGAATAGTTTGTAGCAATAGCAACATACTCTACTTTGGCTATAGACTGAGAAATACAAGCCTGCTTCTTACTTGTCCAGGTAACAAGTATTTCACCAAAGAAGAATGCTCCTCCGGTGGTACTTTTTCTGTCATCCACATTTCCAGCCCAATCAATGTCGGTATAGACTCTAAGTTCAAACTTGCCTTCCTTAGGATACCATAATCCATAGTCCTCTATTTTCTTCAGGTATCTTAAGATTCTTTTAGTAGCAATCATGTGTGATTCTCTAGGATTAGCAAAAAATCTAGCAACTATTCCCACAGCATGTGCTATGTCTAGTCTACTGTGAACTACATACATTAGCTTACCAATCATTGATCGGTATAGTGTCTGGTTTACCTCTGTAGTTTCATCTTCCTTAGTCAATTTACATCTAGTAGCCATCGATGTTCCCACAAGTTTAGTATCTTCCATGCCAAATGTTTTCAATACTTCTTTTATGTATTTAGACTATGTGATGAATATCCCATCACTCTGTTGAATCACTTGTAGTCCAAGAAAGAACTTAATCTCTCTGAACATAGACATTTCAAACTCATTTATTGTGTCATCAGCAAAGGCTTTACATATTTGATCTTGACCTCCAAATATGATATCATCCACAAAAATCTCAGCAATAAGAATTGTATCATCAGTATCTCCTTTCATATACAGATTGTTGTTTTCACTTGTTCTTACAAATCCTATACTTAACAAATAAGTATGTAGCCTCTCATACTAGACCCTTGGTGCTTGCTTCAAGCCATATAAAGCTTTATGTAGTCTACATACCATATCTTTCTTTTCTGGATCAACAAACCCTTCAGGTTGTTCTATGTAGACTTCTTCTTCAAGTATTCCATTCAAAAATGCTGACTTGACATCCATTTGATATACTTTGAATTTCTTGTGTGCAACATATGCAAGTAGAATTATGACTCCTTCCAATCTAGTAACAAGTGCAAAGGTTTCACCATAGTCTATGCCTTCCTCCTGTGCATATCCTTTGCATACCAGTCTAGTTTTATTTCTGGTTACTTCTCCATTCTCATTCTACTTGTTCCTGAATATCCACTTAGTACAGATAATATTCTTATATTTAGGTCGGGGTACTAAGGTCCAAGTTTTATTCTTTTCTATCTGCTCTATTTCTTCTTTCATTGCATTAACCCATTCATCATTCTTTAATGCAACTTTTACATTTTTTGGCTCATAATCACAAACTAGACATGTACCTTGTCTTTCTTTTCTCCTTGTTTGCATGCCATCTTGCTTGTCTCCAATTATTTGTGATTCAGGATGATGCCTTCTAAAAAAACTTTCCAATATCCTATCTCTCCTTTCCTATTCATCTTGTGCAGATTCATTTGCTTTCTCGGTAGGGCCATTCTGCTTGTCGATTTCTCTTTCCTATTGTTTGGTATTATTTTCCTACTAACCAGTTATCATAGGCTGAGGCTTCGGTAGATACTCTGGTTGTTCAATGTAAGTGAATCTACTGTAGTCTTCTGATTCCTTTGTACTTTCCTCTATGTTCTTTTCATCAAACTCATCAACATGGACGTTAGTGCTTTCAATCATTTTGTTAGTAGTTTTATTCAAACATTTATATGCTTTGCTTTTACTAGAATATCCTAGGAATATCCCTTCATCACCTTTTGAGTCAAATTTTCCATTTATCTCATATTTCAGAATAAAATATTTGCTTCCAAAAATTCTGAAATAACTTACAATAGGTTTGTGTCCAAACCACAACTCATAGGGTGTCTTGTTGGTGTCCTTCTTCAATTGCACTCAGTTAAGCACATAAACTGTTGCACTAATAGCTTCCCTCCAGTATGTTTGAGCAACATTATTTTGCAACATCAATGTCCTAGCACTGTTAACTATTGACCTGTTCCTTCTTTCAATGATGTCATTCTGCTGAGGTGTCCTCAGTGCTGAGACCTATCTTTTAATACCATGCTTATTATAGAAATTAGTAAATTCATCAGAGATAAATTCACCTCCTCTATCAGATCTTAGGAATTTCAATTCCTTTCCAGTCTCTTTTTCTACCTTAGCCTTATACCACTTAAACATCTTAAATGCTTCAGATTTTTCTTTTAAGAACATAATTACCATCAATCTAGTATAGTCATAAACAAAAAGAATAAAGTAGCTATCACCATAATAACTCTGAGTTCTCATAGGACCACATAAGTCAGTATGAACCAACTCAAGTATCTTCTTTGTTGATTAATCCTTACTTTTGAAACTTGATTTAGTCATCTTACCTTTCTGGCATTCATGACACATAACATGATCTAGTTTTGACAAGTTAGGCAGCCCTCTAACTCTTTTCCTTTTACTGATCTTAATCATGTTATCAAAGTTCACATGGCATAACCTTTTATGCCACAACCAAGCATCTTCATTTTTCATCATCAAGCAAGAAGGCTCATCAGTATCAAGATAAAATAGATTACCTCTTGATTGTGCTCCAGTTCCAACTAGTCTTCCTCCAGCATTAAAGATTTTCACTTTCTTGCTCTCAAAAGCAACTCGGTGACCTGAATTATTCAGTTGTTCCACACTTAACAAGTTATAGTTCAATCCATCTACCCAATAAGCATTATCACATTTTATCATATCATTTATCATTAAGGTTCCTTTACCTCTTACCATACATGGTGTGTCATTACCCATCTTAACTGAACCTCCATTGTATTTTTCAAGTTTATCAAACTTCTCCTCATCACCAATCATGTGATGTGTACAGCCATTGTCTATGATCCATGTATTGTTTTTGTTAACTTTAGAGATCAGTGTTGTTTCTTCATGTTTTTCTTCTTCTTCCTCTGAGTCATCTTTCATAGCAACAAATACAACTTCTACATCATCATCAGAATCAAATTCAAATCCATTATCTTTAGCTATGAAACATACCTTTTTCCCTTTGAAATTATTGTCTTGGTTATCTTTGTTGTGTCGGTAGCCTCTATTGAATCTTCTCCCATAGCTTCCTTCAGATCGATCTTTAGTTCTATCATCATCTTTCTTATGTGGACATCTAGTAGTGATGTAGCCAACCTCTTTACAATTAAATCATGCCAAAGGTAGCTTACCTCTATACCTTCCTTTACCTTTGGGTAATCTTTTGGCCATAAGAGCTTCAAGTTCATCAAGCTCATCATCGGTATTACTGTCACTATCATTTTTATTAGTCCTGCTAGACTTACTAATCTTCAAAGAAGACATGAAAGTGGACTCAACAAACAATACAACACTGTTATCAAAATTATTTAATTCAAAGGTTGTAAGTTTACCAATCAGATTGTCAAGTGTAAGTACATTACCAGATGCAGACCTTGTCTCATGGATAGTAGATATTCTGATTGCATAAACCAGCAATAAAGTTATGAGTATTTTGCTAACAACTATTTCTTCACTAATTTGTCCATTAGATGCTCTAATAGCATGTACTACTTCTTTCAGTCTATTTGTATATTGCACAATATTCTCACCTTCTTTCATCTTCATATCATCAAATCGGCCTCTTAGGATTTTTGCTCTAGCCCTTTTAACATTTGCATCTCCACTGTAAACTTGAGAAATTTTATCCCACATGGCTTTTGTAGTTGTGTAACTTTTGATATCTTCAAATTCAACATCGGTGTAGGCAGCAACAAGTTCCATCATAGTAACATTGTGTTCATGACTATCTTTCAGTTGATCAAGTGTTAGGGGACCTGGTGTTGGTTCTATATAACCATTCTCCATCAATTCTAATGCAAAATTCCCAATTCCAGATATGTGCAACTTCATCTGGCTATACCATATTGCGAAGTTCTCTTTGTTCAGCTTTCAAACTTCCCTCTTATACATTTTGAGATCTTTTTACTGAAGTCCTTAAAAATATGTTCAAAGCAACCAATGCTCTGATACCAATTGTTAGAATAACTGAGAGGGGGGTGAATCAGTTAATCACTATCCCAATTCAAAATGTATAATCCAAAAACAAATACTTCAATTACTACTACTTGGTAACTTAAAATACTTTTACTATCTGTATATTTACCAATTACTTGTCTAAAACTTATAGCAATTACCAATCAAATCAAATATGCAATATGTAAATATGACATCAAAATCAAACATCACAATCAACACATAACACAAGAGATTTAACATGGAAACCCTGTGAAGGGAAAAACCACCTGGGACCAGCAACCCAAAATATTCACTCTTCTAAAGTGAGGTCGGTGAAGACCCAACCCTGTTAAAGGTTACAAACACATTGTTAGGTGTGACCTTGTTAGAGGATTTAAGACCAGCCATTATCATCCAACCAGTAGTCACTCTAGGGTTGACATGATAACAATGCTCATTCTATGAATGATACATAATAAGACTTTCTTAGTCCACTTGGTTAAGAGATTTGACTTTTTACAATGGTTAAATATGTAATAGTAGGTGATCTGACTTAATACAACTTCAATTGCAAATTACAAATCAATGTTCAACTCATACAAATCTTTCTGATCAATAAATCAATTCTATTTCAATAATATATCAACTTACTGTCCATCGGTAATCACTCTCTATCACTCGGTAATGCTCTACAGTAGGGTTCTCCTTAACCAGTATGATCAGAATGCATGAAATCTTGTTCACATGATGATTGTACAGTTTCCTTCTCTTCTGACATCACCACCTTGTAGTGAAATCTCTAGTCTCTTATATAGAAATGTAAACTATTTTCTTCTTCTCCATTAGATTTTTCTGCTTAATCATATTCCTTTATTTTGCCTCTTAAACATACCTTGGCACTTGTGTCAATAACACCTTTGATTCTCATCCTTTAGATCTTTCCTAATTTTTGTCAGTCGTTGATCTGTGTAACAAAATTTATATGTTACCTCAAATTCATACACTTGCTAGCTCATCAATCTTATTGGCTAAACTAGTCATTTAGTTCATTCTATTCTTCTTGGTTAACAAAGAAATGTGTTAGTGAACACAAGCTCGGTTAACACTGTGCTCGATATACACTAAACTCTGTCAATGTATACTAAAATGCTTCATCAATCGACAACACTGCTTTGTGTCTTTCAGCTCTTTTCCTCATCATAGATGAATGAAACATAATCAAGTCAATAACATGAAGTCATAGACTCATCAACAAGTTACTCAATGTATTCCTTATCCTCATCTATCATATCCATCTTCCTCATGTAGATATTTTTGTTCTTCATCTCTTTCACTCCTTCACTATAGATGTTTTGGTATAGTAACTTACAAGATAAGTATTGTCAAACTAGTTGACATCAATGACAACATAATACTGATTTGATCATATTACATATCTAATCAATCTACTTGGTGATCTTAAATCACAGTTCCTTCAATCAGGTTCTAAATCAGTTGTAGTTCATCATTTTCCCCTAGCACACTTCCCTACTATTGCTCACACATGTGTAAGTAGCCCTTGATCCTTATCCCTTTGACCCT
The DNA here is from genome assembly GCA_027943335.1 of Chamaecyparis obtusa. NCBI lineage: Eukaryota > Viridiplantae > Streptophyta > Pinopsida > Cupressales > Cupressaceae > Chamaecyparis > Chamaecyparis obtusa. Next base: position 2,176,196 of record BSBK01000164.1, read on the forward strand.
AGGTTCTAACCCTTGGTCCTAAACCCCAACCCTTAATCCTAAACACTAACCACCCTTCCTAACCCAAACCTCTCCGCAAAATCTATAAGTAGTCCTCCTTCTAAGAGAAAACTACCAATTCACTCTTTATTTTCAAGCATAGTTATAATGTTAAATTGCATCTAGATTATTATAGCATGTCTTAGAATTGTGAGATTTACTTCATGGTTTCTAACTCATCCTAGCTTAATTTAATGGATTAAATTAGTTCATTTCAAGCATTTCAAATCATTTTTCATCCCATATCACATATATATTGTAGTTAAAATCAATCTTGCATTGCATTCATAGCCTAAAAATCTGCTTTTCATCATCTTGCACCCTTGGAACCCTAGGGGCAAAACAGGTTCCCTATACCTAGTTTTGTGCCAGTTTTTGGGTCTTCATGGCTTGAAAAGGATCCTCATCTTCCCTAATCTTCATTAGGGACAATTTTATTGTGCTTGGAGAGCACACCCACATCCCTCTTAAATAAGAAAATCAAATGGTGCTCGAGTGCTCCCATTTTAGCTCAATCTGAGGTGGTTTTGTGAATTATTTTTCTATATGTTGACGTATGCTCTATTCTAACACAAGGGCAGGACAAGAGGGACCAAATGATGGCACACCCTATAGATCCAACCTACTCAACAACATGCGAAAGCAACAAGCATACAGTGAGAGAGAGAAAGTAGGATCAATGATATATTAACTTCATTCAAATAGATTCATACATGTCAGGCTGTAAGGCCTTCTCGGTTAGGGCCAGATATTACAATGAATTACAAAAGTCCTCAAACATGAGAGGATCTTCCACAATCTATATTCTCTTATCTTCTATCTTCTACCAAAAATTGACTCCCTAAACTCTAACCAAACAACTATACTTATACAAGAGGCTACCGAACTAAGTCGGCCTTCAAATCCATAATCAACAAAAGTAATAGTTAGATCTAGGACCACACACTTCCCAATGATGGATACCAGCATTAAATTTATGACCCATACTCAATGCACAAGTTGGCCTCAACAAGAACTCAAAATAAATCTATCGGTAAACAAGGTTACCGAGCACCAGACAAGCATCACCAAGCACCAGGGAAATTCACCAAGTGCCAAAGAGATATCTGACCAACACCAGTGAATATAGGAAACTAAGCAACACCAAACCAACTCGGTCAAAGCAAGAACTGAGCAACATAGACATACTTCAAAATCTTTTTGGTGATGCAGGATTGCTAAGGACCCGAGATGCTCCTGCATCAGACACCTGGGGTTATTTAGAAATGATTCTCTGAATCATTCAGTAGGTTTGGTCCTAGCTACATCCAACTCAAACTGCAAAATCCATGAACTATCTTCAATTGGTCTATTCTTCCACTTTACTAGATATTCCATATATTGTTTACCTCTTGTACTCTTTCCAATTCTTTGTTCCAAAATCTATTCAACTTCTTCATTCTTCTTCTTAGGATATTCCATCAATACTGCCATGTCTTCATCAAGTTCATGATACTCATACAAATCAGCAATGTTGAAAATTGGTGATATGTCCATGTTATCAGGTAACTCAATCTCATATGCATTTCCACTGTCAAATTTCTTCAAAATCTTGCACGGTCCAAACTTCTTCATCTTTAGCTTCCCATATGTTCCAACAGGAAATCGGCCTTTCTTCAAATGAACCATCACTTCATCACCAACATTAAAAGTCTTATGTCTTCTTGATCTATCAGCTCTATCTTTGTATTTCTGATTACTCTCTTCCAGCTTGATTTTCACATCTTCATGCAATGTCTTCATGTACTTACAAATTTCACTCCTTCAGCACTTCTCTTACTTTCATCAGCAATGTCTCTCAAATCAGATATACCTCTCGACTGTATGCCATTCACAATCTCAAATCATGTTTTCCCAGTACTCCTATTCACTAAATTATTGTATGAAAACTCCGCTTGTGCCAATAGAATCCCAATTACTAGGTGTTTCTCCAACTAAGCATCTCAAAATATTTCCCAAACTTCTATTTACAACTTCCATCTGTCCATCGGTTTGTGGATGAAATGTAGAACTATATTTCAACTCAGTGCCAAACTTTCTCCAAAGAGTTTTCCAAAAGTATCCAACAAATATACTATCTCGATCAGAGATAATACTCCTTGGTAATCCATGCAATCTGACAATTTCCTTAAAGAAAAGATCTGCTACATGTACTACATCTAATGTCTTTCTACAAGGTATAAAATGTGCCATCTTTGAAAATCAATCTACCACAACAAATATAGAATCATTACCTCTTACTATCTTCGGTAAGCCAAGAACAAAATCCATACTAATGTTAGTCCAACATTTCTCAAGTACAATAATCAATACATACAATCCAGTATTCTAACTTACTCCTTTTGCAACTTGACAAATTCCACAACTTTTCAGAAATTTTTGAACATCTTTATACAACTGCGGCCAAAAGTATTTCTCCTTAAGAAAACTTAATGTCTTATCAATACCAAAATGTCCAGCCAAACCACTACTATGTTTCTCCTTCATCAAATTAGTTCTCATTTGTCCTCTTAGTATACACAACTAAATACCTTTGAACAACATACCTTCCTAAATGAAATATTCTTCTATTTTGTACTCGGTTGATCTTGAATAGGTGCTCTGCACTTTCTCCATGGCTCAAAAAAATGGATCAGTTTCATACAAATATCTCATCTCATCAAAACCAAGAACTTCAATTTTCATTTCGGTTATCAAATATCTTTTTCTACTCAATGCATCAGCAACTCGGTTAGTGACTACACTTTTATGCTTTATCACAAATGTATAACTCTGCAAGTACTCAACCCACTTCATATGTCTTTGATTCAACTTATTCTAACTACCCAAATATTGTAAAGCCTTATGATCAGTATACAACACAAATTCACTCAGTATCAAATAATGTCTCTATTTCTTTAGTGCTTGAACAATAGCATAGAATTCTTGATCATACACAGAATATTTTCTTCTAGCATCATTCAACTTTTCACTAAAGAAAGCAATAGGTTTACCTTCTTGACTCAACATAGCTCCAATTACACTACCACTTGCATCACATTCCACTTGAAATACCTTATTGAAAATAGGCAATTCAGCAACCTTCTACTTCAGAGTCTCAAAACTTTTATCAGCTCCATGTGTCCACTTGAACTCTCTTTTATCTCCTCGCATAGTCTCAATCATAGCATTACAAATAGAACTGAAATTCCTTATGAACTTTTGGTAAAAACATGCCAAGCCATGAAATGATCTTACCTCACTAGAATTCATAGGTGTGGGCCAATTCAGAATAGCTTCAACCTTTTCAAGATCCATCTTCAAACCATCAATTGAAATTACAAATCCCAAATACACAATCTCTTCTTTCATGAATGAACACTTTTTTAGATTTATCAGCAACTTTTCTTCTTTCAACCTCTACAAAACTTGTCTAACATGTAACAAATGTTCTTCTCTGGATATCAAAATATCATCAAGATATACAATCACAAACTTACCCAAGAATTTCTTCAAAACTTCATTCATCAACCTCATAAAAGTACTTGGTGCATTAGTTAAACCAAAAGGCATAACCAACCACTAATACAAACTTTCTTTTGTCTTGAAAGCAGTCTTCCATTTATCACCTTCTCTGATTCTGATCTAATGATACCCACTTTTCAAATTAATTTTTGTGAAATACTTTGCTCTATTCAAACTATCCATTATGTCATCCATTCTCGGTATAGGAAACCTATACTTCATTGTTATCTTGTTGATTTCTCTGGAATCAGTACACATTCACCATTCTCCATTCTTCTTAGGTGCCAATACCATAGGTACTACATAAGGACTCAAACTTTCTCTGATCAAACCTTTATCCAGCAACTCTTGAATCTATCGATTCAATTCCTGGTTCTCGATAGGTGTCAACCAATGAGGTGCCTTGTTCGGTAAACTAGCTCCAGGGATTAGATCCATACAATGATCAATACTTCTCTTCGGTGGAAAACCATTAAGTACATTATCAAAAATGATATCATTGTACTTGATGAGTAACTTATCAATCTCCTCAGGGACATTATCCTCTATTTTCTTACTCGATTTGTTAGGAATTTGCATTTCATCATCTTGCACCCTTGGAACCCTAGGGGCAAAATAGGTTCCCTATACTTGGTTTTGTGCCACTTTTGGGGTCTCCATGGCTTGAAAAGGATCTTGATCTTCCCTAATCTTCATTGGGGACAATTTTATTGTGCTTGGAGAGCACACACACATCCCTCTTAAATGAGAAAATCAAATGGTGCTCAGGTGCTCCCATTTTAGCTCAATCTAAGGTGGTCTTGTGAATTGTTTTTCTATATGATGATGTATGCTCTATTTTGATGCAAGGGTAGGACAAGAGGGGCCAAATGATGGCACACCCTACAGATCCATCCTACTCAACAACACGCAGAAGCAACAACAAGCATACAATGAGAGAGAGAAAGTAGGATCAATGATATATTAACTTCATTCAAATAGATTCATACATGTTGGGCTGTAAGGCCTTCTCGATTAGGGCTAGATATTACAATGAATTACAAAATTCCTCAAACATGTGAGGATCTACCACAATCTCTATTCTATTATCTTTTATCTTCTACCAAAAAATGACTCCCTAAACTCTAACCAAACAACTATACTTATACAAGAGGCTACCAAACTAAGTCGGCCTTCAGATCCATAATCAATGGAATTAATAGTCAGATCTAGGACCACACACTTCCCAATGATGGATACCAGCATTAAATCCACAACCCATAATCAATGCACAAGCTAGCCTCAACAAGAACTCAAAATAAACTCGTCGATAAACAAGGTTACTGAGTGCCAGAAAAGCATCACCGAGCACCAGGGAAATTCACCAAGTGCCAAAGAGATAACCAACCAACACTAGTGAATATGGGAAACTGAGCAACACCGAACCAACTCGGTCAAAGCAGGAACCGAGCAACACAGACAAACTTCAAAATCTTTTTGGTGACGCAGGATTGCCAAGGACCCAAGATGCTCCTACATCATATTCTGACTAATGTTTGAATGTCTTAGCATGCTCCTGACAAGTTAGGTTCACATCATCCATATTTTGGCACACCCGGTGGGACCCCCACCATGCATTACAACTGCATTTTTAGGGGTATTTTAGCAAAAAACTCACATTTTCTGAAGATCTCATTCGACCCTGTGGGAATCCTAGTATGATTAAACACCTCTAGACCTTTTTACTTGTATTGGAACCCCTTTATTCTTGTATGAGACTATGTACTAACTTGTATTGGCCTTCTGCCAGTCATTTTGGCTCTCTCCTTCTCACCTAGCCATGTTTTCTCATATGGAGAGTCATATGTACTCATACAAGAGGCTTGGCCTTGACTCGTACAAGTAAACACCCAAAAATACCCTATCCTATGTACTCATATGGGAAATAGGGGGCATGTTTAGGGCCCTAATCTTGGGTTTGTTTCTAGTTCATCTGGGCTTCCTAGTGTCTCTAGTCTTCAAAATTACAAGTTCTAACTCCATTTTGGCAGGTTATCCTCGAAGAGAAAGTTGGTTATCAAAAAAAGCAAGGTCCTAAGGCCTACTAATCTCATTTTTTTGTTTAGGAACAAAGGCACCTTTCATTCCAAGCTTAAAATGAACCTTCACTAAATCTTGAATGCCTAACCTACAAGAATCTACATATCTTCCTAAAAGGCTAAAAACACTCAAAACTAATCCTAAAGTGAACAATTTGCATCTTCACACTTTTTATTTAGGTTTAAAATGAACTCCATCTAAACAATCTTGAATGTTTAAAGGTCTTCATACAAATCTCAAAAGTAAATATAGGAACACTTCAATCTTTTGGACCTAAAACAAAACCCCAAAACACAAATCTTGAATGCTTAAAATAGGATGAACAATCAAAAAAACATCTCAAATTCTTGAAAGGTAAAAATAATCTCAAAACTTCATGTTTTCTTTTGTTCCTAAAAGGAAAACCCTAAAAATCAAATCTTGGGTGGCTAAGGGAAAGAACAAGGAAAAAATAAAAGCAATTTCAAAACCTCTTTTTGGACTTCGTAAAAATGCAAATTCAAATCTTGAATGCCAATAAGGAATGAACAAAAATCAAAATCAAACCATTTCATTTAAGTTCTTAAAAACATTCAATCTTGAGTGAATAAGGAAAATCAAAGCAAAAGCAATCAAACAAACTTCATTTTTTGGATCCTAGAAAGGCAAAAATTCAATCTTGAGTGCTCAAAAGATAAAACACTTGCAACATCTTTCAAGCTTCTATTTTTAAAGAATAAACTTTTCATCCTAATCACAAGTGTTTGAGATTCAATAACATAAAGCACACTTAAATCAAATTTGAAAAATTAACCTTTATGATTTATTGATTAGGAGTTTTTCAATTTTTTGCAAATCCTTTTAATCTAAGTGATTTAGGTGAAATTCATACCCTTTTCCCATACCTTCATGAAACTTGGGTGATATCAAGGTTTGGATTGGTCACTTGACTCTAGCGAGGTCTATCTATAGAGAAAAGTGCTTCCTCTTTGGAGAACGACCTAAAAATGGTATTTCCCCTATCGGTATAGAAACAAAGCGATGAGAAAACTCTTGCTTCATCCCCTCAAGCTCACACAATGCATGTTGATGGTAGTCCAAGGTAGGTGAATATCCCTACTATTTTGGCATGGTCAACTAGGCTCTTAAGTGAGTCACTCGCTTACAAACCAATTGGGAGGATTCCACAGACCTCATCAGACACCCATTAATTAGAGGCTTTCTCGATCTACCCCCAAAGGCTTTCTAATCTATGTGTAAGGAGAATAGTAATCTCCCCAAGATAATCATCATATTGTGCCATCCTTGAGCACTTGGAACCAGATAATATGACATCATGACTAAAGCCATTGCGTGCTTGGTGGTGGTTGTATTCTAATTAGCTCTTGGATGTTTGCCTAAGTCTATGAGAAAAGGTTTTTTAGTCACAACCAAATTCCTTAGGGTAAGATTGCTTGTGTGTGTTTCCAAAGTTTCAAACTCGGTGCAAAACATCTGTCAAAACATACACATTCCAAAAGAGCATTATCAAAAATCTTTTGTCATCATTTGCTTGTATCCTGTAAAGTTGCTTTATCCTTTTTTGGGATTGCTTACAAAATATCTTTTGAATCTGTGGTCCTTTTCCATTGGAGAAAAAACCAAAAGCCAAAACTTGATCAGAGTTATCCAAAAAATATCCTTGAAAAAAAAGTGCTCTCAAAATCAGTTGCCTAAAAATATTGCTTGAATCTAATTACCCTCTTTTCAAGCTATGTCCAATTCAACCAAACATAAGAAAGACAAATTGCCCAATTCTCACATCTATCAAGAGAAAAAAGTTACAGAAATAGATCTCAAAGATCACCATCAATCTTCCCTAACTGTAATCCAAAAAGAGAATGAATATCTACAAAAGCTAGACAACATGGGGTACAACACAAGAATCAAATAATTTGCAGCCCACTTCCAGGTCAATCATCGCTTTGTTAGCCTAGAAAGTGAAGAATAGTTGGCCTATCACATATCCACATTCTTTTAGAATCTCACATTTTGTCTCGACATCCTTGCATCATATATCATCCTCTTAGCTTGCACCATAAAATCATCCTTAGTTACATCCATGCATCATAGATCATCTCCCTATTTGCATCATAAGATCATCCTTCTTAGTTGAATTTAGTCATTCCTTTAGAATAGCCTCATCTAAGTCATCCTCCATGATCCTTAATCCAAAATCTAAATACTTGATCCAAATCCAAAATCCAGAACCCAAAGTCAAAATCCAAAATCCTTGAATCATAATCCATCCTATCCAAATCATCCACTTAGTGTCACATCCTTTGAGTTTCTCAATCCTTATCCTAAGTCAGAATCATCTCAACACTACCCTTTGACAAAGCATTGTCTAGGGCATCTTTTACTTGTCTTTATAGGCCTCATCATCTCAAGAAATAGATTAGCATGCACTAACAAGGATCTCATCTTCTGAAGATCAACAGTCTATCTTAGGTTGACAATGTTAGGAATAGACCCAAGAGATAACTGAGAGGGGGGGTGAATCAGTTATCTACAAGATTCAATTCTTTATCCAATTAAGTATAGAAGAACATTAATCATAAGGACAATATAAGAACACTTAACACAACACCACAATTTTGGTTACGAGGAAACCCAAATAGGTAAAACCCTGATGGGAATTAGCACCCACTATAAACTGCACTAGAGTATTATGATACCTATTAGAAGATATTAAAACCCTATTAGGAGTTGATCTTTATAATTCAATAAGTATAGTGACCTAGTCAAGGGTTAGACCTTGTTAGGAGTCTTTTACAATTAACCCTATTAGGGGTGAGGACACACTATCCGAGAGCACACTTCTCAAAGGGGTGAAGGCTAAAACCTTTTGTTTAACAAATACACACTATATCTGGATCTTGGTGAACTGTGCATAGACTTGTTATTTTGATCAGTTCCAATGAATAGCATATACTCTCTACTTTGTCACATCAACCTTCTTCTGATGGCTCAACACTTCACACATTCTACTATGCTCTTATCTTTCAACTCTCTACCATACTTAGCAATCACAAATGACTACCTATAAATATCTTTCCTCTAAATGATATAATCAATTTGGCCTATTAGAACCATCTTGAAATCATATTAGAGAAATAATACAACTCTCAAATAACATCTCAGTCAGCTCTACTAAGCACGTAACACAAATTAGGGCTGCCCAACTCAATATGAGTAGACGTGTCGCTTCACACTGTCAGCTCCATCAAATTAACTGATACTTTCTTCTCATGCTAAATTACATCATGTGCTCTTAATGAGTCATTCTTAACTCTTCTCCAAACACTAATCCAAGCACGCATATCAAACTGATAGGCACAATGACTACAACAATAAAATCATTGTCGACTCTTCCAGATAAACTCAAGAAACTATGACTGTCAACTGGAGACTTCATAACTCAACATGTACTGCATCTCTGACTCTGTTTCCATGAACATAGTATCATACATATGTCTTCAACATAAATCTAAACGTGCAAGGCTCCATTACAACCATACTATAAATCTCATACAGAACTCTTCCTAGGACCTGTCAGGAACACTCACTGATACAAACTATTGTCTTAATGTCTTCACTTTGAATCAACCTCTGCATCTATGATATCATGTTGATAACATATCTAGGAAACATATACTCATAGATCTCTCCATCAGTCTTCCATGCATGTTGCTTACCATATGTTGTCATCAATGACAAACATACAGTCAACACTCTGGCTTGCTGGAAAATCTCCAACAATCTCCCCCTTTGGAATTGATGGCAACATATGGAATGAAAAACACCACCAATCCAAATGTACAATCTTTTTTATAATATTCTCCATTTCCTCAACAAAACTCCCCCAAGGATGAATCCTCCATCTCTTACTGTTTTGCTAAATACTCACTCCCCCTTGCTCCAATTATTTTATAACATTCTCCATTTCCTTATCAAAACTTTCTTAAGGATGAATCCTTCATCTACTACTGAATGCTCTAAACATCAACTGTTGTATTATTTACTATTTTTTTTCATGACTATATACTTACTCCCCCTTTGACATCAATGGCAAAGGGCGCCAAATAATTAAGCATCGGTACTACTCCTGAAATAGAGTAGTCAACCTTTCATCAGTCACTGAGGACTGATGCACTCCTACAATCTCTAATCAGATTTAGGGAAGGGGATTACTCCTAGCTTCTCCCTGAGATACTCAAATGTATCCTTAGGTAAAGGCTTTGTGAATATTTCTGCTAGTTGATCTTTTGTGCTCACATAATCCAACTTTACTTATTTCTCCGCTACTTTCTCTCTTAGGAAGTGATATTTTATCTCAATGTGTTTTGTTTTTGCATGCATGACAGGTTTCTCTGACATATTAGTAGGGCTAGTGTTATCACAATGAATAACAATAGGACAGTCAATCCGAATACCAAAATCCATTATCATCTACTTGATCCACACAATTGTAGAATAATGCAATGCTATTGCTACATAATCTACTTCTACTATTGACTAAGAGATACAATTCTACTTCTTTCTTGTCCAAGTGACAAGTCTATCACCAAGAAATATTTCACCTCCTGAGGTACTCTTTCTATCATCCATGCATCCTGCCCAAGCTACATCTATATATACATGAAGCTCTACATTCTCTGAATTAGAATACCATAAACCATAGTCTATAGTTCCTCTCAAATATCTAAATATCCTCTTTAGTGCCATGAGATGACTTTGCTTAGGCTTTGTTGCAAATCTTCCAACAATACCAAGTGCATTGGAAATGTCTGGTCTAGTTTGAGTAAGATATATAAGTTTACCAATCATAGATTTATACAAGGTTATGTCTACTGCTGGTGAGTCATCTTCTTTTGAAAGCTTACATCCTGTTATCATAGGGGTATTTACTGGCTTGCAATCATCCATCTTGAATTTCTTCAAGATCTCTTTCACATAATTAGTCTGATTTATGAATATACCTTTGTCTATCTACTGCACATTCAATCCCAAAAAGTACTTGATAGGTCCAATCATGGTCATTTTAAATTTGCTCTGCATCTCCTTAGAAAATTTTTCACTAAGCTTGTCATTGCCACCAAAGATAATGTCATCAAAAAATATAGCAACTAACAATAGTCCATCAGATGTTTCTCTTATGAATAAGTTACAATCTGCTACTCCTTTCTTGAATCCAATCTTTGTCAAATATCCATCAAGTCTTTCATACCATGCTCTAGGGGTTTTCTTAAGTCCACAGAGGACTTTCTTCAATCTACACATCATATTAGGTCTCTCTGATAAGGTGAATCCTTCAGGCTACTCTATGTATACTTCTTCCTTCATCTCTACATTCAGGAATGCTGACTTAACATCCATCTGGTATACCTTAAAGTCTTTGAAGGTATCATAGGCTAGAAACAACTTTATGGCTTCCAATCTTCTTACAAGGGCAAATGTATTTGAATAATCAATTCCTTCTCTTTGTGCATATCCTTTACACACTAGTCTTGCTTTGTTTCTTACTACTATTCCATCTTCATTCATCTTATTTCTGAATATCCACTTGGTTCCAATTACATTCTTATCACTAGGTATAGGGACCAATTCCCATGTATCATTCTTAATTATCTGATCTAGCTCTTCTTTCATTGCTTCATGCCAATCTGAATCATTACATGCATCTTCAACACTTAAGGGTTCAATCTGTGATAGTAAACATACCTCTTCATTTGTTGTGGAACTCTTTGCTTTTCATCTTGTCATGACTTTATTGTTATAATCTCCAATAATGTCTTCCTTTGAATGATATCTAGATGTGAATTTGGAAACATTAGGTGTGACTCTCTCATCTGACTGTTGTGATTCTTCTTCACTAGTTTTAGGATCATTGAATAATACATCAATGATGTCAAACATTTCATCAACAATTGTTTCTCTAGTGGTAGGTCTAGGTTCTTCTTCAATCATAGGTGCATAATCATGATATCTTTCTTGAGCCATAAACTTCTCATAAATCTTAACATGAGCACTTTCAATGATCTTCTTCAATCTTAAATTGAAACATCTATAAGGTTTGCTTTTAGTAGAGTAACCAAGAAAAATAACTTCATCACTTCTTGCATCAAACTTTCCAATTGCTTCATCTCTCTTGATGTAGCACTTGCTTCCAAAGATTCTAAAGTATTTGACTGTAGGTACATTCCCAAACCATAGCTCATAAGGTTTCTTGTATGTGCCTGGCCTCAATTGAATTCTATTGATTGTGTAGACTGCAGTATTGACCGCATCTATCCAATAGGTGTGTGCAACCTTTCCTTCAATCATGATGGTGCGCGTTGTGTCAAGTATGATCCTATTCCTTCTTTTTGCTATTCCATTCTTCTGAGGGGTTCTAAGTGCACGTAATTGTCTTTTTATCCCATGTTCTTCATAATACTCATAAAATCTGTTAGAGGTGAATTCTCCTCCTCTATCTAATCTCAGACATTTAATCTTTAATCTAGATTCATTTTCAACCTTAGCTTTGAATAATTTAAACTTCTCAAATGCTTCTGATTTATCCTTTAAGAATGAAACCCATGTCATTCTAGAATAATCATCAACAAACAAAATAAAGTACCTTTCACCATAGTATGATCTTCTTTGAGTTGGTCCACATAGGTCTGTATACACTAGATCCAATTTGTTCTCTACCAAATTATGCTTTCTTCTAAATGAATTCCTCACATGCTTACCAATCACACATTCCCTACATATTGTATCAACTAGTTTTGCAATTCTAGGAAGGTCTCTTACTACCTTTACATTGCTTATCTTAACTATGTTGTCAAAATTGATGTGACATAGTCTCTTGTGCCATAACCAATTTTCATCTACTTTAGCAACAAAACAACTTGCTTCAGGATTAAGCTAAAAAACATTACCTTTAGTCTTTGAACCTGATGTAATCATCTCTCCTTCTTTGTTATTAATGATACGCTTGTTGTCTTTGAATTCCAACTGATATCCTTTTTCAAGAAACTCTCCAGCACTAAGTAGATTATGTTTCAATCCATCAACATAAAGAACATCATCAATGTTGTTTGTTGTCACTAAGGATTGCACCCGATTCGCTAAGTATTAAAACCTAGCAATCCTGTGAAACATGGGACTATTCTCAAGTTGTGGGTAACCTATCCAAGAATAGACCTCTGGATTAAGGGTCGGCTTCCCTTTGGATCGCTTAAAAATTGACTAACTTTTAGGAGGAAAGGGAGAGAGTGCATAAAATAAATAACTAAAACTGATTGAAAATAAGGTGATCCACTAAATTCAAAAGAAGATCCACAACTGAAATAAGCTTACTGCAACAGCAAACAAAACTGAACTCACAACTTAATTCTACTACCTTAAACTCCCTACGAAATAAGGTGCTTGAAACACAAAGAAGGGAGAAATCTCCACAATTCTAATCTTTTCAATTGCACACAAATTTACACTACTGAGCTAAGATGAATTCCTAAACACCCACTTGGATCAACATGCAGATTAAGGATTCAAGGACATCACGGTAATCCTGCATGAGATTCAAGAAAAAACAAATCCGAAATTGTAGGGAAACAAGAAGGATCAATTTTATTGTTGAAAAGAAACTAAGTACAATTGTGTCTCTCAGAGCTACAAAACTCATATCATAGAGAATAGAATGAAGAGCTAACCTCCATCACGAAAAGTGAGAGGTATATAACTAAAACCTAGGAATCTGTATTCAAATTCCACCACCTCCTAAGAATAGAAACCCATGAGGCTGCATCATAACTCGGATGCCAGATTCCCAAGTTTTTAGGGGTAGTAGAGAAAGTGGGAACCTAAAAAAAAGATGGTCAAAAGAATACCACTCTACCCCCTTAAGTCATGCACTAAACATATTCTGACGATAGTTTATAAAAACACCATCGCCAGAATTTGCATTAATAAGCTATACAATAACTGACCATTAAACCCTATCCCACTAAGACACAAAATGGATTTAATATGTTTTAAAATAGTCTCAACCAAAAAATGGGGAAACATATTTTAAAATAATTACAATTAAATGATAAAACCCATCCATGCCTCAAAAAACAAATATGGATAACATATACATTTTAAAATATCCTCAACCCAAAAATGGGGAAAATATTTTTAAAAAAAAATACATCACATAGATCCAATATCTAAGAACTCACGGTAAAAGGAAAACCTCAACCCTAAAAGAAGGGGAGAAATGAAATTATACATTATTGTCAAAACCTCCTCCTTTGATAATGGAAAAATACTGGCAACAAACCCTTCAAACTTGGCAATTGGCAAGTTGCTGCTCTCACTGGCAATTGGATATGGAAACATCTGGCACCACTGCAACTCATTTGGGAAAAATCCAGCCTCTAGCTTCATGTTGTCGAGGTAGGAACTTGAACTGGCATTCATCTTTTCATTTCATGTTTGATTTCGAGGGCAATGGCATTGTAAACCCTCTTTATATCTATGATGGTGCGGAATTGTCTATTCTGCATTTTATCTCATCCTCGAGGGTACTACACAATGGTGGCATGCCATTTTGATACTTTTCTATGTTCATACTAGGGTTGAGGGCCATGAATTTGTATTGTTATTGCATGTTTCCCTATTATTTGCTTCAAAACCCTTCAACTATGAAAGCCCGATAATCCTTGATTAGGGCATTGTGTTTGAATTTTGTTGCCTCTCTATCTGTTATGAAATAAAACTGAATGCCACTGTGGTCATTCTAGTTTGGAGTTCTCTTTTGTATTTGATTTGAAAATAGTGGCATAATGTATTGGAGGCACTGTGTATTCAATACCTATTTTGTTAAAAAAAATAGAACTAGGGCATCATTGTTGTTTGTTGATGCTTGAGGGTTCACGAGCTAGGGCACTGTGTATTCAATTTGATAGCATCATTGTTTAATTACTTTATGTAACATGCTTGTCATTATTTTCTACATTTAAATGTGCATGTGATAGCATAGCATCTCTGTATGCAGGCATAATGCTGTATTCATTGTTGATATCTTATGAAATGGCTACCTGTTGTACTCCCCTGCCGACATTATTTGCTTTATGGCCTGCGAGCTACCCATCTACTAATGCCTTGAATGTAGCTAGCAGCCTGTTAATTGAATGGCACATCCTCTTCCTTCATTGATGCCCATTGTTTCCTTTATTGTTGTTTGGTGCACCCCTACTTGTTTCGACCGTTACCCTTCTCAATGCATAATCCATGGATACACATCATATTGACTGTCGCTTCATATCTTGGTGACCCGGGAATGTAAAGAAAAACTAGGGCACGGTATACATATTAAGCTATACCGTTCATGCATTACAAATGCGATTGAAATCCTTGTGACTAGTGTGAACCCAAGTATGAAATTGTTTGCCACCTTTTACTACTTCTAGATGCTAATGGGCCCGTAAAGATTGAATTTTGGTATCATTGTCATGTGCATAATCATTGCATGGCATCAAAATCACTGTTTTGAATTGGGGAAATGTTGATTGTGTTCATTATTAATGACCTCCTTTGCATCATTACCATGTTTTGTTGATGTTTGGTATTCGAGACCCCCTGCATTGTGGTTCATTGGTAAAAGCATGTGATTCCATGGAGTTATACATTTCTTGGGGCCCATGATTATTCTTGGTGCCATTATGGTGTTAAGGGTCATACTATACTTCTGTCTCGGGCACCTGTTGCATATTTATTGTTGCACTTGCTTGTGATATTGCATTTTTATATACAATTTTGTGCCCTATTGTTGGTAGTTCATGTGTTCTGTTGACTCCTCCCTCCTCCATAAGGTTCTCAGTTTGTACACACTCTGCTTTACATTTGGCAACTTATTATTGATTCACCACTGTGTACTATGTGGACATCCTAGTTTGATGATGTTGTATGTATGTTGTTTGTTGTTGAGGAATGACATGAATGTCTTGCTTCATCATGTTGCTCAAGTCCTACCAAGAATTAACACATGCAACCCATCCATTGTCCCGTATGATAATATGTCATCTCATTGAAGGCATTGTGTCACTATCTTCGTATTGCTTGGAGAGGCACGAGCTTGCTTTGGCAATTAGAGTATTGTTCCCTCTATTTTGAAACTTGGTGATGTCATTCATGCATCAAGATGCCCATTTTTTTACTGGTTCCATGCTTGCTATAGATGTACCAGCTTCCTCCACAGGTCGAGAGCACGAGATATTGGATCATTTTATGAATCTAACTGTTATTCAAACTTGAGGCCGAGCTGGATGTGTGACTTTGGTTATCATTGGATCTATCTGCCTAGCATAGATGATGATGTATTGTTGATAACTGGCATAATGTATTTGGTTGTTTACTTGGTGCCATCATGGTTATGCTCATGCCAAAGCATTAATGTGTAACTGGAGATTTGAAGCATTCTTATTTCTCTATTTTGATAATGATTCATTGTGCCCTATTTCTCTTTTATTGTACTGTAACTACTCATTGTGCCATGTTTCTCATGAGATATTCCACACCATGTCATTAATCTAGAAATTACACCCTTTGCATTTGGTTTATCATACAGATTTTCATTATGTTCGTGCCATAGCATTAATGAATTAATCTGCAAAAATGAAATACACCTTATTTCTCTGTTTTGAATGTCTCTTGAATCTGTTAGTGCCCCCTTAGGCCATGCTCCATTTGGTTTATCTTCATGATTCTTGAATGTCCCCATTGATGTTGCATCATCTGGATGTTTTTCTATTGACCGTGGATGTTCTTGGCCCTTGATGTAGTCACTGACAGGAAACTTGAGGTTTTCCTGTCATGATCTACATCAAAGGTCAAGGTCATTCATCTAGGACCCAACACCTAAATTATTGTTGGATCAACTTCCCCTGTATCTGCACATGAAACAAACACGTCAGTAAAAACATAGTGCCTCTTTTATTTCTAGAGCCTTTTATGCACATGCCCTGAGCACAACCTTTCCCAGAGGTGTATGGCTGAGTGTATGTATGCATTTTTCAAATACTATGATACCAGTCATTGCTTAGATCCATGGATCTAACCCATATCTCCTCTTCTCTTCTTATAGGTTCTGGATCACAGGAGCTCTCTAGACAGGACTAGATCTAGACACCATTACCAAGCAATGTATGGTACCCCTATATTTAATTGATTACTTTATGTATATCTGCACTCATTCATTCAATTCTAGTAATGGCTATACTCACAGCCCGTGTGAGCTCAGTTTGATGTTTTCTTTCCAGTTCTTTCCCTTTTGTACAACATACATATCACTGATACATGCATGTGTAATCTCTAGATGCAGAAGTTTTATTTTCTTTCTCTTTCATTCACTTTCACAATAAAATGAACACAAATTTAAGAAAGACCACTAATAATTTCAAATTAGGGTGCAGTAGTCTAACTTAGTAATTAGGCCTCTTCAAATGAGTAAAATACTGATAACATTCTGGTGACCTCTTTGGAGTGCTTGCCTGCTAAGCATCCTGACCAGCTGCCTTAAAGATCCATTGGGCACAGAGTCCTATAAGCTTCAAACTAAACTTAGTTCCACCAACAACCCCTTCTTGCTAACAAAACACTAACTATCATAGATAACTTCTCTGCCTTATTGCTACTTACTCCAAACTAAAAACTGAACTAGAAGCAAACTAAAAACAAAACTAGAAACAAACTTGTGCCAAGCACTTAGGAAACATAGAAAGCTAAAAACTTCTAACTTACTAATGTAAAAGGTAGAATTAGTCCTCAAAAACAAGCCTTGGGGTGAATCTCATTCACTAGAATGGGAAACTCCTTTCCATCCATATTAGCCAGCTAAAAAGTGTTATGGGCCTTTCATTTAACAACCATGAAGGGTCCACTCCATATGGCATCAAATTTAGTACACCTTCCTGGTTTGTGCTTGATTCATCCCACTTGAGGACAAGGTCTCCCTCCTTGAAAACTCTAGGTGTGGCCCTCTTATCAAATCTTTTCTTCATCTAAGAATGATGAGCTTCCAGGCTCTCTAGTGCTAGCTTTCTTACTTCTTCAAGTTCAACTAGTTCAGCAAGCCTAACTTGCATAGTATCTTCTTCCATAAGATCAATTTCTTTGATTAAACTCAAAGTAGGTAGCTCAGTAGACAAAGGAATCCTAGCTTCTTTCCCATAAACAAGTGTATAGGGGGAGTTACCTGTAAACCTCTTAGGTGTTATTTTGTCTACCTATAAGGCCAACTTCAACTTGCTATGTCAATCCCTTTGGTTTCCTTCTATAGTCCTTTTAATGATTCTCAGCAAGTTCTTGTTTGTTGATTATGCCTGACCATTACCCTAAGGGTAATAGTTAGATGAGGTACTTAGGAAGATATTGTGCTTTAGTGCCCATTCTAAGATTCTCATTCCTAGAAATTCCATAGCATTGTCTAAAATGATAGAATCTGGAGTGCCAAATCTAGACACAATGTCTTGATAGAAATTTTGGATAGAGGTCTCATTTGCTTCCTTCAATGCTACAGCCTCTGTCCATTTGGTAAAATAATCAATAGCAGTAAGTATCCATTTGTGCCCAGCACTGGATGGTGGGTTGATGGGTCCAATGAAGTCCAACCCCCATTTGGAGAAGGGCTACTCCACTTTGATGGGATGTAGATGGAGGGTTTCTTACTTCTATTTTCTAGTAAATAGAGCAAAGTTCTTACACTTTCGTAGCTAATAAAATGCATCCTTGTACAGGCTAGGCCAGTAGTATCCAACTCTCATCACTTTTAGAGAAATGGTTCTAGCTGCAAAGTGTCCTCCAGAACCTCCATCATGAAACTCTTCCAGTATTCTATTTACTTGGTTGGTTTCAACACACCTCAACAAGACACCACTATGATCTTTTCTATACAGAACATCATTAATAATGATCAATGGGATAGCTTGAAGCCTAAAATACCTTCTTCTACTCATGTCAAGGCCTTGAGGGCACTGATTAGTTGAGAGATAATGTTTCATCTCTGTTGTCCAACTTGCACTCTATTCTGCATTCTGGTTCATCAGGACAACTTCCTCTTCTTGCTAGTTTTTGTGTGTTCTTCCCTCATTCAGCTATTCACACAACCCTTTTCCCCTAATCAATTTGGTCACTTTAATCTAAATGTCATACTCCATGACTTTGGTGATCCAACCAGCCCTCTTGTGTCTCAAGTCTTTATTCAACATGAAATCTTTTATGAAAGGGTGAGCAACCATTAGGTGTACTGTATTATTGGACAAGTGTTTGAATTTTTTTAAACTCCTCACTATTTCTAGGACATGCTTCTCTACATGAGTGTAATTTAATTCATAACCATCCATGCCTTGGCTGTAAAAAGCCATTGGTTGCTCTTATTTCTCAGCATTCTATTGGACTAACATGGCAGAGATACTATCAGTGTCCCCAAAAGCATACAAGATGAAATCTTTAGAAAAGTCAGGGTTTATCAGAGTAGAAGCAGAAGCAATTTCTTCCTTGATTTCTTCAAAACACCTCTTTCCTTCATTTTTCCAATGAAAAGTTGAGTTCTTCTTCAGCATGTGGGTCATAGGCTTTAGTAGTGTTGCAACATTTGGAGTGAACCTTCTTAAGAAGTTGATTCTTCCAAGGAAACTCTGCAGTCCCTTCTTGTGAGCTAGTAGGGGTAGTGCCATGATGGCCTTTATCCTTTCAGGATCAATTATTGTCCCTTGCTTGGAGACAATGTGCCCTAACAATCTACCTTCATGGATAGCAAAGATGTATTTTTTAGGATTCAATGAAACTCAAAATTCTCTACACCTCTCAAAAATTTGCCTTAGATGAACCAGGTGATCATTAGTGTCTTTTGAAAAGACAATTATATCATCCAAATAAACTAGAATGAACTTGTTCATTAAGCCAGCGAATGCCATCTCCATGGCTTTCTGAAATGTAGCACCAGCATTAGATAGCCCAAAAGGCATCTTCATGTATGCCATGGTGCCCCATTTGGTGGTGAATGTTGTTTTGTATTGATCTTCTTCTCTAACCAAGACTTGGTTATAGCCAGAAAAGCCATCCAACAAGGAAAATCTGTCAGACCCTAAGACATACTGCAATATCTATTCCATGGAGGGAAATGGGTGGTGGTCTTTGAGTGAGGCTCTATTAAGGTCTCTGAAATCCACACATAACCAAATTTCACCATTCTTCTTCCTGATAGGTACTGGATTGGAAACCCAAGAGGTGTGTTTAATGGGAAAGATAATATTGGCTTCAATCATTTTCCTCAATTTTGTTTTCATCAAAACTTCTAATTTAGGATTGATAGGTCTCTGCTTTTGTCTCACTGGTTTGGCATGGGGTTCTAGCTCAATGGTGTGTTGGGCTAGATAGGGATCAAATCCTTTCAGATCATGGTATTCCCATGCAACAACATCGCTGAACTCTTGACATAATGAGACAAAGGCTTGCTTCTCTGGATGAGTGCATACCTTTCCTAACTTAAGGGATTTGTCTTTGAGAATCTCTACAGGCTGGTAGTGCTCTTCCTTGACTGTCATGTTGGCCTTGTCTCCTCTGATTCGATCATCAAAATTAAAAATGGACTCAAGGGTGACCATTCCCTTGGGCAGCTTGTTAGTTTTCAATTGTAGCATCTGGTCATTATATTTGTGAGCATGTTTATTCTGGTTAACTTTAGAGAATTCAGCTTCTTCTATCAAAAATTTAAAAATCTGCTCATCATTTTCAAAGACTTGCCAGCTCACCTGATTATCTAGTATTAATGGTCTTACTAGGACTTTCACGTGCTACATTTCAGTGCTTGTGATCTCCTTTGGAATGTCATATTCTTCTCCCATAGCAGCTAGCTTGTCTACCTATTTGTTCTAGTTTCTTGGGACAACAACAAGATTAAAAGCATAGAAGTCTTCCATTAAATCCCAAACCCTGTGCTTATACATCTTAAGTGTATCATTTTTTGTGAGATTAGTGCCTCAAATCTGATTAAACACTAATTCACTAACACCTATAACTTTTAGACACTTGATTCCTCTTTTTCTAGCCCACTCTAAACCATGAATCAAGGCCTCATACTTTGTTGTATTGTTAGTATAGCTGAAAGAAAAATGAACAACAAAGTAATACCTTTGTCCTTCTAGAGAAACTAGGATAGCTCCTCCTCCTAAACCAACTTTGCTTATGGCACCATCAAAGAATAACTACCATAGCTCACCTGGTGACTCTAATCTTGTTTCATCCAGATCAGCGTTTGATTTTATGAGTGGGATCCCAACTAGGTAGAGTAAGAACCCTTTTGTTTATATAAAGCTGCCATTTGTCAAGAAGAGGTCTAAAGTAGCCCAAACTAGTGCATCACAATCTACAAATCCCACTCCTAGTCTTGCTCGCATTCCTGTAACTACTCCCCTAATTCAACCAGTGCAAGCAACACCAGTAGTTCAAGCCCCCATTAATCCTCCAATGGCTAGACAACATCCTTTTGTAGCCTTCAATCAAGGTAGCCCCTTGAATTTGAAATAGCATGATGACATACCTATATCAGCCCTTAAAAGCTTGCCCATTTTCACAAGAGAGGATCAGACCTCCACTATTTAGCACATAAGAGATGTAGCATCCCTCGGTGCCCTTCATAATATAACCCAAGATAATGTGGCTATGAGGTTGTTGGCATCTTCCCTCAAAGGCAAAGCTTTACAATGGTTTAAAGGCTTAGCAATTGGCTCTATAGCTGATTGGGATGGGTTGGGTCAAGCCTTGACCAATCAATTTGAAGATAAATCAGACCACCTCTCCTTAGTTGAACATTTGACTACCATTAAAAGGGCCCCCCAGGAGTACATGATGGATTTTAATTTCAAATTTTAGAGGACATGGAATAGAATACTAGCCACAGTTAGACCTTCAAGCCAGCATGCTTTCCTATATTATCTAAGAGCCCTCAACAGTGATATCTCTGCTATGATTCAATCCATGGGAGGGACTAATTTACCAACAGTATATGATCTTGCCATAAGAGCTGAAAACAACCTAATTCAAGTGGGAAAAATAGCCCCCAGGCCTCCCATGCCCATTTTTCCTGAGCTTCATCCTGTCCCTAAAGCAATTCCAGCTTTGGCATCTATCCCACCTCTCCCAGCTCCTTCTCAACAGGTTGTTGGTCTATTTGTGAACCAATCCCAAGAGCTAAATGAGATCAAAAAGGCCTTGCAAACTATTACTAATGAGCTAGTTAGTCTAAAGAAGCAGCAGTCCCAACCTTACCAGCAACCCTATCAATAGCCTTATCAGTAGCTCTATCAAGCTCATTACTAGCAAAATAGACCCCAATACCAACAAGGCCAAGCAAGACATTACAATCAGAAAGCCAATCAGCCTTATAATCCTAACACTCCTAGTGCTTCTAGAGAGTTGGTCCCTGTAGCTTAGAATAACATGGCACAATAATATCAATGGGGTTGCCCATGTAATCAGCAACATATCCAAGGGATGTGTCCTAATGGCTATGCTCGAGCCCTTATGATGTAGCCTCATGGGTTTCTATTCTGAGGAGGTGGTGGAATTTGAATGCAGATTCCTAGGTTTTAGTTATATACCTCTCACTTTTCATGATGGAGGTTAGTTCTTCATTCTATTCTCTCTGATATGAGTGTTGTATCTCTAAGAGACACAATTGTACTTAGTTTCTTTTTAGCAATAAAATTGATCCTTCTTATTTCCCTACAATTTTGGATTTATTTTTTCTTGAATCTCATGCAAGATTACTGTGATGTCCTTGAATCCTTAATCTACATGTTGATCCAAGTGGGTGTTCAGGAATTCATCTTAGCTCAGTAGCCTAAATTTGTGTGCAATTAAAAAGATCAGAATTGTGGAGATTTCTCCCTTCTTTGTGTTTCAAGCACCTTATTTCGTAGGGAGTTTAAGGTAGTAGAATCAAGTTGTGAGTTTAGTTTTGTTTGTTGTTGCAATAAGCTTATTTCATTTGTGGATCTTCTTTCGAATTCGGTGGATCACCTTATTTTCAATTAGTTTCAATTGTTTATTTTATGCACTCTCTCCCTTTCCTCCTAAAAGTTAGTCAGTTTTTAAGTGATCCAAAGGAAGTTGGCCCTTAATATGAAGGTCTATTCTCGAATAGGTTACCCATAGCCTGAGAATAGTCCCATGTTTCACAAGATTGCTAGGTTTTAATACTTAGCGAATCAAGTGTAATCCTTAGTGACAACATTGTTCTTTCCATCCAAGGTGATAGCTCCTCTATCTATGATAGGTTTAGGAGTGTTGTCTCCAAATCTAACCATGTCACCTTTGTATCTATCTAGATGTACAAATCTATCCTTGTCTCTTGTCATGTGATGTGAGCAACCACTGTCAATGATCCAATCTGTCCTGATGTCAGCTTGTGAAATCAGTGCTAACTCTTGTGTTTTCTTTTCATCTTCAAGGTCTATTTCATCAAACATTTTCTCCATGTCTTCAAGAGAAATGAATGTAATTTCATCATCTGTTGACTCTTCATCTGATACTCCATCACCAACATAGTAACATTCTTTTGTATACTTAGGTTTGTAGTTAATTTTGAACTTCTTGACTCTTATAGGACACTTAGATGCAAAGTGACCAATCTTGCTACATGAAAAGCATTTGAATGGTAACTGACCTTCATATTTCCCTTTTCCTTTCCTTTCTTTCTTAACAATCAAAGAAATGAAATCATCTACTTCTTTCTTTTCATCATCATTGTCAAAATTACCAGAGGTGTTCAAATATTTCTTACCATGAACTAAAGCTTTGAATTTTGTTTTACTTTTAGGCTCTATCTTCAATCTTGATATTTCAAAGGCTGAAAGCTTGATGATTAAGGTCTCTTTTAAATTATTTTATGGACTACATAGTTTCATCTAGGATGCATATCTTGTTGTCATATTCTAGTGTCAAGGTATTCATCAATTTATCTATTATGTCCTCTTCCAAAATTTCTCCACCATTGTTTCTGATTCTTGCAACTGCTTCATTAATCCTTTGATTGTAGGTTCTAACATTCTCATTAGGTTGCATCTTTAATGTATTGTATCTTTTATTCCATGTCTTTTTGTGCACATTCTTGGCTTGAATATAACCTTCAAACATGTCTTCTAGATATTTCCATATCTTATAGGCTTTGTCCATTTTCTTGATCTTTGAAAAATCACTGTCAGATAGGGTGCTGATAAGGGCTTCTTTGGCAATAGAATTTGAAGTGAACATCTCCTTTTGCTTCAAGGTTGCATCATATTTTGCAAGATATGCTAGAGAGGGAATCTGAACTTCTTTGGTAGCTACTTCAAAAATCTAAAAGGCAATGCACTGCAAATGTGTCATCATTTTGTTCTTCCAATCTAGATAGTTCTCTCCATCAAACTTAGGACTTTCTTTTCTAAATAATTCCATATGATCAACCTCAAGCTATTAAACTTTCTCTCTGAGGCACTTGGCTCTGATACCAATTATTAGGAATAGTCCCAAGAGATAACTAAGAGGGGGGGGGTGAATCATTTATCTACAAGATTCAATTCTTTATCCAATTAAGTACAGAAGAACATTAAAAATAAGCACAATATAAGAACACTTAACACAACACCCAAATTTTGGTTACAGGGAAACCCAAATAGGTAAAAACCCCAATGGGAATTAGCACCCACTATAAATTGCACTAGAGTATTATGATCCCTGTTAGAAGATCTTACAAGCCTGTTAGGAGTTGATCTTTACAATGTAATAAGTATAGTGACATGGTCAGGGGTTAGACCCTATTAGGAGTCTTTTACAATTAACCCTGTTAGGGGTGAGGACACACTATCCAGGAGCACACTGCTAAAAGGGGTGAAGGCTACAACCTTTTGTTTAATAGACACATACTATATATGGATCTTGGTGAACTATGGGTAAACCTATTATCTTGATCAGTTCCAATGAATAGCATATACTCTCTACTTTTTCACATAGACCTTCTGTTGATGGCTCAACACTTTGCACCTTCTTCTCTGCTCTTATCTTTCAACTCTCTGCCATACTTAGCAATCACAAATGACTGCCTATAAATATCTTTCCTCTAAATTATATAATCAATTTATCCTATTAGAACCATATTGAATTCATATTAGAGAAACAATACAACTCTCCAATAACATCTCAGTCAGCTCTACTAAGCACGCAACACAAATTAGGACCGCCCAACTCAATATGAGTAGATGTGTCGCTTCACATTGTCGGCTACATCAAATTAACTGATACTTTCTTCTCATGTTGAATTACGGCATGCACTCTTAACCAATAATTATTAACTCTTCTCTAAATACTAATCCAAGCATGCATATCAAACTAATAGGCGCAATGACTACAATAATAAAATCAATGTCGACTCTTCCAGATAAACTCAAGAAACTATGACTGTCAACTAGAGACATCATAACTCAACCTGTACTGCATACCTAACTCTGTGTCCATGAACATAGTATCATACATATGTCTTCAACATAAATCTAAATTCACAAGGCTCCATTACAACCATACTGTAAATCTCATACAGAACTCTTCCTAGGACCTGTCAGGAACACTCACTGATATAGACTGTTGTATTACTATCTTCACTTTGAATCAACCTCTACATCTATGATATCATGTTGATAACATATCTAGGAAAAATATACTCATAGCTCTCTCCATTAGTTTTCCACACATGTTGCTTACCATATGTTGTCATCAATGACAAACATACAGTCAGCACTCTGGCTTGCTGGAAAATCTCCAACAAACAATCCCATTCTCTTTGATCCTAAATTAGGAAGTAGCAAATCATTTTGACACTTAGTAATCCTCCACCATCCTCATCATCCAAAATCCAAATCAATATCCTAACATCCTTCAATTCATCTAGAATCCCCCAAATCCTTGCATCTTATCCTTAGCTTTTCATCAACTTATCCAATCCACAATCCTTAGAGTTTCCTTAAGGAGAATCTTGCATCCATCCATCATTGCATCTTCATCTTAGATCTACATTTCATTCCTGCTGAGACACGAGCCAAGAAGAGAAAGAATATGGATCACAATCTAGCCACTAGTTCATCTGATCCTAATGATCCTAATAGTGCGATGGTGACCTATGATCCACAACCCTCATAGGTCAAGAATGTGTGGGAAGATCCAACCGAGACACCCACTTCATTTTTCATGGAAGCATTAATGAGCCATCTAGGGCATGCACAAATGGTCAGTACAATAATCAACCAAAATTGTCAAGATATATTGGCAAACTATGCACAAGAGGGTACTTCTATTCCACCACACCTCCAAGATTTAAGCCCCACAAAACCCATACATATCCCTGCTGATGCATGTTCTCCTATCATCCAACAAATCCATGACCCCAACTTGAAAATATCTCAATTAGCCACACCAATCCCCTATCTCTTTCAAACCAGTTCCATAAATCCCATAGTGAAAACAACAACACAATCCACTCCCTTTTACATCATGGGCACACCACCACCATCTGCAACATCTCAATCTTCCACTCAAGCACAGAGCTTCACACAAACCCAACTTCCACCTCCCACACAAACCTTCACACAAGTAGTACCTCCACCTTTCATAGGCCAAGCCTCTTCATTGGCACCATCCTTCCCAGGGGTAACACAACCGTTTCCCTCCTTCACTCAACAAGCTTCCACATTAGTACCATCCTTCTAAGGGGAAATCCAAGTTCCTCCTTCCATTTCTCAATAAGATTTCACCCAAGCATTCGTCCCACCCATCACTCAACTAGCCTCTACATACATTCCTCTTCTACCTTTCATCACCAACACACAAGCCCAGCACACTGCTTTCACAATAGGAATGCCCTTTGTGGGATTCCAAAACTCACCATCTACATCCCAAAATCCCACCATCACATTTGCATTCCCAATATCCTCCACATCACAACCTACATCAAGAATAGGCTCTTCTTGGGGCCTCACCCAAGCACAAATACATGCCCTTGGAATACAAACCCAATCGCACATATCCATTCCCACAAACCCACAAGCAACCTTCCCTCACGCATCACAATAGAAACCACCGAAACCTCTGCTAGCTACATATTTTCTCTCATATACCAACTATCTATCCATGCCACCTTCCACTTCTCAAGCCAAACCACCATCACAACATCAATGTTCCATCCATCTTGCCAGCTACCTCACATAACCACCTCTTACAACATCCCATTATCCCCCATTAGAAACAAGCAACACCATATCCTACACAACAATAAACTCTCGCACCTCAATAGCAATATCTTCCCCAGCAACTAGCACCCCAAAATCCATTTCAATCCACCTATCTTGCTGGGAAATCTCCATATCCTATCCAATAATATCCTCCACAAAATCATCCATATTCACCAGCACCTTCTGACCCTTTCCCAATGGGAGTACCCACTCTAATACCTATCAATACAAAATGGGAGGAAATGAAGAACACTCTCAAGGAGCTTAGAGCCAAAACAGAAAGAAAATCTATCAAATTCGAGGAGGTATGTCCCTATCCCTTTGATAGGTCTATCACAACAATCCCCTTTCCCAAACACTTTGAGACACCCAAATTTGATAAATATTGGGGGAAGGGAGATCCAGTTAGCCACATTAAAGAATTTTACATGGTGTGTCAAGAGGTGGCCTACAGCGACAATTTCCTCATGCACCTCTTCCCCAAAAGCTTGGGAGGGACTGCTATTGAGTGGCTCTACAAGATACCTTATGGAATGATCACAACCTTTACAGAACATTTTGAGAAGTTCATCGCCAATATGCCCATAATGTTGAAAATGAGCTATCCATGTTATACCTTTGCAATTCAAACCAGAAAGGAGGTGAGAGCCTAGTTGATTACCTACAATGATGGTAGAACCTTACCACGAGGTTGTCATATCAACCACCAGAGAAACATCTCACTAAGATCTTCATCGACAACCTGCATCCTAAACTATCCCATTTTATGAGGATGAACTACATCCAAACTTATCAAGACATCAAAGGAAAAGGGATAGACATCAAAAGAGGCCTCCTAGATGAGTGAACCATTTGGCATTACAAAGACAATTCACATAACAAGCCTCGTTACTAGAATAGGAACAAGAATGTTGTCACAAACGGAGCCACAAACAGCAAGCATGTCCAAATTTTTGTGGTTGGTCCTACACCTACTCTTGCATATCAACAACAACAACCACCAATTAATCAATAACCTATGTAGCACTATCAAAATCAAGCCGACCAAGAAAATTCCATATCCATTACCCCAGCACAGAACAGACCTTGAGTCTAGAACAATAAAAAATGCCTTCACCCCTCTTGGTGAACCACTGGACGTGATCTTCCATTGAATGGTTAAATCCAACTTTATTACCTACCCTCCAACTCATCCATTTGATGATGCAACTCCCAAGCCAACGTGGTACAAAGAAAATGAATATTGTGACTACCACCATGTTAAAGGACATGCTACCATCAAGTGCATGAAAATGAAGCATTATATCGAAGATCTCATTGACATAAAGGAGATCCAAGTGGATAGACCAATCCAACCTTCTCCTAATACCAATCTACAAATTTATCAAAATGTGTTCCTTCAACACAATGCAGGGAAGAACCAAGTCAATACCAATTCTCCTCCCTAGAACCCAGGCAAAGGCAAACAAGGAGACCATGCTGACAAAAAGGACTATACTACTACCCACATCAACTATGAAAAATTTGTTGGATGCATAACCCAAGTTGAACCTACTGTCAATGTCATCCATGTCAAGGGAGAAGATAGTCAGTGTTTCATCACTACACATAGAGGCCAGATATTTATCATCGATGCTAATCCAATGTCCTCCCATTATGCATAGTATAATCTTCTAGAATATCTTGGGAACACCCCTACCCAAATATCCATCATTGACCTTCTCCGCACTTCACCCATCCATCAAGAGATCCTCAACCGAGCCCTCCAAGAAGGACATGTCCCCACAAACTTTAATACCATCTAGTTTAAGAACCTCATGGGACACATATCTGCCTCCTGTGCACTTTCCTTCAAGCCTTCTGACATACCATATGTTGATCCTGACCACAATTTCCCCCTCTATATTATTTTCATGGTCAAAGACTTTTCCATCAAAAGGGTCATGATAGATAATGGCTCAGCCCTAAATTTGTCCACTTTGAAGTTTATCCAACAAGTGTGATACACATAGGTCAACATATCACATAATGTCATCACTATCAAGGCCTATAATAAATTGGAGCGTACCTTAGAAGGTACCATTCTTTTTTTGATCAAGTTAGGCCCAACAATTCAAGACACATCTACCACATTGTTGATCTAGACCTCCCATACAACATCCTCCGTGGTCGACCATGGATTCATTCTATCAAAGCCATCCCATCTACTTATCACTAGTACCTAAAATTTCTGCATCAAGGCACTTAAATCACCATCCATGTAGATCCCCAACCCTTCACATACTGACGTGTTTGGAAGCATCATTTCCCCATTACACCCATTGTCCTGGAATTGAAATTGGCACTTATGTTGCCAGCTCATCTCGATCCCACTGTGATCCAGAGACAATCCTAGCCTCCACCCTCTCTTATGTCAAGATCAACAGCCATGGTTGTGGTGAGTACAGTCTAAGTGTTGCATTTGCAGTAGGGACCTTACCACTTGATCCACATACCCAAGGGAACGCAAGTCACCAAATAAAGCTTACTCTAGTAGATTCTGAAATCAAGCAATTGGGCCCATCAACATTCATCTCCCATGAGATCCTAAAAAATCAAGAGATGGACCCTGATATCAGAAGATGGCTCTACAAAGATCCCCCACCTCCTGACACTGAACTCCTTGGATACTTCAAGGAAAAATATCCTACATCCCACAAATACGCCACTAAACAATGGAAATATCAAGGCGGTAGTCTAGGACCAAAAGAAGGTGGCAGCAAAGATCCAATAGAGGCCTCCCAAAATGCAAAACATACAGGTCATGGCTTTAATACGCCTTGCTTGCATGTACAAGGTCCCAATACCACAACTGGGGGCACTAATTCACCCAACGTCACCCTCTTGAACATCCAGGATGACATTATAGAGATCAAAGACATCCCTGAAGAGGAATAAAAGAAATCCTACAATGATATCTTTGACGATGAAACCTTCCTAGGAAATTATGTCCTTCACCAACTCACCATAAACTTTATTGAACTTCCCCTCATCCATCCCAACTTCATAGACTAGGATCAACCAAGCGTAATGCATATCGATGAGTTCCAAAGCATAGAAGCACTCCTAAGATTCATGGAAGCATCAGGCGAACAATCATATCAAGCAAAAAAATCAGAGTATGTCTACAAGCTTGACCCTAAGGGATACTTTGGGGAAGAGGAAGTCTTTAGTTGCAAAATTAAAAATCAAAAAGAAAAGAGTGAGTCCCTTTGTGAAAACCCCTCTAGGGCACATTCTGACTCTAAAAAAGCAAAAATAAAGGGTGTATCTTCTAGTGAAAACCTCTATGAGGTGCTAGAAGATGAAGACTTTCCTCTTCCTCCCATCCAAGACTACAGACTACAGAAATCATCCATCCTCATAGAAGACACAAAGCCAATGAATTTGGGAACTGAAGAATGTCCAAGAATAACATATATTGCAACATACCTAACCAAAGCTGAAGAAAAATCTTTCACAACACTTCTCCAAGAAGCTACAATCAACTTTGCATGGTCATATGCACATATGCCTAGGCTTGATCCAAATCTAGTTGTCCATCATCTAGCAGTAGATCCCAATGCAAAGCCAGTTAAGAAAAAGCTTTGAAAAATGCATCCAAAGGTAGCCATATTGGTAAAGGAAGAACTTGAGAAGCTTCTACAAGCAAAAACAATCTTAGCCATTGACTACTCAGAGTGGATCTCAAACACGGTGTCTATCACTAAGCCTTCAAGAGAGATTAGGATCTGCACAAACTTTAGAGATTTGAGCATGCCCTAAATGATTTCCCCTTACAAAACATTGACATGATAGTTGATCTCACAGTAGGCTACGAGATGCTATCACTTATGGATGGCTTCTCAGGGTATAATTAGATCTGGATAGCAGAAGAACACCAACACAAGACTGTATTCACAACACCAAGGGGCACCTTCTGCTACAATATGATGTTATTTGGGCTAAAGAATGGAGGGGCTACCTATTAGCGAGCAATGATAGTAATCTTCCATGACCTGATGCATAAAATCCTTGAAGACTATGTAGATGATATCCTTGCAAAATCCAAGACACGGTTGGAACAACTCGACATCCTTGAGCGTGTGTTTGATCACCTACATCATTATGGCTTAAAGCTAAATCTAAAGAAATGTATCTTCAGTGTAACATCTGGAAAGTTGTTGGGCTTCATCGTATCATGACACGACATTGAGATTGATCCTAAAAAGGTCAAAGCCATAACATAAATGCCTCCTCCCAGAACACTCAAGCAACTCAGAAGCCTACAAGGTAAACTAAAATCAATGTGTCACTTCATATCATAGCTGGCAGACAAGTGTCAACCTTTCATGCATCTACTTCACATGGACACTAGCATCAAATGAGATCCCATCTACCAAAGAAGTTTTGAGAAGCTAAAAGAATATATGGCTAACTCTCCTATCCTCATACCACTAGTCCCAAGATGCCCTTGAATCTTATACATCTCTACAATAACTAAAACACTAGGGGCACTACTAGCATAGCTCGATGACAATAGCAAAGAAAGAGCCATCTATTATATCAGTCAAACACTTGTCGGCTATGAGATCAACTATTCACCAATGGAAAAAGAATGCCTCATAGTGGTGTTTTCCACTCAAAAGCTTTGACATTACATGCTTAGCCACACCATCAAGCTTATCTCCAAGGTGGACCTGCTTAAATATCTACTATCAAGGAAAACATTGACATGCCGAATGGAAAAATGGGTCATGTTGCACAGTGAGTTTGATAGCCATCACATAGATCGAAAAGAAATCAAAGAGAAAGTCATTATTGATCAGCTTGCTGAAGCACCCCTGGTAGATGCATATCCACTGATTATGGAATTTCTCAATGAGTGTCTCTGCATGATCGAACAACAACCAATATGGAAGCTATACTTTGATGGCTCTTACACATCATGTGGATCAGGGGTAGGAATCCTTTTTGTCACCCCTTAAGGTGAATACATCCCTAAATCATTCAATTTGAGATTCCCTTGCACTAACAACATTGCTAAATACGAGGCACTCATCTCAAGCCTCAAAATAGTTATCCAATGGAACATCACATAATTGCAAGTATTTGGAGATTCACAGTTGATAATCAAGCAAGTCCTGGATGAATATCAAAGGAAGGACAACAAGATTATACCCTACAAGGAACTAGTGGATAGATTAAAAGAGAACTTCTTGAGCCTAAAATTTACATCGATACGTAGGCTACAAAACAAATTTTTTGATGCAATGGAAACCAAAAGATCCTTACTAGAAATCCCTCGAGACTCATCGCAGTACAAATTCTTGGTGGAGCAACTACACACGCCAGCTTATGAGGATGTTGATTATGAAATGGTATGCATCTTGGTTGGTCCTTAATCCCCATGGTACCACAACATTCATTCTTATCTTTAAAATAGTATCATATCTCCCCACCTCACAAACACCCAATGCTAGAACCTAATTCATAGAGCTTCCCACTACACTCTTGTAGCAAACACCCTATATCATCGGGGATATGACAACATCCTTTCTAGGTGTTTAGATTCAAATGAGGTTGTCTTGGCTTTACAAGAGGTTCATGTTGGAATTTGTAGTGCCCACATGAGTGGTATGGTCCTAGCAAAAAAGCTGCTCAAAGTCGGGTATTATTGGCCATTAATGGAACATGATGCATGTGATTTTGTAAAGAAATGCCTACCATACTAGCAGTATGCCAATATTATTCATGCTCCAACTCAAGACTTGCAGCCTATTGTACCACCATGGCTCTTTTCCTGTTAGGGCTTAGACCTTGTTGGCTTAATCACCTGCCTTTCCTTAGATGAACATAAATATATCATAACTGCCACTGAATATTTCACAAAATGGGTTAAAGCAATTCCTCTCATCCTAACTACAAGCATTCAGATATCCAAGTTCATCCTTTACCATATCATATGTCACTTTGGCATCCCTTCCACCATCTTCATTGATCATGGCACACCCTTTGAAAACTAGCATGTGGATGATCTATGTGCTAGATTCCACATCCATCATTGTTTCTCCAACCCATACTTCCCTTAAGGAAATGGCCAAGATGAGGCAACCATTAAAACTATCCTCAAAATCCTTAAGAAGGTTGTTAATGATTTTGGTCATGACTGGAACCTCCAAATCAATCCCACCTTTTGGGCCTATCATACTTCCTATCGCACTCCCACAGGAACCACCCCATACTCCCTTGTATATGGTGTCGAAGGCATCTTACCAATCAAGGTTGAGATCCCTTCATTGTGCACGTCCATGAAGAACTATACCACAAATGAAGACTATCATGTGATACACCTCACATAGCTAGACCTAGTTGATGAAAAGAGGTAGCAAGCATATGATCACCAACTTGTATACCAAAATTGACTCAAAAGGATCTATAACAAAAAGGTTCATCCTAGACAATTCCAAGTGGGTGACATGGTCCTTAAAGAAAATCAGAAAGTGCAAGACAGTTGAGATAAGAAAGGCAAGTTTGAACCTACTTGGTTGGGTCCTTATATTGTTAAAGCATGCTTTGGCTCAGGAGCCTATTAGTTGGAGATTTTCCAGCAAGCCAGTGTTGACTATATGTTTGTCATTGATGACAACATATGGTAAGTAGCATGCATTGTAGTTATATGCAGAGAGAATTGAACATATGTTGTATGGATATGTTATCAACATGATATCATAGACATAAAGGATGATTCTGAGTGTAGACAATTGTGTAGTTGTTTGTAACAGCAATGTTCTTGACAGTGTTGCAAGCTGAGTTTTATATGTAATTCCTAGTATGGTTACTATGGAACCTTGCATGTTTACCTTTGTGTTGTAGACATATTAATGGAGCTATGTTCGTAAGTGAAGAGTTAGTTGTGCAATATAAGTTGAGTTATGATGTTTCTATTTGCCAGTTATAGTTTTAGGAGATTATTCATTGAGAGTCGATAGTATGTATATTGTTTTTGTAGTTGCACCTATAATTATGATATGCATGTTTGGTTTCATGTTTGATTATGAGCTAAGTTTGTTTGGTTAAGAGTGCATAACATATTTAATCTTGAGAATAAAGTTTCAATTAATTTGGTGGAGCTGACAGTGTGAAGCAATGCATTTACTCATATTGGGTTGTGCGGTCCTATTAATGTTGTATGCTTAGTATAGCCATTGGAGTTGTTGTTGGAGAGTTGTATTGTTTCACTAATATGATTTCAAGAAGGTTACAACATGCCGACTTGATTTTATCTTTTGGAGAAGGTTACTTATAGCCGGTTAGTTGTGGTTGTTAAGTGTGAATTATGGAAGTAATGTAAGAAGGTGTGAAAGTATTAAGCCAGTAAATCCATATCAATCATCAGTTGAAGATCTATGTGAAGATGTAGAGAGTGTGTTCTATTCATTGGAACTGATCAAGATAGCAGGTGTAATTCACAGTTCACCAAGATCTAGAAATAGTGTGTATCTATTATGGAGAAGGTTGCAACCTTCACCATTTGAGTAGTGTGCTCCCGGATAGTGTGTCCTCACCTTTAACAAGTTTATTTATTCAAGACTCCTAACAGGGCCTAACCTTTGACTAGGTCACTGTACTTCATGCATTGTAAAGATCAACTCTTAACAGGGTTGTAAGATCTTCTAACAAGGATCATTATACTCTAGTGCAGTTTATAGTGGGTGCTAATTCCCACAGGGGTTTTTACCTATTTTGGGTTTCCTTGTAACCAAAATTCAGGTGTTGACTGTTATCTTATTTTGTTTATGCTTAATGTTCTTCTATACTAGTTTGGATAAAGAATTGAATCTTATAGATAACTGATTCACCCTCCCCCCTCTTAGTTATCTCTTGTGACTATTCCTAACAATTGGTATCAGAGCCAAGTGCCTAGGAGATAAAGTTTAACAGCTTGAGGTTGATCAGATGGCATTCTCTAGAAAAGAAAGTCCTAAGTTTGGTGGAGAGATCTCAGAAGAAGACATAATGGATAAATTAATGACTACTCTCACAATAGAATATGAGAGCAAGATAAACATCCTAGATGAGATTGTGCAGTTTTCACAAAACTTCAAGAGAGACCTTAATCAGCAAGATTTTAGTATTCGAGATATCAAGATAGAAGACAAAGCCTAAAAGTGAAACAAAATTCAAAGCCTCAGTCCATGGTAAGAAATCTTTGAACACCTCTAGTAATTTTGATGATGAAGATGATGATAAAGAATTAGAAGAATTCATTGTTATGGTTGTTAAGAAAGAAAGAAAAGGAAAAGGAAAATATGAAGGTCACTTACCATTTAAATGCTTTTCATGTAACAAGATTGGTCATTTTGCATCTAAGTGTCCTACAAGAGTCGAGAAATACAAAACTAATTACAATCCCAAGTATACAAAAGAATGTTACTATGTTGAAGATGGAGTGTCAGATGAAGATTTAGTAGAAGATGAAATTGGATTTATTGCAATTGAATATATAGAGAAAATGTTTGATGGCATGGATGTTGAAGATGAAAAGAAAGCAGAAGAGCTAGCATTGATTTCACAAGAAAACATCAGAATAGACTGGATCATTGACAACGGATGTTCACATCACATGATAGGAGACAAAGATAGATTTCTATATCTGGATAAGTACAAAGGCAGCATGGTTATATTTGGAGACAATGCTACTAAACCTATCATAGGCAAAGGAGCTATCACTTTGGATGGAAAGAACAACACTAATGATGTTCTATATGTTGATGATTTGAAGCATAACTTACTAAGTGTTGAATAGTTACTTGACAAAGGATATCAGTTGGAATTCAAAAACAACAAGTGTGTCATTAATAACAAAGAAGGAGTAATGATTGCATCCAGTTAAAAAACAAAAGGTAATGTTTTTCAACTTAATTCAGAAGCAAGTTGTTTTGTTGCAAAAGTAGATGACAGTTGGTTATGGCACAAAAGACTATGTCACATCAATTTTGATAATATAGTAAAGATAAGCAATGTAAAGGTAGTAAGAGACCTCCCTAGTATTGTAAGACCAGTTGATACAATGTGCAAGGAATGTGTGATGGGAAAGCATGTAAAGAACTCATTCAGAAGCAAGCAGAATTCAGTAGAGAACAAATTGGATCTAGTGCATATAGACCTATGTGGACCAACTCAAACAAGATCATACTATGGTGAAAGGTACTTTATTTTGTTTTTTGATGATTACTCTAGAATGATGTGGGTTGTGTTCTTAAGAGATAAATATGAAGCATTTGAGAAGTTTAAAATATTCAAAGCTAAAGTTGAAAATGAGTCTGGATTAAAGATAAAATGTCTAAGATCATATAGAGGAGGAGAATTCACTTCTGAAAAAAATTTATGAGTATTGTGAAGAACATGGGATAAAGAGATAGTTAAGTGCACCTAGAACCCCTCAACAGAATGGAATTATGGAAAGAAGAAATAGGATCATACTTGACACAGCATGCACTATCATGATTGAAGGAAAAGTTGCACACACCTATTGGAGAGAAGCAGTCAATATTGCAGTCTATAATATCGATAGAATTTAATTAGTACAGGTGCAGATAAAACACCTTATGAGATATGGTTTGGGAATGTGTCTATAGTAAAATACTTCAGAATCTTTGGAAGTAAGTGTTACATCAAGAAAGATGATGGTGTTGGTAAGTTTGATGCAAGAAGTGATGAAGGTAGTTTTCTTGGTTACTCCACTAAAAGCAAAGCTTATAGATGTTTTAATTTGAGATTGAAGAAGATCATTGAAAGTGCACATGTAAATATTGATGAAAAGTTTATGATTCAAGAGAGATTCTATGATTATGCACTTATGATTGAAGAAGAACCTATACCTATCAGTAGAGAAGAAAATGTTGAAGAAATGTTTGACAGCATGGATGTATTAATCAGTGAACCTAAAATAAGTGAAGAAGAATCACAGAAAATAGATGAGAGAGTCACATTTTAATGTTCCAAAATTTATATCTAGATACCATTCAAAAGAAGATATCATTGGATATTAAAACAGAAAAGTTATGACAAGATCAAAAGCAAAAAGGTCAACAGTTGATGAAGTGGTATGTTTATTCTCACAAATTGAACCTTTAAGTGTTGAAGATGCATGTAATAATTTAGATTGGCATGAAGCAATGAAAGAGAGTTAGATCATATAGTTAATAATGATACATGGGAATTGGTCTGTAGGCCTAGTAACAAAAATGTGATTGGAACCAAGTGAATATTCAAAAACAAGATGAATGAAGATGGTACAGTAGTGAGAAACAAAATAAGACTAGTATGTAAAGGATATGCATAGAGAGAAGGAATTGATTACTCTGATACATTTGCCTCTGTAAGCATATTGGAAGCTATAAAGCTATTTCTAGCCTATGAAACATTCAAAGGCTTTAAAGTATATCAGATGGATGTCAAGTCAACATTCCTGAATGGAGAGTTGAAGGAAGAAGTATACATAGAGCAGCTTGAAGGATTCAGTTTATCAGATAAACCTAACATGGTTTGAAAACTAAAGAAAGCCCTTTATGGATTAAAGCAAGCCCCTAGAGCATGGTATGAAAGATTGGATGGTTTCTTGACAAAGATCAGATTCAAGAAAGGAGCAACAGATTGTAACTTATTCATAAGAGAGACACCTGAAGGATTATTACTAGTTGCTATATTTGTTGATGATATTATTTTTGGTGGTAATGACAAGCTTAGTGCAAATTTTGCTAAAGAGATGCAGAGAGAGTTTGAAATGAGCATGATTGGACCTATCAAGTACTTTTTGGGATTGAATGTGAAGTAGACTAACAAAGGTATATCATTAATCAATCTAAGTACGTGAAAGAGATATTGAAAAAATTCAAGATGGATGATTGCAAGCTAGTAGGCACCCCTATGATAACAGGAAGCAAGCTTTTAAAAGATGATGATTCTACAACAGTTGACAAGACTCTATATAAGTCTATGATTGGTGAGATCATATATCTTACTCAATCTAGACCAAACATTTCTAATGCAGTTGGTATTGTTGGAAAATTTGTAGATGAACCTAAACAAAGTCATCTTATGGCAGTAAAGAGGATATTTAGGTATTTGAAAGGAACTATAGACTATGGTTTATGGTATCACAACTTAGAGAATGTAGAACTTCATGTGTATACAGATGCAGATTGGGCAGGTTGTGTTGATGACAGAAAGAGCACCTCAAGAGGAGCAACATTTCTTGGAGATAGACTAGTCACTTGGACAAGCAAGAAGTAGAATTGTATTTCTCAGTCAACAACAGAAGCAAAGTATGTAGCAGCAACATTAAATTGTTCTACAATTGTTTGGATCAAGAATATGATAAAATATTTTGGAATCCATATTGATTATCCTATTGTTATTCATTGTGACAACACTAGCACTATCAATATGTCAAAGAACCCTATGATGCATGCAAAGACAAAACACATTGAGATAAAATATCACATTCTAAGAGAGAAAGTTGCAGAGAAAGAAGTAAAGTTGGATTATGTGAATACTAAAGAACAATTAGCAAACATATTCACAAAGCCATTGCTGAAGGATACATTTGAGTATCTCAGGGAGAAATTGGGAGTAATTCCCTTCCCTAGATTTGATTAGAGTTTGAAGAAGTACATCAGTCCTTAGTGACTGATGAATGGTGGACTACTCTACTTCTGGAGTAGTACCTGTGCTTATTTATTTTTGGCACCCTTTTCCATTGATGTCAAAGGGCGAGTATATAGTCATGAAAAACAAAAAAAATTGAGGAGTATGAAGTAAGGGGGAGTATATAGTAAGAAGATGTAGTAGTAGATATTCAAAGCATTTAGCAGTAGATGGAGAAATCATTTTTGGGGGAGTATGTTGTTGAGGAAAAGGAGAATGTTATTGTACTTTTGGATTGGTGATGTTTTTCATTTCATATGTTTCCATCAATGCCAAAGGGGGATATTGTTGGAGATTTGCTAGCAAGCCAATGCTAACTGTATATTTGTCATTGATGACAACATATGGTAAGTAGCGTGCAATGTAGTTATATGCAGAGAGCATTGAATATATGTTCTATGGATATGTTATCTGCATGATACCATAGACACAAAGGATGATTCTGAGTGCAGACAGTTGGGCAGTTGTTTGTAACAGTAGTGTTCCTAACAGTGTTGCAAGCTGAGTTTTATATGTAGTTCACAATATGGTTACTATGGAGCCTTGCGTGTTTACCTTTGTGTTGTAGACATATTAATGGAGCTATGTTCATAAGCACAGAGTTAGTTGTATAGTATAAGTTGAGTTATGATGTTTCTATTTTCCAGTTACAGTTTCAAGAGATTATTTGTTGAGATCCGATAGTATGTATATTATTTCTGTAGTTGCGCCTATCATTATGATATGCATGTTTGGTTTCATGTTTGTTTATGAGCTAAGGTTTTTTGGTTAAGAGTGCATAACATATTTCAGCTTGAGAATAAAGTTTTAATTAATCTGGTGGAGCCGACAGTGTGAAGCGATGCATTTACTCATATTGGGTTGTGCGATCCTATTTATGTTGCATGCTTAGTATAGCCATTGGAGTTATTATTGGAGAGTTGTATTGTTTCACTAATATGATTTGAAGAAGGTTCTAAGAGGCCAACTTGATTTTATCTTTTGGAGAATGCTACTTATAGCTGGTTAGTTGTGGTTGCTGAGTGTGAATTATGGAAGTAGTATTAGAAGGTGTGAAATTATTAAGCCAGTAAATCCATATCAATCATCAGTTGAAGATCTATGTGAAGAAGCAGAGAGTGTATGCTATTCATTGGAACTGATCAAGATAGAACATCTGATTCATAGTTCACCAAGATCTAGATATAGTGTGTATTTGTTATGGAGAAGGTTGCAGCCTTCACCATTTGAGTAGTGTGCTCTCTGACAGTGTGTCCTCACCTTTAACAGAGTTATTTATTCAAGACTCTGAATAGGGTCTGACCTTTTACCAGATCACTGTACTTCATGCATTCTAAAGATCAACTCCTAACAGGGTTGTAAGATCTTCTAACAAGGATCATTATACTCTAGTGTACTTTATAGTGGGTGCTAATTCCCAACGGGGTTTTTGGGTTTCCCCATAACCAAAATTATGGTGTTGTGTTAAGTTTTATCTTGTTGTGTTTATGCTTAATGTTCTTCTGTACTAATTTGGATAAAGAATTGAATCTTGTAGATAACGAATTCACCCCCCCCCCCCCCTCTCTTAGTTATCTCTTGTGACTATTCCTAACAAAAGGTTCATCCTAGACAATTCCAAGTCGGTGACATGGTCCTCAAAGAAAATTAGAAAGTGCAAGCCAATCGAGAGAAGAAAGGCAAGTTTGAACCTACTTGGTTGGGTCCTTATATTGTTAAAGCATGCTTTGGCTCAGGAGCCTATCATTTATTGACACTAGAAGGAGATCCCTTGAATGATCCTATCAACATCATACATGTGACATCCCAAAATAGGGGCAATAGAAATGATCTCCAATTTCACAGTTGAATGTAATCACTTCTAAGTTTTTTTTTTCTTTTAATAGATTCAACCTAGGGGCTTATGTGTGTTTTAGGTTGGCATATATGTCATACAAATTTTACATACAAATTATAACAAAAATGTATATTTCATTAAATAGGAGATTTGCTTAAGATTCAAATAGAGGCCATTGCAAAATATTACCAGAAACAAGAGATTAACATGCACCTTAATTAAACAACACCGTCACCAAGGATGCTCACACTATCAATGAATAATGATACACATAGTTACTACTTGTATTGGGAGTTGTGGACATGTGAATCTTATTTTTGAGAGTAAATCGATGATTTCCTAGCAGTAATGGATTCCCCAAATCCCACTATCTCCTACGATGTTCTCCACCCAGCTACGATGGCTATTAATCCTACTCCTTATCACCTTCGGTCTCCTTCTCTTGCTCCTGTCACCTCCAATCACCTTCTTTATAGTCTTCACAAGTGCAAGCACAATAGTAGACAACCTATAATTGATGTTTCTAACGCCACCAATATGTGTCTA
Source organism: Chamaecyparis obtusa (assembly GCA_027943335.1). NCBI lineage: Eukaryota > Viridiplantae > Streptophyta > Pinopsida > Cupressales > Cupressaceae > Chamaecyparis > Chamaecyparis obtusa. Next base: position 2,217,278 of record BSBK01000164.1, read on the forward strand.
GAAGCCGCGTTACCTGGCTTGTGCTTCCACTCTAACCTTCTAGCCATATGACACTATGGTTCTAGTCACTACTAGAAAATGCCTCCCTCTGTAACTTTAGTGCTACTAATATGGCTTTGATTATTTTCTGTAATGTTTGTCATTTCTACACCATTCAAGGTACATGAATCTCATCGACTTCCTACACTCCTACCTCTTCAATCACTAGTTGCAGGGTATTTAAAACATCACCTCATGTGTCGGTGACTCAATCAGAGAACATCCTCCAATCTACATGAGCACCAACAATAATCAATTGTATTTTATTTCCTTCTCTATTGAAGTGGAAACATAATCTCCCTGGTTGTACATTTAGACAATGACAAGGATATCAGTTATGAGGGGCAACACCCTAAAAATCATCTGAACAAACATAGACAATGTTCTCTCAATGAATATGCACAGCTACAAAGTCCTCCAATATTTAAGCATTAAACTCCACTGTGAAATCTGAATGAGTTCACCATTTTTGAGATGTTGGGGCTACGTCCAACTTCTCAAATTTTCCTCAAGGGGCTTCGTCCTCAAGAAATAACCAGTCAAGTGATGTAACTAGATTTGTTTATCTTTGTTTATAAAAATCCACGGTGTCAATCCCAAGGAGTACTTTATTCTTTTATAACCTCGATATGAGGGAAAGCATATAATTCCAAGCCATTTGGGATAAAGTACAACCACTTAAGTCACTTAAGTTACTTTTTAATGTAAATTAACTTTAAGTCATAAAGTAACTTTATAAACTCACTTTATATAACAAAGTGACTTAACTATGAAAAAAGGGCTCCCAAATACTTAATAATCACCCAAAAAGCCTATGACTAGCTAGCATCCTCCAGAAGTAGCCATTAGCCTATTTGTATGGGGAGATAGACTAATCAGGTGCCAAAATGGCCTAGCATGGAGAAGGGGACATTACAGTCCTCCCTTCTTGGGATTGCTTTCCCTTAAGAAATCTGAGTGCAAAATGTTGCAGAATAGACTCCCCCTCCCATGTGGCATCATCAATAGGTAAGTCCTTCCAATGGATCAAATATTCTCTGATAACCATGTTCCCTAGTTTCCTCTCTCTAACCTCAATCACCTTAGATGGAACCAAAACCAATTTACATTCCTCATCAAGTGAGGGTAATCTAATTAATAGAAATATCTACTGCTCAATCACCTTCTTGAGGAAAGACACATGAAATATATTATGAATCATATTGTATGACAGTAGCTCAAGCTCATAAGCCACCTCATCAACCCTCCTGAAAATGTGATAGGGACCATAAGATCAAGGCTTAAGCTTCTCTGACCCACTCTTCTTCAGAGAACTATGCTTGTATGACTGAATATGAAGGTAGACCATATCCCCTGATTCAAAGCTCTACTCTATCCTATATCGATTAGTATACATCTTTTGTTGATTTTGTGCCCTCTAAATGTTCTCCCTAAGAGGCCTAAGAATATCCTTGTGGTCCTATAACCAATCTCTCGCAATTGGTGCCATGTTGTCCTGTAGAGACAAGTCTATAAATGATAGTGGCTCGCTGCCATAGAGAGTTCAAAATTGTGACATACCAATAGTCATGTGATAGGTGGAGTTGTAGAAAATCTCCCCCAAATACAACCATTTAACCCAAGCCCTTTGTTGTCCTGCTACATAATTCCAAAGATAACCCTCCACCCATTTGCTCACAATCTTCGTCTGACCATCTATCTTTGCATGGTAACTAGTGTTGGGAGTCAACTTGGTACCTACCAATCTGAACAACTACTGCCAAAAGGTGTTGATGAACTTACTATCTTTGTCACTCACAATGGTCTTGGGGAGAGCATGCAGCCTAAAAATCTCCTAGAAGAATAATTCAGCTACCTGTGAGGTTGACCAATCTATTGTGATAGAAAAGAAATGAGTGAATTTGGTAAGTCTCTCCACCACCACAAAAATGATATCCTTACCCTACACTCTCGACAAACCAGTAATAAAATCCATCGAAATACCCTCCCACCTCTATGCTAGAATGGGAAGGGGCTGCAATAAGCTAGCTAGATGCTCGTGTTCGAACTTATTCTACTGGTAAGTATGGCACTCTCTGACATGCTGAAGGACATTGTCCTCGAGGCCCTTCCATGAGAACCTCTCCTTGACCTACTTGTAAGTTTTGAAAAACCCTAGATGTCTAGTTGTGGATGCATCATGAACAACATTCATTACCTTAGCCTTGATCTTAGAACCTGGTACTAGGTAGATCCTATCCTTATAGAAGATAATATTATCGATTACCTTGTACCTTCTATCTGGGAGTTGGCCATTCAAAATTTGACAAGCTTGAGTATTTTTAGAATACTCAACCAGCGAATGAGATTTCCAGTCTACGGAGATCTTTGATAAAGCACAATAAGCTACTACTGGGGGTCTCTTGGAAAGTGCATCAGCCACAATGTTATTTTTCCCTTTGACATACTCAATGTCAAAATCATATGCTTGGATTTTACTAACCCACTTTTGTTGTCTTTCATTCAACTCTTTTTTTTCCAAGAAGTAGCGCAGGCTATTGTGGTTTGTCTTAACTGTAAACTTGCCACCCACTAGATACTGTCTGAATTTAGCCAGGGTGTGCATAATGGAAAGCATCTCCTTGTCATAAGTAGAATACAACCTTTCATTTTCCTTAAGCTTCCTACTCTTGAATGTTATGGGATGTATGTCTTGCATCAATACTACACTAATCCCATTCCCTGAAGCATCGCACTCTAGGACAAATGGGCAAGAGAAGTCTGAAAGTGATAGAAATGGGCAAGTACTCATGACTGTCTTAAGTCTGTCAAGACTACCTCTACCTCATCTATCCACCTGAAAGCCCCTTTTTGAGTAAGATCAGTGAGGGGGCTATTGTTTGAGATAATCCCTTCATGAACCTCCTATAATAAGAACATAGTCCAATGAAATCCATCAAATCTGACACATTCCTCAGTGGTGGCCAATCAAGAATTGCATAAATTTTCTCTTGGTGAACCTTAAATCCATCTTACCCTATCACGTGTCCCAAGTAGAGAATCTCAGTCAATCCAAACTCACACTTAGATTCTTTCACAAATAGAGACTGCTCCTCCATAATGCTAAGAATCTCATCCAACTATTGTAAGTGTTCCTCCCATGTCTGTCTGAAGACCAAAATGTCATCAAACAACACCAAGACACTTTTGTGTAACTGCCTTTTGAATATATTATTCATGCATGACTGAAAGTGGTAGGTGCATTAGTGAGCCTAAATGGCATCACTAGAAACTCATAGTGTTTGTAGTGACATCTGAATGTTGTCTTATGAACATTCTCATCATGGACATGTATCTAATGGTATCCTGATCGAAGATCTATCTTCAAAAAATATACTGCCCCATGTAGCTCATCTAGTAACTCATCAATCTGGGGAAGGGGATACATGTTCTTAATAGTTATCTTATTGAGTGCACAATAGTCAATGCACATATGAAGAGTACCATCCTTCTTCTTCACCAAAACTACTAAAGAAGAAAAGGGGTTGGAACTAGGCCTGATGTGTCCCATATCTAGAATCTCCTTGATCGTCTTCTTTATTTCTTCCTTATAATGTTTGGGGTGAAGATAAGGAGTAATGATCATAGGCTTGGTGCCCTCCTCCAACTCAATGATGTGCTCAAAACCTCTGTCCAGAGGTATACCTGGAGGGATGTCCTCAAAAATTGGTTTGTACTTATCAAGCACATTTTGGATATCAATGTGAACCTGTTCCCTTAATTTGGTGTGGATTTAGTGGATATGAAACATTGGGTTGTCCACTCCATATCGCTATGCCTCATGATGGCCTCCATCCTTTGAAGCAAAACCAATCAGGACCCACCATCTGGCATGGCCTTATGTAAAATTTGTTGATCACCCTACATAAATTCCAACTATTTCAACTTATGATTAATAGTGCATCTTTCTAGGGTCTGTAACCACTGCGTACCCAAAATGGCATCAAGACTATCCAAATCAATGATGTAAAAATCAACCTCTAAAAGATAATCCCCAAAGTGAATAAGAAGTCTGGAAATATTTCTTGTATAGCTGAACAAATCTCCCTCGACCACCTTAGCCTCAAACTCAAAAATATTGTCTACCTGAAATCCCCTCCTGGAAACCATACTTATGCTAATAAAGTTATGAGTAGCACCTATATCTAGAAGGAAAATGATTTGTTGTCCTCTAACCACTCCTTTTAGATGGAATGGGTGACATGTGGGAATACCTGAAAGAGATGCTAAAGTAATAGGAGGTTTCTCATGGGGGGCTTCCCTCTTCTTTTCTTCTATTGATTGTTCTTCTTGAGTCTCTTCATCATTGTCCTCAACATCGCTGCACTCGTGTTGTTCGCATTCACCATCAAAAACCACCTCAATGTAATGTATCTTACCTTTTCCAAGGCACATATGGTTTGGAGTCCAAGGCTCTCTACATGTGTAGCATAATTTCTTCCTTCTCAATTCATTTCTTGTCTTGAAATCCAATATAGGGGGTACACTCTTGTTCTGATTTTTGTTCTTTTGGAATGAAGAGGATCCCTTAAAAGTTTTCTTAGGTGGTTGCAATATGGAAGAGGGTGAATCCAAATCATGTGCTAATTTAATAGCATCATCCAAGGTGCTCAACTTGAGGACTCTAACCAATCCTCTGAATCTATCCTGAAGGCCTTCAATAAATAGCATCACTTTCCTCTTCTCAGACATATCAGGAACCATGATGGAAATCCTCTGAAACTCATCAATATAGTGGTCCAAAGACCCACTCTGCCTTAGATGGGTTAACTCCCCGTAATCAAACTCTATGTCTTTCCTATCAAAATGGGTAATCAATTTCATTTTGAAGGTCTCATAAGAAGTAATTATCCCATGATGATGGGTGACAAGACCATGATGCCACGAGTCATATGTTACTCCCTCTAAATGCATGGTCACAAACCTAATAGCCTCCATTTATGACATGGGTTTGAGGGTCAAGAAGGTGTCTAGCTTGGGAATCCAAGATCTCATGAATGTCTTACCGCTGCCATCAAATGTAGGAAGAGTTCTTTTGTTCATTGCATGCTTAAAATCCTTGTCCTGACCCCTAGATCTCCTATCCTGCTAAGCCTTGCCAAATTCTCTCTTATGAGCCATATACTAGACAAAACTTAAATCAAATTTGATGTGATCAGGTAGCATATCCCACTCATCATGCATGGTCAACAAATTATCTGGAAGAATGGTTGTTGTCTTAGGTTGTGCTACCCCTTCCTCTACATTATTTTTCATGAAGGTAGGCATAAGGGGCCTATCTGAAGTATGCGTGGGTGCTCTAGCTGCTCTAGGTGATCCTGCTATACTGCCTCCACCACTGTGATGGATCTGGGGTCTCTTGGGTGCTACTGTCAACTATTGAATAACCCCTATAAGTTGTTGTAATACATCAACAATGTGATCATATCCATCGTGTATGGCCCTCAACGTTTCCCTGGCCTTTCTATCTATATCCTCATCCATATATGTACCCCAAGTACCCTGTTCAAATACAATCTCCTCGTCTACTTCAGTATGACTATCCTCTATATCAACCTATATTGAAGATTTTGGTTGTTCCTGTTAAGTTTAAATTTGTACAGTCTATGCCTGATATGCATGCCTACTCAACATTGTCACCGTTGCACCAACCTATTGTAAACTAAAAATCTAGCCTACTAGGATGGCAAGATCGAAGGCTATGATACCACTGTGACATCCTAAAATAGGGGCAATAGAAAGATGAAAATATTGATCTCCAATTTCACAGTTGAATGTAATCACTTCTAATTTCTTTTTTTTTCTTTTAATGGTTTAAACCTGGTGGCTTATGTGTGTTTTAGGTTGGCATAGATGTCATAAAAATTTGCATACAAATTATAACATAAATGTATATTTCATTGAATAGGAGATTTTCTTAAGATTCAAATAGAGCACATTGCAAAATATTACCAAGAACAAGAGATTAACATGCACCTTAATTAACCAACACCATCGCCAAGGATGCTCACACTGTCAATGAATAACAATACACATAATTACTGCCTGTGTTGGGAGTTGTGGATGCAGGACTCTAATTTTTGAGAGTAAATCGATGATCACCCAACAGTAATGGATTCCCCAAACCCCACTATCTCCTACGATGTTCTCCACCTAGTTGTGGTGGCTATTCTTCCTACTCCCTATCACCTCTGGTCTCCTTCTCTTTCTCTTGTCACCTCTAGTCACCTTCTCTATAGTCTTCATGAGTGCAAGCATAATAGTCGACGACTTGCACTTGATGTTTCTAACACCGCCAATATGTATCTGGAAACCATGTTACCTGGTTCATGCTTCCACTCCAACCTTCCAGCCATGCGACACTATGGTTCTAGTCACTACTACTAAATGCCTCCTTCTATAACTTCAGTGCTACTAATACAACTTTGATTGTTTTTTGTAACGTATGTCATTTCTACACCAGTTAGGATACATGAATCTCATTGATTTCCTGTGACTTCTTGCACTCCTGCCTCTTTAATCACCAGTCGTAGGGTATTTAAAACATCACCTCATGTGTCAATGACTCAATGGGAGAACATCCTCCAGTCTACATGAGCACCAACAATAAGCAATTGTATTTCATTTCCTTCTCTACTGAAGTGGAAACATAATCTCCCTGGTTGTACGTTTAGACAATGAGGAGGATATCAGTTATGAGGGGTGATGCCCTAAAAATCATCTGAACAAACATAGATAATGTTCTCTTGATGAATATGCATAGCTATGAGGTCCTCCAATATTCAAGCATTAAACTACACTATGAAATCTGAATGACTTCACCATTGTTGAGATTTTGGGGCTACGTCCAACTTCTCAAATTTTCCTCAAGGGGCTCTATCCTCAAGAAATAACCAATCACATGATGTAAACATATTTGTTTATCTTTATCTATAAAAATCCATGGTGTCAATCCCAAGGAGTACTTTATGCTTTTATAACCTTGATATGAGGGAAAGCATGAAATTCCAAGCCATGTGGGATAAAGTACAACCACTTAAGTTACTTTTTAATGTAAACTGGCTTTAAGTCATAAAGTAAATTTATAAACTCACTTTATAAAATAAAGTGACTTAACTATGAAAAAAGGACCCCCAAATACTTAATAATCGCCCAAAAAGTGTCTAACTAGTTAGTATCCTCCAAAAGTAGCCATTAGCCTATTTGGATGGGGAGATAGACTAATCAGGTGCCAAAATAGCCTAGCATGAAGAAGGGGACAATACAATACATCTGAAGCAATTTTATGCTTGAACCATATCCTATAAATCCATAAAAATTGGAAAAATCCAAAAATCAAATAAAAAAAAGCAAAAAAAATCATCCAATGGTGAAAACTTGGCAAATCAAGCACCTTAGACAAGTATGTTGGTGAATACCTAGAAACAGGCACCATACATAGTGGACTGGGCTATTATCTATCAAACTCCCATCCCCCCCATCCCAATCCCTATCCCCATCCCAATCTCCCCATCCCCCATCTCCCTAAAACCCTCCCCATCCTCACCACCAGCCCACAATCCCAAGGTGTTTTATCCTAAAGCCTATCCAACACAATAATAAAATCATATCCCCACTCCTAAGCTTCCTATATATATATCATGTATAGAGAGATCCTCCTATCCAAAATCCCTGAGCTTTTTATAAATATCGCTATAAATATCTCCCCATCCTTTGTAATATATCATTGCACCTTGTTGTACATATCATTGTCAGTCCCACAACAATTGTGATCAGATAACTTATCCCACCCATCCTCGTACTTCAACAACATCTTTTGTCAACTATCCTTGATCACATGATTATCCTTGTTTGATCATTTTCTAACAACAACACAACATTCTCCTCATCAAACAAGTCCTTGCACGATGTATCCTTCCTCATGTCTGACCTAATCTCCCCCCATCAATCAAACAATCAATCCTTCTCCTTGGAAAAGGACATCTTGTGGTTTTATCACTTTGATCTTGGATTTGGTCCTTTGGATCTTGTTAATCTTTTATGGCTTCTTGTTGTTCCTCTCCTCAAGGTTGCCATGATCCTTTATATCATGGTGCTTTGTGAATGAGGGAAATCTAGGGAAAGGCCTTTTGATCATCTTGTTTCTTCCTATGAGTCAGTTGGATATGACCCTTGGACGTTCCACATATGATATGTTGGGTTACATGGTGCATTTGGGAAGTGTCATTTGTTTGTGGTTTCTCTAGCATCATTTCTATCATACCTCCTTCTGGATTCATGTGTGATGTTGGGGAAACCCTTGCGTGTCTTTTTGTGTCAGTCCTCTACAATGTTGGTGACAAGGCCTTGAGTTCCTAGTAACCTTGGCAGGTCTCTAATGTTTCTATATTAAACTAGGTTGTGCTCTCCATATTTTACACAATGAGATCCCCAAGTCCCATTAGCAACATATAGCTCCATCTTGCATCCATTGATCCTACATCATTTAGAATCATATTGCATTCATGCATCTTTTCTCATGGTCGGATTTCTATTTATCCTCCTTCCCCTCACCTTCCTCCCTTTTCTTCCCCTTGGGTTCTTTTCGTGAAAATTCCATAAAGTTTCCTCTTTGCATTATTTTCTCGAGGGGGCACAACCCCTTACCATCTAAATTCTTGCATGTGGCATCTTATTTTCTTGTCTTTGATGCAACACCACTTACAACATTGCATCAAAGAGGGGCAAAATGTAGACACCTAAAAATCCACTAATTAATTAGAAATATTTTAATTAATAAAAGTCCTGATGACATCATCATTAATTAATTATTTATTTATTATTGTTATTATCCCCTCCCCTCTTAATTAAATTCATTTAATTAAGGAATCCCTTCCAAAAATATTTAAATCAAATTTAAATATTAATCCCTCCTATTTATTAAATCAATTTAATAAATAGTGCTCAACCCCAAATCCTCCTTAAATAAATTAAATATTTGTTTAAATCCTAAGCATCCTAGATATCTTCTAGACTCTTTTAAACCTATCTTCTCATCCCTAATCACTCCCTAACCCCGCTTAAGGGGTGATTCCTAACCCTCTTAGGCTAAAACCCTCTCCCCTTGACCCAAAGTCAACACCCTCATTAATGAGACTTACAAACTCATTAATGAACCCTTACACCATCATTAATGGCTCTTACAACCTCTTAATGAAGACCTATATCCCTTCATCCACCCTTTTCCCCTAGCACACTTCCCTACTGTTGCTCACACATGCGTGAGCAACCCTTGATCCTTATCCCTTTGACTCTAGATTCTAACCCTTGGTCCTAAACCCCAACCCTTGATCCTAAACCCTAACCACCCTTCCTAACCCAAGCCTCTCCTCAAAATATATAAGTAGTCCTCCTTCCAAGAGAAAACCACCAATTCACTCTTTATTTTCAAGCATAGTTATAATGTTAAATTGCATCTAGATTATCATAACATGTCTTAGAATTGTTAGATTTACTTCATGTTTTTCATGTTTTCTAACTCATCCTAGCTTAATTTAATGGATTAAATTAGTTCATTTCAGGAATTTAAAATCATTTTTCATCCCATATCACATCTATATTGGAGTTAAAATCAATCTTTCATTGTATTTATAGCCTAGAAATCTACATTTCATCATCTTGCACCCTTGGAACCCTAGGGGCAAAACAAGTTCCCTATACCTGGTTTTGTGCCACTTTTGGGGTCTCCATGGCTTGAAAAGGATCCTAATCTTCCCTAATCTGCATTGGGGATGAGTTTATTGTGCTTGGAGAGCAAACCCACATCCCTCTTAAATGATCAAATCAAACGGTGTCTGGGTGCTCTCGGTTTAGCTCAATCTGAGGTGGGCTGTGAATTGTTTTTCTATATGTTGATGTATGCTCTATTATGATGAATGTTTGAATGTCTTAGCATGCTCCCGACAGGTTAGGTTCACATCACCTTGTTATTATTTATCAATGAAACAAAGAAGTATATATTTATGAATTACAAGTATTTTAGATTTCATTTCACGGATTGTCCTTTATTTTATTTTAAAAAAAACATATATTATCAAGAAAGATCATAGCATAAGCACTTCATATGAATTAATTTTAGATAATCAATTACATTTAAAAAAGATTTATTTTGATTAATTTATTTATAATCAATAAATATACATAAAAATATAAATCCAAGCAGGAGAAGGCTGCGAGTTTCAAATCTAGGTGCAAAAATCAGAATTTAAGAGACAATCCAAATCAGAACTAGACCTTAGTTGCTCAATATTGAAATACATAAAGATTAGAGGCTAAAGATCAGAACATTGTGGAGAGAAACTGAGTATAAAAGGATCAACTCCTTGCAGGCCTGAAGGTGTGAACTCAGAAATTTATAGGTAGCAGACGGAGGAAAGAAGACCGAGCCCGCCAAAAGGATGAATTACCAGGGAATTACAGAAAGCCACTTTGTTCTTGCATTATTTTCGTAGGGTGGTAGGGTTTGGAAGATTTTCATTTCCAGATTTTTGAAGGGTGTTGGGCTCATCAAGTTTGGAGGTAGGGGCAGATTGGTTTTCAACATGATATATTGACAATGAGTGTACAATAGCAAACGCCCTCTGTTCAGATTTCATTTGTATGACAAGTGCACAGCAGATTTGACAATTATTTCTAGATTTCAATCAAGACAAGATCCAAGGAGGCAAATGCGCGCTCTACATTTTGAGGAAAATGTGAACTTCTCACCCTAAAAGGCAATCCTTTTTACTCAAGCGGCAGGTGTATAATGGTCTTTTGCTTGCAAACCACAGCAGGCATGACATTATTTCAAAACGTAGGGTGGATAGGCCCTCTTGGAAGACAAAAGCTCCAAAGCAGGAAAAAAAGGAGGTTTTCTCAAGTTACTGTTTCAATTGTTGGCTCTATGGTCACATGGAAAAGGATTGCAGAAAGCCATGGCAAGATCATCCTTCATATGAGCATCTCAATGATTTCATAGCTAAACAAAAAAGGTTAGCAGATCAAAACACAGATTGGGATTTATATGCATTATTTTCTCAACTCTCCCCTGAGGAGATTGTTGAGAAAAAGTCTGCCATTGAAAACTCTAATGAGCAGTCAATATATGATGAGCAAAATAAGGGTTTGCAGATTAAAAGTAAAAATGAATGTATTAGGATTGACATACCTGCTTATCAAAACACTAAGGTTGATAAGCCAAAGGTATTCTCGGTCTAATCCTTGGACAGACAGTTACACATCTTTGCAAAAACAAAGTATGCAAAACTGGATATGGGCAACGGGGTTGCTAAAGTGGCAAGACCTGAATGCATTCTAGAATGCAGCACCAAGGAACCCCTATCTGCTAAGGGGGAAGGCAGGTTCTTACTCACCCAAGCTCCTCCCATTTGCATTAATAAAGATGATTCTTGGAAAGAGGTTATAATTAGAAGAAAGGGGAACATGCATCAGGGTAGTGGATTCAGGGCCGCCAAGGGTGATAGCCATGAGCATGTTCCACAATGCAGATCCAATGATCCCCTATTGGCTAAAGGGGTAGGCAGAAACCTATCATCCCTAGCGATTCCCGTGAGCACTTCAAATCCGGATGCTTCGTGGCAAATGGTGAAAGGTAAGAAAAAGGTAAAAAGGCCCCCACTTAAACACAATACTTTTAGTTTATCTTTAAAAAATTCCTTTGAATTTCTTAGGAAGGAAGGAAATAAGAAAATTTCCTCTGAAAGAAATAGCACAATTCATGGCACTGATGGTTCAATTATTAGGGACACCATGTATAGCCCTCCTCATCTTAGAAGGATAGAGGGGCCATCTTCTTTTTTGGATAGTAGAAATAGGATGAATCTTTATGGTAATTATGATCATTCTAAAAAAGCTAACAAGTGTGCAACAACTACACCACCGCATCGGCAGAACAATCCTCAAAAACCAGGTAAATTTAATCATGTTTTGCAATATGAAAATATTATATTAGATAATGATAACATTATGCAGCAACAAAAGTACTTAGCAGAGACAGGGGTGATTTGTATATGGAAAGGCACAGGAGTTTCTATTAATGATGTAATAAAAGAACTTCGACCACAATTACCAAGGGAGGTAAGTATAACACATCTCTTGGATCATTTCATTTTCTTAGATTGTAAAAACAAGGAATTGAAGAAAAATATTATAGATAGGAACGACATTAAATTTAGGAACATTCTTTTCTCCTTTTTTGATTGGATGCCACTATTTAATCCAATGCTTCTTAAGGACTTTAGAATAGAAAAGGCAGTTTCTCTAAAAAATCTACCATTAGAATTAACCAACATGGATATTATACGTACAATAAGCAAGAAAATTGGGAAATTCATAAGGAGTGTCGAGCCAGCATTAACCCAAGTTGACAAAATTATCATTGTGGAAATGGACTTCCATCAAAAGTGTATCCCTCCTTTTCAATTAAACTTTGGCTTTAACTCTATCATTATTAACCCTATTATTTTAGACAATTTTATAGAAGACAAGGTCACCCTCAGATATCATCCAAAAGCATTAACCTCTTAACCCAATTAAATAAAGAAATAGAGGTTGAGTTTTGCAAGGATAAAGGTGGCTTCTCTATCAACACTATTAAACGGCCACAAAAAAGTATACCTTTGGCAAAATGTCAGGAAGGTAAAATAATTCTAAAAAATTCTACTAATAAAACTTATGAACAATTAGAGTGTCCTCATATAGCTACAATATCAACACCTAGAATTGATAACCCATCAGAATACAATCATAAGGAAGATGAAACAGAGCATAGAGGGCTAGAAGAAAACAATAAAAATTATTCTCAACACAAAGAAAACAGGACGGACCCTCAAGTAGAACTGGCATTGACACATGAAGATGATAATAATAGAGAGTTAGTGGATCAGATAAACAAAACCGAAAAAGAGGTAAATCAAATCATTAATTATCTAGGGGAATCATTAACGGAAGAACTAATGGACCTTTTTTTGGATGAGATATGTGATTTTGATGAATTAAAATTTCAAAAGGAAATCCTTATCAAACAAATTCAGGAGTGTATCGATGAAGATAGTAAGGATGAGAATGATAGAGGGAATCAACCTTCCTCCCCCCCTCCAGAATGCATAAATGGCCACACCTCTGATAAAGGGGAGGAACAAGATAAGTCAATACCTCTAGATATACAAAATGTAATAGAAAAAGAGGAGATACAAGATCAAACAAACACTAATCAGAATCAATTAGAGCAGCAGAATAGTAATTTCATCAAACCTGGTGGTAATCTTTCAGAGATAAAAGACTACATAGAAGGCCTCTTTGGTATCACTAACGAAGATAGATAGTTAGGTACAGCAATGAAAAGAGGAAGCCTGAGCACCCCTAATATCAATAGAATTAAAAAGAAGAGGGGGAGGAAATCTGTAGTAGAGTTAAGAACTATGGATGTTATTGCAGGAATCCAGAAAGAGAGTGCAGATATTGGTGATATTGGAAAAAACTCAGAACTTATCCCTTTTGAATGTTGTAATCAGACAAAAGAAATGCAAAAAGAAGGAACGGAAAAAGCCCCCTTAGTGGAGACCATTGATCAAGATTCACTGCTAGACTTTTTAGGATTAGACCCTACCTTTGTTCTGGAGGATTCAAGAAGTAATAATATAATAACAGGAGTATTATGTTCGTTGTCAAATGAAGAACTTTGTGAGGAAAACAAAGAGAACAATGTGAGGAACAATATAGAAACTTTAGGTTTAGGAAAATCAATTAAGGGCAGGTTAGAAGCAGATATAGGGAGACTAGTCAAACCAAGAGGAAGAAAATCCCTTGCTGAACTAAGAGCAAAGGAAGGAATGGCGCAAGGTCAGGTCAAAATTACTGATATGTTATACTCTGGGAAGGGGAAGGTCCTTCCCGAGTCCTCGTGAAGATCCTTAGTTGGAATGTTAGGGGTTTAAATGCCCCTAACAAACAACGCCTTGTAATAAGGCAATTAGCGAAAATTAAACCGAATATGGCTATGATACAAGAAACTAAAATCTCTAATGAAGGATATGAGAATATAAAAAGGAGTATAGGAATAAGAGAACTAATAGGTTATGAGGCAGAAGGAGCTTCAGGAGGAATAGCGTTTATTTGGGATCCAAGAGAAATAGTTTTCAATATTCATGAAAAACATAAAAACTGGATGGGAGGTCAAATCAAAAGTTTAAAGTCAGATTTAAAATTTAATCTAATAAACATGTATGCACCTAAATTCCTACATGAAAAGAGAATTGTATGGCAGGAAATTAAGAATTATATTGAGAGCTTCTCGAATGAAACATTTATACTAGGAGGAGATTTTAATGCTATTCTATCCTTGGGAGATAAACAGGGTGGGATAAAACACATATCAAAAACTACTTTAGAATTCCAAGAATGGATAAATAATATAGGGGCTTCAGAAATTGAATCAGACCGAGGGAAATACACTTGGACGAATAAACGTAAAGACATAGAATTAATAACAGAAAAATTGGATAGGTTTTTCTTTATAGGGGAGTTGAGAAATTTTGATTTTAATTTCACTAATGAGGTACTACCCATTGTAGGTTCTGACCACTTTCCTATAGAATTAGTAATTTCGGAACCAATCAGAAATAAAAAAATCCCATTTAGATTTGAAAAAATGTGGTTACTTAATGAGGAATGTCTGGATCTAATTAAAAAATGGTGGACAGAGGCAAGGTTTGAAGGTTCTAAGATATATAAAATCACAAGAAAACTAAAACTAATAAAAAGAAATCTATCCCAATGGAGTAAAAACACCATTGGGGATATATTTGTGAAAAGAGATCTTATAGAAATAGAGTTGGAAAGTGTGAATAAGGAGATTATTGAAGAAGGAAAACAAAACTCAGATGATAAAATAGAGAAAGAGCTATTATGTAAATACTATGATTCTCTTTCACAAATTAGCTCTTTCTGGGGACAAAGAGCTAGAGAAACATGGCTCAGGGAAGGGGACCGAAACACCAAATTTTGTCACAAAAGTGTCAAAGCTAGAAGAAATTTGAACAAAATTTCCAAAATCAAGGATAGCAATGGAAATATTATAGAGGACCCCACAGAAATTGTAGATTTAGCAGTCTCTTTCTTTGAAAAATCACTGAATAACTTAGGGAGTGTGAATCTATTGGACCAGGCCAAGCTTTTAAGAAACATTCCTCGTATTATAACCCCGCTTCATAATATTTTCCTAAATGCTGCATTTACGGAAGAAGAAATTCTCAAGGTCCTAAAAGAAATGAACCTGGATAAATCCCCTAGTCCGGATGGTTTCCCAACATTTTTCTTTCAAAAGTGTTGGTCATTTATGGGCAAGGAAATCACCGAAGCGCTAGAAGGAATAAGAAACTCAGGACATATTCTTAAAGAGCTAAATAACACATTCATGGTTCTTATTCCCAAAAAAGTCAATACAGAGAATTTTAACGAGTACAGACCTATCTCCCTATGCAACACTCTGTATAAAATCTTCTCTAAAGCTTTGGCTGGCAGAATGAAACAACTTCTTCCGTTAATTATATCTGAAGAACAAACAGGATTTGTCCCCAATAGGTCTATTTTGGATGGAGTAATTATTTCTCATGAGGCTATACATTCAATAACAAATAATAAGGATCCGAGTATGTTAATTAAGTTAGACATCAGTAAGGCTTATGATAAAGTGGATTGGAGATTTTTGTGTAAATGTATGGAAGCTTTTGGATTCTCAAAACAATGGATCAATATGATTTTTGAATGCATCTCCACCCCTCACTTCTTAGTTATGGTGAATGGGTCTCTTGAAGGCTTTTTTAACTGCTCTCAAGGTTTGAGACAGGGAGATCTGTTATCACCCTTTTTGTACATTATAATGGCAGAAGCTCTAGGGAGAGGTATTAAGAAACTCCAAGTAGAGGATAAGCTAAAAGGAATCAAAATTACTTCTGGAATCGAGGCTACTACCCATCAACAATATGTTGATGATAATCTCCTTTTTGGAAAGGCTCTACTAGAAGAAGCTAAAGCTTTCAAAGAAATCTTAAGTACTTATGCTAAAGCTTTTGGACAGTGTATTAATGAGGAAAAATCAGAAATTTTTTTCATCAATACTGAAGAGAGACAAAAGAATGAGATTAAACGGATTCTAAAATTCAAAGAAGGCATCTTTCCATGTAAATATTTAGGTTTACCTCTGGATAAGGGGGTCAAATCAAATCACTTATGGGGAAATACAATTCAAAATATCTCTAAGAAGATAGATCAATGGAAAGGCAAATGGTTATCAAATGCAGGAAGGGTAGTTATGATCAAGTCAGTCCTCTCTGCTGTTCCTATTTATCAGATGATGAGCATGAGAATACCGATAGGTATCAATAAGGAGATAGCACGAAAATTAAGAAGTTTTTTCTGGCAGGGTTCGGAGGAAAAATCAAGACTAGCTTTAATTGCTTGGAATAATATTTGCAAGCCTAGAGAAGAAGGAGGTCTGGGAATTAAAGACCTTACGCTTCAAAACAAGGCCTTAGGGGCAAAATTAGTATGGAGAATGATTAAAAACCCAAAGGCAAAATGGGTAAAAATTCTAAGATATAAATACTTATTAGGAGAAGATGAGGAAAGTATATGTCACTCCGATAATTATCTGACGGGCTCACGCATATGGAACTTCATAAAGGAATGTAAAGATATAGTACTAGAGTCTCTTTCTTGGGATGTGAAAAGTGGAGATAAGGCTTTATTCTGGGATGACTCGTGGGGCGGAAAACCTGCCCTTCATGATATTCTTGGAAATGATCAGCTAATTGAACTAATCAAACAGAGTAAGGGAGAGTGGGTTAAAGACTATTTTTCACAAATTAATAATAGTGAGGGAAGCAGCTGGGCATGGAATTCTCTAGAGCAATTCAGACTTCCACTTAATTTCCAGGAAAAACTAAACAAAGCTTTACAAGAACGGAACTTCAATCCACGCTTTGGGGAAGACAGAATCATATGGGCTGCCTCAAAGAGTGGTGTATACAATTCGAAAGAAGGTTTCAAAATTATATCAGGGATAGACAACCCCGCCACCTGTCTTCCCATTGATCTATGCTGGAATAGAAACTGTCTTCCCAAGGCAGGTCTATTCTCATGGGCTGCTCTTCAGAAAAGGATACTCACCGCTGAATGGTTTGGAAAAATAGGGTACCATGGTCCGTCTAGGTGTGCTCTATGTGAGAAGGATAGTGAAATGATAAATCATATCTTGTTAAATTGTGAGTTTTCTAATAAATGCTGGCTTTGGGTACTAGAGAAATTAGATTTGAAGACTGCTCTTCAAAATGATATCACAGAAGTGTTTAAGTCTTGGAAAAGATCATGTAAAGAGGACTTATATAGTAAAATGAGATACATAATCCCATCCTTGTTAATCTGGGAATTATGGAAGGAAAGGAACCGTAGAATTTTTCAAGATAAAAAAATGAACATTGAGAGATTTTTAAACAAATTAGAGGCTAATATAGTAGAAATTACAAACAATAGAAATATGCTGGGACAATCAAGAATGGAATTCTCATTAGAAGACAACAACCAGAGGAAAAAGTGGTATGGTCTGAAAGTTCCTCCCTGGATTGGTCCTAACACTGACAATAAATCTTTATTAAGAGCAAACTGTAAGTGGGAACCACTGGAGCAAGGGTGGATCAAGCTGAACTTCGATGGGGTAGCCAAGGGAAACCCGGGGGTGGCAGGAATAGGTATTTGTCTGCATAATGTGGAAGGAAAGATTTTAGGAAGGATAGCAAAACCTATAGGAATAAAGACAAATAATGAAGCAGAAATAGAAGCTATAAGAATAGGTCTGGCATGGTGCAAAAAATGGAAGCTTAAAAGAATTGCGATTGAAGGAGACTCATCTATTATAATAAATGCAATAAGATAGGGTAGAACGCTGAATTGGAAATTAAATAGTGCTATTGAACAAATAATGGAAACTCTTGAAGTTATAGGAGATTATATAGTGAATCACATCTATCGAGAGGGAAATACAAATGCAGATAAGTTAGCTAACCTAGGAGCTGATGGGCAAGAAATTGAAGAATTTGATGAGAGTTTGAAAGAAGAACATGGAAGGTGAAGAAAAAAGATATCAAAATGGGATTTCGAGACTAGATGTAAAATATATATGAATTTAAAGGTAAACTAGAATAGATTCATAGGTGAGAGAAATATAAATTATAAATACATCTATATAATGCATATTTATATACATTAAGGTGTCCTATAGTCCTTTAATTTATGCAAAAATTTCCTCAAAATTTAGCCTTGAATATAGAAGTTGTAAATTTAATAGGATCAAAAGTTTAATTCTTGTGATCGTGAAGATGAGGGAAGACAATTTTGATTACACCATAACTCTCAGATTGATAGGAATGGTTTGCTCATTACTTTGTATGCTTTGACCATATATGTTGTACTCTTGTGATCTTGTGATCTTGACCAAATTATGTAAAAAAGAATGACCTCTTCGACTCCATCAAGTGGAGCTTTGTAATCCTATGCCTGTAGGAACTCTGAATTTGATAAATTATTTCTGGACTAATGTCCTGGGCCAGACTGGAGGTTTTCTTCCCCGTTCTTTCCTACCAGTGCCCGCACAAACGGAGGAAATGTAAAAAGATAAATTTTAAATAATTAAAATCAAGGCTTCGACCATTTACTGATCAAAAAAAAGAAAAGAAAGAAAGAAAGATCATAGCATGAAATTGTCAACTCCTTGCAACAAGTTTATCTCCTTATCTAGTGACAACAAATTATTCCTTGAGGAGGTTGAAAATTCTAATCCAAAGAAGACATTTGTAGCCCCAATGGACAAGGAAACACTTAATAATCTACGTAGGAAAAAACTTTGTTGTTATTGCAAGGGACCTTATGATGAAAAAAATGACTATCCTCTAAGATCAAAAGGGAAAAGTAGGAAGATGGAATGTTGTTATGATGAATAAAATATGTTTGATACAGTGGAGCAACAAGCTATCCATGAGGAATCAAGGTCTGCAAGGGAAAGGAAAAGAAAGTGAAGAGGAAGGTGAAAGAAGTCTTAAGGAAGTATACCTCTCTTGCATGATAAAAGAAGGTTCTCTTAGGGTGTATGGGATCCTGATATGACAAAGGGTGATCTCCTTACTTGATATAGGTTTAAAACAACTTCATAGTTGCACAGTTAATGGCAAGGCGAGGGATCCAAACTCAGGAATTTGAAGGGGTAAGGGTAAAGGTAAAGGATGGTTATACTCTTAAGTGTGATAGATTGATTTTATATATTCCCATGTAGTTTAACAATTATTATTTTAAGGTGGATTTATATGTTTTTAATATGGGAGATACAAATGTGGTCCTTGGTATGAGATGGATTCATGACATTGGAGTGTTTACTCTCAATCTCAGGGACATGGAGATGAGGTTTGAAGTGGATAGTAAGACACATGTTTTAAAGGCTATTAGGGAAATAAAATTTAAAGGTATTTCACTCAAATGGATGGAGAGACTCATTAGACATGACATTGTAGAGTGGGTAAAAGAGTGTAGATTAATTCTTGTGCATGATGAAATAGGAAAAACTAGCTTACCATCTATATGTACAGGAGATCGTGATTAAATAGTATAAATTTTTTAGTGACATTCCACCTAATAGGCCTCCAAATAGAGGTATTGAGTACATTATTGAGTTGGAGGAGGGTTCTAAGCCCATCATGATCACACCTTACTAGTACCCAAAGTGGTTGAAATATGAGATTGAAAAAATTATTAGGGATAATTGGCTATGGGTCACATAAGGCCAAGTAAGTCTCCTAATACTTCATTAGTTGTTTTGGTGAAGAATAAAGAAGACACACTTAGGATGTGTATTGATTACCAAGTACCAAATAAGAGAATAATCAAGAATAAGTATCTCATTTGTCACATCGATGAGATTATAGATGAGCTTCATGGAGCTTGTAATTTCTCCTAGATAGATTTTAGGACAAGCTACCATCATATTAAAGGGAGCAGGACATTGAGAAAACTACTTTCAGGAGTCACTATGGGCATTTTGAGTTTTTGGTTATGCATTTTGGCTTAATCAACACACCAACTACTTTTCAGTCCACTATGAATGTGGTCTTCGAATCTCAATTGAGGAAGTATATTTTGGTGTTTTTTATGACATCTTGGTTTATAGTAAGACTTGGGAGGAACACTTATCTCATCTAGATACTATTTTGGGCATAGTTGACAGGGAATCCTTTTTACACCAAGGAGTCCAAATGTGCATTAGGCATGAAAAAGTTGTCATACTTAGGTAATCTCATTAGTTTAGAAGGTGTGTGCATGGATCCTAAAAAGTTTCATGCTATTATTGAGTGGCCTACTCCTATGAACTTGACTGAGCTCAGAGGACTTATTGGATTGTGTGCCTTTTATCATTGATTTATCATTGGATTCTCATGACATTCTACACCACTCATAGATCTAACACGGTGGTGCAGTTCCAAGGTGGGAGATGCCCAACCTCATAGCTAAGAGTAACACAGGGAAGAAACAACACAAAAGTAGAGAGATAATGCATGATCCAATATGTTTATTTAGCTATCAAAAAACATACATGTCGGGTTGTCAGGCCTTCCCAATTACAGACTTTTACTATGAAATGAGACTCAATCCTAGTTGTGATCTATCAAAATCTTAGATCTTGGTTCCTCTAACTAACTACCACTACCTCACTCAAGATACATCCAATTATTACATCTAGGCAATGCCTCTATAGGTTAGCCAAGAGAGAATTACATTTCCCAAGAAGGAAATGTGTACAAACAAATAGGTCTAACCAAAATGAATCAAAGATTGAGAAAGGAAATAAGAAGAAGTGAGATCATAGGAAATGATCCATGGGAGATCCACGAACCACACACTACAATCACAATATTCAAAAATCAAAGATCAATAACTGCACATTGAATCTCCAAAAGGTCCACGCAAGCAACGGACATGTTACCCATGGACATAAAATGGATCAAATCTGGAACAACCACAAACAACACAAGATGTGATCATAGGAAGATGATTCCAGATCGGTATAGAACATGACTATATGATTGCACACACTATCTCAAACAAATGATGATTGGTCAGCATAATCTCTCCAACTAGTAAACAAGAGCAAAATAACAAATAACTATTTTTGGTTGATGCAATATTGCGATGAACCTAAGATGCTCTTGCATCAGACACTTGGGGTTAATAAAACTAATTCTCTGAATTAGAGTTATTGTACAACTTGAGAAGAATCCAAAGGATCAAATTTAGATTGGGAAATTCAAATTGTTGGCATAACTGATGCAGTGATGGTAAGTGATTTCTAGTGTTGTCATGATATTGATTCGATTGAATGATGAGAAGTTATTGGGTTGTCATTGATGTCAAGTATTGACCTAGTGTTCCTAATATGTTGCCAATTATAAGTATGATGAACAAGGTTTTGTGATGATTTTTAGCTGTAGTGATCCTTATGAGAAACTTGAGGATTTCTTTGAATGTCATATGTTTGACCGCTACTATTGATGAAGACTGATAAACAAGTTATGATCGAATGAAGGTTCACAATGCAACTGCTAGAACAGTTAGTGACATGTGATAGGTGATTTGACTAGTTTGTCAAATATATTATGTAGTGTAGTCATAGAAAAAGGTTTTTGATAGTGTGGGGAAGCTATGGTTGTGACTAAAACTTACTTGGATGACTGGTAACAAGATATTGTAGTTACATTAGTGGTTTCAAGAGAAAGAGCTTATGTTCTTGAGCTACTGATGGTAGATCTTGAATCAGTCACTAGTATAGAAGTGATGGTGAATAAAGTTGTGTTAGTCACAATGTGGTGGCATGTTCCAATAATCAGAGGTGATGATCTAGAATTTTAGTATTCGATTCTAGTGTGTCATGAAGATTCTAGAAGAAGGATGTGTTTGGTCAAAAAATGTTTGAATATTCTTCATGAATTCATAAGTAAATATAAGTATGAATCAACTAGATAAAAAAAAAATATTTTGCACATCAAGATGTGTGCATTGGCACATTATTTTAAGCAGAAAGTTTGAAATCCAAATTGTAAACCATTTAATGGCATGATTAAGGTGGTGGACTTAACATTTCAATATATAATGGATGAAGTTGAACATTGCCTCTTCAAATGTTGTGATGATTCCTAATCAAATCAATCTTCAAACACCTCCGCTGAAGAGCACACTAGTCACCCTAAAGTGGTTGGAAACCTCAATCAACATGAAGCAAAGTGTAGTTCCTATTTTATTACCGATTGAGGATATGGTAAGAAAATGTCTCAGGAAAGCAAGTAAACCAAAGAAATTAAAAATTGAATCCATGATAGAGGTTGATGAAAAAATAGGGCACTGGATAGTAGAAATCATTAGGCCAGTTATTGACAAGGATGCAAATGAATCCTTTGCCAAGGACTTCATTGTTGAGAAGGTGGACATGGGATTTGCTTCAATGGTTGTAGATGCTAAACATTTGGCACCCTTAACTAAACAAATGTTATCGAGGACATGGAAGGATGAACAAGATAAAAGGGAACTAAAGTTAACTCTGAAGCAAATGGCATAGTATATTTGTGCTATATAAGATCCAAGCCCACAACCGCTTTCATAGTTCCTACAATCCTTCGACCCTAAATCACCTGTGAGCTAGAAGTTCCTTGAGATAATTTAGAGGAATAAAATTATTGCTGGTATGTACCATTATTGGCTGGATTTAATCATATAGTAGGGTATCAACTTCATCACTAACCTGGTTAAATCTACGGTGACACAATGGAGATAAGCAAAGAGATAGAGACAAAAATTAGTATTTGGGACAATGAAAAGACCAAGTGGACTACAGTGGTAGCCTGGATGAATGACGTCCACAAGTATGGAGTTATGAATTTTTTAGTTGAGAAGCTTGTACCAAACCTTGATGAAAATATTCTCTATGTCTCTAAAAAGAACATTGAATGGCGTAACTCAGTCATAAACTAGGGGTACAAAGAGTTTGTTAAATTGCTCAAAGAGCTTACTAGACTCATTGATATCATGTAGAAAGACCTCAAGTGCATTGATATTTAATTTTAAAAAGAGGATGGCTAGACTATAGAAGATACAAGTGAAATGGTAAAAGCATACAAAGAGAAGATCAAGGTTATCAAGGAAATCAAAGACCTAACTATTGATGACTTCTCTCAATTGGAATGGATTGAATCAATGGCCATTGTCTATTTATACCATTTGAAAACACATGAAAACAAAGTGATTCAAACTAAGAAGGATAAGGAGGTGTAGAAGAATCATCTATATTGG
This sequence comes from Chamaecyparis obtusa, assembly GCA_027943335.1. Classification (NCBI taxonomy): domain Eukaryota; kingdom Viridiplantae; phylum Streptophyta; class Pinopsida; order Cupressales; family Cupressaceae; genus Chamaecyparis; species Chamaecyparis obtusa. The sequence goes on from BSBK01000164.1 coordinate 2,240,777, forward strand.
ATTGAGCCTACATGACCAAGTGATTGTAAACTTCTCTTTAGCACACTTGGAATGATGAAAAATACGTGTCACACCACCAGCTCCTAACCGGCTAGCTAACTCTTCCATTGTGTCCCAGTCATGATCGTGCATTGAGTTTTTAGCAATAGATCATAATTTTCCTATCTTTTACTTATTTTCAATTATCTCTATTTGCTGGCAAAACTATTCAGTCCTACGTGGAGTTACGTTTTTACTCTGGTTCAAAAACCTATTGGCCTAGAGGCTATATATACTTTAAAGTTAGACTCTGGAAAGGTCCAAATTTTGAAAAGAAAACTGATACAACTCAATTTTCATTTTATATATATATATATATTACATATACGTGTGTATGGGTGATAAGGAAGGAGAATTTTATCTACGAATAAAAGAATATTCTTTGTTATTGCAAATCTAAGTGTTTGTAAATTATTGAATTAATATTTGCTGGGATTGAATCTCCAATTATAGTATTTATTTTACTTCTTCATTCTAAACTTGTGCATGCAAAATATGAAATGGATGTATGGAGTTATTTGTTGATCATTATTTGATTTCATGCGAAGTCTATGAACTTTGTTAAGGTAATTATAATTTGCCTACATCCATATCATGTTTATGGATGAATGTGGAATGCCTTTAGTACTTTTTGGTCAAAAGTATTCTCTTGAGTTAGTTATTAGTAAATTGATCCATTGAAAATCACATAGGTAGCTTTGCCTTTATGCAGAGGTTGAACCGTGAGTGGTTCATCCAACTGTTGTTTCAATTTTTTTCTTGCTAGAGAGGGCACTAGAGTTTATTTTCTATTGAGAATTCAGCAATGACAAATCTATCAACCAATAGATTTTTGGTACACTAAATCTAACCAAAATTTTCTCCTTAATGAAATTGTAGACTACTTCAGAAGTTATTTTCTTCACTAGAGAGGCCTCTACCCACTTGGTGAAGTAATTAGTAGCCATGAGGATATGGGTATACCCTGCAATTGACGGTGGGTTAAGTGGGTTGATAAAATCCAGACCCCATTGTTTAAAGGGCTCTTCTATGACTACAGGCCTTAAGGGAAAATCTACTAGTTGAGGTTCCCCTAAAAATATTTTTCATTTCTTGCAACTGTCTACCCATTTATAAACATCTTTAACATCTCCGACCAATAATAACAACTTCTAAAATTTTTAAAAGCAGTGACAATCGATGAATAATGACCACCACAGGCTTTGTTATGAAAGGTATTCAATAGTTTCTCTTGTTGTTCCTTATCCACACATCTTAAAAATGCCTTGTCCAAGCCTTTCTTGTATAACACATCATCAATAATTACATACTTGGTTGCTTTCAACTGTGAGTTCCTCTTTTCTCTAGAAGTAAGATGCTTTGGGTACTCTGCATATGTTAAGTAGTGCGCTACGTTAGTGAACCAAAGATCTTGAAGACTAACTAGTAGGACCTCAGGTAACTGTTCCTTTTCTTCTTTGTTTTCTGCTATTAGCCGACATAGACCTTGACCCCAAACTAATTTAGTAGGCTAAATGTCTAGATCAAATTCCCAAATCTTTGAGATCCAAGTTGCTCGATTATTATATTCCTACTTCCTGTTGAGTCAAAATACTTTTCATCGGGAGCTAGGAACAAAAATTATGGAATGAGAGTGAAATGTATAGTACATGAAGTGCTTCACTTATTTAACCACATAAAAATCCTATTTTTCTACTATAAATAGTTCTACTCATGCTTCTTCTAGGGTGTGCTCATGAATGCAATAGGGACTTCTTCATTGTGTTCATTTTTTTGCAAGAGTATATCAGACATAGTATGTTCTGAAGCATAGAAGTATAAGATAAAATGATTCCTAAAATATGGGTTTATCAAGGTGGGGGATTGGGCAATGAATTCTTTTAAAGATTCAAAATCTTTCATTGCTTCATCACTCCATTTAAAAATATTCCTTTCACTCATTAAACCCACTATATGCTTTGTAGTTTCAGCAAAATCAAGAAGAAACCTTCTCAGGAAGTTTACTTGACCAAATAAAGATTTGAAACTACTCTGAGTTGATGACAAACTTAGCTATTGAATAACTTATACTCTGTCTGGGTCTATTTTTATCCATTCCTTTGAAACTAGATGTCCTAGTAGTTTTCCTTATGTCACACAAAACACAAACATTTTAGGATTAAGAGAGAGTCCATGGTCTCAACATTTCTACAAAATAGCTTTCAAGTCCCTCAAATGATTCCTCCTTCTAGAGAAAAAATTGTCATATGAGCATTCGAATGCATTCCTAAAGGTATGGGTTGTTTTCCCTATCTTTTGTAAATAGACTTTTGCCAAAAATATGCTGGTTGACAGATTTGTCCTCACTAAATTCTCAATAGAAAATAAACTCCAGTGCCCTCTTTAGCAAGAAACAAATCAAATCAACAATTGGATGAACCACTCATGGTTCAACCTCTGCATAAAGGCACATCTACCTATGTGATTTTCAATGAACCAATTTAATAATAACTAACTCAAGAGAATACTTTTGACCAAAAAGAACTAAAGGTTTTGTCCTCACTGAATTCTCAATAGAAAATAAACTCCAGTGCCCTCTTTAGCAAGAAACAAATCGAACCAATAGTTGGATGAACCACTCATGGTTCAACCTCTGCATAAAGGCACATCTACCTATGTGATTTTCAATGAATCAATTTAATAATAACTAACTCAAGAGAATACTTTTGACCAGAAAGAACTAATGATATTCCACATTGATCCATAAACATAATATGAACACAAAAAAATTATAATTAGTTTAACAAAGTTCACAGACTTGGCATGAAATCAAATAACGATCAACAAATAACTCTATATGTATCTATTTCATCTTTTACATGCACAAGATCAGAATGAAGAAGTAAAATAAATATTATAATTGGAGATTCAATTCCAATTGAGATTAATTCAAAAATTTACAAATACATAGATTTGCAATAATAGTAAATATTATTTTATTTTAAGATAAAAGTCTCCTTCCTTATCACCCATATACACACATATGTAATATATATATATATATATATATATATATATATATATATATATATATATATATATATATATATATATATATATATATATATATATATATATATATATATATATATATATATATATATATATATATATATATATATATATATATATATATATATATATATATATATATATATATATATAATAAAACATAATTGTATCAGTTTCTTTTTAAAATTCATGCCTTTCCAAAGGGATTCAAATTTTCCATTAGCACCTTTTGGTTCTCTTCTCTTATCCTAGAGTAAGACTTGATCTACTGTCATAAAATTTCTTGCCCTAGTCCTCTGATCAAGTATTTTCTTCACCTGAGCTTGATGCATTGTAATGTGATTAACCAATTCACTAATTTCTTCTTCAATCTTGGCACGGTACATAATTCTCTTTTCTAGAGCACTTAGAAAATAATCATCCTCAATCACCTTCTGTAACTTTGTTGCCGATAATTCTAAAGGCAAAGACAACTGTGCTTCCACTCCATAAACTAGTTCAAAAGGTGTCATTCTAATAGCCATTTTTGGAGATGTCCTATCATTTCACAATGCTTCATACAACTTCTTGTGCCAATCTCTAGCATTGTCACTCACCAGTTTCCTCACGATTAAAATCAAATTCTTGTTACTATATTCGACCTAGTCATTTCCTTGTGGATAATAATCTGAAGAATGAGCTAAACAAAACCATGATCATAACATAATAAGCTCATTTATTACGAGGAGAAATTTGTTGTATTATCAGTCATAATTTTATGTGGTACACCAAATCTAACCAAAATGTTCTCCTTAATGAAATTACAAACTACTTTAGAAGTTATTTTCTTTTCTGGAGAGGCCTCTACCCACTTGGTGAAGTAGTTAATAGCTATGAGGATATGGGTATGCCCTACACTTGATGGTGGGTTAAGTGAGATGACATTTTACATTTTTTGCAACCGGCTACCCATATATAAGCATCTTCAAACATCCTCGACCAATAATAACAACTTCTCAAAATTTTAAAATCAGTGATAGTTGATGAATAGTGACCACCATAGGCTTCACTATGGAATGTTTTTAATAGTTTCTCTTGTTGTTCCTTATCCACACATCTTAAAAACTCTCCATACAAGCCTTTCTTGTATAATGCATCATCAATAATTACATAGTTGGCTGCCTTCAATTGCAAGTTCCTCTTTTCTTCAGAAGTAAGATGCTTTGGGCACTCTCCATATGCTAAGTAGTGCACTACAACAGTGAACCAAGGATCTTGAAGACTGACTAGCAGGACCTAAGGTAACTGTTCTTTTTCTTCTTTGTTTTCTGCTATTAGTCGACAGAGACCTTGACCCCAAACTAATTTAGTAGGCCGAATGTCTAAATCAAATTCCCAAATCTTTGAGATCCAAGTTGCCTGATTATTCATTCCTACTTCTTGTTGAGTCAAAATACTTTTCACCACAGAGTTGGGAACAAAAAATTATGGAATGAGAGTACCATATATAGTACCTGAAGTGCTTCATCGCTTTAACCATAACAAAAGCCTCTTTTTCTACTAATAAATAGTTCAACTCATGCTTCTTCAAGGGTGTTCTCATGAATGTGATAAGGACGTCTTCATTGTGTTCATTTTTTTGCAAGAGTATACTAGACATAGTATGTTTTGAAGCATAGAGGTAAAAGATAAAATCCTTCCTAAAATATGGGTTTATCAAGGTGGGGGCTTGGACAATGGCTTCTTTTACATATTCAAAAGTTTTCATCGCTTCATTAGTCCATTTAAAAACATTCCTTCCACTCATTAAACCCACTATATGCTTTTTAATAGTTTCAGATAAATCAGGAACAAACCTTCTCAAGAAGTTTACCCGACCAAAGAAAGATTTGACACCACTCTGAGTTGACGAAAAACTTATCTTTTGAATAGCTTTTACTCTATCTAGGTCTATTTTTATCCCTTCCTTTGAAACTAATTGTCTTAGTAGTTTTCCTTTTGTCACACAAACCATAAACTTTTTAGAATTAAGAGAGATTCCATGGTCTCAACATCTTTGCAAAGTGACTTTCAAGTCCCTCAAATGATTCCTCCTCCTTCTAGAGAAAACAATCAAATCATCAAGATAAATAACAATTATCTTATTTTTCAAATAGCTAAAAGAGAAGTTCATTTCCCTTTGAAAGGTTGCACCGACATTAATTAAACCAAATGGCATGCAATTGTATGCAAAAGTGCTCCAGGGAGTTGTGAAGGAAATTTTGTGTTGGTCTTCTTTTGCTATGTTGATTTGATTATACCCTGAAAAGTCATCTAGCATAGACATCATTTCTGATCTAGCCACCGTCTACAATATATGATCCATAACAGATAAGGGGTAATTATCTTTCAAGCTAGCTTGGTTTAGATTCTAAAAATCAACACAAATTCTAATCTCTCGATTCTTCTTTTTGACTGGCACAATGTTGGTAATCTATGTAGAGTGATGAATTGGGTAGATTACCCAAGCCTTTCTTTGAGCACACATCTCTCCATCTTAGACAAATCCATTCAACAAAGGAGTTCTTCTTTGGTTTAAGGAGGTATGAATACTCTTAGGCCTTTTATTTATGTTTTTCTCTCCTTTCATTGTCTAATCTTACATGTTGTGATATGCTTGTTTGTTGAATGTTTAGCTTACTTTATATTCATAACACACTAGTTTTATTGCATACAAATTCAATTTATTACAGTGATTTGATTTATGACTTATTGGTTTGGATATGTTTTGGAGAAAGTGATAAGTGGGTACGATAGATCTTGTCTTAGTGTGTTGTGCTTCGCATGGTGTTATGTGCATAAGAGAGTATTTTTTGGGGTTGTCTATTAATGCACTTTAATAGTTTTCTACACATTATGTTTGGCATTGTCTTTGGATAGCGTTGTGATGCTTGCACTTCATTGTAAAATTTACATCTTTACACCTAGTCCTTGCTCTATCTTATCCAATCATATTAAAACACAAAACAAAGAATAATTCAATCACATATTTGAGGGCAACTCTTTCTAATTGGCTTATAGTTGGGCCAATTGAGTCATTCTTTAATGTATGTTGATGTTAATGAATTTGATTTCCAATTTGCATGTTTAGACTAGTGAAGCCTATTCTCCAACATCATAATTTGCTATGTTGTTTTATGTTTCTTTCTTTGGTTTGTATTTCTATTAAGTTTCTTTTTGGTCTTTTATTTTGTTCTGTTGTTTCTTGTAGGTAGTTTTAGTATAGGCTATTTGATATTTCTTTGTTTCTTTGTTATGCTTTATTTAACTTTATAACCATTAGCTTGACATCAACACCAACACCAACACCAACATTCATTAGGTATTAGATGTCTGCTCATTATCTTTTCAAATTCACAACACTATTAAATTAATTCCAAAGTTCGAATGAATGAGAAAATGCTTGCAAAGCAAGCTCCTAAACATGTTTACCAATAATAATAGTTTTTCATTGTAAGACGAGAAACCCAAGATGAACATAAATTTGAAGTCTTGAGATGACCAAATCTATGCTATAGAATATGTCAAATCCATGCACCAAAGCTTGATTACGTGCTTGTATAACTTATTTTCACAATACATAAATGATCTAAGTTGACAAGCAACATGTTCAATAGTTAAATACCATTCGACTTACACAAATTAGAAATTCTAAATTAAAAAATGAAACACAAAATACCATCTATCAATATTAATTTTAACATCAAAACTAAAACTAAATACCTTAATTTTATTTATCAAGATCATTACACTCATACTATATCATTAATAATTATTTTATTTATCTCAACATTTATATAAAAATATTTTATATTTTCTAATAATAATAATAATAATAATAATAATTTATTTTATTCTTACTCTTATAAACCTATAATATGTTATTGTTCCAATTTAAGAAATCTTCAACCTAAGAGACTAAATATAACAAGTGCCACGTAGTGGCTAGTACTTGCCTCTAGTATAGTTTATAAATTATAATTAAATATTAAATATAATTCTAATTTTAATATAATATTATATAAATTAATTTATTGAAAAAAAGAGAAAATCAAATTAAAAAGAAAGAATTAATAATACATATTATAATTTATAAATTTATATTAAATATACTAGTTGAGTATTATGTAAATTTTATTTTATTTTTATATAATGCAAACTATTACATATATTTTAAAAATATTATTATATTATGAAAGCATATTTTATATTAAATATATTAAATATTTAATACATTATTTATTATTTAATTCTATTTAGTGTATTGTTATTAGTAAACTAAATATTGACCAAAATTTTGGTAACAATGTTGAGTGATAAGAGGCGAGAATAATGAAAGATGGCTTTGAAAGTGTAAAAATAATTGTTACTTTCTATAATTTTCATGTATAAGACTCAAACCTATTAAGCCAATGAAATGATTAATAAATACTTTTTACAATTTATAAAGTTAAAAATATTTCATTTACACTATAGAAAAATAGAATTTGTAACAAAATTAAAAATATGGTAAATTATGATTGGTTCAAACAAATTGTTTTAATCACTAGTTAAAAGAGAAAATCCAAAAATCATTACAATAGTACATAGCCTACCGACAAATACTAATAATAACTCCTTAAAACCTATATAGAACTAAACTAATCATTATTTATTTTAATTTTACCCTTATACACCTATAATATGTTATTGTTCCAATTTGAGAAATCTTCAACCTAATAGCCTAAATATTGGCAATAAGGTAAATGCTACCCTAAAAGTCACATTGTCTAAGTTTAAGCAAGCTTCCATAAAATACATTCTTAAGCTTTATAGTAAAATCACATGTTAGTGGCAATTTCATGTGCTTCCTCACCCTCTTTTAAATTTCTTAGCAAAGGGAATCTTGGCCTCGCAAAGTGCTAGGAAAAGAAAGGCATAAAAAAATAATTTACCACATCGGACAGTCTTCTTTTAAAAAGACTAACCTTCCTATATATTTAATTTAATTTCATTATTAGCTTTAATCATTAATACATCTTCCCATTTTCCTATTTCTCTCCTTTTAGGTCGCACGGAAAAACGAAGTGCTGCCCGTCTTTCGGCTTCCGGCTCTCCCTATTCAACTCCAATACACTGCAAGCAAGATAAATTAGTGCAGATCGACATATAACCCTAATCTTATCTGCAATCTGGTCCTTTCTTCTTCAGTTGTTTGATCACGATTGATTAATACTGCGTTCAATCAGAACTTACTGTTAAAGACCAAAAAATAAAAACAAAAACAAAAACAATTTACAAGCTCTGTAAGTCCCACAGACGCCTACTTTCTTTATTTCATTTTTTCCTTTCACTTATGTTGGTTCACTTATGTTTGTAAATATTTGTATATAATGTTTATAGATCATCTAAAGTTTTTCTGAAAAAAACGCTCCATCTATATTCTGCCGTAAATTTAGTATCTTTACCTGCAGCATGACAGAGGTGCCTCAATATTAGTTTCGCAATCTTTTATCAATGTTTACTGGTAAATTAACTATCAAGTATATGTATTAAAGCAACGACTGATGGGAATTAAGAATTCTTATGTACTTTATCAAATAAATGTGTATATTTTTGTAACAAATATCGAGAAATGCTAGGTTATTTGTTCATATTGAGGAGTTTTTATTGTTTTGTGCGGGAATAGGCTGGAACTGAGGTGTCTTTTTTTTGTTTGTGACAATGCCAAATTATGACGAGGTATGCTCATATCCGTGTAAAAGTAGTATTATCTTGGAAATTGATTCCAATAAACCCTAGTATCTGCCTTACCTTCTCTTCAACAGCAGGCCATTATGTTATTATCATGAACACTGTATCATCATGTTACTGCCTGATAATTTGGTTTTCTCATCTGAATAAATCAATATCTGGTATATATTTATAATTTGGCCATCTCATCTGAATAAATCAATATCTGGTACATGCTGATGATTTAGATTTTCATTTTCTATATTAAAGTAGCTGCACCAGCATTGAACAGTTGCCTGAATGTTTCTATTGAGTCTGTGTTGTTTACTTCCGTCTGCTGTATGAGTGTCTTCCTTACCTGATACCTTTACTCAATTGCATTCTTGGGTAGAATGCTCACAGGCCCTTGTTCAATCATACTGACATATCTGTCGTCATCTCCATTTTCCTGCGAGTTAGATCTTGCATCGCCCATATTTGAATTAATTCCATCTTTGGCAAAAATGTAACATCTTGATATGTTTTTTCTTCTACACTATGTTCGTTGCTTTTAGTCTAATCTTTTCTCTTATATACAGTATTTCATTTATATGTTCAAATTGCCGCTGGACTCTCCATGTTCATGTACTTATTCTTTCAATTAGGTATTGAATTGAAACAGTCTCACTTTGATACTTCCAAGACTTTCTCCCCTGGTTAAAATCATTAAAGATTCAAAATATCTTCAGTTCTGTCAATAGGCAGCACTATTGCTTTATTTCACATGAGAAATGGAAACTGTTAAGTTTAGTAGTATATAAAACTGTGACATAGATTTAGTCTTGCTCCCAGAGAGGATGCTTCTTTTGGCTCTCATAATCATAATCCGAGGTTCAACTGCTTGTTAATTGACAGTCTCGTAAATGAGAGGCAATAAACAGTGTTGTAAGAATGACTGTTCCTGTGTTCTTGTTATTCATTAGCATTTTCATGTACTCTATACAGAGCTTACTGTAATATTTGTTCACTTCATGTGTTATTACAGATCCTGACTGCCTTGTCTCTCTGAATTGACTTTTATTACTTCAGAAAACCATAGTATTTATTATTAACAGTGTCAGATCAGAACTTTAGCTTTGCATGTTCCAGTCACTTCTAGCCATCTCTCTATGTTAACAGTAACCTGAATTATGGAAATATGTTAAAGCTTGAGAAATGTCAATTGCCAAAAATTCGAGAAACTTGGAAATGATATGTCAAATCTGTAAACATCAGGTTTGCATTAATACCAACATGTATGCTCCTGCATATAAATCTGTATATATATGCATGTGTAAAAAGAGATAAAACATTGATAGTAATTGTCATGCCCCCACCAAATTGCTACCAATTGCAGCTTACATAACTGCCCATTTCCAGCGACTCTGACAGATGCATTCCAGTGAAAGAGATTTGAAGGTCTAGGAAAGGAAGAGGACATTGATCCTATTCAAAAATTATTGCACAAACTTGAGGACCCCAAAATCATTAACAAGTACCAAGTTTGTCAAAAGATTTCAAAGCTAGTGTTTTCTTTGATAAGTACTTGGAGGTACTCGGGGAACCATTATTCCCTCAAAAGAGATCTGTATGAATACATAAGAAAAATAGCCGAGGAGGAGATCAAAGGGCAAGATCCAAGAGAATTATTAATTACAAAAAAAGAGAAGTTAGAATTAGAATCACAAGAAGTTGCTAAAACTAAATAAGAAGATTCTATATTGTGTGTTAGAACATGTCAATAATTGCAAATGATGTCCAAGAAACATCCATCCAATTTCTAGGTATAAAAGTAATTGATCCATGTAAAAATGATTTGCAAGGTATGGAAACAATTGGACCATGTGATGATGATGTACACGATATTAGTGACACTATTGTGAAAAATTATTTGTCAAAGATTAACCTCCATACAAAGGAGTTGCAAGTTTATCAAGGAAACTCCATGATGATACATATTGACTACATGGAAGTTGACTAATGGACATTTCAAATTCCTTGTTGAAGACTGATGAGCTTGTTGATGAGTTAGTTTGTAGTCATGGGAAGGAGACTTTTGGTTTACCTCTTGGAGAGACCAACATGGACATTGAAGATCAATGGATACTTTCGCCATGTTGTCATCCCATAACACTGGAAGTTAAAAAGGATATAGTCACCTCGAGGAGCTTGATGCCAATTAAAGTAAAAGATACTATTGTAGTGAAGGACACCTAGATCCGTTTACTAAAATATGAAATTGGCTTTGCACACATGTGTGGAATCTTGGTATTCACAACACTCCTATAATAAAACGTGACTGAGGATGCAACATTTTGCTATTATTTTTGATGTCAGTAGTGACAATCAAGAGTTCGCATTCATTACAGATCCATGATGGAAATGAAATGAGATAAGAACTGTATAATATTTTTGGAAACTCTCTAGTTGGATTAGTCACAATAGGTGCGAACCTCAAAAGTGGACGAAAAGAATATAAGATTATTTCCAAAGACATTATGTTTAAGGTCACTGATGTGTGTCATTTTTCTAACTCTCATCTTAGTATATTGGAAGCTCCCCATTTTACTTTGACTCACAAAGATAGTTATGAAACTATGTAGATGTTGGGCTAACCAAATTTGTTCTTTGCAAATACAATTGTTGCCAAAAAGGGAATTGAATATCAGATTGACGAGTCTTTTACATGGTTTCAAACTATGCTAAACTCGTAAAGTATTTTTATGATTCTTCTTTCGAGGAGGAGAGAACTTGTCTTAAATTATAAACCTTGCTAGTGACCAACACTTGGTTTTGTTGGGGAGAGTTATTGGGAAATACTAGTGCATAAGCCCAAAGAATATTGGATAGTAAATTGTCCACACACTTTAGATGATATTATCAATCTTATGACATTAAAGGACTATACTGATAGTCGGGCAAGTACATCAAAACTCTTCAGGGACATCATTTTAGTATAGAGCTAGACATAACCTAGACAATGAGAAAAACATCACTTGGTATTAATGATTCAGTTTGATAGACTAAAATTGATATTGCTTAAAGACAAAACTATCATGCCTTGACAAATTGCTACCAATCTTAGCATACATAGCTGCCCATTTATAGCGACTAGGCTATTATGAAGAGATGCCAAATAAAATACTAAAAAGTAGCACTAGCAAAATTATTAATTACAATTAAATTTTGTTTTCAAGAGCAACGATGTTGTAAGAAAGGTTTGTGACTCTTTCAAAAGGAATATATATATGGGAGATCATTCCATGAGACAAAGATATCAAATAGAAGAAATGTGAAATGACAAGTAAATAATTAGAGTCAAAGAGGATGTAAACTCCCCAAGGAAAAATTAAGAGATTCAAGAATGGAAACCCTAAATATCTCCTATTAAATTATTGGATGAAAATCCATAACTTGTCTAGTTATCAAGGATAAACATTTTAGGAAATAACTGCAAATTGGAAGAAGAAACATAACAAAAAATCAAAATAAGATTATTTTCAATAATATTTGAACATTATAGTAAAATCCATGATTTTGATGTAAGTCATATTTATAAATATAAATGCAATTATCATTTAGAATTTAAAATATTGTTATAAGGAAAAAAATAAGAGTATTCTAGAAAGGGATACTACAAATTACAATAATTCCAGATATGGAAACATAAATGCCAAACCTATAATAGATGTTACACTTATCACAAGCAAACTTTGTGCTAGGAAATAAATTTTTCTGTTAGCAAGCTTGAGAATTTTTGAAGAGCTCTCAGTTATATTGAGAGGAGGGAGGTGAATCTGTATAACAAGGATCTTTAGTTTTCAAAAATTAATTAACCACAATATTAATATTTCAAAACTTAATCATTCATAGTAATAACACACATTCAAGTTCTTATGGGCACCAACCTGCTTCATTAACAAAGTTTCTTTCGAAGGCATCAACCCACAAGAAACACCAATTCCCACAATTTGGCACTAACCCAGCAAGGGACACAAATCTCTTTCAATGAGAGGCACTAACCTCCTGATCTCCTTAATTAGAAGGCACCAACCTCCTAATAAACAATATAATAATTTATTTGTGGCTTCTTCTTAGATCTGCCCTAAATCTCCTTCAAAATTGCTCGCTCTTTCATGAAAATCTGCCTTTAAATATCCGCTTACAAATCTGCAACATATCTTCTCACATATCTGCACTACGATTATAATAATATGCTCATATTTCTGCCGTATATCTTTTCTCAAACCTCTTTTTACCAGTGTTCCATGGGAACGTGTCCCCCCCAAAAAACCTCGCGTTCTCTGTACAGGAACGTTCCCGAGTCTTGGGGACTTGGGGGAAACTTTCACCATCTTGGCCACCTCTGTTGAGATGTTGCCAAGTTGTTTGCTAAATGGCACATGCCATTGCATACCGATCATGACCTTAACTTTGTGAAAACTAGTTTGCCTTTCATGGGGCACTTGTAAAGATGTTATATTATAGATTACGCCTTGAAGATTTGAATTCACCTCAATTTGTATATCAAAGCCACCCCCACACCACTGCTTTGCCATTGTCCCCCCGCCATCTCCTCGCTATCCCTAAATTTGGAAGATATGCTTCTACTCTACCCTTCACAATCTGAATGAATTTCCTTCAAACATCTGCATATATACTTTAAATCTGTTTACAAGGTCTGATTTAATTCCTTTAGTATGCCCTTAATTTAGATCTGCTTTTGATTCTGATTTTGATGTGCTTTTTTACTCTGCAATAATTGGAAAGATATTTGTTAAATTGCTCGATCATTTACACCACCAATTTACCTTCATATATACCTCATAAAAAATGTCTCTTTACCAAAAGTGGTGGCTCTTCCAAGAGGTTGGCCATATTTTGTAAATAATAATTTTGTTTTATTATCCCAAGAGATGGGCAATCTCTATGAGGGGTCAGCCTCTTTAAGTAAATATAACTTAATTAATATTAATTCGCCAAAAAGAGGCAGTAAGAAGAGCTGGCCCATATTATTTTATTTATTTAAAGGCCATCTTAAACTTAAATATTCGGTGCCACAAATAAAGTGCAGGTCGAACAGCAACCGATATGTCTTGGATTCCAATATAAAGTGGAGTCAGCCGTCATAAATATAATTTATTTTAATCAATTTCTCTTTTGCCTTGTGTCTGCTGTTGTTTGATTTCTGCCTTCGGTCTGCTGTCCTTTGACATCAATTGATATAATCTAACAATCCCCCTCTTTGTCATTGATATAAATAATTTGTGAATATATAATGCTCCTCCTTACTCTAATGATCCCCGTCTTTATTTCTCCCCCTTTGACATCAATGGCAAAGCAATCCTTTGAACTGTAAGATAATGCAATTATGAGCTCCACCTGAAGGATTTATCTTCTTAGTGATTGGATGAAGTAGATATCACCCTCAACATTTGTCTAAGATGCTCAAAGGTCTCTTTTGGAAGAGGCTTTGTGAAATTTTTTGCAATCTATTCTTGTGTAGCAATATACTCCAACTTCACTTGCTGATCTGCCACGTGCTCCCTTTAGAAATGATATTTGATGGGAATGTATTTTGTTCAGGAGTGCATAGCTAGATTCTTTGAGATGTTGATTCACAGAATATGGAAATGGGATGCTCATACTCAACCTTAATATCCTTCAAAGACTATTTCATCTAGAGAAACTGGGTGCAACAAGCCGCTGCAACAATATCTTCTGCCTTTTCAGCAGATAAAGAAATTGAAGCTTGTTTCTTACTCAACCAAGATATAAGATTGTTACCAAGGAAAAATGCTCTTCCACTAGTGCTGTTTTATTCATCAACACCACTGGTTCAATCCGCATTTGTATATGCTTTAGGGTTGAAATCCTCACCTCTTGGATAGCACAACCAAAAATCCATAGTACCCTTTAGATAATATTCTTTTGACTGCTTGTACATGAGTTTCCTTCGGTGCTGCTTGGAATTGTTCCATCAAACCACCTGCTTGCACAATATCAAGTTTTGTAGGCATCTCATACAATAGACTTCCAATCATTGACTGATAATGAGTCTGATTTTCTTTGGGTGATTCATCATCTTTAGTCAATTTACATCTTGTTACCATGCGTGTGCTCATGGGATTGCAATCCTCCATTCTGAACTTCTTCAACATTTTCTTAACATACTTGTATTGTGAAATGAATATCTCTTGTAGCCCAAGTAAGAAAACTCACGGAGCATAGACATTTCAATTTTTTTTGCATCTCCATGGAAAACTCTTGATACATATTGTCACTACTTCCTCCAAAAAAGGATATCCTTTACATAGACTACGACAATCAAAAGGTGATCTCCTTCATTCTTGATATAAAGATCTGTCTGCAATTCCTCTTTTGAAGCCTTGCTGTTGAAGATGCTTGTCTAGTCTTGAATACCAAGCTCTTGGGGCTTGTTTTAGCCCGTAGAGTGCCTTCTTTAGCCTGCAAATATAGTCCTCATTCTCTGAAAGGATGAATCCTTCATGTTGTTCAATGTATACCTCTTCCTCTAGATTGCCATTAAGAAAGGTGGACTTCACGTCCATTCGGTAGACTTTGAAATTCTTATAGCTAGCAAGAGCTAAAAGCATCCTTATTGCCTCCATATGAGCAACATAGGCAAAGGTTTCTTCAAATTCAACTCCTTTGAAATGAGCGTATCCTTTGCATACTAATCTTGCCTTGTTCCTTACAACTTGGCCAATTCTAATGTAGCTTGTTTCTGAATACCCACTTTGTTCCAATCACATTCTTATCCTTAGGTCTTGGGACAAGATTTCAAGTTTCATTTTTCTCGATTTGATCTAATTCCTCTTCCATAGCCTTTATCCAATCCTTGTCTTCAATTGCTTCTGTAAAATTTCTCTGTTCTATTTTGGAGTGCAAGCACAAATTCGCATGTTCCAATGTACTAGCAAGTCTCCTTGTTTGAATTTCTGTATCTTTGTCCTCAATAATCAAGTCTTTTGGACGATTCTCTTGGACAAGTTTGGATGGAGTCTTGGATGGTGCCCTTGGTTCTCTTTTCTCAACTTCTTCATTTTCAATTTCCACCTCTACTTCCTCTTCTTTGCAATTTTCTTCTTCTTGACGATCAACTTCTTGAACCATTTCCCTCTAATGCCTTTCTTCATCAACTTTTCCATTTGCACTTTCAATAACTTTGTGCAATTTTTTATCATAGCATTGATAAGCTTTACTCTTTGTGGAATTTCCAAGAAATATTTCTTCATCACACCTAGAGACAAACTTTCTCTTCCAAAGTTCATATGAGGTTTTGCTACTGTTTACCTTTATTTGTGCTTGGTTCAAAATACAGACTGCCATATGACCGCTTCCCTTCGAAAACTCTTGGATAGCTTGGACTTATATACAATGGCCCTTGCCATTCATTAAACTGTTCTATGGTTTTTGCCAACAACTCCATTTTGTTGTGGAGTTCTTGTGGTCAAATATTGTCTTCTTTTTCCATGCTGTTCACAAAATTCTTCAAAATCATTTAACTCTCCTCCTTTATCAGATCTTAGGCATTTAATTCTTAGCCCAGCTTCATTCTCTAATAAGGGTTTGAATACCTTAAACCTCTCAAAAGCTTCAGATTCTTCTTTCCAAAATGTAACCTAAGTTATTCTACAATTATCATCAATTAATAGCATAAAATAGCTCCTAGCTTGTAAACTTTTTGTCCTTGTTGGCCACAAATCATTATGTATGCGCGGTCTAGGAATATTGAAACCATTAGAAGTTGATCCTTAAATAAAAACTGGCCTATCCTCATTCCTTATCTCATGAAGTTAGGTGTTCTTTTTTGGGAGGGATCAAAGTCAAAATCCCCTAATGGGCTTGCAACAATGTGGTGATGAAGAGCAGCATCCTCCACTAGGAAGCTTGACAATTTGATTTGACTTTGAATCTCGGGCAATTTGTAGCAAGGTGACTGATATTAAAGCATCTCCCACAGTGAAAAGGCAAAACCTTATTGTCCAAAGGATGGGATCACCAATGATCATCTACTTTCAAAATTATTTATGTCGAAAGATCTTTTGAAGTATCTAAATCCACCAGTATGTGGACAAAAGTTGTGTGCATGAAAGAAGAGGAATCCTTATTGGTATTTAGAAAGCTACCAAACAAATTGCCAAGTGCTTCAAAGCATTCTTCAGCCTAGAAGTGAAGAGGAAAGTTGGGAAGAGAAAAACCCAAACATGCATATTGAAAAGATTCTGGGGAAGGATTAAATTTTGGATGTCCTGGTTTTAGCCTTAGCAGATGGTATGCCTAGGAGTACCAGTTACAAAAGATAGAATTTTGGTCCTATATGCTATCAAAAATCATGATAAGAGAAAACCCCGTTAATAAGGGTAAATTTCTAGTTTGTCTTTCATAATAGGCTGCCACAAATCAAGGATCCATTGATGCAAATTTGGATGGCTTGGGTAAAAACAGTTAAATCTACTGATTTACCCGTTCTCTTTGAATTTCACCTAATTAATAATTATTTCTTTTTTAACATCTCCTAAGGTAAGTTTGATGGGCTTATCATTACAGGCCTTCCAAATCTTTTTGAATCATTGCAGGGCTTAGGCAGACTCTGAGAGGTCTGAGCTTTTTCCCAGATTTGGTGAAATCCAAATACAAAATGTAGGCTTTGATTTATCTGCAAAGCCCTAACCTGATTGCTTAAGACTAAAATCCCTTCAGTTGGGGCATTTGGGATCACAACATCCACTGAATCTCTTTGATCCACATTAAATCTGAAATCTCCTTGCACCTTACTACCTGAATGTGCCCTAACACCTTTGCTGACAAAACCATAATCATAAATAAAGTCCCTACCAACAGTCGAATCAAAAAGACTTTTGTGAATCAGCCATTGATATGAGCTGGAGGATACCTTTACAATAATCAAACCATCCTCTACAAAAAAGCTCCATTGAAGCAGGCAAGATTGATTCCTGAAACCCAAGCTTGACGATTAGTTGGGAGCATTGCCATCATGCCTAACTTGATATCACTAGGAAATAAATTTATTAAAGAGCTACATTACACTAGTTATCCTTGCATGCTAGTGTTTGGAATCTATAATCGATCAATGAGTACATCTTATATTTAAATGTTAAATAGAACAATGTCATGAACTACCAAAAAAAGGCTACCAGATTGCAGCCGATAAAAGTTATATCACAGCAATGACAAGAAAACACAGTCAATATTAAATCATGGTCGCAGCCCTTAAAACATATCTCAGTCTAATTAAAATGAGATGCTAGTGATCCATAGAAGAAGGGGGTCATAAAATTAAGAATTTGTCCAAGGGCAGAGATTTAACTAAAGTTAAATTAATATCCTCTAAGTGCAGCGATGAAGGGATTTATCGCTTGCAAGGGCAACTGATTTAATAAAATGATGCAACTCCTCTCTTGAAGATATAAGATGGAGGGCAAATCAATTAGATAGGCATTGAAGAAGCGATCATCATATGGAAAGAAACATTTGATATATGATCAGAAATCAGACACGACAGAAATAATAAGTGTCATGCCCTCACCATGATACTGAAAAACGAAAAATGCTGAGAGGGGGAGGGGGTGAATCTGTATTTTAAAAATTAATGCAGAGAAAAACAAATCTAAAACACACTTGCAAACACAGAGAGGAGACACAAGCTTTTATCATGTGGAAAACCCAAGACGGGTTAAAAAACCACGGCTCTACTTCTCAGCTGGGCAACAACCCTTTCTTACAAAGAGCTACAACTCTTACAAAAATTCTTCTGAACAGGCTCCAACCTGTCTTGTAAGGCTACAACTTTAGCTAGAGAAAATTTGAACAAAATGAGACCCAATGAATTCTGTGTCTTCACTGAAATGTAAAGACTATAAAAGGACCAGAGTTTATCAAACTCTCAGAACACATGGATGCATTTAAGACTCCTCTCAATGCAGCTCCCCCATACCACTTTTTGTCATATTCTTCTAAAATCAAACATTCTCAAGGTAGCTGATCCAGTTTAGAAATATTTGCACTTCTTCTTGATCTCTGTTTCCCCTTTTTGAAGACTTAATGTTGTATGTCTTCACGGCATGTCGCTAGCTTCTTTTGAAACATGAAGAAAAATCTTGACAGTCTGTCAATCTGTCATATGTCGCTAGCTTATTCTGAAACATGAAGAAAAACCTTGACAGTCCGTCAACTTGTCATATGTCGGGAGCAACCACTGTCAACATACCATATATCCTTCTCACTGCTAGCTAGAAAGACTGTTTGAACAACAAGAGTTTTAAGAGGAGTCTCTTGAACTTTTCTTCTCCAAACCTTAGTCACTTTAGTTCTTCTTTTAGGTTCAACATTATAAAACAAATCTGCAGTATAGCTGTTACAAAATCTAGATGTATAGCCAAACTTATTACAACTGTAGCAAATCAAGTTGTACTTCCTAAAAACATTTCTTTCATGCTGATAATAATTCTTGTAGGGAGCAGCTCTACAATCAGCAGCTATATGTCCAAAGTAATTACATGCAAAACAATAGCCATAGAAAAAAGGTTTGTTTACCTTGTTAGGAGTAGGGTGACTACTTTCCGGTGGTGCAGAGTTTAGATCAGATTGCATCCCAACACCTCTTTTATCTTTGGTGGGTTTTTGAGAGCTAAGAACGTCATCTAATGTAACTTTACCACTGCTGAAAGACAGTTCTTAACTTGAGAGCATAGATGTTTTACTAATGTTTCTAAGAGAAACAATTTAAGCTTCCAACTTGGCAATGTTTTCTTCCTTTATTTGAATCTGATTTTCCAAATCCTCACTAATTGTTTTGGCCTCCTCATTCAGAATTTTAATATCAACAAGCTGAGTTTCAGCCTCTTTAAAAGATGTAGCAATCTTCAACTTTTCAACACTCTCAACTTGTAGAAGATCCACAAAACTTAGATTTTTCTTCTTCAGTTTCTTAATCTCAGAAAGAGCTGAAATCAATTCAAGTTCAAGGTCTACTTCATCATCTTCATCATCTCCAATTTCTTCAGAACTCTCATCATCAATAGCCACATCATCAATAGCCATGAACATGACTTAACTTATCCTAGAATTGCTTTCGCTGCTTGAAGAATCATCGCTGTCATTTTTAGAAAACAACACCTTCTTGCCTTTTTCAGATTTCCAATTCTTCTTGGCAAACCTCCTGGATTTCCGGTGCTTGAATTCTTTTTCAT
This sequence comes from Chamaecyparis obtusa, assembly GCA_027943335.1. Taxonomy (NCBI): domain Eukaryota; kingdom Viridiplantae; phylum Streptophyta; class Pinopsida; order Cupressales; family Cupressaceae; genus Chamaecyparis; species Chamaecyparis obtusa. Next base: position 2,260,852 of record BSBK01000164.1, read on the forward strand.
CATCGCTGTCCTCTTCTTTATCAACCGGACACTTAGAGGCAAAGTGACCAAGCTTTCCGCAGTTGAAGCATTTCAGACCAGACTTACCTTTGTTTTTGTTAAAGCCTTTTTTCAGCCTTCTAATGAGGTAAGCTATTTCCTCATTGGAGTCCTCATCCGAGGCTTCACTTAGATTATTCTCTTTGTCTTTGCTTCTCTTAGAAGCCTTGAATGCAGATTTAGTTTTAGAAGGCCCTTCAATTGTAGTCCTCATTTCATATGCAATCAAGATACCATGTAGTTTGTCAACAATTAGAGTGTCTAAATCTGACATTTCTTCAACAACAGAGACATTAGCATCAAGTCTCATGGGAAGAGAACGAAGAATTTTCTGAACCACAGTTTTCTCTTCAACATTTTCACCCAGACCTCTTAAAGCGTTGATAACTTCATCAACACGAAGAAAATATGCAACAATGTTCTCACTGTCCTTCATGCGAAGACCTTCAAAAACAGCCCGGTGAGTTTGAACTTTAGCCTTTCCCAAATCTCTTTTGCGGTAGCGCAGTGCATGACCTTTACAAATTCAGCTTCAGTTAGACCACATAAAATTGCATTAATGGTCTTGGCATTATTCTCAAATTCCTTTTTACCATTGGCATCTGTAGGAGGAGTAGTAGGGATAGTATAGCCATTTACAAGACTGAGATAGACATGACAGCCAAGAGACATGATGTAAGTCTTCATGCGAACACTCCAGACTGCAAAGTTGTTCCCATCGAAGAGAGGAGCACGGTTTGTAGCAAGATCTTCTAAGGCACTCATGATGGGCACAAGGTGTTAAGTTTTAGGATCGATTACAAATGTAGTAATATTATTGTCTTTCTATATTTTCCAAATGCATCGATCTCTTGGTTTTATACAAGGCAAAGACAAGAAGACATGTCTATTCATTTCAAGGGACATGTCTATTAATAATTAGTTACTATAAGATTAATATAACTTATATATTCATTTATATTAATAATATATATAGTAATATTAATACATATAACTATTACATATATATATTGATATAAATAATCATTCAATGTTCTAAGATAACAATGACTTTTATTTGAGCGAAGCTACATACTTTAACACTCCCTCTTAGCTAGGGAAGACAAAAGTCAATAATATGTTTTTACAAAACATCAACTAAATAATATCAGTGATCTGTTTCAACATCACATGATGTATATCACTTTCAATAATTGTGATCTGTTTCAGCGTCACATGACGACTATCACAATATAAGTACTGGTGATCTGTTTCAATGTCACACGACGACTATCACCTTCAATATTTGTGATCTGTTTCAGCGTCACATGACGACTATCACCTTCAGTATTGCGATCTGTTTCAGCATCACATGATGACTATCACAATATGAGATCATGGTCATTTTAAGGAACTCAATCCACCATGTAAGAATTGTTTATCATGATCTGTTTCAGCCATCGCATGGTCTATCATGATCTGTTTCAAGAATTCCTCTATCATGATCTGTTTCAGCCATCGCATGGTCTATCATGATCTATTTCAAGAATACCTCTATCATGATCTATTTCAGCCATCACATGGTCTATCATGATAAATGATAGTTATTGTAAGATCGTCACCTTTCAATAACATCAAAGAATACAAGTGATGATCATTGGAAGTCGTCACCTCCATATGATTTACACAGGTGGGAGGCCCATTACAAACATTCATGATTCATTAGAATAAAAAATCAATTATATAAAGTTTACCTCATAAGTGTTTCACCTTCAATAGTGAACTCCCTCTTGATCAAGATTGTCACAAGTTGACTGAACCAGCTGCTCCCTCTGAAGCTCAATTTTATCAACTTCTTGACCTCTTCTGAAATGTCAAACTCTCTCTAAAAACATCAAGTTCTTTTTACCTTGAATGCAATTTTCATGTACTTTTGTCCTTTTATGAATTTCAAATATTTCTTTTTCTTACTCTTACCAAATATTTAAAGGTTATTCCAAATGAATATATTTAGACTCTGCTAGTTGTTCTATCTCAGAAAGATCTGCAAATTTTGAACACTCCATTATTTGTGACAATGTTCATAATGTTGCTTCTTTATCTCCTATTAGCACCTCTAGAATATCAGATTGAATATTCCAACTCCCTGCTCAAACCCAAACCTTCTGTGATGTTGAGAAATCAATCCCAATATGAATTCTTGTAGCAACACAACTACAATAAATAATAGATATTATTTCCAAGTCCAAACATGACAGGAAAGAACTTCTCTATGCCTTAGGAATGACCACCGAGAACAGGAACTGTGCTGGAAATGAGAGTTTGTCATCAAACTAAAATTGTTGCAGTAAACAAGGAGATTGCCAATAATAATATTTATCCAACACCCTGCACAATATACTACAATCTCTGCCTATCGATAATGATCAATCACTAGATGAAAGATCGGGTCATACGATCTGCAACACAAATGTGTACATCCCATCTATCAATTGCTCTTGGACCACAAATGAACAGAGAGGATCTCTTGTGTCAGTCGATGTTATTGCTATAGATTGAACTACTAATGCAAAGGATTTGACCACGCTACAACTGTCGACTGCGTTTACCACAAGCAGCAAACAAGCATTCTCACTGCTGATTCAATACGATGAGCACCACAACCTCACGCACAGCACTCCAATGTATCCTATACAGGGGGCTTCATAGTATGTAATAATTTCCTCCTCCTGCACCAGGCTTGTATTCAACCTGACAGGTATAACAATGATATACATTTGCAATTTGGCTCTGATACCATGTTAAGTTTTAGGATCGATTACAAATGTAGTAATATTATTGTCTTTCTATATTTTCCAAATGCATCGATCTCTTGGTTTTATACAAGGCAAAGACAAGAAGACATGTCTATTCATTTCAAGGGACATGTCTATTAATAATTAGTTACTATAAGATTAATATAACTTATATATTCATTTATATTAATAATATATATAGTAATATTAATACATATAACTATTACATATATATATTGATATAAATAATCATTCAATGTTCTAAGATAACAATGACTTTTATCTGAGCGAAGCTACATACTTTAACACAAGGATCGAACTCTCAAGCTTTTAAGCGCGGGAAGAGAGTGACCGGCTCTGATACCAATTGAAAAACGAAAAATGCTGAGAGGGGGAGGGGGTGAATCAGTATTTTAAAAATTAATGCAGAGAAAAACAAATCTAAAGCACACTTGCAAACACAGAGAGGAGACACAAGCTTTTATCATGTGGAAAACCCAAGATGGGTTAAAAAACCACGACTCTACTTCTCAGCTGGGCAACAACCCTTTCTTACAAAGAGCTACAACTCTTACAAAAATTCTTTTGAAGAGGTTCCGACCTGTCTTGTAAGGCTACAACCTTAACTAGAGAAAATTTGAACAAAATGAGACCTAGTGAATTCTGTGTCTTCACTGAAATGTAAAGACTATAAAAGGACCAGAGTTTATCAAACTCTCAAAACACATGGATGCATTTAAGACTCCTCTCAATGCAGCTCCCCCATACCACTTTCTGTCATATTCTTCTAAAATCAAACATTCTCAAGGTAGCTGATCCAGTTCAGAAATATTTGCACTTCTTCTCGATCTCTGTTTCCCCTTTTTGAAGATTTAATGCTGTATGTCTTCACGGCATGTCGCTAGCTTCTTCTGAAACATGAAGAAAAATCTTGACAGTCAATCAATCTGTCATTTTAAAATGCCTCACAGTGAGTCCCTCTTCTGCTGTATCTTACTTTTTCAGATGTTTTCAATTACATTACAGTCTCCTTGATTATGCAGTATGTCAACTATGCTAGTTGCCTGTGTATTGCTTTCGTAGCGGTCTTGTTTCAATATTTTTTCACTTCCTGATATTCATGAGAAATTCGTGTCACACACAGACACTCTTATAGGCTCGCTGCAACCCCTCAGAATGCACTACCACACTAGTATACTTTTCAAAACTTACTGAAAATAATCTTTTCAGTCTTTCCGTGTAGGCTCACCCCCAAAAATATATTTTTTAGCCATAGACTTGTGCGTCTTCAGTCTCAAAAAAAAACTTCTTTCAACCTATATCAACTCTTATTAATTCATGGACTCTCTGTGCTACAGTCTTCACTAAAAAAAAACTCTATATTTTCGAGCCGTTTTTAATGGCCCGTTTTTTTCAAAAACGTCCCAACGACACAGGCTGATCAACAAGTGGGAGTGCTGCGATTTTTTCAAACTGCTCTCACGTAATCTGCTTCAAAAAACTGGGCTCGATTCACTTTTGTTTTCACATACAGCCCGTTTATCCGCATCACACCAAAATGCTTCTAATCATTTTACAGCTCCTGCATTTTTAATAACATTAACTTGAATGCCTGAATATTCGTATTTTGTGACTGAATATCCGATATTAAATATATGCAATAGGCACAGCTCAATGGGAGTTGTTTGATCCTTTTGATACGAAAAAGAACTCCTGACATTCACGACACCCGTCCAAACTCTCTACCTTCGTTTTTCTCAGTGCCCCTTCTTAGTCTCTTTCACGATGATTTTGAGAGATCACGTGAACCTCTGCAGTGTGCGTTACACACTCATCATATTGCAAAAAACATATCTTATGATAGTTTTTCTTTTTCACATATCCCATATATCATATTCTTCTAATGCATTTGTTTTATCGAGCTGTTTTTAATATACATCCAGCCTGTTTACAAAATGTTTTTTAATGGCACGACACTGCACAACAAATCCTGTTTTTACTGGGTCCATTCAGTGTGCTCATTACCTGAAGGTCTATAGTCGAAGACTACAACAGTCTACCCATCCGGACAACAGACGTTACTCTTGCAGCTGGCACGCTGTCATTTCTAAACACTCCATTTTGTTTGGGAATATATAAAAATAGGGAAACTCTGCAAGAGACAAATGTCGCATATGAAACAGAGACAGAGACTTACGCATGATGAACACTCACAATTTGCTGTGCCAAGTGTGAGGGAAAGAATTGGATATAAGCCACTAGAAGTCAATGACAAAAAAACACAACAATCTCCCCTTTTTTGTCATTGATGGTAAACCTGAAACAGGCTCGAACAAAAATCACATCTGAAGCAACTCCCCCTGAAAGCTAAACCAACTGAAACAAATCTGAACAATTTGCAAACCTGAACCAACTCCCCCACACAACTGAACGAATTGAAAACAACTCCCCCGAAGGATGTACTCCCCCTTTGTCATCAATGACCACTAAACTGGAATACAAATGCAGTTTGAAAGATATAGCAATTAAAAGCATCTGCTGAACACGAACCTTTCACTGAGGTGGAATAACACCAAGCTTGCTTCGAAGATACTCGAAACGATCTCGGGGTAGAGGTTTAGTAAACACATCTGCAACTTGTTCCTTCGAACAAACATAGTTCAGCTTAACAATGTTATTTGCAACTTGTTCCTTCAGATAGTGATACTTGATTGGAATGTGCTTGGTTCGAGAATGCATCACTGGATTTTTCAAAATGTCAATGGCGCTTGTGTTGTCACAAAGAGTACAAATAGGATCAGTAAATTCAAGCTTATAATCACACAAAGTGTTCTTCATCCAAATTACCTGAGTGCAACAAGAAATTGCTGCAACATATTCAGCCTTAGCGGTGGATAATGAAGTGCAAGACTCTTTCTTGCTAAGTCATGAAACCAAACAACCACCCAAAAAGAAAGCACATCCACTGGTACTTTTTTTGTCATCAACGGAGCCACCTCAATCTGCATTTGTATAGGCTATAAGAGAAAAATCAGAACTCTTTGTAAACTAAAGACCAAGATCAACTGTGCTTTTCAGATATTTAAAAATTCTCTTAACAGCTTGAATATGTGTTTGTTTTGGAGATGCTTGAAATCTAGCAACATATCCCACAGCTTGCATAATATCCAGTCTAGTGGCTGTCACAAACAGCAGATTCCCTACCATAGATCTATAAAAAGATTGATCAACTGATGGAGACACATCCTCCTTACTTAGCTTACATCAGGTTTCCATAGGAGTGCTAACGGGATTGCAATCTTCCATCTTAAATTTTCTTAAGTAACTCTCTAACATACTTAGCTTGGGAAATGAAAATACCTTTAGAGTATTGATTAATTTGCAGCCCAAGAAAGTACGTTACCTCACCCATCGTAGACATCTCGAACTCATTTTTCATACAAGTAGCAAATGCTTTAGACATATTGACACTGTCACTCCCAAAAATCAGATCATCCACATAAACAACAACAATGAGAATGCTGTTACCTTCCTCTTTAACATACAAGTTGCTGTCCACATATCCCTTTTTGAAGCTTTGCTGCTGCAAGTAATTATCCAGCCTGTCATACCAAGCTCTAAGAGCTTGTTTGAGTCCGTATAATGCCTTTTTTAGCTTGCACACAGTCTACATTGTTAGAAATCAGGCCTTCCGGTTGTTCAACATAAATTTCTTCAACTAAATCTCCATTTAAGAAGGTAGATTTAACATCCATTTGGAAAACTTTAAAGCCTTTGAAAGAAGCAAATGCAAGAAATATTTTGATTGTTTCTAACCTTGCAACTGGGTGCAAAGGTTTCACTAAAGTCCACACCTTCAATTTGAGAATAACCTTTGCAAACTAAACGAGCTTTGTTTCAAATTATCTTACCATCTTCATTTACCTTATTTCAGAATACCCATTTTGTACCTATCACATTCTTGTTGATGGGTCTTGGTACAAGCTCCCAAGTATTGCTCTTTTTAATTTGGTCTAATTCCTCTTTCATAGCAGCCGCCCAATGTTCATCTACAACTGCCTCTTCAAAACACTTAGGCTCAATCATGGAAATAAGTGAGAAATCATCATCCTCAAAATAGTTAACATTTTTCTTAGCATTTCTAGTCTTCCTTTCCCTATAACCTGATCAATAGGATGATTCTTTTGCACAAATTTAGGAGTTTTGAAATTAGAAGCATCATGATCATCTTGAGAATCATTTCCGGAATTATCATGTAAATTTTCAGCATCGTTAGAAGTAGGAACTGTTTCTTCATGAGCAAATTGTACTTTACCTTTGTCATTCTTACCACTCTTGCTAGCTGTTCCAGATTGAACATGTGGAGGAGAAGAGGGTACAGCAGTGCTGGTTTGAGTTTTGGAAGATGCCACAGTGCTGGTTTGACTTTTACTTTCTTCAGGGTTGTCATCATTCTCATCAAATTGATTAGTAATCTCATGAATCTTAACATTTGCACTCTCCGCTAATTTATGTAGCCTTTTATTGTAGCATTTGAATGCTTTACTTTTAGAGGAATAGCCAAGAAAAATTCCCTTATTAGCTCTAGATTCAAACTTACCCAAATTATCTTCATCTCTCCTAACGTAGCATGGACTCCCAAAAATTTTAAAGTACTTAACAGTAGCTGGTTTACCTTTCCAGAGTTCATAAGGAGTCTTCTTAAGCTTGGGTCTAAACAATGTTCTATTCTGAATATAAGCTGCTGTGTGGACAACCTCTTTCCAAAATATATCTTTCACCTTTCTTTCATTCATCATACAACATGCCATTTCTTGAACGGTTCTGTTTTTCCTTTCCACAACACCATTTTGTTGTGGTGTTCTTGGGGCTGAAACCTGTTTCTTGATACCATGTTGCTCACAAAACTTGACAAACTCATTAGAAGTGAATTCTCCCCCATTATCAGAACGCAAGCATTTGATTTTCATGTCCATTTCATTTTCAACCAGACATTTAAAAATCTTAAACTTCTCTAAGGCTTCTGATTTTTCCTTTAGGAGTGTAACCGATGTCATGTGAGTAAAGTCATCAATAAGGAGCATAAAGTATTTCTCACCTTGAAGACTTGCTGCCCTTGTTGGTCCACAAAGATCCGTATGGATAAGCTCAAGTGGCCTATTGCTGAATTCATTTTTTGGTTTGAAGGAAGCTCTAGTTTGTTTGCTCTCTTGACAAGTTTTGCAAACAACATCAGCTGGTTTCTCTAACATTGGCATATCTCTAACAACTTCCTTTTTGCTGATCTTGATAAGATTGTCAAAATTTACATGCCCAAAACGCTTGTGCCAAAGCGAAACATCCTCTATCTTGCTCAAACAACATGTCTCATCATTAGAATCATCAAGAATGTAGAGATTATTAGCTGCTCTAGTAGCTTTAGCTATGACATCAATTCTCTTTTTAATAGAGCAAACATTAGAGTTAAAACTGAGATCATACCCTTGATCACATAGTTGGCTTACACTTAACAAATTGTGTTTCAACCCTTCTACATAAAGAACATTCTCAACAATAGTTTCATCATTATTAAGTAAGACTGTACCTATACCAGCAACCTTTGCAGAAGAGCTACCAACAAATCTAACTTTATCACCTTTCATTTTTTTGAGAGAGTGAAACTTACTCAAGTCACCTGTCATATGTCGGGAGCAGCCACTTTCAACATACCATATATTCTTCTCACTGCTAGCTAGAAAGACTGTTTGAACAACAAGAGCTTTAAGAAGAGTCTCTTGAACTTTTCTTCTCCAAACCTTAGTCACTTTAGTTCTTCTTTTAGGTTCAACATTATAAAACAAATCTGCACTATAGCTGTTACAAAATCTAGATGTATGGCCAAAATTATTATAGCTGTAGCAAATCAAGTTGTACTTCCTAAAAACATTTTTTTCATGCTGATAATAATTCTTGTAGGGAGCAGCTCTACAATCAGCAGCTTTATGTCCAAAGTAATTATATGCAAAACAATAGCCATAGAAAAAAGGTTTGTTTACCTTGTTAGGAGTAGGGTGACTACTTTGCGGTGGTGAAGAGTTTAGATCAGATTGCATGCCAACACCTCTTTTATCTTTGGTGGGTCTTTGAGAGCTAAGAACATCATCTAATGTAACTTTACCACTGCTGAAAGACAGTTCTTCACTTGAGAGCATAAATGTTTTACCAATGTTTTTAAGAGAAACAATTTAAGCTTCCAACTTGGCAATGTTTTCTTCCTTTATTTGAATTTGATTTTCCAAATCCTCACGAATCTTTTTGGCCTCCTCTTTCAGAATTTTAATATCAACAAGCTGAGTTTCAGCCTCTTTAAGAGATGTAGCAATCTTCAACTTTTCAGCACTTTCAACTTGTAGAAGATCCACAAGACTTAGATTTTTCTTTTTCAGTTTCTTAATCTCAGAAAGAGCTGAAATCAATTCAAGTTCAAGGTCTACTTCATCATCTTCATCATCTCCAATTTCTTCAGAACTCTCATCATCAATAGCCACATCATCAATAGCCATGAACATGACTTAACTTATCCTAGAATTGCTTTCGCTGCTTGAAGAATCATTGCTGTCATTTTTAGAAAACAACACCTTCTTGCCTTTTTCAGATTTCCAATTCTTCTTGGCAAACCTTCTGGATTTCCGGTGCTGGAATTTTTTTTCATCATCGCTGTCCTCTTCTTTATCAACCGGACACTTAGAGGCAAAGTGACCAAGCTTTCCGCAGTTGAAGCATTTCAGACCAGACTTACCTTTGTTTTTGTTAAAGCCTTTTTTCAGCGTTCTAATGAGGTAAGCTATTTCCTCATTGGAGTCCCCATCCGAGGCTTCACTTAGATTATTCTCTTTGTCTTTGCTTCTCTTAGAAGCCTTGAATGCAGATTTAGTTTTAGAAGGCCCTTCAATTGTAGTCCTCATTTCATATGCAATTAAGATACCATGTAGTTTGTCAACAATTAGAGTGTCTAAATCTGACATTTCTTCAACAACAGAGACTTTAGCATCAAGTCTCATGGGAAGAGAACGAAGAATTTTCTGAACCATAGTTTTCTCTTCAACATTTTCACCCAGACCTGTTAAAGCGTTGACAACTTCATCAACACGAAGAAAATATGCAACAATGTTCTCACTGTCCTTCATTCGAAGACCATAAAAAACAACCCAGTGAGTTTGAACTTTAGCCTTTTTGACAATTTATCCCAAATCTCTTTTGCGGTAGCACAGTGCATGACCTTTACAAATTCAACTTCAGTTAGACCACATAAAATTGCATTCATGGTCTTGGCATTATTCTCAAATTCCTTTTTACCATCGGCATCTGCAGGAGGAGTAGCAGGGATAGTATAGCCATTTACAAGACTGAGATAGACATGACAGCCAAGAGACATGATGTAAGTATTCATGCGAACACTCCAGAATGCAAAGTTGTTCCCATCGAAGAGGGGAGCACGGTTTTTAGCAAGATCTTCTAAGGCACTCATGATGGGCACAAGGATCGAACTCTCAAGCTTTTAAGCACGGGAAGAGAGTGACTGGCTCTGATACCAATTGAAAAACGAAATGTTGAGAGGGGGAGGGGGTGAATTAGTATTTTAAAAATTAATGCAGAGAAAAACAAATCTAAAACACACTTGCAAACACAGAGAGGAGACACAAGCTTTTATCACGTGGAAAACCCAAGATGGGTTAAAAAACCACGGCTCTACTTCTCAGCTGGGCAACAACCCTTTCTTACAAAGAGCTACAACTCTTACAAAAATTCTTTTGAAGAGGTTCCGACCTGTCTTGTAAGGCTACAACCTTAACTAGAGAAAATTTGAACAAAATGAGACCCAATGAATTCTGTGTCTTCACTGAAATGTAAAGACTATAAAAGGACCAGAGTTTATCAAACTCTCAGAACACATGGATGCATTTAAGACTCCTCTCAATGCAGCCCCCCATACCACTTTCTGTCATATTCTTCTAAAATCAAACATTCTCAAGGTAGCTGATCCAGTTCAGAAATATTTGCACTTCTTCTCGATCTCTGTTTCCCCTTTTTGAAGACTTAATGCTGTATGTCTTCACAGCATGTCGCTAGCTTCTTCTGAAACATGAAGAAAAATCTTGACAGTCCGTCAATCTGTCATTTTAAAATGCCTCACAGTGAGTCCTCCTTCTGCTGTATCTTACTTTTTCAGATGTTTTCAATTACATTACAGTCTCCTTGATTATGCAGTATCTCAACTATGCTAGCTGCCTGTGTATTGCTTTCGTAGCGGTCTTGTTTCAATATTTTTTCACTTCCTGATATTCATGAGAAATTCGTGTCACACACAGACACTCTTACAGGCTCGCTGCAACCCCTCAGAACGCACTACCACACGAGTATACTTTTCAAAACTTACTGAAAATAATCTTTTCAGTCTTTCCGTGTAGGCTCACCGCCAAAAATATATTTTTAACCACAGACCTGTGCGTCTTCAGTCTCAAAAAAAAACTTCTTTCAACATATATCAACTCCTGTTAATTCATGGACTCCCCATGCTACAGTCTTCACTCAAAAAAAACTCTATATTTTTGAGCCGTTTTTGATGGCCTGTTTTTTTCAAAAACGTCCCAACTACACAGGCTAATTAACAAGTGGGAGTGCTGCGATTTTTTCAAACTGCCCGCACGTAATCTGCTTCAAAAAACTGGGCTTGATTCACTTTTGTTTTCACATACAGCCTGTTTTTCCGCATCACACCAAAATGCTTCTAATCAATTTACAGCTCCCGCATTTTTAAAAACATTAACTCGAATGCCTGAATATCCATATTTTGTGACTGAATATGTGATATTAAATATATGCAATAGGCACAGCTCAATGGGAGTTGTTCGATCCTTTTGATACGAAAAAGAAGAACTTCTGACATTCACGACAGCCGTCCAGACTCTCTACCTTCATTTTTCCCAGTGCCCCTTCTTAGTCTCTTTCACAATGATTTTGAGAGACCACGTGAACCTCTGCAGTGTGCGTTACACATTCAGCATACTGGAAAAAATGTATCTTATGATAGTTTTTCTTTTTCACATATCCCATATGTCATATTCTTCTAACGCGTTTGTTTTATCGAGCTGTTTTTAATATACATCCAGCCTGTTTACAAAACGTTTTTTAATGACATGACACTGCACAGCAAATCCCGTTTTTACTGGCTTCGTCCTGTATGCTCATTACCTGAAGGTCTACAGTCGAAGACTGCAGCAGTCTACCCATCCGGACAGCAGACGTTACTCCTGCTGCTGGCACACTGTCATTTCTAAACACTCCATTTTGTTTGGGAATATATAAAAAGAGGGAAACTCTGCAAGAGGCAAATGTCGCATATGAAAGAGACACAGAGACTTAGGCATGATGAACACTCACAATTTGCTGCGCCAAGTGTGAGGGAAAGAACTGGATATAAGCCACTAGAAGTCAATGACAAAAGAACACAACAGATACACCTTCCTCCTGCCCTTAAAAGAGAATAATAATAAAATTTTACATGCGTCAATGTGCAGAAAATTGCTTTATTCATAATACTTCGCAATCTTCTAATATCTAAGCCCACAACCACATGAAGGAATTCATTCCCTTGATAGGAAATTTATAGCCTTAACAAATTGTTGATCAAAGTGATTTCCAAAAGATGTGATGGCTGAAGGGGCATGAGATCAGTTGAGAAAATGCAGCAATTATTTTAGAGAAGACACCTCATTTGGGGAAGAGGTACGAGAGGTGTCTATAGTATTTGTTTTCTTTGAGGGCTATATAAGGAAGAACCTCATTTGGAGAAAAGGCATGGAAGAAGATCAGATTTGATATAAGTGATCTGCATTCTGCAAAAATAGCAGTTATGTGATCTAGCAAGTGCTATGGTATGTGATGTGATGCTTTTGTTTAATATATAATCTCTTGTACATTTTGATATAGTTAATAATGAAAATTGCTTATCTATTGAGATTCTCAATTTTTTTATCTGATCAATTTGTTCTCCTACAAACAATCATGTAGGGGTTAGTAAGAAACCATGATTGGGAGGGCAGAGATGGCTTCACCATCTAAATAGCCCATCCCATGTTGGATGGACAAGAGTTCCTGCTACTTGTGTGCCAAGGGGTGTTATATCACACCCTTGGGCTTAGCTGTGGCGAATATCCCGGTCACCGTATTGTACGTTTCTCTCCAATCCCTACGATGGCTTGTTATTGGAGGTGAAACTAAAGAATAGAAGCAATCATGTATGGTTTAGTAAGGAGACACAATTGGGAGGGTAGAGATGGGTTCCCCATCTAAGTAGACCACCCCATGTTGGATAGACAAGAGTTGCCACCACTTGTGGGCCAAGGAGTGTTATATCACACCTTTGGGCTTAGTTGTAGCGAATGTTCCGGGCACCCTATCGTGGTCTCCTCTTCAATCCCTACTATGGTTGATTATTGGAAATAAAGCTAGACAAAAGTATGTGATGTTCTTTAACTTAATTGCTTATTTACTTTAAATGACCAATTATTATATGATTTAATTATAGAATAACTTTTATAAAGGAATGATGTTGTGGAATTGTTACTTTGGGCAAAAATCAGGTATACCCCAATTTTGGGACATTAGAATCAATATCAAAGCATTAAACCTACCACCTTGTGGGATGAACTTATTTTAAGCACCATTCATTTAGGGTTAATTATCCTCTTCTTATGTAAATAAAAAATAAAATCAAATAGGCCATGTTGCGCTTCTATATGAGTATTTATGTGTATACTTCATGCCTTATCTGTATTTACTATTTATATGTATACTTTATGCCTTAGGTGTATTTATATATGCTTAAATATGCTTTATGTCTATTTATGTGTATACTTCATGCCTATGTGTATTTATGTGTATACTTCATGCCTTGGTTATGTTGTAGTCATGAACAAAAACATATCCTAGATCATATTTGCAACTTGAGATAATATCCGAGTAGCGTAGCAGAAGTGATTTGGTGATAGATTTTTATAAAACACAAAGATAGAAGTTGCAATGACTAAGCCATTTCTAATTAAAGATCATCATGAACATTCTCTCATTGATCATTACCTAAGGACAAGCAATCTTGGGAAGCATGGACTGTTATGCCCCGCCAAAAAAAGCCACCAGATTGCAGCCGATGAAAGTTATATCTCAGCAATAACTAGAAAACACAATTAATATTAAATCATGTTCTAGCCCTTAAGTATAACTCATACTAATTAAAATGAGATGCTTGCAATGCATAGAAGAAATGGCTCATAAATTTAAGAATTTATCGAAGGGCAAAGATTTAATTAAAGTTAAACTATCATTCTCCATGTGCAGTGATGAAGATTTGTATCCCTTGCAAGGACAACAGATTTAATGAAAGGATTTGACTCCTTTCTTGAAGATAGAAGAGGGAGGTCAAATCAATTAGATAGGTATCCAAGAAGCGATCTTTTACATAGGTAATTGGTAAATATTTAAATGAATTGATGAATGAACAAGACGCTCATTTATAATTTACAACGAGACGACGTTTCTATTATGAAACAATTGTTAGAATTATAAACATCCTAAAAAGTACAAGATTTACAATATTGACCATGAAATAAAATAGAAAGATATATACGGATATATTATTCTAATACCTCCCTTAATTGTCAATCTGTCTACGACACCAAGTAGACCCTTGAACTTAACAAACTTATCTGGATGTAGGGATTTGGTGAGAATATCTGTAGTTTGATCCATTGTAGGAACATACAGCAAATCCATGGATCCATCTTTAACCAGCTGGCGGATGAAGTGACAATGAAGCTCAATATGCTTGGTTTGCTCGTGAAAGACTGGATTTTTGGTGAGTTTGAGCACCCCTTGATTGTCATAGAAGAGGGGTGAAGGGCCTGCTTGAGACATTTGGATGTCTGAAAGCATCTGTCGAAGCCAAACCGCCTCACAAGCTACTTTGACTGTTCCCCGATATTCAACTTTTGTTGTGGAAAGAGATACAACCTGCTACTTTTTACTAGTCCAAGTGCTGGCACCTGTATCCGAATCTGTATACTTGATGATTTTGGGATCTTTGGTTTGTCCATAGAGGATACCAAAGTTTGAAGTGCTGACATAGCGTAGGGTGTGCTTTGCTTCATCCTAATGGTCTGAAGTAGGAGCTGTCATGAAGTGGGATATGTAACTCACTACATAGCTGAGATCAAGTCAAGTGGCGCCGAGATGATTAAACTGCCCACTAGTTGCCTGGATGCGAATTCGTTCTCAATTGGAGAACTAGATTTGGTTGACAACTTCAAGCCAAACTCCATAAGTGTAGACATAGGTTTACAGTCCTACTTTCTGAATTTGTCTAGCTGAGACTTGTCATATTTGGACTGAGAGATGAAGATGCCATGAGAGTGTTGCCAAACCTTAACACTTAGGCAGTAGTGTAGAAGCCCAAGGTCAGTCATGTCAAAAGATTGGCATAAGTTCTTGTTGATTCCTTGAATCAAAGATGCCGAACTGCCAGTGATGATTAGATCATCAACATATATAACCAGAAGGATGATGTCACTCTAAGTAGTCTTGACTTACAAATTTGAGTCAGGACTATTCTAGAAACCTTGATCTGTGAGGTATTTATCAATTTTCATGTGCCATGCCCTAGGAGCTTGTTTTAGGGCATAGAATGCTTTTACCAGTTTCAGGACCTAGTGTTCTTTGCCAATCCGAGGGGCTGTGTCATGTATACTTCTTCCTGTAATTCACCATTCAGGAAGGCACATTGAGCTACCATGGCTAGAACTAATTTGATGGTGCTCATCTTTGTTGTCAGAGCAAAGGTCTCCTTGTAATCAATTCCTTCATGTTGAGAGAAGCCTTTGGCAACGAGACGAGCCTTGTACTTATCCAAAGTACCTTTAGCCTTGTATTTGACCTTATAGACCCATTTGCACCCAATGGGTTTCTTCTCGGTGCGAAGATCTGACAAAACCCAAGTGTTATTCTATTGCAAGCTGTGGTGCTCAGTTTCCATAGGTTGTTCCCACTTAGGTATCCTTTTTGCCTTTGTGTATGTTTGAGGCTCATACACATTGTGAATGTTGGCTATGAGAGCAAAATTTACTGAATCAGAAGGTTTTCTCTTCTTCCGAGTAGTTCTACCCTTGATGAGCTCATCATCATGAAGATCGCCAATCATCTTAGTCTTGCATTTAGGCCGAAGAGTAGAAGTGCCAACATTAGATGCAGTAGGTGCAATAGGGTCAGATCAAACAGAAGATCAGATGAATCCTAAGGAAAAACAAGTGAAACAACTGCATGTCTATGTGATCCTACAGGAGAAGAAACATGTGGAGATGCAGGAATTGGAATAGTTGGGAGCCCTTCCATCAAGTTGACCTAATGAAAGATTTACACCCAAGTCTTGAGCCCTGAGAGGCTAATCCTTTGAATCCACAACTAGAGGAGAGAGCTGAAATGGCCCTCGTTCCCCATCAAAGACCACATTGTGATTGAAGATGACAATAGCTGTCTTAATGTCAATAAGATGCTAGGCCTTATGATTATCATTGTAGTCGGCGAGCATGAGTTTCTAACTCTTGGCATCCAACCTGGTTCGCTTAGCATCATGGGTCTAGATAAAAGCAATGGAACCAAATACTTTGAGATGATTGATTCTGGGATTACGGCCTGACCGGGCCTCTTCTAGAGTCTTCTTCTTGACAACCATTGTAGGAGAGTAGCTGAGAGGATAGATGACAATGTTGATTGCTTCAGCCCAAAATTTCTTTGGAACACTTGTGTTTAAGCATAGACCAGATCATTTCGGTGATCATGTGGTTTCTCTGCTCAACGACACCGTTTTGCTGAGGGGTGTAGGGTGTTGTTATTTGGTGCTTTATGCCATGCTCACAAAAATGGGAGAAGGCATAGGAATACAATTTTTCGCCATTGTCAGTTCTAAGAGTAACAATATGTTGACAAAAAGTAAAACATACTTGGACCTAGTAACATGAGTAGCCATAGGCCCACATAGATCAACATGGAACCAGTTGAAGTACCTTAGAAGCTCTCTAGGAGTTGCCATCCGAAAATGGAGTCCGTGCTGCTTTCTCGCCTTATATGCTCCGCAAACTCAGAGGTGCTGGGTTTGGATCTCTGGTAATCCAATGACAATATCTTCCCAAACAAGCTGAGAAAGATAGTGCACATTTAAGTGCCCATATCGCTGGTGCCAAAGTGTACTAATAGAGGAGTGCTTGGCTGCCATGCCTAGCTCTTGAGAATCACCAGAGTCATCGAGTCTATATAGACCATGATCCTTAAGACTCACGACAACAGAGACTGAGTCTCTTGATCAATGATACTGTATTGATGCAAATTGAAGATCACATCTAGTTGAGGAGAATGTCTCTGAATTTGACTGACTGAGAGAAGGTTGAGTTCCATTCCTAGAATATAGTACACATTGAGGAAAATCAGTTTCCTCCCTCTAGAGTGACATTGTATATTGTCTTTTCCGACAACAGTGTACTCTTCCCCTCCAAAAATAACTGAATCTGAGAACTGCTGAAAATCTATGAACCAATTTTGGTGATGAGTGAAGTGGCATGAGGCATCTGAATCAATATACCAGGTAGGGGATTTGACATGGCCTGTAGGTCTTTTAGCCATGAAGGCATAAAAGGCAGACTCACTATGCTCAGTGTGCTCCGCTGCATTTGCTTTAGGCTGTGGAACACTTTGCTTGGTCTGTGTAGCTGAGCATTTTCGACACTTCAACTTCATATGACCATACTTATGGCAGTAGTTGCACCAAATGTTCTTCTTCGAGCCTTCTGATGCCAGAGCAAAGTATGTCTGTTGGGAAGACTGAGAAGAGAGATAGTGGGTTGTGAAGGCGTGTTCTTTGGAAGATGAACTGGTACCACTGCTGAATCGTTGTTTCCAACGATCTTGCTATAAAAGCATTGTGCAAAGATTGGAAAATCTTACATCAACAGTGGTTGAAGCAATGTTGAGAGTCTCAACAAAGTGCTCATAATAAAATGGCAGACTTTTTAGGGTGATCACCACCATGTCTTCTTCCATTTTGCGTCCAATTGCTTCTAACTAATCTTGAATCTCCTTGATTTTATTGAGATGATCCTGTAGGGACACCTATTCAACCATCATGATCGTGAAGAGCATCTTCTTTAAGAAGAATGCTTGACTCTTATCAGAGGTTTCATGCAAACCTTTTAGATGGCTCCAAATTTCTACAACTGATTTTCCAGAAGGAACCTACGGTAGTTGATCATTAGTGACCGAAAATTTGATGAGCATAATAGCTTCCCGATTTTGCTCATCAAATTTATCTTGCTCCTTGCCTTCATCTTCAAGACGATCAGTCTTACCCAAAACAATTTTATCAAGACATCTACATTCAAAGATTGTCATCATATGCTGCTTCCATGTATTGTAGTTTCTGCTATTGAATTTCTGAATCTCAAGCAAAATATTCATCAGACTTACCATTACAAAAAATTGAGGTCAAAGGTGGTTGAATGAATGGCGGCATGAATATTGAGGCAGAATATGATCAATGTGTGAAAATCACGTATTAAACAAGACTAAGGTTGAAAACATGCACTGATTTCGAGATTGAACAGGAAATATCCAAAAAATTGCAATCAAAATTTGAATCCGAGTAAAATATCAAGAGGGTTTTGAAGAAACCCTAGTTGTCTAATTGGAAGGTGTCCAAATACTGTGAAAAATGGTGGAAATCAGATGCCCTGGCTGCAGAAGAAATATTAAGGGTTCAAAGAAACCCTAGGTGGTAGAAATAAGTCCTTTTTGCACCAAAGACAACCACAATAATTGTAAAAAATGGAAACAATCCCGTGATGAGCAACAAACTTCGTTTTGGACAAACTTCGTGGCGGTTGAGAAACCTCAAGAAAAGGGCTGCCAATAAAAAACTTCGTTTTGGACAAAACTTGACCACAAAGACGGTCGTTTGTCGTAGAACAATGCAGATAGAGGCCGCACGTGTATCATTGGCCAAGAAAAAATGGTGTCATGGGAACAAACACGGGCCGTTGGGTTCTGAAAAAATAGAAAACAAAAAACGACCATGCACAACAAATAAGACGACGTCTATTCCTGTAAAAATGGTGCCAAAAAACAATGCGAAATCCTAGCTTGCATAGCAGAACCATGCACGATCAAAACAGTTGTAGAAATGGCATCAATAGGGACATGAAACCCTACACGGGTTTTGAAAAACGAATTTCTGCAAAACCATCCAATATAATTTCAAAAATTTAGAGCAGATAATTTTAATTAAGAAATTATAAATTTTCGGAAAAAAATTAAAACGGTTTTGATACCATATTACACAGGTAATTGGTAAATATTTGAATGATTTAATGAATGAACAAGATGTTCATTTATAGTTTACAAAGAGACGATGTTTCTATTATGAAACAATCTTTAGAATTAAAAACATCCTAAAAAATATGGATATAAGGATATATACGGATATATTATTCTAATAGGATCATCATATGGAAAGAAACATTCGATCTATAATCAGAAAATGAGACCTAACTGAAATAATACATGTCATGCCCCTGCCATGATACATCTTCCCACCCTTAAAATGAATAATAATAAGAAAATTACCTATGCGTCATTGTGCAGAAAATTGCCTTATTCATAATACTTCGCAATTTTATAATATCTAAGCCCGCAACCACATAAAGGAATTCATTCCCTTATCAGCAAACTATAGTGTTAACAAATCGTTGAACAAAGTGATTTCTAAAAGATGAAATGGCTGAAAAGTCATGTGATCAATTTAGAAAAGACACCAATTATTTTAGAGGAGACACCTTGGGGAAGAGGCATGAGAGGTGTCCATCCCTCCTCTTTGAGGTCTATATAAGGAAGAACTATATTTTGAGAAAAGGCATGGAAGAAGATCAGATTGGATATAAGTGATCTGCATTTAGCAAAAATAGCAGTCATGTGATCTAGCAAGTGTTGTAGTATTTAATGTCATGATATTGTTTAATATATGATTTTTTATATATTTTGATATAGTTAATAACGAGAATTGCTAATCTATCTTGATTCTATTTATTTAATCTATTTATTCTCCTACAAACAATCATGTAGGGGTTAGTAAGAAAACATGATTAGGAAGGCAGAGATGGGTTCTCCATCTAACTAACCCACCTAATGTTGAATGGACAAGAGTTTGTGCCACTTGTGGGCTAAGAGGTGTTATGCCACACCCTTGGGGCTTAGGTGTATCAAATTTTCTGGACACCCTATCATGCTTTCCTCTCCAATCCCTATGATGATTGGTTGCTGGAAGTAAAATTGATGTATAGTAGCAATCATATATGGGTTAATAAGGAGATGATGTGGAGGGCAGAGATGGGTTCCCCATCTAAGTAGCCCACCCCATGTTCGATGGACAAGAGTTCCCACCACTTGTGGGCCAGGGGGTGTCATATCATGCCCTTAGTTCTTAGTTGCTGAAAATGTTCTGAGCACCCTATTGTGCTCTTCTTTCCAACCCCTACTATGGTTGATTGCTGGAAACAAAGCTATAGACTAAAGAATGTGATGTTATTTAACTTATTTTCTTATTTACTTTTCTAAAGATCAATAGATATTATATGATTTAATTATAGAATACTATTTGTAAACAAATGATGTTGTGGAGTTATTACTTTGGGCAAAAATCAAGTATAACCAGGCGACAAAGGGACGAAGGCATGCCAGCGCATGCCTTGAGTTCCCTTATGTGATGTTGGGTGACTAGCCCATACGATCTCACGATCTCGATGCTTCGCATCAATGGGCTTGTGATTTACTTAGTTGTCGTATAGTGTTCGTTTTAGCATTCAAATTTTTTTGTTGTTGGTGTTTTGTCCGTTATTTTTGGGCATTACATTCTGGTATCAGAGCAATTTGGGGACATTACAATTGGTATCAAAGCATTAATCCTGTCACCTTGCGGGACAAACCTACTTTAAACAACATTCAATTAGGGTTAACTATTCAACCCTCTTCTTAACTAAATAAAAAATAAAACCTTGTAGTAGAACATTGGTCATCTATGTGTATTTATTTGTATACTTCATGCCTTTGGTGTATTTATATATGCTTTAGGTCTATTTATGTGTGTACTTCACTCCTTTTGTGTATTTATGTGTATGCTTCATGCCTTGGTTTTGTGTATGGCTAAATCTGTAGCCTTTAGAGGCTAATCTTTATGACTCTTGATGTCAAAAGAGAGCTGAAAAGGCACAACTTCTTTATCAATCATCACATCCATGCTAAATGTCAAATGAATAGTGTTCACGTCAATCAACTTATAGGCTTTATGATTGTTACTATATTGGGTGAGCATTAATTTTTGACTCCTGGAGTGGAGTTTGGTTTTCTTGGCATCTCGAATTCAGATGTGTTTAGTAGAACCAAAAATCTTTGGATGGCTCACTCTGGGTTTCCTCCTAGACCGTGCTTCCTTTGGGGTCTTCTTGTTCAATGCTTTTATTGAAGAGTTGTTGAGAAGGTACATTGTAAATATAAAATGCCTTTGACCAAAATTTTTTGGGAACACTTTGGTTCTCTAACATGCATTGGGCCATCTTCTTAATTGTAGGGTTTGCCCTCTAAACAACCTCATTTTGTTGAGGAATTTAGGGTGTTATGAAGTGGCATTTGATACCATGGTTAGCATAGAAGTCAACAATTTTTTTTGAATAGAATCCAGCCCCATTATTAGAGCTAAGAGTGATTATTGAAGAACTAGACTCTTTTTGTACTAATGAGTTGAGCTTATGAAATTCTTGAACACTTTTGCTTTACTTTTAGGAAAAACACCCACATTTTCCTATTGTAATCATCTACAAACAAGAGAAAATACTTGGCACTAGTGATTGATGCTGCATTAATTGGTCCACGTACATTTGCATGAATGAGTTGAAGGACTTTTTGTGCTCTCCAAGCCCGTCCTTTTGAAAATGGAGATCTTTGCTACTTCCTTGCTTGACAAGCTTTGCAAGCACCCTTTGGATCTCAGGGTAAGCCTTGACCATATTCTATCAAGCCAACTGAGAGAGATAAGGAAAATTGAGATGCCCATAACATTGATGCCAAAGAGTACTAATAGTAGATGAACTCTTTACAGCCAATGGATGCTCTTGGACCTCTCCAGTGTCAACAAGCTGATACAAATCATGATCTTCTATGCCAAGTGCAATTGTTTTCTTGGATTGCTTGTCAACAATATGACATTTATTTGCGTTGAAATTGCCATCCAACTTGGGACAGTTGCACATAATCTTTATCACTCAGAGTTGATTGAGATCCGCTCTTGGTACACAATATACATTGAGGAAAATAAGATATTCCCCTGTAGAGTTTATTTGAACATTGCCTTTGCGGACAATTATACACTTCTCACTACCAATCTGAGCAAGCATTAGTGAACAATTCCTTCTTGTTTTGAAAAATGTCTAGATGCTTCAGAATTGTTATACCTCAAAGAAGACTTGGAGTAATGTATAGTCATTTGGCCGCAAGAGTGTAGAAGGCTGACTCCCCCTGCTCAAAATGCTCTGTGACATGAGCCCTTGATGAAGGTCCTCTCTGGTTGGATTTCTTTTCTACCAGCCTCTTTCTGCAGTGCTTCTTCATGTGTCCAAGTTTACCACAATAATGACATGTGATAGTCTTTAGATTCTCTGAAATATTTGTATTTAACTTTTCTTTTGAGGTCACTTACCTTTGCCCTTGTGCTTGGCTGTGAAGGCATGTTCTGTACTTGGCAGTTTGTCGAACAAATCATCAAACTGCAGCTTAACAATAGTAGACTTGATGTTGATTGTTTCTATGAAATACTCATAGGACAATGGTAAGATTTTCGACATTATAACCACCAAGTCTCCTTCCATCATGCGACCAATGGCAGCTAATTGATCATGAATGTCTGTGATCTTCATCAAATGATCTTGCAAGGGCATTTTGTCTTGCATCATGATTGCGACTTACATTCTTCAAGAAGGTGTCCCTGTTACTTTTTGTCATTGCTGTTTGTGGGTTTATATGTGTCAAGTGTTACGCCTCATTTGATCTCCCTGGCATGACACGTCTTGAACCTTCTTGTATGCCGATCAATCATGTTGGTCTTTTGTGCCAAATGCTAAAACATGTATCTTTATGCTGTCGGTTCTATACATGCTCTGTTTTGGTAGGACTCTCGAACTGCATTAGAGACGTGCTCTCAATACACATGCGCTGCCAAGTGGTTGTGTGTTGTCGACAGTTGTCAAGCTGGAGTTTGTCTGAATAATAACGTGCCGCATCTACCAAACTTATATATTTACGATCTGCAGTGTTTAATATGATGGGAGAGTCAGCATCCGAAAGAGTAACGGAGGTAGAGGGGAATAGACAGACGTGACTAAGCGAAAGGTTGGTCTCCGAAAAACATTCACAAACAGTCATGTGCGGATTACTAGAATAGGGGACACGGTGAACAAAATGTGTGCTGTGTGAAGATATTCATATACGCAAGCCATTTCTTTGTCATTTTCCAAAATACACGGCATCAGAGATATATCGGGCCAAAAACAGAATGCATTTTTTTCTTCACCGTGAACGCAAGTCAGTATATTCGATGAGTGACAGTCGGGTGTTATTATTTTTTAGCTTTGCGACATGGTGAAACGTTTTTTTAGACCATGATGTGATACCTGCTTCAAATCGATGGTGTGAGCTGATTTCGAACACCGATTACGGACTATCTAATTTTTTTTTGGGAATGTTTTTTTTCGGGTCGTATATGGAGTTGTGATAAAAAAAAAATACTAGTGAGATGAAAGAGAATAGGAATAACGGAAATGCAGATGGAGTCTGAACGTTTTTGTGGGGTGAAAAGAACGAGCGTTAGTAACGTAAGACAGATGCTGCAGTATAGATGAAAAAGAGATGTCCCGTGGTTTTGAATAGTGCACAGAGACGGAGTAAGAAGCTGCTGTTGCAGTTAACACACATTCACTGTTTAGCGGTTGGGGAAGATTGAAAAATTAATGGAATGTGTTTGAAGAAACTAATATACAGCACGTGTATGACAGCATGCATGATTTCTGTTAAACTTCGACAGTGTGTATAGAAGATGTGTGAAGAATGAAAAATGACATCGGCTTTTGAAAAGGGGATTGGTCTCTGATATTGATAAATAAGCTTCACAATATTATACACTGGTGTGTGAGGAGATCAATTTATATATATATACTCTGTGAAGAAAAAGGGAGCCGAGATTTAAAGGGGAGCTGTGTGCTTCTTTTGTAAAACGTATGGAGTCCTTCAAAGGGATGTGAGCAGACAGAACGCTCAACAGATTCAGGCAGATTTTCTGAATTCGTACACTATTTTTAAAAGGGGTTTTGAGACTGTGACAAGAAGCTAGAGCTGTGAAATCTAATAACTATCTCCTGTGTGAACAAGAGACAGACTGAAGGACATCAGCAGGCTTTGGCAAAGTTGTGTAGAGTAGCCTTAGCGGTATTGTTTTGAGAGTCTTTATATTCTTGTAAAGACATAGAACCAATTTTTGTAATGCATGTCTGATACTCATTCTGAGATAAGGTAGTTGCCTTTGGTAAAACAGGTTGTAGCCTGTGAGGAACTTTTGTTTGCAGAGTTGTAGCTCTCATTGAAAAGGGTTGTTGCCCTGTGGATTAGTAGAAGCCGTGGTTTTTTAACCCTGTTGGGTTTTCCACGTGATAAAAAATTTGTGTGTCTCTTGACTTCTTGATTCTATGTGTCTCTGCTTTAATTATCTTCATTGAAAAGTTAGAAACGCTGATTCACCCCCTCCCCCTCTTAGCATTTCTTCATTTCTCAATTGGTATCAGAGCCAGTCACTCTCTCCACGTGCTTAAAAGCTTGAGAGTTCAATCCTTGTGTCCAAAATGAGTGCCTTAGAAGGTCTAGCTACAAACCGAGCTCCACTCTTTGATGGAAATAACTTTGCATTTTGGAGTGTTCGTATGAAAACCTATATTATGTCTTTTGGCTGCGATGTGTACCTCAGTCTTGTGAATGGCTATAAAATCCCTGCTACTCCTCCTACAGATACTGATGACAAGAAGGAATTTGAGAACAATGCTAAGGCCATGAATGCAATTTTGTGTGGTCTAACTGAGGCTGAGTTTGTAAAGGTCATGCACTGCGAATCAGCTAAGGAAATTTGGGAGAAATTGCACAACGCATATCATGGTGATGACAAAGGCAGAAAGGCCAAAGTTCAAACTCACCGGGCTGTTTTTGGAGGTCTTCGAATGAAGGACAGCGAAAACATTGCTGCATATTTTCTGCGTGTTGACGAAGTTGTCAATGCTTTAAGAGGTTTAGGTGAAGATGTTGAAGAGAAGACTGTTGTTCAAAAGATTCTTCGATCTCTTCTTATGAGACTTGATGCTAAAGTCTCTGCAGTTGAAGAAATGTCTGATTTAGACAATCTAACGGTTGATAAGCTACATGGCATCTTGACAGCATATGAAATGAGGACTACGGTTGAAGGGTCTTCTAAAACTGAATATGCATTTAAGGCTTCTAAAAGAAGCAAGGACAAAGAGACAAGTCTAAGTGAAGGCTCGGATGAGGATTCAAATGAGGAACTAGCCTACCTTATTAGAAGACTGAAAAAAAGGATTTTTTAAAAAGGGAGGCAAGTCTGGTCTGAAATGTTTTAATTGCGGAAAGTTTGGTCACTTTGCCTCTAAGTGTCCATTTGATAAAGAAGAAGACAACAATGATGAAAATGATTTCTAATACCGAAAATCTAGAAAGTTTACGAAGAGAAATTGGAAGTCCGGAAAGGGTAAGAAGGTGCTGCTTTCAAAAAATGACAGCGATGACTCTTCAAGCAGCGAGAGTGATTCAAGGGTAAGTGAAGTTATGTTTATGGCCGTTGATGATATAGCTATTGATGATGCTAGTTCCGATGATATTGGAGATGTTGAAGATGATGAAGTTGACCTTGAGCTTGAATTGATCTCAGCTCTTTCTGAGATTAAAAAATTGAAAAAGAAAAATCTGAATCTTGTAGATCTTCAAGTAGAAAGTGCTGAAAAATTGAAGATTGCTACGTCTCTCAAAGAAGCTGAAACTCAGCTTATTGATATTAAAATTCAGAATGAGGAGGCCAAGAAGATTCGTGAAGACTTAGAAAATCAGATTGAAATGAAGGAAGAAAACATTGCTAAATTGGAAGCTGAAATTGTCACACTTAGAAACATTGGAAAAACATCTATGCTCTCAAGTGAAGAATTGTCTTTCATAAATGGTAAGGTCACATTGGATGAAGTTCTTGGCTCTCAAAGACCCATCAAAGATAGAAGAGGAGTTGGTTTGCAATCTGATCCAAACTCTTCATCACCGGATAATAATCAGCCCGCTCCTATCAAGGTAAACAAGCCCTTCTTCTATGACTATTGCTTTGCTTGTAATTATTTTGGACATAGGGCTGCTGAGTGTAGAGTTGTCCCCTACAAGAATTATTATCAGCATGAAAGAAATGGTTTTAGGAAGTATAATCTGATTTGTTATAGCTGCAATAGATTTGGACATACTTCTAGATTTTGTAACAACTCCTATGCAGATTCGTTTTATAATAGTGAGCCTAATAGAAGAGCTAAATTGACTAAGGTTTGGAGGAAAAAGGTTCAAGAGACTCCTCTCAAAGCTCTTGTTGTTCAAACAGCCTTTCTAGCTAGCATTGAAACAGACATTTGGTATGTTGATAGTGGCTGTTCCCGGCAAAAGCTTTAGAGAAGCTCAAGATTTAGAGAAGTTCAAGATTTTGAAGAGTCTAGTTGAAAATGAAATGGACATGAAGATCAAATGTTTACGTTTTGATAATGGGGGAGAATTTACCTCTAATGAGTTTATCAAATTTTGTGAGTTGCATGGTATTAAGAAACAGGTTTCAGCTCCTAGGACTCCACAACAAAATGGTGTTGTGGAAAGGAAAAATAGAACAGTCCAAGAGATGGCACGTTGCATGATGAATGAGAGAAAGGTAAAAGATGTGTTTTGGAGAGAGGCTGTCCACACAACAGTTTATATTCAGAATAGAACTTTGTTGAGACCAAAGCTCAAAAAGACTCCTTATGAATTGTGGAAAGGTAAACCAACAACAGTCAAGTATTTTAAAATTTTTGGGAGTCCATGTTACATTAGAAGAGATGAAGATAATTTGGGTAAGTTTGAATCTAGAGTTGATGAAGGCATCTTTCTTGGTTATTCTTCTAAGAGTAAGGCATACAAATGCTACAATAAGAGGTTGCATAAATTGGTTGAAAGTGCAAATGTTAAGGTTCATGAAGTTACTAATCAAGTTGATAAGAATGATGACAGCCCCAAAGAAAGTGAAGCTCAAACCAGCACTGTGGTGGCTCCTAAAATTAAATCCTGCACTGCTGTACCCTCTTCTCCTCCACACGTTCATGTTGGATCAACTAGCAAGAGTGGTGAGAATGATCAAGGTAAAGTGCAATCCGCTCATCAAGAATCAATTCCTATCTTTATCGATGTTGAAAATCTACATGAGAATTCTAGAAATGACTCTCAAGATGAACATGATGTTTCTACATTTAAAACTCTTTCAAAGTTTGTGCAAAAGAATCATCTTGTTGATCAGGTTATAGGTGAAAGGCAAACTAGAAATGCTAGGAAAAATGTCAATTACTTTGAGGGTGATGATTTCTCACTTATCTTTTTGATTGAGTCTAAGTGTTTTGAAGAAGCAACGGTAGATAAACATTGGGTGGCTGCCATGAAAAAGGAGTTGGATCAAATAAAAAAGAGCAATACTTGGGAACTTGTTCCAAGACTTCTCAACAAGAACGTGATTGGTATAAAATGGGTCTTCCGGAATAAGGTAAATGAAGATGGTAAGATAATTCGAAACAAGGCACGTTTGGTTTGTAAAGGCTATTCTCAGATTGAAGGTGTGGACTTTAGTGAAACCTTTGCACCAGTTGCAAGGTTAGAGGCAATCAGAATTTTTCTTGCGTTTGCTTCTTTCAAAGGTTTTAAAGTTTTTCAAATGGATGTTAAATCAGCTTTCTTAAATGGTGATCTAGTTGAAGAGATTTATGTTGAACAACCGGAAGGTCTGATTTCTGAAAATATTGACTATGTATGCAAGCTGAAAAAGACATTATACGGACTAAAACAAGCTCCTAGAGCTTGGTATGATAGGCTGGATTGTTATTTGCAGCAGCAGGGCTTCAAGAAAGGATATGTGGACAGCAACTTGTATGTTAAGGAGGAAGGTAACAACATTCTTATTGTTGTTTACGTAGATGGTCTGATTTTTGGAAGTGATTGTGTCAAGATGTCCAAGACATTTGCTGCGTGTATGAAAAATGAGTTCGAGATGTCTATGATGGGTGAGTTAACATATTTTCTTGGGCTGCAAATTAATCAGTCTTCTAGAGGCATTTTTATTTCCCAAGCCAAATATGTTAGGGAGTTGCTTAAAAGATTTAAAATGGAAGATAGTAATCCGGGTAGCACTCCTATGGAAACCGGTTGCAAATTGAGTAAGGAAGATGTGTCTCCTTCTGTTGATCAGTCTTTTTATAGGTCTATGGTAGGGAGTTTGCTGTTTGTGACAGCCATTAGACCGGATATCATGCAGGCTGTTGGATATGTAGCCAGATTTCAAGCTTCTCCTAAACAAACACATGTTTTAGTAGTTAAATTTTTTTTTAAATATCTGAAAGGTACAGTGGATTTTGGTTTTTGGTTTCCAAAAAGTTCTGATTTTCTCTTAACAGCATATACAGATGCAGATTGGGGAGGTTCAGTGGATGATAAGAAGAGTACTAGCAGGTGTGCCTTCTTTCTAGGTGGTTGTTTGGTTTCATGGCTAAGCAAGAAACAGTCTTGCACTTCACTATCCACTGCTGAAGCTGAATACGTTGCAGCAGTTTCATGTTGTACTCAGGTAATTTGGATGAAGAATACGTTACATGATTATAAGCTTGTGTTTACTGATCCTATTTGTATTTTCTGTGCAACACAAGTGCCATAGACATTTCGAAGAATCCGGTGATGCATTCTCGCACGAAGCATATTCTAATTAAGTATCACTATTTGAAGGAGCAGGTTGCAAACAATGTTGTTAAGCTGAATTATGTTTGTACTCAGGAGTAGATTGCAGATGTGTTCACAAAACCTCTACCCCGGGATCGCTTCGAGTATCTTCGAAGCAAGCTTGGTGTTATTCCACCTCAATGAAAGGTTTGGCTCCAGCACTTCATTGCTATATCTTTCGGATTATTGTTGTGTCTCAGTTTCATGGTCATTGATGACAAAGGGGGAGTAGAGCTTAAGGGGGAGATTTGTTTAGTTTTAGCACATGTGTTTTTAGATGGATCGTTTTATGGGGGAGTTGTTTCAGATTTGGCAATGGTGCTGTTTTGGCTTAGTTGCTCGAGTTGTTTCAAGTTTGCCATCAATGACAAAAAGGGGGAGATTGTTACTTTTTGTCATTGCTGTTTGTGGGTTTATATGTGTCAAGTGTTACGCCTCATTTGATCTCCCTGGCATGACACGTCTTGAACCTCCTTGTATCCCGATCAATCATGTTGGTCTTTTGTGCCAAATGCTAAAACATGTATCTTTATGCTGTCGGTTCTATACATGCTCTGTTTTGGTAGGACTCTCGAACTGCATTAGAGACATGCTCTCAATACACATGCAGTGCCAAGTGGTTGTGTGTTGTCGATAGTTGTCAAGCTGGAGTTTGTCTGAATAATAACGTGCCGCATCTACCAAACTTGTATATTTACGACCTGCAGTGTTTAATATGATGGGAGAGTCAGCATCCGAAAGAGTAACAGAAGTAGAGGGGAACAGACAGATGTGACTAAGCGAAAGGTTGGTCTCCGAAAAACATTCACAAACAGTCATGTGCGGATTAATAGAATAGGAGACACGGTGAACAAAATGCGTGCTGTGTGAAGATATTCATATACGCAAGCCATTTCTTTGTCATTTTCCAAAATACACGGCATCAGAGATATATCGGGCCAAAAACAGAATGCATTTTTTTCTTCACCGTGAACACAAGTCAGTATATTCGATGAGTGACAGTCGGGTGTTATTATTTTTTAGCTCTGTGACATGGTGAAACGTTTTTCGGACCATGATGTGATACCTGCTTCAAATCGATGGTGTGAGCCGATTTTGAACACCGATTACGGACTATCTAATTTTTTTTTGGGAATGTTTTTTTTCGGGTCGTATATGGAGTTGTGATAAAAAAAAAAATACTAGTGAGATGAAAGAGAACAGGAATAACGAAAATGCAGATGGAGTCTGAACGTTTTTGTGGGGTGAAAAGAACCAGCGTTAGTAACGTAAGATAGATGTTGCAGTATAGATGAAAAAGAGATGTCCCGTGGTTTTGAATAGTGCACAGAGACAGGGAGTAAGAAGCTGCTGTTTCAGTTAACACAAATATTCACTGTGTAGCGGTTGGGGAAGATTGAAAAATTAATGGAATGTGTTTGAAGAAACTAATATACAGCACGCGTATGACAACATGCATGATTTCTGTTAAACTTCGACAGTGTGTATAGAAGATGTGTGAAGAACGAAAAATGACATCGGCTTTTGAAAAGGGGATTGGTCTCTGATATTGATAAATAAGTTTCACAATATTATACACTGGTGTGTGAGGAGATCAATTTATATATATATACTCTGTGAAGAAAAAGGGAGTCGAGATTTAAAGGGGAGCTGTGTGCTTCTTTTGGAAAACGTATGGAGTCCTTCAAAGGGATGTGAGCAGATAGAACGCTCAATAGATTCAGGCAGATTTTTTGAATTCGTACACTATTTTTAAAAGGGGTTTTGAGACTATGTGACTAGAAGCTAGAGCTGTGAAATGTAATAACTATCTCCTGTGTGAACAAGAGACAGACTGAAGGACATCAGTAGGCTTTGGCAAAGTTGTGTAGAGTAGCCTTAGCGGTATTGTTTTGAGAGTCTTTATATTCTTGTAAAGACATAGAACCAATTTTTGTAATGCATGTTTGATACTCATTCTGAGATAAGGTAGTTGCCTTTGGTAAAACAGGTTGTAGCCTGTAAGGAACTTTTGTTTGCAGAGTTGTAGCTCTCATTGAAAAGGTTGTTGCCTTGTGGATTAGTAGAAGCCGTGGTTTTTTAACCCTGTTGGGTTTTCCACGTGATAAAAAATCTGTGTGTCTCTTGACTTCTTGATTGTGTGTGTCTCTGCTTTAATTATCTTCATTGAAAAGTTAAAAATGCTGATTCACCCCCTCCCCCTCTTAGCATTTCTTCATTTCTCAGTCCCTCCCTTTATCTAATGTCTCATGCAGGGCTTAGAGGTTTTTCCAAATCACCTTAGAAGATTTTCTTGAAGGAATATCCTGAAGCTTTTCATCTATGCCTGATAATTTAATGAGTATAATGGCTTCATGATATGCTCGTTGAACTTGTCTTGATCTTTACATGCAACTATTGGGGAGGTCTTAGTCCCTAGGACGATTTGATCAAGGCACTAGTATTTGAAGATAATGTGGATCCTCTATTTCCTGGTGTTGTAACATGATGTTAGTCAATGGAGCCCATCCCTCTACAATCGTTATTAATTGAAAGTGAGAACCTCACTATTTCAAAAATAACTGAAATTTTTAGGATTTTTTTCCTACAAAACATGAACGAGTAAAATGCTAAAACAAACTTCAATTATAAATTTTGGAAAAGTCATGCCCTAGTTGGTGCACACCTTAGGCATCATTAAATACACAACTTTATGCAAAAATTTATTGTAAAAATAGAGCAGAATAAAAACAACAAAAACCCTAGCTGATAAAAAAGACCCACAATTTTTCACAAAAATCACCAAAAATCAGCAAACTATCACCGCCAAATCCTAGTTGATGGAGAAAAGTCCACAATTCTGAAGGAAAATTGCCAAAAATGTCAATTGCATTGTAGGTGAAGGAAATTTTAAAAAAACCCTTCCAATTGTTGAAAAAAAAGCCCTCTCTATTGCGGCTTGCAAAAAAACAACACTCATCTTTGGTTAGCTATATGAGTGCTGCCCTATTGAGAACCAAATAGGGCTGCAAAGGCAAAAGCATGAAGCAACAATTTACTTGGTACATTATGTGTTCTAGGAGTTGTGAAATAGAAAAATAGCTATCCACTTTTTGGCTGGAAAGCCCGCCATTAAAAAACCCTAGACACCAGGTTTTTGTATTAGAAGGTTATGTGTATTCTACGATAGCAAGCTATTCATGCTCTAATACAAAGTGAGTTAATGAATGTAGATGCTGTAGATATTGCATGCAACCTTTGCTGAGTTCAAAGTCAATACATTACTGCAAGTGGGAAGTACACATATCTTAGCCAACATACTAGCTAGTAATCGAGACACTATTGTTCAGTTAGGTGTGTTAGACATCTTGCATTTGTAATGCCCCCTTTCTAGGCAACAAGAGATGAGTAGAGGGTTGACCTATCATTTGAGTTCCCGTAGGTCATTGATATGGTTAGGGGACTCATTTTGAGAGTCATGGAGCTTTGCAAGGGCTTTGTGAGTCGTTTTGGACTTTCAGACGGTAGCTCCTACATTTTAGGGAGGTCCCCTATTTTGAAGGAGAACTAGAAGTTGACTAGTTGACCACTTGGGGGACGATGGAGCAGAGCACGATTCCTTTTGAGCAGTTTTAGGTGTTTGGAGACAGGTTCCTACTTTTAAGGGCAGATCCCTACTTTTTAGGAGGAACTACAACTTGGCTTGCAGGACTTGGGAATCATCAATGATCATAGGGTTTCAGTCAGAATTCAGTTTTGAGTCCAAATTTACATTTTATGAATAAGTCAAGAAATATTTTAATATTTCATAAGTTGGTATTGAATAAATTAATATTAAAGTGATTTTATAAAGTCAATTTATAATATAATAAGTTTTAATAAAATATGGCCCCATTCCCTAGGCGTATGGACATAAGTTGTTTTAAATAAAAGGGGGACCAATATGTTGATGTTTTGTAGCTTTAGTCGGATAAACACTATGAGTCAATGCTAGTAAAGATATGTATATAATATTTAGTATATATTAGATGTATATATATACTTATATATATATATATATATATATATTATCATTGTGTAAATATTAAAGAAATTAATATAATACTCAAGAGATATTATATATATATGTGTGTGTGTGTGTATATATGTATATTCATAATTGTCATTATATTAATTACATAATAATGAATAGACATGTCCCATGGAGGGACATGTCCCTTCTTGGCTCATTCTCCATATAAATGAAAGAGATTGTTGCATTTGGAAAATACATACAATTAGATAGTGCTATTACATTGCAATGATCCTAAATCCTTAACATGGTATCAGAGCCAAGTTGCAAATGTAAGAGAGTAGTTTGTTGATGGTGAATGTGCGATTGTCTCAGAAAATACAGTCTCAGTATGAGGACCATATCTCACACATTTACCGTTGGATTTTGCGGAATTTCAGATATGTTGGTGATAAACAAATTTAGAAGAAGCTCACCGAGCGATTGGAGAGAAAATATCAGGTTCAAAAGTTATAACCGATTGTGTATGGGTCTATGCAAAAATCTGTAAAATAGCGAGGTTCCTTCTTTAAAAGCCTAACCGCTTGAAAGGAGATCCAATCATATTGAAGGTTGTCATAGTGTATAGAACCTTTGGATATTCAAGAGAGGTCATGTGAAGAATTATGGATGAAAGCACAAGAAAATTGCATTCAAGGGAGAAAGAACTTAATGGTTTCAAATGAATTGATGATTGAGATTAGATGTAGAGGGAGTCTGACATTTCAAAAGAAGACAAGAGGTTGATACAAGAACTTGAGCTTCAGAGGGAGCAAATAGAGGATATGGTTAAACCAACTTTTTGTAATCTTGTTCGTATTGATTCAGAGGGAGTAGTCCATACTAAGATGGATTCTCTAGTGATCAAGGAACTATAGTAGTCAGAGGACTAGGAATCATGAATGGCTTTTGGGCCCTGTGTAAATCATGAGGAAGTGACGACTTCCAAATGATTATCACTTGTATTTGTTAAAGTTATTGAAAGGTGAAAATCTTACAATAGCTTGATCTTCTATCATGATAGACATCTTATGATGGCTGAAACAGATAATGATAGATGATATTTTGCATGGTGGATTGAGTTCCTTAAACAGGGCATGATCTTCTATCATGATAGACATCTTATGATGGCTGAAATAGATCATGATAGATGATATCTTGCAAGGTGGATTGAGTTCCTTAAACAAGCCATGATCTTCTATTATGATAAACATCTTATGATGGCTGAAATAGATCATGATAGATAATAGGAATGTTCCTATGGTAAG
Organism: Chamaecyparis obtusa; assembly: GCA_027943335.1. Lineage (NCBI taxonomy): Eukaryota > Viridiplantae > Streptophyta > Pinopsida > Cupressales > Cupressaceae > Chamaecyparis > Chamaecyparis obtusa. The sequence goes on from BSBK01000164.1 coordinate 2,295,171, forward strand.
TGCACATTACCTATGGACATTTTTGAGTCCTTGGTGGACATCATGAGACTTGATGTTGGTAGGCCATTACTCTGAGCACTTGGTGAATATCATGCGACTTGATATTCTGTAGGCCAATGCTCCCGATATCATGAGATGATATCTTTATGAACTTTTGAGTACTTGGTGGACATCATGAGACTTGATGTTGGTAGGCCATTACTCTGAGCACTTGGTGAATATCATGCGACTTGATATTCTGTAGGCCAATGCTCCCGATATCATGAGATGATATCTTTATGAACTTTTGAGTACTTGGTGGACATCATGAGACTTGATGTTGGTAGGCCATTACTCTGAGCACTTGGTGAATATCATGTGACTTGATATTTTGCAGGCCAATGCTCCCAATATCATGAGATGACATATTTATAAACTTTTGAATACTTGGTGGACATCATGAGACTTGATGTTGGTAGGCCATTACTCTGAGCACTTGGTGAATATCATGTGACTTGATATTCTGCAGGCCAATGCTCCAGGTATCATGAGATGATATCTTTATAAACTTTTGAGTACTTGGTGGACATCATGAAACTTGATGTTGGTAGACCATTACTCTGAGCACTTGGTAAATATCACGAGACTTGATATTCTGTGGCCAATGCTCTCAATATCATGAGATGATATTCTTATGAATCTATGAGTTATGGTGAATATCACGAGACTTGATATTCCTAGTCAGACCATATCTCTGATATCATGGTAACTGCTATCTTTTGATCCTAATCATGTGTTTAATCTTCACTGGCTGATAAACACTATGAGTCAATACTAGTGAAGATTTGTATATATATATATATTTAGTATATATTAGATGTATATATATACTTTTATATATATATTATCATTATATAAATATTATAAAAGTTAATATAATACTCAAGAGATATTATATATATATATATATATGTGTGTGTGTGTATATATTCATAATTGTCATTATATTAATTACATAATAATGAATACAAGGGACATGTCTCTTCTTGGCTCATTCTCAATATAAATGAAAGAGATTGTTGAATTTGGAAAATACATACAATCAGATAGTGCTATTACATTTGCAATGATCCTAAATCCTTAACATGGTATCAGAGCCAAGTTGCAAATGTAAGAGAGTAGTTTGTTGATGGTGAATGTGTGACTGTCTCAGAAAATACAGTCTCAGTACGAGGACCATATCTCACAAATGCACTGTTGGATTTTGCTGAATTTCGGATATGTTGGTGATAAACAAATTTCAAAAAAGCTTACCAGAGCGATTGGAGAGAAAATATTAGGTTCAAAAGTTATGACCGACTGTGTATGGGTCTATGCAAAAATCTGTAAAAGAGCAAGGTTCCTTCTTTAAAAGCCTAACCGCTTGAAGGGAGATCCGATCATATTGAAGGTTGTCATAGTGTATAGAACCTTTGGATATTCAAGAGAGGTCATGTGAAGAATTATGGATGAAAGCACAAGAAAATTGCATTCAAGGGAGAAAGAACTTAATGGTTTCAAATGAATTGATGATTGAGATCAGATGCAGAGGGAGTCTGGCATTTCAAAAGAAGACGAGAAGAATTTGAGCTTCAGAGGGAGTAGATAGAGGATATGGTTAAATCAACTTTTGATAATCTTGTTCGTATTGATTCAGAGGGAGTAGTCCATACTGAGATGGATTCTCTAGTGATCAAGGAACAATAATAGTCAGAGGACGAGGAATCATGAATGGCTTTTGGGCTCTGTGTAAATCATGAGAAAGTGACGACTTCCAAATGATTATCACTTGTATTTGTTAAAGTTATTGAAAGGTGAAAATCTTACAATAACTTGATCTTCTATCATGATGGCTGAAACAGATCATGATAGATGATATCTTGCATGGTGGATTGAGTTCCTTAAACAGGCCATGATCTTCTATCATGATAGACATCTTATGATGGCTGAAACAGATCATGATAGATGATAGTAATGTTCCTATGGTAAGTGCACATTACCTACGTACATTTTTTGAGTACTTGGTGGACATCATGAGACTTGATGTTGGTAGGCCATTACTCTGAGCACTTGGTGAATATCATGCGACTTGATATTCTGCAGGCCAATGCTCCCGATATCATGAGATGATATCTTTATAAACTTTTGAGTACTTGGTGGACATCATGAGACTTGATGTTGGTAGGCCATTACGCTGAGCACTTGGTGAATATCATGTGACTTGATATTCTGCAAGCCAATGCTCCCGATATCATGAGATGATATCTTTATAAACTTTTGAATACTTGGTGGACATCATGAGACTTGATGTTGGTAGGCCATTACTCTGAGCACTTGGTGAATATCATGCGACTTGATATTCTGCAGGCCAATGCTCCCGATATCATGAGATGATATCTTTATAAACTTTTGAGTACTTGGTGGACATTACTCTGAGCATTTGGTGAATATCATGTGACTTGATATTCTGCAAGCCAATGCTCTCGATGTCATGAGATGATCTCAATCTTTATAAACTTTTGAATACTTGGTGGACATCATGAGACTTGATGTTGGTAGGCCATTACTCTGAGCACTTGGTGAATATCACGTGACTTGATATTTTGCAGGCCAATGCTCCCGATATCATGAGATGATATCTTTATAAAATTTTGAGTACTTGATGGACATCATGAGACTTGATGTTGTTAGGCCATTACTCTGAGCACTTGGTAAATATCATGAGACTTGATAGTCTGTGGCCAATGCTCTCAATATCATGAGATGATATTCTTATGAATCTATGAGTTATGGTGAATATCATGAGACTTGATATTCCCAGTCAGACCATATCTCTGATATCATGGTAAATGCTATCTTCTGATCCTAATCATGTGTTTAATCTTCCTTGGCTAAGAGGGGGTGTTGATGTTTTGTAGCTTCAGCCGGATAAACACCATGAGTCAATACTAGTGAAGATATGTATATATATATTTAGTATATATTAGATGTATATATATACTTATATATATATTATCATTATGTAAATATTAGAGAAATTAATATAATACTCAAGATATTATATATATATATGTATATATGTGTGTGTGTATATATTCATAATTGTCATTATATTAATTACATAATAATGAATAGACATGTCCCATGAAGGGACATGTCTCTTCTTGGCTCATTGTCAATATAAATGAAAGAGATTGTTGCATTTGGAAAATACATACAATCAGATAGTGCTATTCTATTTGCAATGATCCTAAATCCTTAACACAATATAATAATATAAATTAATGCCTTGGTGGTCAAATTTTGGGGGAAGGCATAATTTTTTAATAAAGTTAATAAAAATAAAAGGAGAAAATCCTAAAATGGTCGACTTGCTTGGAGGAGGTTAAAAAAGAAGCTTGGGCATCATTTTGCATTATCCAGGATTATTGTTTTCGTTCCAGACTTTGGCAGAGCTTTGATTTTGTAGAGTTGCAGCAATATTTTTCTTCAAGAACAAAAACTCTTGAAGATTACAGGCTTGATGTACCCCGAGCTTTCCTGTAGAGAGGAATTACATTGAATTTTCAGCTGAATAGAGCACTTTGGGTGATTGATTTTGATGTGGTAATTACTTTGGTTGAAAGAGGAGGTAGAAATTTTATCTCAGAAGTACAGATCAGATCCATGGTGGCTAGTTAAAGAAATTGTTTTCATTCATAGCTCGCTGTACTTCACAAGGAGGAAACTAACACCTTGAATTGAGAGGAAATTTACTGTTTCAGCTAGGGTTTGGACTGATTACAGGGTCTGATTCAGATTGGGAGTTGGAAGATTTGATTTTGGTGGTGTGTGGATGCTTTATACTCAGCCGTACCATTCTCTTGACAGCCCAATACCATTTCTAGCTGGACGTGGGGTCTAGGTAGTAGAAAATTTGACTATTTTCCAGCAAGTTGGACGCTACAGCAGTATATTTTCAGCTGGTTCACCTTCAGATCAGTTTAGTGTCAGAATTTATCCATTTCTTATTTGCTGATGTACAAATCTGACTTGAAGAGCCCTGGTACGTATTGTTAGCATTAGCTGGGTTGGAATAAAAGTTTATATTTATTACTTTTTGGTTTGCCAATTCGTTTATAGCTATTTGTTATTTAGTAGTTAGCAGTTTCTTGCATTTGTATTTCAATTTATTGCAAAAACCCAAAAAAATCAGAAAAGACAAAATCACAAAATAATTTATAAAACTTGCAAAAATTCAAATGAAAAAGACTTCATTCCCAAATGCCATTCAAAGCGAGATAAATTAGAGAAATCAATTCAAATTCCTGTTTTGAAAACCTATCAGGGATCTTTCAGCATTCGAATGTTGGAAATTGTTTTTAATGTTGTATTTAACTATTTGTAAGCCCAAATGGAAAAGGGCATCCCACTTTGAGGTGGTATCTTTTGCTAGAGTTTTTGATGATAGATTCTATGTATGATGCACTATAGAACATTTTTGGAAGGTGCCCAAGTTTGGTGTTTGGTTATGACGCATGTAAGGGAATATATCTATTTTGCAACTTCGGAGTGGTTGAGACAGCGACATTTAATCATGGAGTGCCCAGCATACAACAACATATGCTCTAGCTATGAGGATATCTTAGAAGCGGACAATTTAGGTACTTTATTTGAAGAAACACAGCTAAACAGGACAGCAAACTTAGTGATCAGATTTCACTGTCAAAGAGCAGACTTAAAGAAGTTTTGGCACCCTATTCTGGGGTGTGTGCTATTTTAGGGGGTCCCATAGGCTGCTTTGGCCTCACAGACGTTATTTAAATCTTTCATTCATTTATTCTAATTGTACCTCCCAAAGGTGCTTTTCAATCATCCCATATATGTCATCAAAATGTGTTAGAACTGCAACAATTTTATAAATGTGCTAGAGCTGCAAGAGTTTTATCTTAATTGACTTTTAATTTACTCTCCATATTATGTGAGCTAACAGGTGTGAGAAAAATCAAATTCACATGATGAAGTAGCTGTTTGTCCTTCATTACACATCAATGTTGATCTCTAGATTACCCACATAAAAACTTGAGCACCCTTCTTTTGCTGTCTTGGCAAGATTGGAGTCTATGTTCTCATCAATGCACTAACCTGTAATAGATGAAATGCACGAGGTTTCATCTTCATCTCCTTTCTTGTCTGTTCTATCTTCTTTTGCTCTATGAGTATCAAAATTCTCATCAGTAGTAGGAGCTCATGAAGAGGTAGCTTCCTTCTGGTTTTGAGAGGCAATTTCACTTTTGCTAACTGACTGAAAGTGATTCTCTGAATTAGTAAAATCTTTAGTTATTACCTTGTCTTCTATGCATTTGTAATTGAGTTCCCAGGGACCTTTATATGAAAAACAAATATTTTGTCTTCTCAATTTATTCTTGCTAATTGCGTGCTTCCCTTCATCTTTTTCTTTTCCCAAGGAAGCTTTTAATTTGTCACATCGATTGAATACACTGCTGACCAACTTGTAAGCAGTAGTAGAGATAATTGATTCTTGTTTATAAACAGCCAATAGAAAAGTTACGAGAGGCTGGGAAATGACATCAAATTCATCAATAATGGTAGTCATAATGATTCTCATGTAATCATGAATGGGTTTGACATATTTTCTCTGATAGAAAAAAGGAACTGATGAAAAATCAATCAAAAAATAAGATCATCACAACTACAGTCAATCATGACAACACATGATCTCACCTTTACTATCAATTCTAAATTCATAGCTCTCTTACTAAAAGGACTATTGGTTTCACCTAGCCTATCAAAACTTTCAGTGATTACTTGAAAGACCTTCATTTTGTCATCTTCCTAAGGATTTTCAGGAGCTGTAAAGGATTTTCAGGAGCTGTAATTTGTATAGTTTCATTCAAACGATGAGATACATCAATCCTTACCTCCTTATCCTTGTGTCTCAACAGCCTGTGCTCACCCAAATAACTCCTTATTGGAGTTATTGCTATTTGAATCGATTGGGAAGGTGACCGTTCCACCTTTTGTAAACCCTTCGCCACTAACTCCAATGAGGTGAGTAGAGCATCCTTTGATAGGAACAAGTGTCCAAGTTTCTCTCGTGCAGTAAACAATGTTTTGCCCAACTCATTGTCACCTATTGAGTTGGTTAGACTTCCCATAATGGACTAACGCACTGTCCACAAATACGATACACTGATTTCATCCAACAGGATGGCGGACTCGATGCTTTGATACCACTATAAGAAGCCTTACCAATCCTGACTCAAAATTTCATCACCAATCACACATACATCACATGGATGAATTTAATGTTCAGAACCTGTTACTTGTCTTCCGTTGTAATTTTGTCAAACATTTAGCTTGCTACCTGAAATCTCTTTTCTTTGATTTGACGTTATGACTGTTTGTTTTTATACTAGAAGTAGATATCATTGCATTTTCAATGGTGAGCACATTCAGAAAAAATCCATTCTGCTACAGACTGACAGATATACAAATAACCATATCAAAGTTTACAGAATAACAATCATAAATGATTTCACATTATAGCTGTTCAATATTTATCCAACATTCCGAAGAAACTCTACTATTCACACATAAATTAATGCTTCATTGCCATAGAAAAGTACAAAGATAAAATCTGATAAATATAGGACTGATGATTACAGCATTCTGTGCACCTGGATAGTTTTATACTGTTAAGGATAAGTGCTACGATTCCCAAAACGTAGAGCCTGGGGAGATTTCTTGGTTCCATAGAGATCGATAGCATGGATAGGCATAGACACGGCAATCTTGACGAAGTCTATCATTGCCTGGCTGTGTTTTTTCCTCCAGTTGACTCTGCGCATGTCCTCTTCCCTCACAGAAATTGATATTCAACGGTGCTGTTATACTCATTGTCCGTCCAATAACAACTTTGAACCGAATAAACTCCACAGGCGATTTAAATGATACTCACGTAAACTATATGGGTGCTTTCAAACATGAAGATGCTCACATATCTTATCCAAGAGCTTCAACACCTTTCCAAACCTGAAAGATTAATCCAAGGCCAAATACTTGCTATTGGGAATCTGCTTGAGATTGATAAGACCAGCAAATCACTTGTGTTGAAGGGAACAATCTTACAAACATATATCTTCTTAGAACTTCCATTATTGGTTTCCAAACTTCTGCAAATAAGATTAGTAGTGAACTCTGAATGAATCCACCTCACAAGGAAGGTTGGGTTTCCATCCAACCTTTGTATTCCCAAGGGTTTTCATCCTCAGAATTGGCAGTCACTGTCAAACAGCAACTATGGAGAAATATGGAAATACAAGAAATCACATAACATGCCAATGGAGAAGGAGGGGGCTCCTTATAAAGACTTCTTAATCCATTGGTGAACGTCCATGCTCAATGTAGGATAAAAAACCCATTTAACCTTTATTTGTTCCCTATGAAGTTACTTTAATAAGGTTGTTTCATAACATAAAGTAACTTCAATAATATAAAACCCCATAAATTAATATTCCGTTTTCTTTGTTTTTCCATCATTATAAAGGACGTGATCAGCATATCATCCCTTAAATCGCCCATGCCCCAGGGGAATTGTCCCTTCTTGGGATTATTATAAAAATATAATATTAATATTATAATATTCCAGAAAATATTATAACATTATTTCTCAATTTGACATTATATTGCATCTTATTCCAAAGCAACTTATTCTCCCTTTATTCCCAAGTTGCTTATATCCTTGGCTCCAAATCGGGGACATTACAATTTTTACCTCATGTTTTAGAAAACCATTCTTGGTTTGTTGTCTGGGCTTGGTCTATATATTTGGGTGCTTTTATGGAGAGGTAGCAGACTTGTGATTTTGCAGGCGGTTATGTTGCCTAAATTGTAACCATTGTACTTTGGAAGGTTGAGTAATACATTGTTGTTGCTGTTTTTTTTTCCCAGGGTAAATCATTGTGTTATCTTTGTTTATGTGGTTGCGTGTGTTTAGTTTCATCTAAAATTGGTGGGTCTTAGTTTCTATTGCTTGCCTCTCCTTTGAAGGTTACCATAGAAAGTTCATGATGTTATGATTATCTTCATCTTTTTAACAATTTTGTAGTTTAGATGCGAACTAAATTTTTTAGTTAAATTATTCAAGGTTGCATGGAGACGGAGGTACTTGGAGACTCCGGAGACTGTTACCAGTACTAGTATGGCTACGGCTATTTTTTCAAAATAGGAAACAGGGGTACTTGGAGATGCAGCTTTTTTTTTCAATATAATTTAATAATTTATAGAAAATCTGAAAATATAGTGGACTGGAACTATAATTAAATGATACTTGGAGACTGTAACACTAAAATCCTGTACCAACACTGAAATCCCCACCCATTTCTGCTGCTATAGTTGCTCTTAAATTCTTAAACCTTGAAATGGCATCCAAAATCAGTAGGATCTTTCATCACTAAACCAGCAAAGTCTTTGCAGAAGTCTCCAGTACGGGAGATGCGTCCCAGTGTATGGTACACGCCCCATGGGGTCGGGGACGCATCTCCATGCAACTATGATTTAATTATTTTGTCAATCCCACAGATTTGTTGAAGATGGCTCAGTTTTATACTCGTGTGATGGCTGTCTCTTGCTAATCTATAATTTTTTGATTGGTGGATGCACAATTAAGCATTTGTTTTCTAAAAAACTTTTCGTATTGTAAAATATGAAATGCCAATAGGCTTAATTAGAGTTGTTTGATTGCTTATGTGTTGGATTACTATAGTCTTTCTGAATATTTATTGTTTTGTTTTTGACCAGGCTTGCTAGGTCATAAAATTTGAAGTGGCAGCTGGATAAATCTGTGATTAGTGTTTGGAGGTTGAACCTTATTTGTTGTAGGCGAGGAAATGAAACACTTTCAGTCATAGAACTTGATCATTTTGTTTGCCAATAATTTTTGGCTTGCTGCAATTGATGGAGAGCTTAGCGCAACTGGAAGCCTTGTGTGAAAGGCTTTACAATTCACAGGATTCAGCAGAACGAGCTCATGCTGAGAGCACTTTGCAGTGTTTTTCAGTGAATACAGAATATATTTCACAATGCCAGTTCATTCTTGATAATGCTTTGTCTCCTTATGCATTGGTTCTGGCCAGTTCCAGCTTGTTGAAACAGGTCACGGAACATTCTCTTTCTCTGCAGCTGCGTCTGGATATTCGTAAGATCCTTTGTCACAAACATATTTTCAATTGTAATTTTATTTAATAGTATTGTAATTTCAATTTAAACCACTTTAGTAAGTTCTACAAAATAAAACTATATGCATTTGTGACTAGGTTCTGTTAGTCAGATAACATACTTTAGGTTAAAAACATAAAGTTTTCACTGTCCATGAAATAGATTAGATAAGATAAGATAAGATAAGATAAGATAATATTAGATAAGATAAGATAAATTATTAATGTCCAACAAGAGACCACCAAAAGGGTCTAAGGGACTGAAAGCATACAACAAGGCAACTGCCAACAGCAAGAGCACCAAACGGTGTCCAGGGAAAGAACAAACAAGAAAGCAAAAGACCCAGAAAGAGCGACTAGAGGCCCTTTCTGGGGGAGGAGTAGTCCAACACCGAAGGATACGGTCTGGGGCGAGGGTGAGCAAGAGCCTCGGATCGTCTCTGAATAGCTTTGGAGGTGGACTGCTGCTGTCGAGTGTGGCCTCTACAAGGTCTCAAGATCCTGGTGTGACCAGAGGAAAGAGGACTGAGAGGGCGCTTCGTGCCCCAGGCCAGGGACACCGAAGTGAAATAGGATGTGATAAGCTGATCGGAGCTCTGACTCGATGGGAACTGAAGCTGAACTGAAGATTAGAACACATTTGGAAAAGACTGTAGAAGATTTTATGTCAATTAATATAAAATGATATAAAATCTTGTACTCAGTATGGCAATTGAGATGGAAAATTAATTGATGTAAAATCTTGTACACAGTTTTCCAAAAGCTTGTGAGTCATATACTACAGGTTGTTTACTATGCTTAAATTTGTTAAGCGTCTTCTATCACACTTCCTTTAAAAAATCTTTGAATTAGAGCATAGAAGCAGACCATGGCAGTTTTTTAAAATCTGGTTAACTCAGTCTACTATTTTCAAAAAACAATGTGCAACTCAGTTTACTATTTTCAAAAAACAATGTGCAACTCAGTTTACGATTCTTATAAATAGTATACCTACACTAAGTTGAAATTCATTCATGCCAGATATTTAGTTTTTTGTGATTGTCACCTTGCATTTCTTTACTACATAAACTTGGTCTAATTAAAGGTGGTACTTTTATGTTTGTTCCTCTTGCATCTGAAATTAATATGCTGTTTCTGTGGCCTCCTCAGGCAATTATGTTGTAGGATACCTCGCTACTAGAGGGCCAGAATTACAGCCATATGTGACTGGGTCTCTGATTCAACTTCTTTGCCGTGTCACAAAGTTGGGATGGTATGATGATGACAGATTTAGAGAGATTGTTAAGGAATCCATGGACTTCTTGAGCCAGGTGTGTAGTGCTAGTTTCTCTTTCATAAGTGTCACTTACTGAGTTACTTTGGCATTGATTTTTTGAATTCCTTTTAAATTTTTAATGCATACTCTCTTGCGGCTCTGTCATTTTGTTTGCATTGGGTTCGTGCTTCTATAGTTTTCTTTGGAACTTGGTATGCATTTTCCCTCAAATCATAACTAATATTGACAGGAATCACATAGATTTTTTTCTTATGAGTTTCACTTATTTCTGTAGCTGATCTGTGGATTGAGCAGGAAACCTCCATGGGCAAGGTGCCACATAATTGATAGTTTGTTGAGATCATTTTAAGTTAAATGCTTGAGGTCCTGGAACTCTTTGTCATCTTAATATTAGTTTGTGTTCTTTTAGCTACATAAATCATAATCTTGTAGTTGCCGTCAATAATTGAGTTTCAAATTTCAAATTCAATCACTTCTAGCCTGTAGGTCCTTAATCTCAGTAAGGGTATTCAAACAAAAACATTAGTTATTTCAGCAGGGTTATGAGGTCTTGCTGCTCTTATCTTGAAATATTCCACTGCAACTTCCGGTATCATTATTTTCTGCAGATCCAGCTTCAAAGGTTTATGTTAAAATATACTTGTACTTATTTAAACTTAGAACTTGGATCTTGTTAATGTTCCCATGCCTGCTAGTGGATTTGGTGGTGTTCTTCCTAGGACTGAAGCTATCATTGAAAGGTGGGTGTAGTATATAAAGTCAGATGTAAACAGGGTACTTGAATGGTTTAATAAGCCCCATCCTAATATGTCTTATACACATTCAGGTTCCCTGCTAATGAATGCATGTTGCTTGCTAAGGGGTTTATTCCCCAGGATTAACTGTTCTGTTCACATGTTGTGTGATCCTTAGATGCCTTATGCCTTGCACATATCCCAGGAAACAAATTTTTTTGTTATTAATCCTAAAATTGCCTTCCTTCTGTGGAGATTACTTTGCTACTTCCTTTTTTGAGGACATTGATTACTATCTGGTTTGTTTAAGTTGTTTTTGGGAGAATCTTTTATTTTTTGTTGTATGCTTGTTTGAAATTTGGCTTCCGATGAAGAGTTATAAATGGATGTTGTTTGTGAGTTTTTAGCTAGAAACTAAAAAATAAATTTATATTAATAATTAGGAAGTTTATTTTTGTTCTGTTTAGTATTTTCTCATCTTTTTATTCTGTATTAATTCCATGGTTTACCTTTTTTGAACTGTCATCTTTTTTGTTCTGTTAGTATTTTCTCATCTTTTTAGTCTGTTAACTGTCATTTGTAACTGGACTTATTGCGGATTACATTTAGTAACTTCTACAACTAGCGCACAGCTGCAAGTGTAGGTTTATTAGTAATTATATTTAGAAGCTTGACTTATTTCATGAGGCGATCTGTAGCATTGAGCGGGAAGCCTTCATGGACATGGCATACTTTGTTTTATATCTAGTGTTTGGAATGTATCAAAAAGGTCCTTTAGAGAAATCTCAAAGGATTGTGAAAAAGAGCTGCAGTATGCTTATATCTACAAGAAGCAAATAAAGATAGAAAGGAAGGAAGTTAGTGTCCACACATGAGCAGAGTATGTTGGTGGCACTCGTAATTAAATTCACAGCTCACTGATAGAACAGAATGGTGTAGAAAATATCCAAGAAGGAGAAAAAATGACCAGGACTTGAGCTTAAAACACTAAATCCACAGAAGACAAAAAAGGGAGGTCAACCATACTATAAAGTACAAGCACAAATGTAAATATATAAAATTCAGGTACAAATGTAAATAGCCTTATAACAAGTATATGACTTTGTTGGTACTAGTTACTCAGCCCCAACTCTTTAGTTTGGTTAGAACTTAGACCAAACATTACTCTTTTGTTTTTGCCCATTGGAGCCAAGCATCTTTTAGGATTATCACATACATTGCGTTCTGAGGAATTGGACATGGTGTGTGCTGTATCAATTAATGGAGATTTTATACAATTGGAACTTTATACTTGTTAGTTTACTATAGGTGTGTAATTCAGTCCTGAGTTTAGTTGATAATATATGTTTTTTCTGTACTGATGAATAATAGTTTGTGTATGACTATTTTTCTCCTTGAATAGTTATGAGAAATGATTCTGTACAGGATGTGAAAAATACCTGACAGCATACTGTCTTGGTTTGTGAAACCTGTTAATGGCTTTTCTTACTTGGAATCATGGTTAATTTTGGTGGGTGTTAAATTATTGTTGTTAGCTGTAAGCTTGTTGGACATTTTTCTTATGGAAAGATTACTATTTTATTTCTTTACAGTCAACGACAGGTCACTATTTCATTGGGCTGAAAATTCTGAATCAAATTGTTGCAGAGATGAATCAGGTATGTGCTCTTCAGTAAATTGATTGTACAATATTTTGTGTGTCACTCCTCTTAGAGAGGATTATCATTGAAGATCTCAATGGACTGTTGTATCTTATCCACCAAGCGATATGGCATGCATGTGGAAGTGAAATGTGAGAAATATCTATTACTTTCACTAGGCGACTGTTATATAGGATTTTATTTCTTCACTTCTAAATATCTCTGATCTACACTGCACATATGATTATTCCTCTAAATGCAAATTACATTTAATCATTTTAGCTTTCTCATCTTTGGTTGGCTACATCTTATTACTCTGTGTCAGCTGATGAAAATATTCTAAATATCTCTGCCTAGTTGCCATATGGTGCACATCCCCAACAAGGAAACTCAAAATAAATAGTTAGATAAGGCAAGAGAAAACATGTGGTATTATTCATATTTTCATTTTGGAGCTTTTCTGAGCCTTAAGTTTTTATTTTGCCGTGTTTTGACCATATCATTGTTCATCATTGTTCCTTGCATAAAGAACAAATGCAAGTTAGTTATATTTAAGATATCATAGGTTACTCTTAATATTTGTTGAAACTTGAAATACATGTTACTATTGTTTTTTTATTTTTATGATGATATAAACATTTGTCTGATGGATTTTCTCTCACCTTTTATCTTAGTTCAAATCTTTTCTTTGATGCTATTCTAATATTATGATTTATTTATATTGTGTATTTTTTTATTATTACAAATAGTATTGTTGGATGCAAGTATCATATCCAAGGGGAAGATATATAGTGGCCTAGTAGACTTTGCTTATTCATGAAAAACAATTTGATTATTACAAACGTTTTAGTGATTTTATGATCATGCTAAATGGACGTTGGGATTATATTGAGGGAGGGAAATTGTACCCTAAGGCCCTTGCTCTAATCTTAATTTTGTAAAAATGAAATGTCACAACTTGTTTGTATGGCATTGATAAATTACTATGGGCCAAACATTTTGCATTGTGTTAGACATGAAATTAATTGTGTAATGGACATAGGACTAGCTTTAATTTCTGGATTAATTAGGGATTTCATATGGGATATTCGAAAGGTTGTTTGCTATTGACATGGTTCACAATGGCTTGCCTACATTCTTGAAGGGAACTATTGCATGAACTCCTTAACAGTAACTAATAGTTGAGAATATTGAGAATAATGTAGTAGTTCAACTGTGATTTGTGGACTTAGATTTGACTTGAACTGGATAGGCCAAAGTTTTTTTGACTTGGTAACTAAAAAAATTACTTAAAATTTTCTTTCAAAAAAACTAATTTTTTGGAAGATCTAGTTAGAAAAAGTATCAAATGAGTCTAGAAAACCTCAAGGAAGTGTTTTCAATTAGATTTGAATATAAATAGAGTATGGAATTGATCATCATGCGTATACAATAATTAGTTGATAACTATTAAGAATTTATGATTATTGTGTTTGAAAATAATCTTCATAAATTTGATGTCTAGGAGAATTTTTACAATTTCCTTTTCCTTGTCCCAATGAAAGGATCTAATCCTTGTATCGAGTTGCAGCACCTTGCTTGGTCTAGAAGGTTGTACCTGTGGCTCCACCCTAATAGATGGCAATGACACTGCTTTTGCTACATTTATGTCATCTAGTGACAATCCGATCTCTTGCTTTTGTTGCAGCCACATCCAATATAGCCTGCACCTCGAAACCATATCATCCTCTATAATCAAGGAGGGCTCGTCTTCCTGCAAAGTCCAATCATTACATGGATCAATTATTAAACAACTCAATAAGCTTCTTTGATTTGTCCTTAATCTTTCTTGTGAGAAGTTGAAGGTTGTATACACAAAAATTAGGTCATTGAGGCATTGTTGAGTCAAGTTATTATGCCTATTCATGTGAATGGTGTCGAACAAGCTCTAGTTGCATTCATAGATAGAATCACTACAAAGTTCACACAAAATTCGAGGGCTTCTCCATTAGTATCGATGAAGCTATCAAAGAAATAGATCATTGCATGAATTGATTGATGGAATTGATTGTTCAACTTCCCATCAATGATCTGCCAAATGTAGGCAAATCTGCTTGAATCCCCATGTAATAGTTTTGGATGGATTTCTGGCCCTATCCATGGCCTCATAAATGTATCCCATTGGGCTTTGCTCCACATCTGGCAAGTACAAAACCATCACTAGCAGCCATAATGACCACCCCCAGAAAGTAATTTGTGAATTCTGATGTGTTTTATGATTTTTTTTATTGTTTTTTGGATGATAATAATGCAATGCAATGAAATAACAAAGCTGAAAGGACTAGTAACAAACTTACGTCAAGAAATGGAAAGATTAGACTTTCATTTGATTGAAAATTTGCAAATATAACCGTACCAGGCTACTGTATGGATCTGGGCTTTCTTGGACTGCAATAAATAGATCTGTATTGTCTTGTATTCTCAGAGTTCACCTCCACATTAAGTTCAGTTGCTGGTGCAGATTACAACTCTGCATTTTATGCTAATTATTGCTGCTGAAGGCTGCCGTCCAGCTTGGAAGATGAAGAATTCAGTACTGGGCTGTAGGGCTGGGAGCTGATTAATTGTTTCTTGCTGCCAACACATTGTTCTATCTCCTGTAGACTGTAAACTATGAAGCCGACCCAGATTAATAAGTTCAGTATACGGATTTTAGCTTCTTTCTTGCTCAACATCCAAGCTGGGTGGAATTTGGGTGAAACCTAGAGCTGTACGGCCAAGCCTGGGTGCTAAAAAATTAATGAGTCTGCTCTCCAAAGCACTGATCTGTAATTTTGATGAACAATTGTTGCCTTCTCCAATTTGATCTGATCAAACTCACCCAATTTTTGATGCCAAGATGAAGCCAGTGCTGTCTGTGCTGTATCCTGTTGCCTGGAGAGTTGGGGCTATGACCAACTTTGAATTCTTCTGAGAGATTTCGTTCCTGGAAAGCCTGATTGTTGTTCAAACGCTCACAGATCTTACACCACAATTGTTGATATGAGAAAACAATAACTTGGATAATGGCAAATGGCTCCCAAAGGTTTCTTTTATTTCAATTTCCACTTCCCTCCAAGAAGTTCGAACTTCTTCTAGGGTTTTCATATGAATTTTATTAAACTTTATTAAAATTAATCCATTGCCTTCAAAAATCGAACCATTAGGGGTAATTCCATATGAATAATAAGAAAAACACCTTTTAAGTTGTAACATACAACTTATTGCCTAGGAAATGGAGCCAAGGGGTTATTTTATTATTACTTAGTTATTTCTTCGTAAGTCACCCCTTTAATTTATTAATAATAAAATATTAAAGTAAACTGGTTTCTGACTGCTGGCACCAGTCCACAAATGATGTTTGATCACTGCAAGGTAATTGACAGTCTCCCCCTAAAATTTAGGGTTCCTCCCTAAAAAATAGGAACTGCACCCAAAGTCTCTAGACTGGTGTTGGAGGTCTCCCAATGCATTCTGGTCAACTCCCAGTCAATCCCTCAAGATGGCTCACAAAGTCCCTGCGTGGCTCCTCAAACCCCTGTATGGGTCCCCTATGCACTCTGCTGGCCTACGGGAACTTGTATAATAGGCCAACCTCTACTGACATCTGAATTGCCTAAGGATGGAACATTACAGCAGCAACGATACCCACAAAGTACAAACAAATTCAAGTCAGGATAACTAATACTTTTCAAGTTCAAAAATAAAGAATCCTATTCGAAATTTAAATTAAAGTTACCTTGATAATCTCTATAGGTCTCTTGTAAAAGATTCAATCAAAAACTGTGTTTACAGTTCTCTTTCCATCAACCTTCTTTGAATAAACTATTTGCAATCCTTGTAACACTTTATTGCATAAGCTTTTTCCTCATGATTCAAGCTCTCATCAAGTTTAGAACCCAAGGGTCATTATAAATATTATGTTCGTTGTATCTAAAACACTCATTCACACCCAATCAAATTGTTTGTCCTCCAAAATAAGGTCAAGACAATGGGCTGCAGGGCTCCAGAAGGGTGTCACATGCCTCATTTGAAGCAATAATTTGACTGCCATATATGCTACTGCTTTGTTAGTAACAACATGAACAACATTTTGTATGCTTACCTCTAAAACAATCTCCTCAAACATCAAACTCAAAGTTTTTGTGTTATTTATGTTGCTAAATTCATCTATTGACTTAAGGAAAATCAGCTAACCTTTTAAAGCAACTAAAAAATTGATTGCATAGTTTCTTTCATCCCTCCCACCCATTTGAAAGAATTTTTCCTTCAAATTATGTCATTGCCTCTCTTAATTTTCCACAATCGTTTTTTGTGTTTTCAATAGCAGCTTGTATTAGAATTATATTGGCATATCTTATTATGAATGGTCAATAATGTAATTTTAGGTATATTAGATTGTTTCTAATTTTGCTTTCAGTTATCAACGGTCTCTTTAGGAAACATCGACAATGTAATTGACTATTTGGACATTTCATTCTTTCAATAATAAGCAAGCAATTACCATTGTTTTTAACATGGTATCAAAGCCTTTTTTCTCTATTGAGAAACTCGTGATTTTTGCACTTTTTGCCTGTGGTTTTCAAGGAGCTTGGGTTTATTGTTTGCATTTGTTCCTGTGTTGCATTTGAAGGGCTGTTTTTCTTCTTTGTGTGCTCACAGAGAGTATTTTCTAGAGACGTTTTCAGCCCGCATCATCTTTTGTGGTCCTATGCGACAGGTTTTTCCTCAAACGCGAAAGCTATTTGACCATATTTTTTGCAGCGACAGGTATTACTGAGAAGTAATTGGTAAAAAAACTTTATAGTATTAACAAATGATCGTAAAGATCATTATAAAGAATTTACATGAATACAATAATAGCAAATTTGTAATAAGAAACTGAATAAGATCGTAGAAACGATCTTATCGACCTAATTTACATAATATACAAAAGATGACCATTAAAGTAATATAATAATATTCTAATGCCCTTCTTAATGGTCAATTTGTCAACAACACCAAGCTGCCCCCTGAATTTAGCAAACTTATCTGGGCCGAGAGGCTTGGTGAGATAGTCCATAGTCTGATCCGCAGTTGAAACGTATTGCAACTTAACTGATCTATCTTTAACCAATTGCCGAATGTAATGACAATGAACGACCACATGTTTGGTTCTTTCACAGAAGACTGGATTCTTGGCAAGCTTGAGAACTCCCTCATTATTTGAGAACAAGGGAGTCAGACCTGCTTGAGACATATGCATATCAGCAAGCATTTGGCGAAGCCAAACTGCCTTAACTGCTCCTTGATACTCTGCTTCTGTTGAGGAGAGAGACACTGCCAGCTTCTTTTTACTAGTCTAGGTGATTGCACTAGATCCCAACCTAAACACATATTCAGAGGTTGATTTCTTATCATCAACCAAACCTGCCCAATCTGAATTCATGAACCCACTAAGTCTAGGATCATGACTCCTAGTGTAAAGAAGTCTATAATAAGAGGTGCCCTTCACAAACTGTAGCACACGCTTTGCTGCTACCCAATGATCAGCCTTAGGGGTTGATATGAAGTGTGAAATGTAGCTCACTGCAAAATTGAGATTAGGTCTAGTGGCGGTGAGATAGATGAGATTGCCCACTAGTTGCCTGAAAGTGGTTTCATTAACAGGAGGAGAATCAGCCTTGGCTGACAACTTCAGTCTTGTCTCCATAGGTGTGGAAGCAGGTTTACAATGCTGCATATAAAACTTGTCGAGCAAGTTCCTGGCATACTTAGACTGGGAAATAAAAATGCTATCACCAATCTGCCAAACCTCAACACCTAAAAAATAATGGAGAAGCCACAAATCTGTCATATCAAAAACCTTGCACAGGTCTTGTTTGATTTCGGCAATCAAATGTGCTGAACTGCTAGTAATGATCAAGTTATCCACAGACAACAAGAAAGAGAACATCATCACCAAAGTGTTTGATATACAGATTACTGTTAGAAGGACAACGTTGAAAACCATGAGCAACCAAGCACTGATCAATCTTGATAAACCACGCTCGAGGGAACTGTTTGAGTCCATAGAGTGCTTTCTTGAGTCGACATAACTGGTGTTCTTTGCCGACAACCTTGAAACCAGAAGGCTGCATCATGTAGACTTCTTCCTGCAACTCAGTGTCGAGGAAGGCACTTTGAACATTCATATGATGGACTTTCCATCCAAATTGATCTAGAATGGTGAGAAGAAGACGAATTGTACTCATCTTGCAGTAGGAATAAAAGTCTCCTCATAGTCAATGCCCCCTCGCTGTGTGAAAATCCTCGAGCAACTAATCTGGCCTTGTATTTATCTAAGGTACCATCTACATGATACTTGACCTTATACACCAATTTGCAGCTAATGGGCTTCTTCCTTGGAGGAAGATCAAAGAGAACCCAGAGGTTGTTCTTTAGAAGACTTTGGTATTTTGCATCCATTGCCTGTTCCCACTTTGGAATCCTTTTTGCTTCTGCAAATGTTTGAGGCTCGTAGATACTATGAATGTTGGCCATGAGATAAAAGTTAACTGTATTTTGTTGCTTACCCTTATTTCTAGAAGATCCACCGTCAATGAGTTCATCAGGACGAAGATCACTGATGGTCTTAGCCTACCATTTAGGTCGGAGAGTAGATGTGCCAACATTAGATGGAGGAGTAATAACTAGAGTTGGAGGTGGACGAGGATCTGCAATAGGTGGAAGATTAACATCATCCAGAGGAAATTTAGGTGGTGCATCATCAAATACAAAATCTGCATCATCCCTCCCATCAAGTGAACCAAAATGTAATTTAGAAGCCTTCAAAGGTTGATCTTCAAAATTCTGCTTAGACGAGGAAATCTGAAATGGTCCTCGTTCTTCATCAAAGACAACATTGTGACTAAAGATAAGATGATCATTGTCTACATCAATCAATTGGTAAGCCTAATGTTGTCACTGTATCCTGTAAACATAAGCTTTTGACTCTCGGAATCCAACTTGGAGTGCCTGGCATCTGGAATCCATACATATTGTAAAGAGCCAAAAACTTTCAGATGGCTGGTCTTGGGTTTGCGACCAATCCAGGCCTCAGGAGTCTTCGCCTTAACAACATGTGTGGGAGACTGAGTAAGGAGATAAATTGCGGTAAACACTACTTCTGCCCAATATTTCTTAGGAGCATTTCTTATGTTCCATCATTGACATGGCCATTTTTGTAATGGTGTGGTTGCGACGTTCTACAACATCATTTTGTTGAGGGGTGTATGGTGTGGTTAATTGACGTTTTATACCATGTGTATCACAAAAAGTGGAGAAAGCAGTATAACGAAACTCCCCCCCATTATCAGACCTAAGAGATATAATAGAACGACCAGACTCTTTTTCTAGTAAGGCCTTAAATTTCTTAAATACAGTAAACACATTTGGTTTCTGTCTAAGAAAGTACACCCACATTTTACAACTGAAATCATCAACAAAAAGCAAGAAATACCTGTACCCAGTAACAGGAGTATTCATTGGACAACATACATCAGCGTGAACCAACTGTAGTACCTTAGAGGCTTGCCATGAGTCACCATCCTTGAATGATATCCTGTGCTTCTTCCTAGCTTGACAAGCTCCACAAACTTGTTGATTCCGAGTTTGAATTTCAGGTTGGCCATGTACTAAACCTTTCTGAACAAGCTGAGCAAGATAATGAATGTTCGAGTGACCATATCACTGATGCTAGAGACTGCTAATAGAAGATGATTTTTCCGTGAAGGCATGATCAAGAGAATCACTCGTATCTACAAGTCTATATAAACCATGATCCTTAATGCCAATAGCTACAATAGTGTGTGTCGCACGATTAACAATCGAACACTTGTGTGCACTGAATACCACATCAAGATGAGGAGAATGCCACATGGTCTGACTCATTGAGAGTAGGTCTAGTTCCATGCCAGGAACGTAGTATACATTGAGGAATATGAGATCCCTTCCACCAGACTGTATTTGAACGTTGCCCTTGTCGACAATAGTATACTCTTCACCTCCTCCAAATATGATTGAATTTGTATAGAGAGAAAATTCTATAAACCAATCATGCTTGTGAGTGAAATACTAAGAAGCACCAAAATCTATGTACCGGGTAGAAGATTTCACATGGTTTGCAGGTCTTTTAGCAATGAAGGCGTAAAAGACAAACTCTTTTTGCTTTGTGTGCTTAGCAATATTGGCCTTAAGCTGAGACCCTCCCTACTTCTGTTGTTCGGAAGCCAAATGATTGTGACAATCCTTGAGCATATGGCCATATTTATGACAATAGTTACATTGAACCTTCTTCAAACCATCCTGAGACTGACTGGAGCCCTTCTGCTGAGATGACTGAGATTTGCCTTTATCCTTGTGAAAGGATTTGGTTGTAAAGACTTGCTCTGAGGAGGACGAGGTGGCATTGCTACCAAATTGTTGTTTCCAACAATCGTGCTTCAAAAGTTTGGTGCACAACTCTAGAAATTTCAGATCAACATTAGTCAAAGTAATGTTGAGAGTTTCGATAAAGTCCTCATAAGATTTAGGTAGACTCTTCAAGGTGATGACTACCATATCTTCTTCCTCCATTTTCCGACCAATAGCTTCGAGTTTATCTCGGATGTCCTTAATCTTCATGAGAGGCTCTTGTAAGAACACACGTTCATCCATCACGATGGAGAACAACTGGTTCTTCAGGAAGAATGCTTGGCTCATGTTGGATCTCTCATGCAACTCCTTTAGATGCTTGTAGATGTTTGATGCTGACTTACCAGAAGGAATCTAAGGCAATTGATCATGTGTGAAGAGAGCTTGAGAAGCATGATGAATTCTCGATTCCGGTCATCAAACTTGTCCTAGTCTGCTTGGATTGAGGTAGGACGAGTCTCTTTTCCCAAAACAAGTTCATCTAGGCGACAATATTCTAAGATTGTTACTATGTGCTGTTTCCATGTATTATAATTTTTTCCTTTGAATCTTTGATTGCCTTCCAACATTAAGTTGGTCAATGACACCATCTTGTACGTTTCCTAATGCACGAAAAACAAAAAACAAAGAAGAGGCAATAACACAATCTGAAACACGAATCCCAATGCAAAAAATGGAGGCAAATGCAGGTACATAATTCAAAAAATAATGAAGTACGACTACCACGGATTTCGAGAAAAAATTCCAACTGACCTAGAAAAATCCAATGAAGACCCAAAAGAGCTCTCAAAAAACCCACACAAGGAATCTGTAATCAAAACAAAATTTTAGCTGGCACAAAATACGAGGCACAAAAATTGAGACACCCCAAAAAAGTTGAAGGCAACCTAGTGAGTTTTTAAAAGACCCACCAAGAATCTGTAACCAAATTAATTTTTCAACTTAAACTAAAGGGTCAAAATCCTAGTCAAAGTTGCATAAACCCTACGCGGCCATGAACAAACTAGAAGGCTTTGTGCATAAAAAGAAACAGTCAAAAGTTGAGTTGAATCTTTCCCATCTACAAAGAAAACCCTAACGTGACATTTGTGGTTGTCAAAAGAGTTGTTGGCAACCAGAAAAAACAACCAATAATGGGTCGTTAAAATAGAAAATGGCGTGTTCAGAAAGCATAGGTCATTTTGAGCACAAGAACAGATGCAAACCAGTCGCTTTCATCCCAAAAAAGCTCCAAACGAGAAGTGCAGACTAAAAACGACCAAACTACTGGTCGTAGGGCAACAAAGAACAACGATTTGACCAAAAACAGGATGAATAATGATGCAGAACGAACCCGTGTTAGTTGCAAAAGAGAAATCACGGACATATAAGCGTCATTTTCAGAAAATCAAACCACAATGGCTCAAAAAGCATACAAAATCCTTGCAAAAAATACACCACGCGAGTCTGCAAAAAATAGGCGCCTAGAAAAACGATTGTTTTTCAAAAAATTGAAAAAAATTTGGAGTGAATTTTTTTTTAGAAAAAAAAAAAAATCCTATGAATGCTTTGATACTATATTACTAAGAAGTAATTGGTAAAAATACTTTATTGTTTAACAAATGATTAGAAAGATCATTATAAAGAATTTACATGAATAGAATAATAGTAGGTTTCTAATAAGATACCGAAGATTGTAGAAACAATCTTATCTACCTAATTTACATAATATACAAAAGATGACCATTAAAGTAATATAATAATATTCTAATAACAGGGTTTTCTTATTTTTTTGCGCTACTGTATTTTTTCAGAGAAAGTGCTAGGGCTCATGTTTTTCTCCTACATGGTTTAAAGATTTTGTGGTTTTTTGTGTGTTGGATCTTTGCGATGGGAGTTTGTGAAATTTGTGAAAGATATTTGTTCTAAGCTTGTGTCATTGTCTTCCTGTGAACTACAATAGGGTTTTTGCATTTTTAGAGGGCGTTAAGGTCTTTTGTGGCAAATTTGTCTTTGAGATCCCCGTGACTAGGGTTTGCAAACTTCTGTGGTGGCTATTAATTTTTGGGTATTTGTTATTTTCAACGGGTAGGGTTTTCAAATCCTTTGTGGCAATTTCTAGAATTAATTTTCTTTGTTTACTTTGCCTTGAAATTTGTGCTTGCATTTTGTGCGTTGGGATGTGCCTTGGGTTTTGTGCAGTCAAGATTTAAGCCTCTTCTATTTACCTTTATTTTGTTAAGGAATGTGGATCAGTTATAGAGAATAATAATAGCCCAATTTTTATATTTCAAATTGTATCCAAGTCTAAATACTAAATATATTAATGCAGAAAATTTACAAGTAAACTATTGCAGACGAGATCGAATGCTTGTTGTGGTATATAATTACCATTGTGATTGGTTATAACCCATAACAGGTATCGATATATATATATATATATATACTTATGTAGAGTCATATCTACATAGATTCATGACCATACGTGGTTTATGCCACGTAGGGTCATGACCCTACGTAACATAACCATTAACTTAATTGCCGATTACATGCCAATTGATATTGGTTGTCGATAACAATACATACGATATATTATTGACTGTCGATAACAATACATAGCAGCCAATATATTATCAGGCTTCATTGCCAATACAAATATGTATAGTGGTTTGATCTTATCATATCATAGATACATTAGGCATTGTGGAGAGGTATCATGTACGCTTGGTTATATGACAGTCACGTTCTGTCATTAGTTAATAATAACATAAGGTTCGACAATATTTATATGTGCGATCTCAATTAAATTATATATATATATATATATATATATTTATTTAATTCTGGCATAGGCATGTGTTAATCACTTGTATGCTTCGATCCGAAGCTATTTCTCAACACTCCCTCTTAGCAAGAGAGGATTTGAACAACACCCATTTGAATTGATTCTAGGATGACAATGACGTCTACCAGATAATAACCTTGATCCTAGGATGACAATGAAGTCTCCAATATCACAGGTATAATTTCGGACATACATAGTCCATCTCGACACATCAATCATCATGACCTGTGACACATTTCGGGACAACAATTTAATGTAGTTTGTCCTGATGATAAATCAAGAATCTCAATATCATGATATCCAGCACAGTCTGGGATAACAACTTAATGTAGTCAACCATGATAAGATTGTTATTACAACACTCAATGATCATAATTTTAGTATCAAGATATCCGACACATTCTGGGACAACAACTTAATGAAGTCAATCTTGATAATAGGTCAGACTATTGTTGAGGTCGTCACCTAACAATAGTAACCTTACACATATGAAAGATCGTCACCTTTCATAACACACAAACATAATTATTGCAATAAAATATTAAAATATTCATGGATATATTCAAGTACATATTGCTGAGATTCAATCTTAGAAAGATTCACTTACAATTTAGTCAGACCAAGTTTACCTCTAAAGTATTCTATTTTTAACTTGGCCAGAGGCTTGGTGAAAATGTTGGCATTTTGCTCTTCAGTGTTGATATACACAAACTTGATAACATCTCTATCCACCATATCTCTTATATAATGGTACCGTATCTCTATATGTTTGGATCGGTTGTGAAAAATTGGATTAACTGAAAGTTTAATGCAGCTTTGATTATGACAGTGAATCACGGTGGGATTCAATGGTTTTCTGAATAGTTCAACCAATAACTTCCTCAGCCATACTGCTTCACGAGTTTCCATGGAAGTAGCCATATATTCAACTTCAGTGGAACTTTGAGCAACTGTAGACTGTTTCCAACTTCAGTTTTCACCAACAGACTTATTTTTCAATCAGTGGGTTTCCATCAGCAAGTTTTTTGGTTTCCTAACTTTGGTTTCAGCCAAAAAAGAATGGTTCATGGAAAGGCTAGGAAACATTTTGCAGAAAAAGCTTAAGGAGAAAACATAATCAGTAAGTTCGAAATTTTTGAAACTCGTAGAATCACCAAAGAGGAATGGTTCGTGAAAGTCATTTTTGCCAAAATCCTTTGACACTTTCTTCTTTTGGCAATGTTAAGGAATGTGGATCAGATATAGAGAATAATAACTGTCTAATTTTTCTATTTCATATTGTATCTAAGTTTAGATACTTAATATATTAATGCAGAAAATTTACAAGTAAATTATTGCAGAAGAGATCAAATGCTTGCTGTGGTATATAATTACCGTTGTGATTGATTATAACCCATAATAGGCATCGATATATATACTTACGTAGAGTCATGACCATACGTGGCTTATGCCACGTAGGGTCATGACCCTACGTAACATAACCATTAACTTAATTGCCGATTACATACCAATTGATATTGGTTGTCGATAACAATAAATACGATATATTATTGACTG
The DNA here is from genome assembly GCA_027943335.1 of Chamaecyparis obtusa. NCBI lineage: Eukaryota > Viridiplantae > Streptophyta > Pinopsida > Cupressales > Cupressaceae > Chamaecyparis > Chamaecyparis obtusa. Next base: position 2,320,889 of record BSBK01000164.1, read on the forward strand.
TTGATAACAATACATAGCAGCCGATATATTATCAGGCTTCATTGCCAATACAAATATGTGTAGTGGTTTGATCTTATCGTATCATAGATACGTTAGGCACTGTGGAGAGGTATCATGTAAACTCGGTTATATGATAGTCACGTTCTGTCATCAGTGAATAATAACATAAGGTTCGACAATATTTATTTGATTCTGGCATATGCATGTGTTAATCACTTGTATGCTTCAATCTGAATAAAGCTATTTCTCAACACTCCCTCTTAGCAAGAGAGGATTTGAACAACACCCATTTGAATTGATTCTAGGATGACAATGACGTCTATCAGATAATTACCTTGATCCTAGGATGACAATGAAGTCTCCAAGATCACAGGTATAATTTCAAACATACATAGTCCATCTCGACACATCAATCATCATGACCTCCGACACATTTTGGGACAACATTTTAATGTAGTCTGTCCTGATGATAAATCAAGCATCTCAATATCATGATATTCGACACAGTTCGGGATAACAACTTAATGTAGTCAACCATGATAAGATTATTATTACAACACCCAATGATCACAATTTTAGTATCAAGATATCTAACACATTCCAGGACAGCAACTTAATGTAGTCAATCTTGATAATAGGTCAGGCTATTGTTGAGGTTGTCACCTAACAATAGTAACCTTACCCATATGAAAGATTGTCACCTTTCATAACACAAACATAATTATTGCAATAAAATATTAAAATATTCATGAATATATTCAAGTACATATTGCTGAGATTCAATCTTAGAAAGATTCACTTACAATTTAGTCATACCAAGTTTACCTCTAAAGTATTCTATTTTTAACTTGGCTAGAGGCTTGGTGAAAATGTCGGCATTTTGCTCTTCAATGCTGATATACACCAACTTGATAACATCTTTGTCCACCATATCTCTTATATAATGGTAAGGTATCTCTATATGTTTGGATCGGTTGTAAAAAACTGGAGTAACTGAAAGTTTAATGCAGCTTTGATTATCACAGTGAATCATAGTGGGATTCAATGGTTTTCCGGATAGTTCAACCAATAACTTCCTCAGCCATACTGCTTCACGAGTTCCCATGGAAGCAGCCATATATTCAGCTTTAGTGGAACTTTGAGCAATTGCAAACTGTTTCCAGCTGAACCAAGTTATCATAGCCGATCCAAGACTGAAATAGCATCCTGTAGTACTTTTGCGATCAATAGAACTGCCTGCCCAGTTGGAATCAGAATACCCTTGTAGTTTGATTTCAATGTTCTCATACTTTAGGCCAAGTCCAATGGTGCCACATAGGTATCTTAGAATATGCTTGGCAGCCATTAGGTGAATCTTCTTAGGGTCACACATGAGATGACTTAACACATTGGTAGCATAACAAATATCAGGGCGAGTGTTCAACAAGTACATGAGAGATCCAATAATTTGTCTATAGTATGTAAGATTTGTGGATTCTGAATCTTCTGCATCACTTTTAAGCTTATGGAGATTTGTTTCCATTGGGGTAGATAATGCTTTACAATCCATCATTCCAAATTTGATCAAGATATCAGTGGTATATTTTCCTTGATTTAGAAAAATATAGTTCTCCTTTTGCCATATTTTTAGACCTAAGAAGTAGTGTAGAAGGCCTAGATCTTTCATATCAAATTCAGCTACAAGATCTCGTTTGCATTTTGCAATAAGATGGTCTTCACCTGTTATTAACAAGTCATCAACATAGAGAACTAAAATCAACATATCACCATCTAATATTTTGAAGTATATGTTAGGATCTGCTTTATTTTTGGAATATTCTAGCTTGGAGAGATAACTATCTATCCTTTCATACCATGCCCTAGGAGCTTGTTTAAGGCCGTAGAGAGCTTTCTTCAGTTTGCACACATGGAGATTCCTATAATGAGTAGCAAAACCTTCAGGTTGTTCTATATATATTTCTTCCTCAATTACACCATTCAGGAATGTTGTTTTTATGTCCATTTGATGTATCTTCCATCCTTTAGATGTTGTAATGGCAATAACAATTCTTACAGAAGTATATTGTGCTATTGGAGCAAATGTCTCTTCGTAATCAAATCCAGCCTTTTGGGAGAATCCTTTGGCAACAAATCTGGCTTTGTGTTTTTCAATACTACCATCTGATGCATATTTGATTTTGAATAACCACTTTGAAGAGACCATTGATTTGTCTTTAGGTCTAGGTACAACATCCTAGACATCATTTTTTAATATAGATTGGTATTCTTCAATCATTGCATCTTTCCAAGCTTGACATGATAAGGCCTCTTCAATATTTGAAGGTTCAGATTTTGTGAGTTCAGTTAGGAGTGCAACATAGCATTGTTGATTTCTTGTTTTCTTATTCTCTCTGAAAATTTCATTAGGTTCTATGTTGTTTTCTTCAATCACCTTTCTTGCCTTTAGTGGCCTTTTCTTGTTATTAGGAACATCAATATTTTTAGAATTAGTTTTTGGAGGTTCATTATCTTCTATGATATTCTCCCTCCAATTCTCAATTGTATGATTTTAATCTAATTCTGTGATTGAAATGTCTTCTGTATTTAGAGATAGTTTATATACAATATTTTCTTCAAATTTTACATCTTTACTAATTTCAATAGATCGTTGTCCTGGGATATAGACTTTGTATCTTTTAGTGGTTTCACTATAGCCAACAAATATGCCTTTCTTCTCGGATGGCTCTAGCTTAGTCCTTTTTTCTTTAGGAACATGAATGTATATGGGACAACCAAATATTCTTTGAAGACTTAGGTTTGGTTTATTTCCTGTAAAAGCTTCTTCAGGTGTTATATTTTCTAAGGTTGAATGAGGGCATCTATTTTGAATGTATACAACTATGTTTGAGGCTTCAGCCCAGAATGAGATATGTATATTCTGATTATGCATGATGGCTTTGGCGGCTTCAATAATGGTCCTATTTTTTTTCTTTCTGCAACTCCATTTTGTTGAGGATTATAAGGTACAATACACTCGCTCTTAATCCTAACAGAAATGCATAATTCTTTAAAGTTTTGAGAGATATTCAGCCCCATTATCTGACCTTAGAGTCTTTATTTTCTTCCAGGTTTGATTTTCTACTAGAGCTTTAAATTCTTTGAATTTCAATAATACTTCATTTGATTCTTTAAGTTTTAGGAAATATATCCAGGTTTTTCTAGAGTAGTCATCAACAAAGATCACGTAATATAAGAATCCACCTAATGAGGGTGTTGACATTGGACCACACAATTCAGTGTGGACAAGTTCTAGTACAAATTTTGATTTATGTTCGCTTGAAGGAAAAGACCCTTTTGAGTTCTTTCCTAGAGCACAACCTTTACAAATTCCATTATGTTCACATTTTAGGTGAGGTACACCTGTGGTGATCTTCCCTATGGTAGGTAGGGCACTATACCGAAGATGACCTAATCTTCTATGGCAAATGTCATTACAATTTGATTCTTATGATTTAGAGCATGTTTTCGATCGTTACATAGTTTGTATAAGCTACCATCTCTTGTTCTTATGGAAATAGCATTCTTAATGTTGAAATTTTTAGGCCATAGTAGAACTTTATCTTCATGAAAGGTGATGCGATATCCTTAATCAGCTAGACTTGAAATGGAGATCAAATTTCTTTTGATTTCTGGTACAAATAGAACATCTTTTAATTTTAATGTAATTCCGGTTCTTAATTAAATTGAGCAGGTCCTGATTCCTTTCACAGGGTAGGTGGTGTTGTCACCAATTGTGACCTCTTCAGTTAAGGGTTTCAAATTGATCTCTAAAGCCAGTTATGTGTCTTGATGCTCCGCAATCAATTATCCAAGTGCTTTTATTTGAGTTTAGTTCACTTGATAAGGCTAAGAAAAATAGAGGATTTTCCACTTCTTTTACTTCAGCTATGGTTGCTTGAGTTTTCTTTCTTTCGGGACAGAACCTGTGAGTGTGTCGAAACTTATCACATTTGTAGCATTGGACATTTGAGAGATCTCCGTTTTTGTGATGTCGATTATTATTTCCTCTCTTTCGTTTGAAATTCTTTTTCCTTTTGTTGTTTGTTGTAGCATGAAGTGCTTGAATATCTCCCTCTTTATTTGGACCTATCCCTCTTGAGATTAGTCGAGATTCTTCTTTAGTGCAATCATTCTTGAGTTGATCAAAGTTAGGTAGTGATGGTCGTCCGTTGATGCATTGGATAAAAGATTCCCAAGAGATTGGTAACCCTCTTAGGGCAATTAGGGATAGTTCTAGATCATCTAGATTATTTCCAATAGTAGAAAGTTGATCTCTTAATTCAGAGATTTTCAAAAAATATGGAGTAATTGTTTCTCCTTTATTCATTTTGATGTTCATAAGTTGCTGTTTTAAAGTCAGCAATCTGCTTGCATTGTTGATCTCATATATAGTTTGAATGGTTTTGAATACTTCATATGCTGTTGATAATCTAGCTATGGTTGGAAGAATGCGATCTTTAGCAGTGTCGATGATTATTTTCTTAGCCTTGTTATTGCGTCTTTTCCATGTTGTTTTCTCTGGTTCATCTTTAGGCATACTTTTGTCTTCTTCTATATATGAATCCAATTCAAGTTCTTGAAGGATTGCAATTATACAAATTTTCCATGAGACGAAGTTGGAGGCACCTTCGAGTCTATCTTCCACTCTAACACCGTTCACCTTACTGTCTATTGGTTAGGCTCTGATATGATGTTAAGGAATGAGGATCAGTTATAGAGAATAATAATAGCCCAATTATTATAATTCAGATTGTATCTAAGTCTAGATACTAAATATATTAATGCAGAAAATTTACAAGTAAATTATTGCAGAAGAGATCGAATGCTTGCTGTGGTATATAATTACAGTTGTAATTGATTATAACCCACAATAAGCATCGATATATATATACTTACGTAGAGTCATGACCGTACGTGGCTTATGCCACGTAGGGTCATGACCCTACTTAACATAACCATTAACTTAATTGCTGATTACATACCAATTGATATTGGTTTTCGATAACAATACATACAATATATTATTGACTGTCGATAACAATACATAGCAGCTGATAATGTATCAGTTGCTATGTATTGTTATTGGGCTTGATTGCCGATAACAATACATAGCAGCCAATATATTATCAGGCTTCATTGCCAATACAAATATGTATAGTGGTTTGATCTTATCGTATCATAGATATGTTAGGCACTGTGGAGAGGTATCATGTACACTCGGTTATATGACAGTCATGTTTTGTCATTAGTCAATAATAACATAAGGTTCGACAATATTTATATGTGCGATCTCAATTAAATTATATATATATATATATATTTCATTCTAGCATATGCATGTGTTAATCACTTGTATGCTTCAATCTGAATGAAGCTATTTCTCAACATATTTCATGCTTGAAAAAGCGTGAAATATGGCATCTTTGACCAACATAATGTTGGAAGGTAGTCAAAAGTTCAATGGTTGCAACTACAACACCTAAAAGCAACAAATGATGATGATTTTTGAATATTGATGCGTTGTTCAGATTGTTTTGGGCAAGTCTACTTGTCCTACAACAACAGGTCAAAATTAGGAAAAAATTAATGAGCGGAATTAGGAAGCCGTGATAGTCATTAAAATGTCAGTCACCGATGATCAGTTGTCTTAGGTACCCTCAGGCAAGACAACTACTGAAATATGGGAATATTTAAAGGCCCTGCATGAAACGTTTGACAAGAGCCGTGCATTCTTTCTCAAGAACATGCTTTTCTTGATCATGATGGATGAGAGGATATCTTTGAAGGAGCATCTCACAAAATCAAGGACATCCATGATTAGTTGGAGGCAATTGGTTGGATGATGGAGGAAGAAGACATGGTAGTAATCACTCTGGAAAGTGTATCAAAGTCTTATGAGAACTTTATTGAGAGGCTCAACATTACCTTAACTATTGTGAAGTTTCTAGATATTTGCACCAAACTTCTGCAACAAGATTGAAGGAGACAATTGTTCGGTAGTGGTGCTAGTTTGTTGTCCACAGAATAGGCCTTCACAACAAACTCCTTTGCTCAGGACAAAGGGAACATTCAATTCTCTCAGCAGAAAGACCTAGGTCAATCCTAGGACAACTTCGAGAAGAATATTTAGTGTAATTATTGCCACAAGTATGGTCACATGAAGAAAGACTGTTGGCATTGCTCGACAGAAGGCCAATATAGCAGATTACATAGAGTAGGAGTTTGCCTTCTATGCCTTTATGGAAAAACGACCAACAGATCACGACAAATCGTCTGCCTAGTACAATGACTTATGTGCTTCTTAGCACTTCACTCATCGTCGAGATTGGTTTGCTAGGAGACCTTGCAACTACACACTATTCACCAATTCAATTATTTTTGGAGGAGAAGAGTATACTATTGTGATATACAGTTCGCACAAATGCAGTATTGTTGATAGGGAGACTCACACTATAGTTTCTATGGGTATTGAGGATCATGGTCTTTATAGACTTGTTGATGCTGGTGATTCTCAGGAGCATGCCATGATATCCAAAAGTTTTTTGGTGAACACTCTTTGGAATCAACGGTATAGGCATCTGAACATACACTTTCTCAAGTAGTTTATTTGGGTCAAGTTGTTGGCTTACCTTAGATTTAGACTCAGAATCAAGGAGTTTGTGGAGCTTGTTATGTTGGAAAACAACATCAGACTCCATTTTCAGATAGTGATGCTTGGTGAGCTTCCAAGGTATTACAATTGGTTCATGTTGATGTTTGTGGACCAATGAACACTCCTTGAGTTACTGGGTCCAAGTTTTTTCTATTATCTTCTGATGCTTTTAATGACAAAATGTAGTTGCATTTTCTTAAACAAAAATTAAAGGTGTTTAACATGTTTCAAAAGTTTAAGGCCTTGGTAGAAAAATAATCCGGTCAACAAATAATAACTCTTAAGTCAGACATTGGGAGGAATTTGGTTCTTCTGATTTCTCCAACTTCTGTGCACATCATGGCATCAGGATCAACTTATGACACCTTACACTATTCAGCAGATAGGTGTTGTTGAGCAAAGAAACCGCACAATCACCGAGATGGCCCAGTCTATGTTGGAACATAGAAATGTTACAAGGAAATTTTGGGCAGAAGCAATCTACACTTCTTTCTTTTGAACAGGTCTCCTACACAAGCTGTTAAGAAGACTCTTGAGGAAGCCTAGTTTGGAAGGGAGCGCAAAATCAGTCACTTGAAAGTCTCCGGTTCTGTAGCTTATGTTTGGATTCTAGATGTGTAGCACTCAGAACTGGATTCTAAGAGCCATCAACTCATGCTCACAGGTTACAGTGAAAGCCACAAAGCATATCGACTGCTTGATGTAGACATTAATCTCTCTTATTTATTTGGGATGTTGTCTTCGATGAAGAACTAGGGCCATTTTAGCTCTCTTCTCCTGCTTTGAGCCCTCAGGATCAACCTTCGAAAGCTAAAGAGTTAGGAGTTAGTCTTCCTTTTGGTCCACCTGATGGGAGGGATTCAAATGGCTTTGACTCTAAAGTTGTGGAGTCTCCTAGGCATGATGTTGCACCACCCAACTTTCCTCAAGAAAATTTTGATCCACATCTAGGCTATTTTGTTCCAGCCATCCCAGGTCCCCTTGCTCCTCCTGCATTAGATGTTACTACTTATACTCTACGTCTTAAATGGTGGGTCAAAACCAAAGGTGATCTTCATGATGTTGAGCTCATTGAGGGTAGATCAGCTAGAAACAAGAGAAAGAATCAAATTACAATTAATTTTTCTCTTATGGCCAATAATCTAAGTGTTTTTGAGCCTCAAACTTATTCTGAGGCTAAAAGTATGCTTGAGTGGGAATAGGCTATGGAAGCTGAACACTATAGTCTTCTCAGAAACAACACTTGGGTCTTGTCTAATCTTCCACCTAGGAAGAAGCCCATTGGCTGCAAATAGGTGTATAAAGTTAAGTACAAGGCTGATGGAACCCTTGAAAAGTACAAGGCTTGCCTTGTTGCTAGAGGGTTCTCATAGAAAGATGAAATATCCCCCTATGGATATTTGTTCTAGATTTTACCAAATGTTCCACAAGAATTTTAATAAACAATTTGCATGAAAAATTGACCTCTATTTATCCAATAGATTATATTGAAAATCATATATTATCAAATTGAGACAGAGATTTAAAATTGAACATGAATATTGCCATCAAATGGACATGTAATACTTCTATTACTGCAAGTTTGTCTTTAGATGAAGACTTCACAAATTTTCCTAGCTGTGAACTCCGTCGCAAATTCACGAAGAAATGAATTGGGTTTTGGTCCAATCCACCAAGAAATCTTGAAGGTTTCCATCCGTAGGTTTCAAAATTGAAAGCTAGAAGCTCACAAGAATCTCCAAGAGAAAATAATTAACCAAGTATGATCAAAATGAGCTTCTCAATGTTCTTTAATAGTACATCCCTATGACTCTTCCTTTTCCCTCTCCCTGCCTTTTAATATTTCTTTTCTTTGTCTCTTTATTTCCCCTCTTTAAATGACTTTATTAATTTTTCACTAAGTTCCATTGAAGTCATTTTAATACTATATTAAATAATCAAATTAAGCTGCCATTTAACTCGATATAGATTGATAACTTAAAACTTAATTATTTAATTGACTATTAATGTCCCAAAAAGGGGACATTATAGTCCTCCCTTCTCAGAGATTGCTTGCCCTCAAGCAATCTACACATGCGTGCTGAAACCTAATGCTCGGATCCCATATCAACCTCAAGAATGTTGCTCTGCCAATCTGCTGCGCAACTCTAATATAAACATTGCCATGCCCAGAATTGTGAAACCAACCATCAATTTCCCGCTGAAGCAATGTACCAAACATACCAATGCTAGGATCCCAAATCATCAAGCTATCACAAGTGTCGGTATGAAGAGAAACTCTCTAACTCCTAGTAATCTCCCATGGAAGTGCAAAACACCCAACATAGGCACACGAAAAATCATATCAACACATTCTAAGTTGTTTGTGTAAAGTTTAGAACAACTCCCATAGGTTTGAAAATTCTTAGAGAGTTGAAGTCAATGCTATGTAATATATCTTGCCAAGGTAACTCAAGAAAGATCACATCAGCAAACTCCTTGCCAATTGCGATCCTGGGTAACAATTAGAATAATTTGTTCAACCAAAAAGTAAGAATCTTAGTATCTCCTCTCATGTAATCCTAGACAAGAATCTGATCCATCACTGTTGAGGGATTGGAATAGAAGTTAACATAAGAAACCCTAACAACAACTAACCAAGTATTACCTTTGTCGTCAACATCTAAAAACATGACACTATCAGTTAACCTCTAGATGCGAGTATCCCAACAATCCCAACTCAGTGCGATCAACCCATCATCATATGAAAGCACATATAATAATGCTATGAAGGGACCGTAGTAACTCAAATTGCCCCAAGTGGAAGTGAAGAATAACTGAGTTGCACCCATAAGATGTGTCTCACAACTATCTGCATTGAAGTCTGCAAGTGCACAAAATAAAATTGCTCAAAGGCTAAGGTCAACACCAACAGTGGGGAGGAACTAGTACAACAGTAATCAATCTGAAATGCCACTAAATACATAGGAATCATGAGTAAGGAAGTAGCTGAAAATCCATCTCCTATGATCAAATCATATCTACCATCAATCCTCAACCAAGAACTACTCAGTTGTTGAAACATAGATTCTATCCAACTCATCTGTAGATCAGAATCCAAACGCATGTGTAAGCTGATGGAAAAGTTGGCAGTGGTACTAGCTCTAGAAATCGATCCACTACTCCAATATTGTGACCAAAACTCATCACTAGAACTTGCACCTAGGTTCCATATCTTGCAATCAATTCCATTCTCATCATTGGAGTCAGAAAGAACCCCCTCATCTAACTTTAAGAGTGGATTATCAAATGTCCAATTACCATCCACCTCAAACAAATAATTGTCAATCAACTGATGATTGTCCTAAAATTCAAACTCATACCAAGGTTCTGGCTAGTCTAAAATTTTATTACTTGATCTTTTACGACAATTGTTGAAATCATAAGTTCGTTGCATGCTGTCAAGTTTCTTAATCACCTCCTTGAAAAACTCAATCCTTCCTTTGTTTTCTTGCCCCCTGAAATGATTAATGACAACATTGTATTTTTTGCTTCTTGAAGAACCATTTGCGTATTCTCCAAAGTCTCCTGTGTATCGTTAATCTCCCCGACGAGCTTATTAACCTCATCCTCCATTTCCTTTAATTATCAACATATACGTCAAGAATCTTTAGAATATGATACCTGTCTGAAAGTAAACACAAATAATCTGATCTCATTGATTCCAGAGCCACTTTGACCACCAACAAGTCTGCAAAATGAGAATCACTTCCCATACCCTTTTGCTTCCTTTCAATTTGAACCTTCCAGTCAAGGTCTTCAGTGATTTTGTGAGTGTCATCAAAATGTATTAAGACTGCAACTATCATATCATTGATGATCTTCAACTGATTTTTCAAAGTATGTGTCACAATACCATCATCGTGGAATGCATTGTTTGATTGGTCCTTTAAAGCACTATCATGCATAAGTGAACTGCTGCTATAAAGAACATATGATTTATCACACCTTTTAAGGGTGCCATAAATGTCATCATAGGCCTTAAACTTCTTGTTTGATTGATCTGCATACAAAGCCAAAGTTGCTGCTATGTCATCATTTTCAAGCAATTTCTCACCATATGAAGATTCATGCACCTCATTGGAAAGATCTCAAGACTCCAACATGTTCTCTCCTTGAAAAGGATCACCCTCATCAAAGTGTTTGTCAATTACAACTTCCAAGTCACCAATATAGAGATTTGTATATCCCTTACCTATAACAACAACTAAATCCATCTCCTCACAAGCATTTGTGTTATTTTGTTGGAACAAAGTTATGGAATTCATATCTTCTTCATTGCTGGTCCAAACTTCTTTGGCTGACTTATCTTCCTTACTAACCCTACAATTGTGATCAGGTGTCCAAGTCTCATGACATGTGAAACTAATATGCTCCCTTCTCATTTGGTTCTTACCTTTTTTTGGGAGACCTTGCAACCTATAAGCCTATTGAGATTAGTTCATTTTTAGTCATCTATTTCTTGAGCCTTTTAATCTTTTTCTTAGTCAACCCTTTTAAGAGCTCAAAAGCCGTAGGTGAGATATTATGCTCCTTTCTCCAAATGGCCAACGAATCTAATTGTAACCACTTACAAATATCATCATCCTCATCTAAGATTAAAGATATAATTGTTTGCCTACAAGCCCTCACATTGCATAGATGCAGTTTTTTTGATTTTAGTTAAGAAACATTGAAACATTTGTAGAATCAATTTATCACATTTGAGATCCAACATAATGTTAAATGATTTGGTTTTTGTCATAATTTGTAAGATCTTAGCCCTCTTACCAAAACTAGGGGCTTTGACATCACGTAACCCATGTAGGCTTTCCACAATCAGTTGTAGAACTCTCTCCAGTATGTCATCATTATAGGGTGCTACATGAGATGTTATCCTTATGATCTCATTGTGACAAGAAGCAACTGCAAGTCTCACCTTTTCATAAGGATGTTCCATAAAACTTGTGTTGGACCAAAGTGAGCATTGAGGGTTGCAAAGCCCAATTTAGAAGCCTCCAATCTGATTGGTCTACTTTGGACAAACACGAGTCTAATGCCTCTAGCTTCGAGAGAACACCATCAGGAAATTTCATGGGCTCCAATTGTAATTCAATAACGTAGATCTTTGCAAATCCTTTAGCTGATCACCATTAAATGTGTCATTGAGTTCTTTTGAGAAAATATCACTTTTCTAATCTGCCAGTGTCTTCTTTTTCCTTCTCCAAACTGAATTCCACCAAATCTGATGTACACTTCCACAGGTTGTAAGATGCTACCTCTGTTTGATACCACTGAAATGGACAACCCTGTCTGGTGTATTAATTTTAAACAAAGCTTCAGCTCTGAGATATTGTTCAACTGAAGCACACACAGTGCAGAATTATAACTGCTTGAAAATAAGTTGTTGAGAAATCTGAACACCATTGTAGGATGCCACCCTTTCCTACTAAATGTTTTGCATTTTCACCCAATGTAATTTTGTCAAACAGTTTGCATGTCGCATGAGATTTGTTGTAGATTGTGTTAATACAATTTCAGATTACTTTGTTTGTGTTGCATGAGAACATATTGGGGAATTTCTTACTTGATATACAATTATGAACAGCTCGATATAAATAATATCATTGTGCTTCACAAAGAGAATAGCAAGTAAGAGTGCTACAGCAGAAAGTAAACATGCAGGACATATCTTATTTATTGCAGACTGAAGGAGACCATTTTCATGCACAGGAATGTTACTGGCATCTCTTTAGTGGCAATAACCCTTGACAGCAGCAATTAGAAGATTATATATACTGATTAGTTTTGCCCAGCATGATCAGTGACAAGTATGTTACAAACACCAGCGTCCAAGTTTATTAATATGACTCAAATATTGCCTCTGTTTGTAGTATCAAGGTTCCCAAGTAGTCAAAATGAGAAGCTACAGGAACCATTTCTGTCTTTCATGTCTTTTTTTGCGCACTCAGAGCTAACACTTGCATAAAGTTCCGTCAATCAAAGCATCCAAGTAGGAAGCTGCTGCAAACACCCCACAAATGCTTTGAACTGCCCTTATGTGGCCAAGACCAAACCTCAGGCTGTAATCTATGTCTACACTTTCAGACATTCATGCCAATAGAAGTATTCATCTGCAGCATTTTCTGTATTGTCTGCGTTCGAAAGATGCTGGAAGTGATGAAGCTACTGCCTAGTAAATCTCTATGCATGGCCAGGTGTGGATACACAGGTCTCCACCATTATTCTTCCCGTGGCTTCCAAACAGCTTCACTGAATATATATATCTATATGCACCGCAGTGATAATATTAAGACTAGTCCTCGTAGACTACAAATATTAGAAGGGCCGTTTCAACCAATGGTCAAGTAACTCTGAGGGAAACACCTGTTTCAAGCTAATCGTTTATGCATCGATAACAATCACACCACCATGTTACACCTTTTCTATAGAGGGAACTCATGAGCAAATATTTAAATTTATTGATGGCAGCATTCATAACTATGCCCTTTCACGTTCAAGCACTAAAGTTCCCCACATATTAAGTTCTCATATGCCAAGGAAAACACCCATATAAATTTCGATTCCATGCCGATGTTCGTAATCTTCAGCCTTGCGTATATATTTTTGTCCCTTCTCTTTCGGCAGGTAATGAAATGTCAAATGGGCTCACATTGATATATTAATATTCAAAATAGTTTAATTCTTATTACCGTCAAATACAAATCAAGCCACCTTGCGATATATGTTTGCAATATAATCTCATGGCAAATATAATTTCACAACATTAGAAAGTTTGTTGATGGTGAATGTGTAACTGTCTCAGAAAATACAGGCTTAGTACGAGGACCATATCTCACAAATGCACCGTTGGATTTTGCTGAATTTTGTATATGTTGGGGATAAACAAATTTAGAAGAATCTCATCGGAGCGATTGGAGAGAAAATGTCAGATTCAAAAGTTATGACTGATTGTGTACGGGTCTATGCAAAAATCTGTAAAAGAGCGAGGTTCCTTTTCTAAAAGCCTAACCACTTGAAGGGAGATCCGATCAAATTGAAGGTTTTCATAGTGTATAGAACCTTTGGATATTCAAGAGAAGTCATGTGAATAATTTTAGTAATGTTCGAGAATGACGACATCATTCTGTGAATTTGCATGATATTTTCTATATGGGCTCACCTTATAGAATGAAATACTTGAAATTTATAAAAGATAAGTATTTCATGTTTTATTAATGCACCTAATTTTTGAGTTTGTAATTCATGCTATACTATTGGTTAGTAAAATATTGTATGCTTCTATCATTGGTATTTATGGTTGAGATAGTTTAGTGAGCTATTTGTAATCTCTGTCTGACATACCTTCAGGACAGAAGCACAAGATAATTGCATTCAAGGGAGAAATAATTTGATGCTTGAAAACAAATTGATAATTGAGACTAGATGCAAAGGGAGTCTAATATTTCAAAAGAGGTCAATAAGTTGATAAACTTGAGCTTCAGTGGGAGTAGATGGTTCAGTCAACTTGTGACAATGTTGATCATATTGATTGAGAGGGAGCTCACTATTGAAGGTGAAACATTTATGAAGTAAACTTGATATAATTGATTATTATACTAATGAATCGTGAATGTTTTTAATGGGCTTGTCCCTTGTGTAAATCATGAGGAAGTGACGACTTCCAAATGATTATCACTTGTATTTGTAAAAGTTATTGTAAGGTGATGATCGTACAATAACTTGACCTTCTATTTTGATAGACATCTTGTGATGGTTGAAACCAATCATAATAGATAGAACTTGTGGATAGAATTGCCAATTGAGGCAATCCACATTAAAGCTTGAGAAGCTTGTGGATAGAATTGCCGATTGAGGCAATCCACATTAAAGCTTGAGAAGCTTGTGGATAGAATCGCCGATTGGGGCAATCCACCCGGGAACTTGTGGATAGAATCGCCAATAGAGGCAATCCACACTAAAGCTTGTGAGTTTGTGGATAGAATCGCCGATGGAGGCAATCCACATGAGAGCTTGTGGATAGAATCGCCAATTGAGGCAATCCACTCCGAAACTTGTGGATAGAATCGCTGATAGAGGCAATCCACACTAAAGCTAGTGAGTTTGTGGATAGAATCACCGATGGAGGCAATCCACACAAGAGCTTGTGGATAGAATCACCAATGGAGGCAATCCACCTGAGATCTTGTGGATAGAATCGTTGATGGAGGCAATCCACACAAGACCTTGTGGATAGAATTGCCGATGGAGGCAATCCACACAAGAGCTTGTGGATAGAATCGGCGATTGAGGCAATCCACTTGAGAGCTTGTGGATAGAATCGCCGATGGAGGCAATCCACATGAGAGCTTGTGGATAGAATCGCCAATGGAGGCAATCCACATGAGAGCTTGTGGATAGAATCGCTGATGGAGGCAATCCACACGAGAGCTTGTGGATAGAATTGTTGATGGAGGCAATCCACCTGAGAGTTTGTGGATAGAATCGCCGATGAAGGCAATCCACACGAGAGCTTGTGGATAGAATCATCGATGGAGGCAATCCACATCTTGAGACTATGTTTCTATTAACTACATATTGAGGATGATGCCTTTATTGCTTACATCATATGATTGATGTTGTCAAGTGTCTTAAGTGTTGACATTGGATTGATTTATTCTCCCTAGCTAAGAGGGAGTGTTGATGTTTTGTAGCTTCAGTTGAATAAACACTATGAGTCAATACTAGTGATAGATATATCTTACTTGTGGATAGAATTGCCGATAGAGGCAATCCACACTAAAGCTCGTGAGTTTGTGGATAGAATCACTGATGGAGGCAATCCACACAAGAGCTTGTGGATAGAATCACCGATGGAGGCAATCCACCTGAGATCTTGTGGATAGAATCGTTGATGGAGGCAATCCACACAAGAGCTTGTGGATAGAATCGCCGATGGAGGCAATCCACCTGAGAGCTTGTGGATAGAATCGCCGATGGAGGCAATCCACACAAGAGCTTGTGGATAGAATCGGCGATTGAGGCAATCCACTTGAGAGCTTGTGGATAGAATCGCCGATGGAGGCAATCCACACGAGAGCTTGTGGATAGAATCACTGATGGAGGCAATCCACACGAGAGCTTGTGGATAGAATCGTTGATGGAGGCAATCCACCTGAGAGTTTGTGGATAGAATCGCCGATGAAGGCAATCCACATGAGAGCTTGTGGATAGAATCATCGATGGAGGCAATCCACATTTTGAGACTATGTTTCTATTAACTACATATTGAGGATGATGCCTTTATTGCTTACATCATATGATTGATGTTGTCAAGTGTCTTAAGTGTTGACATTGGATTGATTTATTCTCCCTAGCTAAGAGGGAGTGTTGATGTTTTGTAGCTTCAGTTGAATAAACACTACGAGTCAATACTAGTGAAGATATGTATATATATATATTTAGTATATATGAGATATATATATATATATATATATATATATATATATATATATATATATATATATATATATATATATATATATAAATATTAGAGAAATTAATATAATACTCAAGAGATATTATATCTATATGTACATGTGTATATATATATATATATGTATATATATATATAATCATAATTGTCATTATATTAATTACATCTTAATGAATAAACATGTCTCATGAAGGGACATTTCTCTTCTTGGCTCATTCTCAATATAAATGCAAGAGATTGTTGCATTTGGAAAACATACAATCAGATAGTGCTATTACATTTGCAATGATCCTAAAACCTTAACACACCATTTTCCATTCTAAAATATTAGTTAATTACATTTGATCTCTGCAAATCTATATATAATGTTGATTTAATTAAAATATGATTTCACAATCAAGTGTGCACCTTATATAAAATCGTGGCTGCCTGGAACATAAAAAATGCAGCCTCCTTGAATCCAACGTTGCTCAATATGGATGTTGGCATCCTCCGCAAGACCATTCGCACATCCATAAGACAGGTCGCGACTCCCTAATGTGTTGCACAACCTTCATGTATGAAGCCTCACTGCAGCCATTAAAACATACGCAGCCAATAATGGTTTGCTGCAATCTGCATATGTAGCAGGGTGTGTTTTAATCAATTCCGTACTGAACTGTTTGCAGTCAATGATCAAATTATTGGCACAATTCATTGGCAAGCAGAGTCAATTCAAAGTGTAAAATGCTCTTGAAGAAATTCACAATTTCTTCATTCCCTCTTCGAAACCCTTGATGTTCTTCTCCATTTTCGATTTTCACCAAAATATGCATAATAGGTTTTTTCGAAAATCCTCAAGGCTTTGCTTTAATACCAAATAAAAGTAAAGCTTCTTCTACACACCCAAAACCAAGTATCTTCTTGAATACTCTTTTCACTAAAGAGTCCTCCTCAACACACCATTCAAATAGAACAATAAACTCATAAAGTCATTAATTAAGCTAAACTTACTTAATAACTCCCATGTGCAAATGGTTATTTAAGCTCCATGAATTATTGACAGAGTCTAGACCCAAGGTCTCACCACTGAGCACTGCCAAAAATAGAAACTCACTCTCCTTACTTATTAAAAATAGCAAGTCAAACACTGGAGACCCTCAAAGCTAGATGTTAGCTCACGAGGGTCGCGATGATGAGTTAACTTACCCAAACTCTTGAAACCTGCTGAATTGGGGACATCAAATTAGGGCAACAAGGAAAAGATATGGAAAAAAAAGAGGTGGAAAAGTTAAATGATTTTTTTTTGCATGTCAAAGACTTGCTGCCGTGGCGCGGGTCATGACCGTCGGACCCGGCGAGTCATGAAATGACCTGCTGGCTTGGCGAGTCATGGGGGTCATGGTCCATGACCCGTTGAGTAATGGCGACAAGTCATGAAAACCTGTTGCAGCCTCCATTGCCCGCAACTCACCTAAACTTGCATGAATAACCGCGAGTTTTGGAACACTGGTTTTAATTTATCACCCATACTATTGAAGACCAATTATATTACACTTGAACTTTATTGGCCAACACTCAATTATTTCCATATCGGTATTAATAGAAGACTTCTTATTAAGAAGCGTCTTAAACCATGAAGGTGATAATAAATATATAGCCTGCTGTTGTATCTTTCTCTTTAATAAGATCGATGACTCAATAAAGTATTATGCAAATATGGCACGCAAAACAAAATAATCTTTATTCACCAGCAAAATGCTTCAGCCTGTAAATACCTTTTTGCTGTGAATTTCTTTTATTTTTGTTACTAATGAAACCTCACAGGTTGGTAGGAAAACTAGCTTTGTTACCATTGAAATATCCCCCTATGGATATTTGCTCTAGACTATACCAAATTTTCCACAAGAATTTTAATAAACAATTTGTATGCAAAACTGACCTCTATTTATCCAACAGATTATATTGAAAATCATATAATCTGAGATTGAAATAGAGATATGAAATTAAATATGAATATTGCCATCAAAATAGATATATCATTACAACCTTGTTTTTCAAGTGGATATGAAATACCTCTATTATTGCAAGTTTGTCTTCAGGAAGATTTCACAAATTTGCCCAGTTGTGAACTCCGTCCTGTATCCACCAAGAAGTGAATTGGGTTTCCATTCAAGCCACCAAGAAATCCTGGAGGTTTCCGTGCTCAGGTCTCAAAACTGAAAACTAGAAGCTCCCAAGAATCACTAAGAGAAAATAATCAACCAAACATGATCAAAATGAGCCTCTCAATGTTCTTTAATAGCACAACCTTGTGACTTTTCTTTTTCCCTTTGCCTGCCTCTTGATGTTCCTTTTCTTTGTTTCTTTATTTCCCTTATTTAAATGACTTAATTAATTTTTCACTAAGTTGCATAAAAGTCATTCTAATACTATATTAAATAATTAAATTAAGCTGCCATTAAATTTGACATAATTTGACAACTTAAAACTTAATTATTTAATTAACTATTAATGTCCCAAAAAGGGGACTTTACATAAGAAGTCATTGACTATGGGGAGACTTTTGCTCCTACAAGCAAAATGAGTACAATTCAACTTGTCCTTGCTATGTCAACTTAGTTTGGTTGGAAAGTCCATCAAATGGACATCAAGAGTGCATTCCTCAATGATGAGCAGCAGAAAGACGTTTATATGATGCAATCGTTTCAAGTTTGCTGGTAAAGAAAACGAGGCATGTAGAATAGTGAAAGCACTCTATGGCTTGATACAGGCTCCTTGGGCTTGGTAACTCAAGATTGATAAATACCTTGCTGATCAAGGTTTTCAGAGGAGTTCCTCCGATTCCAATATGTATGTCAAAACTATTGGTGGTGATATTCTTCTACTTGTTATCTATGTTGATGATCTAATTATTACTGGTAGTTCAACACTTTTGATCGAGTAGGTAAAACAAAGTTTGTGCCAGTCCTTTGACATAACAAACTTAGACTTTTGCATTATTGCTTAGGTCTTGATGTTTGGCAGATAGATGACAATATCCTTATTTTTCAATCAAAGTATGCCAGGAGTTTGTTAGATAAGTTTTGGATGCAAGATTGTGAACCTGCATCCACACCTATGTAGAAAGGGTTGCAATTGTCTGTCAAATCTGATTCCCCTATGGTGGATGTATCCGTGTTTTGGCAAATAGCGGTCGGTCTTGTCTATATCATTGCCACTAGACTTGACCACAGTTATGCTATGAGCCACATCTCTCCCTTCATGACAATCCCTAAAGCTGATCACTGGGCTGCAATGAAGTGTTTGCTGAGATATGTAAAAGACACTTTTGACTTTGGCATTTTGTATGGTAGAAGCAAAGATCCTAGACTCATTGGTTTGACAGACTTAGATTGGGCAGGCTCTGTTGATGAGAGGAAGTCTACATCTGGGTATGTCTTCAGTTTGGGCACTGGTGTGGTCACATGGACTAGCAAGAAACATCAGACAATAGCTCTTTCCTCGATTGAAGCAGAATACTGTTAAAGTAGCTTGTGAGGCATTTTGGCTTTGAAAGATGCTTTCTGACATGAAATGTCTCAACAAGGTCCTTTGCCCTTGTTTTGTGACAATCAAGGGGTGCCCAAACTTGTCAAAACTCAGTCTTCCATGAGAAAACTAAGCATGATGAGCTTCATTGTCATTTTATTCGCAAACTTGTAAAAGATGGACCAGTACAATTACAGTACGTTCCAACTGAGGACCAGATTGCAGACATTGTTACTAAGTAAAATTTAGGGGGCAACTTGATGTAGTTGATAGATTGACCATTAAAGGAGGGTATTAGAATTATATTGACATATCTTATTATTGATGGTCAGTAATGTATTTTTAGGTAGATTGGATTCTTTTTAATTTTGCTTTTAGTTATTGATGGTTTCTTTAGGAAATGTTGACAATGTAATTGCCTATATGTACAATAAAGTTCCAACCTATACCTTACAATAAAGTTTGTGCTCCATGTATGTTTATGGTCAGGGTACTTAAAACCTTTGCGAGGGAGCTCTACTCGAGTTAGATGAGGTGGATGTGCCACATTGAAGGGAGGTTGGTTTTAATACCAAAAGTTTGTGCATGCCTTATTTGCTTTTTTGAGCACTTCCTTGTTCCACCTTGTATCTGGATTCCATGTATTTTTTTGATACAAAAACCCCCTTGTAATTTAGCTCTGCTTGAGTTGGATGAGGTGGATGTGCCACATATGCATGGACCTTGACTTGAGCCATAATGCCTATCATAACTACATCAGATTTTGGTTGCAAATTAGGAGCAATGGTTGGTTCTATGGCTTCTTTTTCTTTGACTCTCTTTAATTTTTTCTCATCTAACAATGCAAGAAGTGTTATATCTTGTTTCACCTCTTTTGGGGCCTTTTTACATACCTTGGAATCATGATTAGGAATGCTAGCAAGGTGGTATTTGAGGTGATTGATTTTTTCACTAAGTTTCTTCGTACAATTCATGGTCACTATAGGTCCCATTATGGCATGTTTGTAAGAGAGGTCAAAACTTCTAGTGGCTTGGTTCCAATGAGACAGATTCCACTTGCTGACTTCAAATCTGATGTAGATTTGGATGCCATTGCAGATAACTGTCAACATTAATAAAAACAATTTTTCTTCTTCTTGTAAATAGCAATTTGAACATATTTTTTTGTTAAAATGGAAAATTTAAATGCATTTTAACAAATTGAAACATAATATAATAATCAATTTAATGAATTTGACAAAAATCTAACTGTTCTAACCCTAAAATGCAATCACATGATTCAAACTAGAGTGCAACACCTCTTGATGATAAATTTATATGTTCTAGGAATCATGATTAGGAATGCTAGCAAGGTGGTATTTGAGGTGATTGATTCTTTCACTAAGTTTCTTCGTACAATTCATGGTCACTATAGGTCCCATTATGGCATGTTTGTAAGAGAAGTCAAAACTTCTAGTGGCTTGGTTCCAATGAGACAGATTCCACTTGCTGACTTCAAATTGGATGCCATTGCAGATAACTGTCAACATTAATAAAAACAATTTTTCTTCTTCTTGTAAATAGCAATTTGAACATATTTTTTTGTTAAAATCGAAAATTTAAATGCATTTTAACAAATTGAAACATAATATAATAATCAATTTAATGAATTTGACAAAAATATAACTGTTCTAACCCTAAAATGCAATCACATGATTCAAACTAGAATGCAACACCTCTTGATGATAAATTTATATGTTCTAGTCAGTGATTGAATGTTTGTTGCTCACTTTGACAACATTTTCTTGCTCCAAATTGAGATGAAGAAATGATTGATTGGGTCTCAATTTAGAGATTTTTGATAGGATGGATGAATGGCTAGCATTTGATCTTGGATCATGAGGTTTCCTCCATAAATGGTGGAATGCATGTAAAGAGGTGGCTGTTATTTACTATTTTCATTGAGGTAATTAGCTAGTTATGGGATCTACTTGAGCATTTATTTACTTTGATTATTTAATTATTTAATTACTTTGATTGATGAGTTGACCATGATGATTGACGAGTTTACTAACTGAGTGAATAGTTAAATATTATGATTGATTAGTTGTTTTAAGGGGTGCAAGTCGTGACTTTTATAAATTATTTATGGATAATATATTTATTTGGATTTATTTTAAATATTGGGACAATGATTTTTGTATGCTAATTAAATAATAAAGATTATTTAATTAGTTTGATTTTGATAAAGTGGATTAATTAAAGTAAGATGAATTATTTTAATGATTGGATTAGTTATTATGTTGTTAGGAGTTGAGATGGGGGCAATGTAATGTAAGATGAATTATTTTAATGATTGGATTACTTAGTATGTTGTTACGGGTTGAGATGGGGGTGATGTTATGTAGATGGGCATATGTGAGATTTCAGGTATAGAGACAATCCACACTTATAATTGAAGATTGAAAGATTTGCTTGGTAAACGTGAAAATGCATCCTTGAATGATTGTTTAAGGAAGATATGCTTTTAAAGTAAATAAAAATACAAAGGTGGTCTCTTTTGCTATCTATGAAGAAGCCGATAATCAGGCTGCGAGTCTCTAAAGTGAAGATAAGACAAGATTAATGGCCTATCCATTGAGTGGTTTTGACAACGAAGAATTGAATGACAAGAATTAAGATTGAAGATCATGTGACTGGGAATCATCCAAAGATTACATACTGTGATGCCATTGAGTGTGGGAGTGTTCACTCCTATGACTTGAAGAATAATAAACATCAACTTTGCTCATGTAGGTTGAAGATGCTGAGAGCCATCAGCGACAGTTACACGAAGCACGAATAAGAGTAGCAATAATAGATGCTAGAATCAATAGGGTAGCATAATTTGATTTTTGTATGGCTAGGATGAGGGACTCACAATTTAGTGCAGAATGTGCAACAAATGGAGGTATTTTGCGCTTGACTCTCTGAACATAGTAACAATAAAAATTGCTGTGATGGTGCTCCAGATTGGGAAATCTAAATGAAATCAGTTTCAGAAAGTAGATTTGGGCAATTGCCAACTTAATACAAATTAAAAAATCTAGTCCAATCACTTGCTAGCAGGTAAAGAAAGCATAATATCTTGATCCAGTGGTTGCGAAGCAGAGATTGATAAAAGTTCATGTAGAATTGGAGAAGATGACAGAAAGTTTAAATCCTGTCAAAGTATACTATTTTGCAACATGACAATAGTTCTATTTTCCCCAAATCTAGTAGCAAATTTATGTATAGCTAAATTTACTTTTCATATTATAAAATGATCATGTAAATTTTATTCTACATCGTGTCTCACATAATCCTAATATTTTACTTATTTAATTCCTATGCTTTTCACCCATGGAATTATTGTGCTCGAAGTTTATCAAATAAAAAATGATGACTGGTAGTTATAAGTATGGTGTTGTTAAATCTTCCTTCTTAACAAAGGAGTTTGTTAGGCGGTGGTGTTGTCAGTAGCTTATTGTCTAATTTACTTTCATTTAGATTTAAAAAATGTTGGGCTTGTTTCTTTTTCATTATGTTTGTTTCATTCCATTATAATTTTATGTTGATGGAGTAATGTGAATGCCGGTTTCACTTCTTATTTCCTGCACATTTTTATCTAACTAGGGTTGTTTACCTTTGTTATGTCAGCCAAATCCAGGATTTCCCTTGACACATCATCGAAAAATTGCTTGCTCCTTCAGGGACTTGGCTCTTTTCCAAATTTTTCAAATCTCCATAACTTCATTACAGCAATTAAAAAATGACAGTATGTTCCTTCCTAATCTTGTCATTTTTAGAACCTTAGCATGTTATCCTACATGTCATACATTATTTTTTTAAAGCAAACCTTGTAGAGTGATAAAGATAATACTTGTCTTTTGCTCCATTGAAAATTCTCTTTTGTAACAACACTTTTCCTTTCCTTGTTTTGTAGTTGATAAGAAGCTCAAGGAACAAGCACTTTCTCTTGCATTGAAATGTTTATCATTTGATTTTGTTGGGACATCTTTGGATGAAAGTTCTGAAGATCTTGGCACTGTACAGGTACCAATTCTGTATTTATGAAAGAAATATGATTGTGCTTGGGAAACACTTTTTTATAGAATTTGATATTAATTGTAGGCAAATTGTCTGAGTTAGAATCTCTAGTAAATGATGACTCTAATTTAATAAATTGTTTTGCTTGGATTGAACCAGATTCCTTCCTCTTGGAGGCCAATTTTGGAGGACTCGTCAACTCTGCAGCTGTTTTTTGATTATTATGCTATTTCAAAGCCTCCTTTATCAAAGGAGGTATGTGCTCTCTCAGGATATAAGTTGTTTTGTTTATTGAAGTAAAATTTTGATTTGTTCTTAATTCACAATTTGATATATTTTCCAAAATTAGTGTTTACTTATTTCTTCAGCTTAAGCATCTACTTGTTTACTTTTCATAGAATAGATATCCATCTTGGCTGGTTGGCCTACCATTACTTTTGTGTAAAGTTTATAGTGGATATGTGCTTCCTTCTTAAAGCGATAGCCATATTAAACTTGAAAAATAGTTGGTAAACTCAAATTGATCTGAGGATTGACTTTCTGTCTGTTTATGAGACCCCAAGAAATACATGGCCTTAATGCCAAACACTATTGGATTATATGCCTAATTTTCTATATGTGGTGCATAGGATATTGTCTAGGAAACTCATTTGTATGTTTGGAAACTTTTAAGTGGAAGTTAAAAATCTAAAAGTTTTAAAGCGCTAGTGAAGACTTGCTAATTCAATTGAGGACTAAGTCCGATGATGTCTCCATTTATAACAATTGATACTTGCTGTTCAAGATAAAATTGAAAACTATTGAGAGAGGCAAGGTGTTGAATGGTAAAATCTATTTCTTGTGAGAATATGCTTAATGTAACCCAAGAAAGTGTTGCTTCTTGATGGAATAGCCTGCCCCAATAACAAATTACAAGTAATCACATCAGTCCACTGGACCAACTTATTTCAGGAAGAATGCAGGCAGTGCCCCTCTTCCATCAATTGTGCCATCTGATTGTCACTTGTTTTTAGTGGAAGGAAGAAAGAAATTAAGAGGAGTTTTTTTCAATTATCCTCTTTGTGCTATGCAATGCCCCCATTTTCAGGTGCTTTAGCAGTACAGTTGTGGCTGATGTTCTAGCCTTAAGGTTTGTGTCAGCTTGTTCTAAGGAGTATTATTCCAATATCGCCAGTGAGTTCAGATGGATTAATGGAGATGAATGACGTTTTTTGGAGTGACTTTGGACAACTTGTTTGTGCTTACTATTTATAGTAGATGTCACTTAGGTAATTGATCAGGTTAATTGGCAATGCTGCTATTTCTCAATAGTCGGTTACTCATAAATTGATGATTTCTTGGTGACTGATGGTGTTTAAGGATATTATTTTAAGTAATGTTTAAACATTAGATAGTTAATTTTACACTATTTACTTTAATAAAATGATTTTATAAAATACTTTATTATTGGTGCCTAGGGAAACATAAGGTTTATTTAAAGTCAAATTAAAAAGTGCAAACCCTAATTACAGTGTTCGGCTTGATGAACTTATGTAAATGCACTTTTGGAGCCCATTTGCACATGTTGAGCTTATGATTTCTTATATTTCTCTCTTGAAAAATCTTGTGTGGTTCTAGAGGCTGGACTTGTCCATCTGGGCCTTTGTGATGACGTATTCCCTCTTAAAGAAGAATTTCTCTGGTAGTGAAAGATCAACTCTGGTCATTTGGTTGGAGATACCAATCAGGTATTTCATTGTGTTTTCAAGTTTGAGGTTTTAATGAGATTTCAGAGGTTTTGAGAATTTAATCAGTGTATTGTTTTTGAGCCGTGTCTGTGAGCTTGAATGAAAAATATTAAATATTCTTAAGCTGTTGAATTTTTAATTGGTGAAGATCTGAATTTTTTTGTTCTTGGTGTTTGAGACGCCATTCTGTTTGAAGGAAAGTTGAAATTATAAGATTGGTTTCGCATGAGGTTTAGAGACTTTGGTGGCTACTTTGATTTATTCTTCTTGCCGTGCGAGTATTCATCAGTCATGATGTGAGGGTATCTTTAGCTTTGACATGGATTTGTAGCTTGTTGTTTAAGAATAGCTGTGAATACTTGTGCTTTGCGTGGGCTTGTGTCTAATTTGTGCTGGCAATTACACTCTGACCTGGGCCTGAAAATACTTCTTGGCTGATTTGTTCTGCTTGATGCGATGAATCTTGGCTGGTTGTGGAACATTGTCTCTACAGTGTAATCCTTCCTTTATTCCTAGCATTGCTATATTGAGTTGTCACCTTGATGCTGCTATATAATTAATCATCCAAAATGAGCTCATTCCATTGGTCTTGCTTAGTGGCATGAGCATTTCCCTTGACTGGCGCAAGCTTCTTAGGCGTGGACTAATTCATTCTAAGGCCAGTTCATTTTTAAAACGCAGCTGTGAACATCTAATATACTTGATAATGAACTAGTGTCAGTAAGGTGAACATGAGGCATTTAAACCTGTCGCTGAAAGTATAGCAAGGGATTTGATATTATATCTGAAGAGTCAAAAAGGGTGATGTGGAGTCTGCACAAAGAGACTAAAAAAGAAAGAAGACAAAGAGGATGAGCCGTTTAATCTTTGCAAGTCAGAAGTGTTGGAGTTGGAAGACATTTCGCTAGTTAGTCAGGTCGTCAGAGTTTATTTGCCGAGTATACTTTTCTGGAACAGCAAGGTGAGGGGTTGGAAGGCTACAGCAACTAAGCTAGTGATGTTTCAAATCATTGTGAGGTGAATTCCAGAGTGTACCATCAATTCTTAGGTCACTAGGAGATAATAAATCAACTTTTGGCATCTCTGTGATACGTGGGCAGCTTCCAGGCATCTCTGTGAGACTGGGACAGAAACATGTTAATCCCTGCAGCTCTAGAGTGTATTGAATCACCATCAATCATGACATGATTTTTCTGTTTTCTGTTCATGCTTCAATTTGATTGTAGAGTGCTGGAAACTATTTCATTTCTTGTAGCTGTTCATTCAAGCTTATGATCAGTGTTTGTAAGTCTTTCCTCTGAATTGGTAGCAGAAAGATTGTCTCTTTAATCTGCAAACAGCAACAGTTCATAATTTGGCAAGAAATTTATTTTGGTTGATCGATTGCTTCGAATGCATTCTTTATGTTAACATTAGTCATCGTGAGAATTGAATGTAACCCTTATATATTGCCATGCTTATGAGAGCTGTTTGAAACATTTGTAAATTCTGATTTGAATATCGATATTCAGCTTATCTCAGAACACTGCAACTATATCTGCTCCAAACCAAGTTATTACAATTGCAGTTGGAAATTCTTTCAAAGACATCGTTGACCAAGTGTTTGACATAATGCCCAAAAAACTGGGTAGCTTCATACATGCCACTTGCCATAATATGCTCGAGTCAGGCTCCATAGATGTAAAACTTCAAGAAATGCCACAATTTTTCCATAGAATGTTTACTCATCAGCAAAGATTGACATACAAAAGAATGATATGTCTATAATGTTGATACTTTCCAGAGATAATAGTAGAACATAGTAATTGCATAACTAATTCAAGAAAAATGATAAAATTGTAATATTTGGATATGGAGATAGCCACCCAAGATCTAAAGGCTTATGGAAAGCAGAAGATACTTATAAGTGTTAGGAAATTATGTTAGTGTTCACATGGGGTAGAATAATCATTGTTGTGCTAAAATAAAAATGCGTTATATTAATAACTCACATTACTATTCTAGGTGGGAGAAGAATAGGTTGATATCGTATTTAAAATAAATTAATATTATGTTATAGTATGTGAGCATAAAAATGTGAGTGAGTTGTGTAGAGTAGGGGATTTGCTACCTTAGGATATCAAGACCCCAAAGAGCAAATTTACCTTACACTATCTCATTTCAACTAATGGTATAGTGAGCTAGGGGATCAAGACAACTTGAAATAAACAAAATCTAACTATACAATATAATTGAAATAACTAAAACTATTAATCAATGTATTACAAAGGAAGTAAATATGTTAAATTGTGTTAACAAAATGTCTAAGTAGATGATAAAATAGGAAAAGAAAAATAACCAAGTCATACTAATAGATACAAGCATTTTGATTACAGAAATAGAAACTACATGAAACTAACTTCTAACTTAGAACTTGCCATGTTCTCGCCCTCAGATGACATCGCGGTGCTGGGATGTCTGCGCACCGCGCTGGAGTCCTTTATGACAGAAATCAGTAAGCACTTTTTGCTTGCTCCCAATCCAGTCCTCTTCACTCCTTGGACCTGTTAGTCACCTACACACACAAAAACAAGGGAAAATTGTTGTGGGCCTTATAGGGTCTTGCCATAGTCAAACCCTCGCTTTGGTTGGGATAAAACCGATATAAAGACAAGTAATAGAAACAAACCGCACTTAGTGGAGGAAAACCACTATAGCACACGACAAGCAATAGAAACGAACCTAACTTGAGGGAGGAAAGCCCTTATTGCACCAAGATATATGATATAAAGACAAGTAATAGAAATGAGCCTCGCTTGATGGAGGAAAGCCCCTATTACACAATGATATATGATACAAGTAGATAATAACAACAAATAAATTGATAAAACAATAATTATGCCATTAGATAAAAGAGAGAGAAGAGATATTGTTACACAACGTAGACCCCTCTCCATAGGTGGTGAGAAGAATAGGCTGCACAAGAAATCAAGTAGAGCTTCGCTTCAAAGAACCAAGAGTGATCAAGAGGGCTAAGAGTGAGAGTTGGGGCCAAGAATTGGAGAACTAGGAGAGGCAAAATGAGGGACATGGAGCCTTTTTTTTGTTGGGATGGGTGGTTGGTAGTTGTTTTGTACTTGTCCAAGAGAAGGGACACACAGAAGCGGACTTAGATGCAAATATACTCTCTTTGAATTTGCATTTGTTGGGGATGAACGCACGCCACACTGTTGACTGACCACATCGACTTCAAATTTGGAATAGGGGTTCTGGATGCTTAGTTCTCAAGATTCATGATGTCAGAATATAGATATTTGATCATGGATCTGGGTCATAAATGCACGGGGTTAAATGCTCAGGTGTCATAAATGAACAGGGTGCAATTTTGCAACATTAAAAGTTAACACCATAGTTTGCAAATTCTGTGAGTACCCTCATTTTTTTTGTTGGGCAAGTTTTCACATGTTAAACTTGCATTTTTATAGGTGCAACAAAACATGGATAAAAATGTCAATGCATGTAAAAAGCTGGTTAAAATATGCTTTTCACATGTTTTTCTTGCAATAAAATCTTGCATTTTCTATTTTGAGATGTTAGTTTTTAATATAATAAAATTTGTTATTGAATTTTACATAAAAAAATTGATGAGAGATTTTAATTTTAATAATTTCTAAGTTGGCAAGTTTTTGCTGACTATTTTGTCAAGTTTTTGCTGTGTTGAAAATTTTGGGCTTGCTGAGTACTCCCCAAGTCTGAGTCTGCGAACTATGGTTAACACATCTCACATAGAGATTTAGGAGTGAAAATAGGAGGGAGAGAATAATGATGGTTAATAACGCACCTAGATTTAGCGTGAGAGTTTGGTGGAGTTGTTATAGGAGTTAGAAAGAATTTCATATATATATATATGTGTGTGTGTGTGATGTTGAGAGTTAGTGTTCACTTAGGTGTTAAAATTAGTATTATAAGTCTAAATATTAAGTTGTTGAAAAACAACATAATATTATTAGTGTGATCAGTTAGAATAATAATGTGTGCTAAAATAAAAAGTGAGTTGTTATTACAACTCACGTAATTACTATTGATTGTTATAGTTTGGTTTATTTGTTTAGGAGTTGTTAGAATGACTCGTCTATGCAAAGGGAGTTGTTTATAGGAAGTATAACAACTCTCCCACAATGTAGGATATGGAAATCCTTTAAATATGTAACCTATATTTGATGGAAATTATGAAGCACAATATTCTTTTGTTTTTAATTTTTGCTGCATCTATTCTGCCTAACATTTCTATTATGTGATTCGTATCATTGAATATGTAATAACCCCTGCTAATTCTGACCTAAATTTTCAGTTTTGGCTATTTGACTATCCATCAAAAAGTTGGCATGCTAACAGTCTGAAATCTGATTTATGGGTTTTGAATTTGTGTTTGATATTTGTTTTAAATGCCAAATCTTAGATAAACATATATAAATGATAAACAATAGCATGGAAAACAATGGACGAAGGAACACACCATAAATTTATGATTTCTCCTTGAATAACAATGGAAAATACAATGATATCATATCTGATATGGGTTTGATATTACTACAACAATGATCAAGTTCCTTCAAATATAAGGGTTATAATTAATCAAAATGATTACACACATACCCAAATGCATAAATAGAAGCCCATTACCAAGTGGATATTAGAATAATATCTTTATATCTTTATTATTTCTTATTTAATGGTCAATATTGTAGATCCTGTAAATATTAGCTAGTTTCTAATTTTACAATTGTTTCATAATAGAAACATCGTCTTTTTAAAATTTATAAATGAATGTTTGATCATTTATTTACATTCAATATTTTACTAATTACTTTCGTAATATGGTGTTAGAGTTGGTCGATGGGATTTCATGAAATTTGTTTTCTGATTTTTTGAAATAAAAATCATTGGAGGTATTTTATGAAATTTTTGTAGTTCGTCGTTGAAGATTTTTGCTGAAAATTGCGAGCCTAGTTTAGAGTTTTGATTGTGCGATTTCTTGGTTTGAGCAAAAGTCTTTGATTTTAAAGGGTTGCATGTACTCACATGTTCTTGCATGTTGCTCGCATGTGCTTTTTGTGAGTTGCATGTTGCTTGCATATGCTGTTTACCATGCAAAGTCTCGTGTTTTGTCGCATGAAAGTTTCTCTGATGGGTTTTCATATATTCAAAGTAAAATTCTGGATTCGATTGTGTATGTGTTTTTGGCATCAACGTTTCAGATCACACTCTGTGATCCATCATCAGGATGAGAAAGAGCAAGGATGAAAAGTAAAAATGCAGACTCAGCCTCTCACAAGAGAAATATGAAGGGAGGGGGAAGGCCTGACACGTTAACCAATGAATAAAAGAAAAGTGTTTCCCTTAAAGTTTTCTGATGGGTTTTCATAATTTTTTCCCTTCAATTTTTTTAATTGGTTTTTATAATTTTTCCCTTAAAATTTTTTTGATGGGTTTTCATAAATTTTTTCCCTTAAAAAATCTTTGATGGGTTTTCATAATTTTTTCCCTTAAAAAAATTTTGATGGGTTTTCATAGCTTTTTTCCCTTAAAAATTTCTGATGGGTTTTTATAATTCTTTTTCCTTTTAAAAATTTTTTAGTTGGTTTTAACAATTTTTTCCCTTATTTTTTTTTAATTTTGGCGTGACAGACTTGGGCCTTCTGCACTATTGTTTAGATGTTGAAGTTTGGCAGACTGAAGATAGTATCTTCTTATCTCAATCTGAGTATGCTTGTAGTCTGCTGGACAAGTTTCAAATGCAAGATTGCAAATCTGCATCCACACCTATGGAGAAAGGGCTGAAGCTAACAGCCAAACCTGATTCCCCTGTGGTGAACGAATCAACATTTAGGCAATTAGTGGGTAGTCTCATCTACCTTACTGCTACTAGGCTTGATCTTAGTTTTGTAGTGAGCTACATTTTACGCTTGATGATAGCCCCCAAGGTTGATCATTGGGTAGTAGCGAGGCGTGTGCTACGTTATGTGAAGGGCACTTTTGATTTTGGTCTTCTGTACAACAGAAGTCGTGATCCTAAACTTTTTGGTTTTATAGATTCGGATTGGGGAGGTTCCATTGATGATAGGAAAACAACATCTAGGTATCTTTTTAGTTTGGGATCTGGTATACTCACATGGACTAGCAAGAAGTAACAGGCAGTGTGGCTTTCCTCGAAAAAAGCTGAGTTTTGAGGAACAATTAAGGTAGCTTGTGAGGCAGTTTGGCTTCAAAGAATGCTTTTAGATATGCAGATATCTCAAGCAAGTCCTACTCACCTTTGCTGTGTGAATCAAGGGGTGCTCAAAGTGGCCATGAATCCAGTCTCTTTCCTCGAGAAAAGATGAGTATCGGGGAACAGTTAAGGCAGCTTGTGAGGCAATTTGGCTTCGAAAGATGCTTTCAGATATGCAGATGTCTCAAGCAAGTCCTACTCACCTTTACTGTGACAATCAAGGGGTGCTCAAACTAGCCAAGAATCTAGTCTTCCATGAGAGAATCAAGCATGTGACTTTCATTGCATTTCATCTGACAGCTGGTGGAAGACGGATTAGTTCAATTGTATGTTCCCACTGCGGTTCAAACAACAATCTTGGAATTGAAAAATTATTTGCTTAGTAAGACTTAAAAAAAACTGATAGCCTTGTGGGTAATGCTACCAATTGTGTGTAAATATGTTTGTGCTGTTAAGTTTCTGTCATTGATGTCTCGGTGTCTTTTTACATCCTCTTCGATTTTTGGTGAGCACAAGATGCGGACATGTAAAAATATAAGTCTTACGTGTGCTGTGCAAGGGTGGCAGTCTCTCACATCACAAGGGTGCGAGGATTTTTGTTTTGTATCAGTCCCAGCTGGCACAAATTTAACTGGTGACTGACAGAGCTTGTCTTCCTGCCTTGTATCATTCCCAACTGGTAGTTTGTTGCAGCTTCATTCTTTAAAAAAAATGTAAAGCACAGTATTGCAATGATTGTATCCTTTATTCTTGGCATGCAACAGTGCATACCGATCACATATGTGATTGAAGACAAAAAACGTAAAGCAATAGAAAACCACGACATCTGTGTTCCATGCGTAGTTTTTTATTGTGCATTTGAGTTACCGTCTTCTGGGAATAATGGACACGTTTTCCTATCGGGCTGAAGCATTCTTTCGGGTGTGATATCGTCTATCAAAAACGGTGGCTGGGTATGTTGATTATTACTGTGCGTGTTATTGGAGAACACGTGTTTTTTTGAAAATGTTTTTGAAGTGATATCTTTCATTGTAAAAACGTTTTTGTGGAGTTGTTGCAAAACAAAACATATAGTACAACTGGCTGCGTAAGGTTGTGCAGGTGTCTTTTGTGATTAAAGGTGTCTCAAATACAAATAGAACGTAAAAAACCAGGAGATTTGGTCTCATTCTTTTTGAACAAAGGAGTTACCATTTTCTAAAAAGAGAGACATGTCTTGTGTCGAATCAATAAGCATACGACTGATAAAAAACGCAGACATCAGGGGATTCGATGTGATGTTTTTGAGTATGTGAAACACCGTTTCTGGGCAATGCATGTGTGAGCTCAAGTATTGTGTGCTGAAATATACAACTCTCATATGACTCTCGCAGTATCTGTTTAGCAGTTTTTTGAAAAATGTCTTGGGCGCGATATCATTGAGCAGGCAAAAAACGTTGTGGTTGTGTGTTACGCATGGCTGGTTCTTTTCGAGAACACATGCTTTAAAAGTCGGTGTAGTTAACAACTTTTTAAAAAAAAGAGCTGACACAGAGATTAGTCTCTGAATGAACGTTTCTTATATAGCAAAGGAATTGTAGAGCATTCTTTTGGATAACAAAATGAATTCAGTATGCTCACAGGTTGCATTCCTACTTTAACAAAATGGAGTTTTGATCGCAGGTTGTATTCAGTATGCTCACCGAAAATGAATAAGAGGAGATTCATTCGCATAATGTTTAGAAGTTCACAATAAAGATGTGATGTAAAATTTTGATAAGTTGTGACAAGTCGGGCAGCTGAAAATTTTTGAGCACGAGAAATATATCAGATTATCAATAGGATTCCTTATCCATCCAAAGTCTTCAAGGATTCACAAAAGAAAGTTCTAAAAGATCTTCAACTCCAGTGCACAGAGAAAACGAAGTTCAGTTTTCAGTGGGTCTTTGCGATTTCTGTAGAGACATAAAGCTTATTCTGGTTCACTTATGTTGTTCTACATCTACTTTGAGCTGAAAGGTTGTTGCCTTTTAGGACAGGTTGAAGCCTGTATTGTTGACAGACTAAGTAAGAGTTGTAGCTCTTGGATGTAAAGGGTTGTAGCCCATTTTATAAGATTATTGATACTGTGGTTTTTTACCCATCCCCAGTTTTCCATGAGAAATTTCTGTGTCTTGCTCCCTTGCTGTGTGTTTGCATTCTCTGGTTTTTGTTTTCATTAAAAGTTGTTTTGAATACCGATTCACCCCCTCCCCCTCTCAGTATTCTTCCGTCTTTCATGTGCTTCCAACCATCTGCTTGTTGCACCTGCAATCAGATCATGACAATGGGAAGTTCTTAGTCTTTAAAGCTTTTAGACCATCCTTTGGATTAGGCTGGCACCTCTATTCTAAAACTATCTATAAATGCTAGTGGAGAAAGGGTGATTGCAAATGTAGTTAATGCAAAACTAAAAGGCAATGCATTAGAGTCAAATGTGCATGGTCAGCCCCAATAGAATGAGATATTCACTGAATCATAGCAACAAAAATTGTTTGGGGAAAAAATTGGCAAATCATAAGTTTAATTTTTTTTAAATTAGGAAAAAAAATGAGATTTAAAAAAAACGTAAAAATTGTAGAAAAAGAGAACTATTTTTAAAAAAATATAAGTGCATTTCCATAGCATAGAGATATAGAGAGTAAATAAAAGAGTTAAACCCATGAATTGTAGAAAATAGATTTTGTTGTTTATATTCACATTGGCAATTCATAGGCAAATATTTAGTTTGACTTTTTAAGAGGGCAGTCACCAAATAGTTGTCTAAGTCTGAGATCAAATATTTGCCAAGTCTATGAAGTAACTGAGATCAAAATGAATTATAGAAAATATATTTTGCTGTTCATATTCATGTTGCTGATTACATAGGCGAATATTCAGTTAATTTTTTAGAGGGCAGTCGCCAAGTCTAAGAAGTAATTGAGATCAACATTTATCAGACTTCTTAAGAGGGTGGTCACCAAATAGTTGTCTAAGTCTGACATCAAATATTAGCCAAGTCTATGAAGTAATTGAGATCAAAATCTATTAGACAACAATCTAGCTACTATTAGGAATTTAGTAAAAGTGGAAGCCATTTTGAAGTGATCCAAGACTTTCATTGCATTTGAGGCAAGGAGTTTTGTAGGGGTAGTTCAATATTTGAGAAAGCTTAGCAAATCATATTCCGCAATTGCAATGCGTTATATTCCATGATGGCAATTGGTAAGTACCTTATATGGGGTAGAATTCAACAAAAGACATTTGTTTAGTTGAAGTAAAAGATTAACAAGCCAATGGTTTTGGCAATACCTAGCCTGCAACTACTATTTTAGATGGAGACAAATGTTAATAATAAAATTAAATATATTAATTATAAATTAAAAGTCATATATATTAAATATATACATTATAAACTTTACATTATTTATAATTCATAATTTTATATATTTAATAATACATATTAATAGAATAATAATTCAAATTTAAAAACTACTTTATAATATTAATTATAAACTATAGTGATTTGCTCCATCCCCATTGAAGTGTCATCTATAATAGTGCATAATATAATTTTAAAATTAGTGTATAATATTAATTATATACTTGTTCACATCAAAATCCATGGGACAAGGCGTGCAGAGAGTACAGGTCATAGTGAAGCTGTGGTTTTGAGTAGATTCATCCTCTACACTATCTTATCAAAATGATAATGTAATGTTTCTATCATGGTCATCTTAGTTGGTTTAGGAAGTTTCCTTTTCTGCATTCTGTTAACGAGTGTTTCGTTTAGAAACATCCTCTTGTTATCTTTTATAAATAGAGCCTTTTGTCTCTATTGTATATATTGATTTATAATAACATGGTATTAGAGTAGGTCGATGGGATATAAGTTTTGTTACTTAAAATTTTTTTCTAAAAACTTTAATCGATTTGTTTAATGAAAAAAATCGTTGGAGTTTTTGGTGAAAGTTTTATAACAAATTTGTGGGTGTTTTTTGTTTGTTGTGATTTTCAAAAGTGTTTTGGGCGTGTTTGGGAGATTTCCGTTTGTGGGTGATTTCTTTGTTCCCTGTGTGCCATTTTTTGTCTTCTCAACAAGGACATATGGGTTTTGTTTTTTCTGTACCACCTCTTGATGTGCTAGCTTGTATTTTGGCTGTGAATTGTTTCAAAGGGGACCTCTTACTGAAGGGACCTTATGCAATTTTTTCCAATAATATGGAAGGGCAATTAAAATATGCACTCCTAGTAGAACTAGTTGTCTCACTTCTTTCCATATTTGTATTAACTTAGATTCAACTAGAATGTTTGGATTTTCAACTCCTTGACCCTCATTGTTACTTATGTTGTGGAAGAACTCATAGTGACATTATAATGAATAAAAATTATGGTTCAAATTTTATACCATACATAATGCAAGGGCTTAAGACAACGATTTTCTTTTTACTTTTCATACTCTTTTTTGCATGAAGTGTAGAAGCGGAGGCTACTAAAAATTTGAAATACTTTTTCTCGAACGTTAATCAAATAAGTATATCACTTTTGTTTTTCCCTACTTTAGGTCACATGAAGTCTAGAAGCAAAGTATACACAAGATGAAATACTTCATTTGACTACCGATAATGATTCATTTGTATTAAAGCTTAAAATAAAAAAAATTAACAATTAGAAAAAAATTGGAAGTAGAACTGAAACAGGTAGTTTGATTTTGATTTTACTTTTGTTCTTGTTACTTCAAATTTCACAAGGTGTAGAAGTAGATCATACACGAAAGGAAATGAAAATTAGAAAATTGGCAATGCCTATATCATTATCAAATTTGCAAATGAGCATATAAAAATATTTTAATAAATAAATGTAAAAACCTAAAGCAATGCTGTTATAAAAGTAAAGTTGAGCTCCTAAATCCTGTTTTAGGTTTGCAGTCAAACACAATTTAAATTTTATTTTATTTTGTAAACCTACTAAATACAACAATTAAACAGCATAATTTAAGAACAAAGTAATTTGAAAATCCCTCCAATAATTTACTATTTGTACATATAGACAATGTATTGAATATTTAAATTGCAAATTAAATTTTTTTGTTATTTTCAACATTGAAAAAAGGAAATTCAAATGCTTCAAACAAAGCTTGAAGTCTTACCTCAAAGGCTTGATGAAAGTGTTGAGTGGTTGATTGATGAAAATTCTTTTTTCCTCTTGGTCTCACTCTTTCTTTCTCAATGCGTGACAAATGACAAAATGAGTATGTTCATATATAGTTTTTATCAATGTTTAGGGTGTGGGTGGGGCCCATTATCCTTTTAGGTTTAGGGTTAGAGGATCAAATTTTCAAGAAAATTCCTTTTAAAAGAATTACTTTTTCGTGTCCCATGCTCATTAGACTTGGGGATGGTGAATGGACTTGACAAAGTCCCCACGCCATCCTAGGAACTCCTTGATGCTCCCCCAACATTCTTGTCATGGGGGTTGCCTCGGAAATGTTCCATCTTTGAGTGAAATGTCTTGGGGATGTGGCCACCCTGTTGAGGGTGTGTGGGTAGCTTATCCCTGGTATGTTGCCTTCCTAGGGGCACTTTCATTCTAGAAACAATGGGATTTAGGTGGGGAAATGCATTTTTAGGGAACGCTACATTTGTAGGGGCAATGCATCCTTATACTTGAGATTTTAACTCGCTTCCAATTTATGCTCTGTAATGTCCCTTGGTAGATTTAGGCTAGTATTAGCCAATATTTAATTTACTTAAGGCTTGAACTGAATTGATCAAGACACATTGATCTCAAACTACGCTATTCAATAATCAAAAGTAAGGAAAGTTATACATTCACCAAACATATGAAGAAATCTTATTATTTATGGCCCTTGATGTCCATACTACCCTTATTACCATTTCAGTCCGAGAAGAAGCAGATTAGGATGTAACCAAGTTGCTTAGATACCAATCACTATAGGTTCCCTCAAAGTTTACAGATCCAAGCCCTTATCCTATTTTGGGACTGTGCCCGCAAAGTGCTCAGGGTCGCTGATCCCTACCCTATCTTGGGAATCAACCTATTGGCTGGATTTAGACAGGCCTCTCCTTGGAAACACTTTAATCCCTTCCTCTTCAAGTACTGAATAGTAATGAATCTGAACATGGACATATATGATTATGACTCCATTATTACTAATGATTATATATATTACAGATGTAAATATTAGATAGATTTCAATGATAGATATACACATTATATATAGATGACTCTGATTTATTAACATATTATATATATAATAGACTATATAAGGTTGTCTATCCCTTATAGAATATATAAATATATATATTCTGATTTTATTATTATTAACATACTCATATATAATCACAATCTCTTATATATATACTTTATATATAACATAACTTTATCTATATATATATATATATATCTGATTTCACTGTTATATACATATATATCTGATTATACTGTTATATATATATATATATATATATATAGACCGGTCATCATTTCCTCTTTATATATATATCTTCAAAGTGATCTAATGCCACTTGTAAATATATTACAGACGTTGTCTTTACATATCATAATTTTTATTAAGACCAATCTGCTGATGCTGTTACAGTCAGCACTGATTATAATATTTTTAATATCTTCCCTTTTCTTGATTGGTATCACATATGTTAATAATCCTTTTTTCTTTCCAGCATCACTTCTTATACATCTTCCAACGAATATGATTCTCTCTAAAAGACATATCATTTCCCAACTAATGTGCCTTCTCCAAGAGAGGCGACTCTTACAAGGGAACTGGCCTTTATTTATTTAATTAATATTTGTTAATGGAAACAACATATCAGTCGCACCCTCCAAGAAATCTCATACAATTAATAATTTTAAGTATTTATTTATTGCCTCCTTTATTTGTTTGTTATTGCTGCTACATACTAATCGTTGCATAAACTTATTATTATGCCAAATGGATATTACCATCTTTTGATCGGGCACCATTTAAAATACATATTATGCTGACCCCCGTGCTCTGGTTTTTATATTCCCTTTAGACCATAAGCACCATCAAGATTCCTAAGGAATCACATATTGCAAATATTATCCATTACATCCTTAACATATTTATTTGGTATAATTTATATATGTAGTAATATAATTATTTATATATTCACTAACATAAATAATTATTTATATATTTGTTTTAAACATTAGATTATAACATTTATTAACATGTTTACTAACATTGATTAATATAATTATTTATTCATAACATTGATTTATATTATTGACTAATGTATTCTTTTATACGGAATTAAATAAGGAATTAATTATGTATTCATATTCTAGCAATGTATATCTTGAACGAATTATGTGTATTATATTTATATTAAATATATATCAATTACGGCTCATGACATGTTCCCTATTTTATTTAGAGGTAGTAACTCTTGACTCTAATATTATGGGCCATTAAATCACTTTTTTTCCTTATAATTTTCTACATGGAAAAGGCAAAGATTGGGAAACAATGAAACTAGTGAAATCAAGTGATCAATATCTAGGTAGTGATTATTACAACAAAAATGTGATCAGGCAATTTCAGACAGACAATCATGGACTGTAGATGATGGATAATGTTTCACATGATTATTAACATGCTTGGGAGAACAGATGTCTAGTGAATCTTTTAATTCGATTCATTAGAGTGATCATAAATAAAAATCAGAAGTCCTTTCTGAATACTTGGTTATATGTCGTATATGGATATTTATAGTAAATTTTTGATAAATCCGTTAAGAAATGCAAGCTCTTTAATAATGAGAATAATTTTGTAGCTTACTTGTTGACTGTGCTTATCACTATTGGTATCCATGTAGTTTTTTAGTCTTGGTTTTCATAGAAGCTCATTGATTTTCTTTTCTCAATTTTAATTAGGGAGACTCGAATAATTTGGAAATTACTTGTTTTACTTTCACATCGCCTGTTTTATGTAGTTGTCGTTACATAAGAAATATCACTTCTGCTGCTTCTGTACTTTGAAGTTATAGTCACTCTATTTGAATATGCTGAGATTTGCAAACTGAATAATATAATTAGTTAATAATTGTCATTGCATATGTCAAGTCATTGTTGCTGTATCTATTCTTTGAATTATTTCGAACTTATAGCTGGAAACATGATTAGGCTTGTAAATTGGATAATGTAGTTTCTAATCAAGCAATGCTTTTCATTTACTAATCAGGTTCTTGAGTGTTTGGTGCGTCTTGCTTCTGTCCGAAGGTCTTTATTCTCAAATGATACAGAACGATCTAAGTTTCTTGCACACTTAATGACTGGAACCAAAGAAATATTGCAAACAGGACAAGGTACAGAGTATTTGGATTGGAACTTTAGTGTGGGTTTTTTATCTTTTTGTTTCTCGTTTGTCATGTGCACTTTCGCTGCTTTGTTTCACATTTGTTGCGTGGTCTTCCGTCTTAGTAACATGCGATATAGGTAAGAAAAACTCGTAGTTCCAACTGGAAACTATTGAAGAAGTGATGCAATAGATGGAAACACAAACTATGCAAATGGTAGATCTAATTTAGAGGAAGAAAAGGAAGAATTTTATCTCTAGGGTTCAGCTTTGTTTGCTCCTCAAGGGAAAATGTGAGAAAAAACATTTAAACTAAAAAACCTTGTGTTTGAGATGGTGAGTAGATTTTATTTTAGTTGCTATATAGCATATATTTCTCCTTGTGTTTGGCCACAAAATATACTCATGTTTGGTGATTTAGAGTTATCCTTGATTTAAACTATGGAAACATAAATAGGAGCGATTATTTTGGGCATTTGCAGATCCATATGCAATTGCTTTAATGATGATGAAGACAATAATCAATTGGCAAGGCACACATGACTCACTAAGGTAAAGCAAAAAGTTACGCTGATGCAAAAGATGGCTCAAACAACATCAAGGTTCCATTCCCACAGACGTTGTTACTAAGGGGGGGACATAAAATTGTCTGATTTTTAAATATCCCCAATTGGATATTGATGGAGGGAGATATTATTGAGCTGTCATGTTCATACACAATAAGGTTCTAAGATTAGATAATATGGGTTCTTAGCATATGTTATTTGCAGATATGGGCAAGTATAATGCTTGGTGTCTGTAGTGTATAAGATTCCCACATGAGGGAAAACTAGATGCTAGTGCATCTCAACATCTGAAGGTAATTTAGAACACACAGAAGGGAGAAGATTAGTTGTTGATACTAAGCTAGCATCTATATGACTGCAGTATGACATTGTTGAGCTCTTATACACTGTTTGGATAGAGGTGTAATGCCAACGAATGTGACAAAATTCACTATGATTCATGAGCGATTTTCTCTCCACAAGTGAATTATCCTGTACCTAGGTCCTAGAGTATTTAAGAAGAATGCCTTGAAAGACATGACACTGCAAGCTTCGTATGCTACTTGAACCTCTGATTTTAGATTTTGCAATTTGTAAAACATCAGTAACCCAAAATTAGAGCTAAGCATCTGTCAAGATACTTGTTTACATTGTCAAGATGAGATTCAGAATTGTGCATATGCCATTTAAGTGTTGTTATTGCAGTATGTTTCTTTGTTCTAGTGGGTTTTTTTGTTTATTTGCTGGGTATGCAGTGCTGAAATCATAGGCTGAATGAGTGTAATGGACGTGCGTAGATGCCCTCTATAGACACATTCTACAATTCTTTTTCTTAGATGCAGGTGGCTAGTTTGCATATGCCTGCAAAATGCATGCCAATCTGTTCGGAAGGACTCTTTTGCAATATACTGCTTTCCATGGTAGACACATGATTCTAGGATGATCATTTTATTGAGTTTTTAAGCTTATATTGCTTTGTTATAGATGGTTATTTTCCATTGTAGCTTTATGAGCTAGACATTTTTAGAATTTGATGAGGTGATCTTAAGTAGATAATAAGGATATTTTCAGGTTTTATTTGCTTTTTTCTTTATTTCTGTGTTTAGGTGAAAAATTGAAACCTTATATTATATGAAAGAAAGTAACACATCAACAGAATAGCATCATACAAAGAAAGAAATAAACAAGTAATATTATTGTCCACAAATGATCAAAGTTAGGTGAATTGGACAGTTAATAATAGAAGGCTCTAGGAAGAGAGGATCCTGGAAGGAAAATAATAAAAGTATTAACACAAAAGAATGCATTGTGCTACTAACAAGTAGGAATACAAATAACAGTGAAGGATGACAAGAGCCACAAAAGAATGTGTGAATGAAGACTGCAAGAAAATCTAATTAGATATCTCTATCTGTGTTTGAAATGGAGGACATGTCTAAGACATCATTGTCACTAAGAAATATCTGATAATGCTCCCTATGGAGTATCCCATGTTGGAGATGCCAAACTGGAAGATCTTAGGAGGGAGCAAAGCGCTTTTGTTTGAAACTCTTCTAAGTTTCTAACATCTAAGGCTAGTGTAGCTCCTATAGTAGAGAAGAAATCTGTGAAAGGAGTCTGCCTCTGTAGTTTGGGGATGGCCACTAAATAATAGATCCATTTTTTGGATTTGTCACTATCATATGGGAAGGAGCAAAATATGATGTTGACGGAGAAGGGATATTAGGTTAGGGACATTTGAGTATTCTAACTAGTAATGGTGCATTGAGAGAAGTGATTCCAATTTGCCTCGTTATTAACCTTGGCAATTTTAAACTTTTTGTGCTCATTTAATTGACTTGTCTTGTCAAGTCGGTATCCCTCATTATATGTTGATAATAAATTGTGTTAGGTTTCTTTGTGATGTCAACTTGTGGTGCAGTCATGTCCAAGGATTAGCCCAGACAAACAGCAAAATATCAAACACGCTACTCTACTTCAAACATAGAACAAAAGCTACTGTTCAATGTAATGTCCCCTTCTGGATGTACTCTAGAATTTACCCACAAGATAGCTGTTAATAATATTAATAGTTTGATCTAATAAGTCTGAATCTGCTTCGTAATTAATCACTGATATATCTGAGACTCTTTCTTGCTGTTTGGGAATGTCTGTCCTTTCATGAGGGGTCAAGTCTCCCCATGGATGTCTCTTTGTTAATTACTAGTCATCACAAATGGTTTTCTTGTAGTTGCAGCTCTTCAGGGATCACTTTTTGCCGTATCTAATTGCTGTTTATCATCAAATCCGTGTAATTCCTGTCCATTGTTGATGTTTCTGATCACTCTTCTAGATAAAACATGAGGTCTTGAAGCAAGACAATTTTTCTAAGGTGTCAATGTCCCCTTTATGGTGGGGGCATGATAGTCTGCCCTTCCTGAGATTGCTTGTCCTCAAGCAATGTAGGTTTCTATGAACTGAATCATGAAGGTTCCAACCCAATCCCAGGGGATTTGTACCCAATGTTTGCACAATACCGTGGATACCTCCTTGCGTTAAAGCAAGGGTGATTTTAAGATGAGGATTAGATGCATGACACATATCTATGATCTCAAATGCGATTCATATCTTTTAGGTTTACTCTAGTTATTCTCATATCTAGAACATATTAGGTATGAACCAACCATGGAGTGTACACATAAAAACACAAAGTAATCACATGAATACATGTAGACATGGAGCATACACATAAAAAATGAAGTATACACATGAACATATGTAGACATGGCATATACACATAAAAACGAAGTATACATATTGAGATGGATATATGTAGACATGAAGCATACACAAAAAAACATGAAGTATACACATGAATATATGCAGACACGGAGCATACAGATCCCTTCTCTTCAACTAGAATGCATCCATAAATTTACCCTAGTATTCAAACACATTAGGATTTGGAGGAAGCATGTTCCTGCACTTAGCCCAAGAGTGGACGCTCAGCTTCTTGGTCCCAATGACAGGCACATTGGACATCCACTCAATAGGGGTGCTTGCATCTGATTTCCCTATTCATTCATCCCTTAAAGTCAATAGTCAATCATCATGAAGTTGGGAGAGGGGATTACAATGG
Source organism: Chamaecyparis obtusa (assembly GCA_027943335.1). Classification (NCBI taxonomy): domain Eukaryota; kingdom Viridiplantae; phylum Streptophyta; class Pinopsida; order Cupressales; family Cupressaceae; genus Chamaecyparis; species Chamaecyparis obtusa. The sequence goes on from BSBK01000164.1 coordinate 2,364,653, forward strand.
GGGGCTAACCCCGCCTTATTGCTCCCATGAGTCGGGAAGGAGTTCTTTCCCCACCTTGCTGGTCATAAGCCATTTTGAGCAAGCCTTGGACACTTTCAAGTAGTTAGCAAGTAGAAGTAAGAGTTGTACATAGCAATTAGTAGTTCAAAAGGTTAGGTTGTATATTCTTGATGGTGAAGCCAATACTCATTATGGAGGACGTATAGATGAAAGAAAAAGCAATAATCCTATCGAGGAGAAATCTCCTTATCTATAAGAATCAACAAATTTCCATCTACCTTGTTCATAAGGCATCAAGTAAAGCATAGTAAGATGGATTGTTTGAGATTGTTAATCATAGTTGATATGGATCAAGCATGCCACCATTGACAAATCCATACATGAACCAGGTGCTATCGTATAATCATGGTTTTAAGTTAAGCCAACAAAGCTAGACAATCTTGATATATCACCCAAAGACAGACTTCAATCCATATATCGATATTTGATAACGGTCTTGCAATCATAAAGTTGTCATTAGTAGGAAGAGTTCCTTTTATAGACAATAAGTTTCCACAATCCATGTGAATGTTCTAGTTGCTTCTAGCTTAGATTGCTTGAGATTTTATATTCTATTTGCTCTCTATATTCTGTTTGCCGATCTTCAATTTTTCTAAGGTATCGATATCCCCTTCATGACAGGGGCGTGACATTCAAACACTGTAAACATTCAGTTTTATTATTCAACATTGGTGTCATTACAGTTTGGACAAATGTTGCCTTTACACAACAATGGAGTTCTTTCGTTTTGCACTCTTCATCACCTTTTGTATGAACTTCTTAGCCCACTTTGCTAATGTTCCTCCGTTCTCTTCTCCTCCATCTCCTCCTTTTGGTTTACATTCTACAGTTTATATCTTTCAAGAACAAGTTGAACCACCACGTGTTTCGGCTCAATCAAAATCACTAAAGTGTCAACACTTGATAGTTTGTTGGTTTTTGTTTCAATCAAAAGTATCCATGTGGCAACACTTGGTTTCAAGTTTGTTGATCTTCAATTGTCAACAACCACCTTTTCGTTGAAATGGAACTTCGGTGATCTTACGAGTTCATGAATTTGAAAATATTGGTTGAAACTTGAAACTTAAATTCATGGAAACAAATAGGGGTGTCAATCGTTTCTGATGGATGGAAGGATACCAAAAATCGACCTTTGATTAATGCGATTGTAGTGTTCCCTAAAGGGGCAATGTTTCTGAAAGCTGTGGATTGTGAGGGACATGTGAAGGATGCACAATTTATTGCTGACATCCTTATACAATGCATTCAAGATGTGGGTCCTCAAAATGTTGTCCAAGTAATAATGGGCAATGCAAAGAATTGTAGAGCTACATGTATGTTGATTGAGACACAGTTTGAACACATTTGTTGGACACCGTGTGCTGTCCACACTCTCAACCTCATGCTACAAAAGTTGGGTAGGAAAATAAATTGGATCAAACAAATCTATGCTAAGGCAGAAGAGATCTAGATGTTCGTCACAAACCCTAATATGCCATAGTCCATTTTTAGATCATTTTCATAATTGGAGTTGTTGAAGATAATTGAAACATTTCAACTTTTAAATTCTACATTTCACTAGTAATAATGAATTTATTTTTTAAATTTGATCATGACTACTTTGTATTTTGATTTTGATTTTTAATTCTTGAATAGGTTGCTAAGACTCGATTTGCATCTAACACAATCGTCTTGAGGCGACTTGTGTTGGTGCGAAAGTCACTTGCTAGCATGGTTATTGGTCAAAGTTGGTCTCTATGGAGGCAATCCAATACAAAAAGGGCAACAAATGTAAAGAAAATGATCCTAGATGACACTTGGTGGGAATGAGTGAAATATCTTCTTAGTTTCACCGAGCTTGTCATGAGCATAATCCGTTTTACTATCTCATGTTCCTCTTGCTCTTGCTCTCTGACATCCTGATGATGGATCATGTAGTATGATTTGAAACGTTGATGGTAAAAAATTCTACACAAAATAATCCAGAAACAAATATAGCATACATATGGATTGTAGAAATCTAATAGATTTGATGGATCACCCATGTTTGGGAATGGTATACGATGGCATTGACTTGATGATTGAGGAAATGAGAGACATCATCAATAAAAAAGAGTAAGATCTTTAAGAAATTTTCTTCAAAGAAGTTTAGTCAATTTGTGTTTAGCAGTAGAACAAAATGACCACCCCACTACATCTTGTATTTGCATTGACTCCAAAAATTTATACTGATGAAATTCTTGCTCATCCAACAAGGGTACCACCATACAGAGATGGAGAAGTTAGTGATTAGGGTAGAACAACACTAACTAAACTCTTTCGTGATCGTGAAATGGAGGATTTAGTTACAACTGAGTTTGTTTATTTTTTATCCTCTGATGGTCAAAGTGTTGGTGCTCTCCGAGAAAAGTATAAGGATGCTCCTGCTTGGTTGTACCTCAAACACCGTCAAACTCTTGTGATCAAACTTTTATTGCAAGTTTCTTAACTTTTATTGCTCTCTCTAAATTTATATTCTTTACTTAGTTTTAAATTAAAAACAATTGTTAATTTCAGATTTAAAGTTAATTTTATAATTTTAACTCTAACTGTGTCAAATTTTCAATAGGTTGCTAGTTCTTCTCTAGTTGAGCAAAATTGGAGTACATACCGCTTTATCCACTTAGTGAAACACAACAGATTGGCAGCAAGTAAGGTGGAAAAGCTAGTTTATGTGTGTTCCAACATGTGCCTTCTTTCTCATAAACAAAATTAGTACAAGGGGCCACTAAGTTGTGGGATGTAGATCTAGAGCAAACTGATTTGGATTTTTCAGTTGCCACACAATCTTTACCTTGTGTGGAGTCAAATAACTAATGCGCTTCTAGCTATGCAAGTGATAGTGGGGTTGCATGTGGTTCCACTAATCTTGATCTTCTTGATGACCCATATGACACTAATTAGTAATTGTATTATTTTACAAGTTGAACCAATGAAAATTGACTTTGATCTATCATAACATTTAAGTTTTGACAAATTGATTTGAAACTAGACTTACGGTAAATCATTCTACGTACCTACCATGACATACCCAAATCCCCCTCCCAAAAAATTGCCATATCCGCATACCCGTACCCGTGCCCATACCTGTACGACAACTTAGATTGAAACACAAGCCTTCAAACACCTTCACTTTTTGTTTGTTCAATGGAGTCTTCTCATTGCATTTCAACATCACTTTTGTTTTAGGGTTCTAAAGTTTTACGAACTCATGTTTTGTTGATCTTGTTCTTACACACTTTTGATCGATTGTTAAATTGATCAACTTCTAAACTATATTTTGGTGAAAGATGAGTTTGTGAAACTTAATCTTAGTGATTTCATCGATTGGTGAACTGAGAGTATTGGTTGTTGAGAAATAGCTTCATTTGGATTGAAGTATACAAGTGATTAACACATGCCTATGCCAGAATGAAATAAATATATATATGTATATATATATTATTTAATTGAGATCACATTTATAAATATTGTCGAACCCTGTTATTGACTGATGACAGAACGTGACTATCATATAACCAAGTGAACACAATACATCTCCACACTGCATAACGTATCTATCATACAATAAGATCAACCACTATTCATATTTGCATTGACAATGAAGCCCGATAATATATCGGCTGCTATGTATTGTTATCGACAATGAAGGCTGATAACAATACATAGCAACCGATACATTATCAGCTGCTGTGTATTGTTATCGACAGTCAATAATATATATCGCGTGTTATCAACAGTCAATAACATATATCGTGGGTATTGTTATCGACAACCAATATCAATTGGTACGTAATCGAGAATTAAGATTAATGGTTGTCTTACGTAGGGTCATGATCCTATGTGGCATAAGCCACGTACGGTCATGACTCTACGTAGACATGACTCTATGCAAGTATATATATATCTCGATACTTGCTATGGGTTATAAACAATCACAATGGTAATTATATACCATAGCAAGCATTCGATCTCTTCTACAATAGTTTACTTGTAAATATTTTGCATTAATATATTAAGTATCTAAACTTAGATACAATCTGAAATAGAAAAATTAGACAATTATTATTCTCTATATCTGATCCACATTCCTTAACATGGTAGCAGAGCCTAATCAATACAGATTATTAAAATAGTAAAATTTTATTCATAATATTAGACGTATATTTAATTTAAAGGAAGAGCAATCATGGTGAACGGTGTTAGAGTGGAAGATAGACTCGAAGGCACCTCCAACTTCGTCTCATGGAAAATACATATAATTGCAATCCTTCAAGAACTTGGATTGGATTCATTTATACAAGAAGACAAAAGTATGTCTGAAGATGATCCAGAGAAAACAACATGGAAAAGACACAATAACAAGGCTAAGAAAATAATCATTGACGCTGTTAAAGATCACATTCTTCCAACCATAGCTAGATTACCAACAGCATATGAAGTATTCAAAACCATTCAAACTACATATAAGATCAACAATGCAAGCAGACTGCTGACCTTAAAACAACAACTTATGAACATCAAAATGAATAAAGGAGAAATAATTACATCATATTTTTTGAGGATATTTGAATTGAGAGATCAACTGGCTATCATTGGAAATAATGTAGATGATCTAGAACTATCCCTAATTGCCCTAAGAGGGTTACCAATCTCTTGGGAATCTTTTATTCAATGCATTAGTGGTCGATTTTCACTACCTAAATTCGATCAACTCAGAAACGATTGCACTCAAGAAGAATCTCGACTATCTCAAGAGGGATAGGTCTGAATAAAGAGGGAGATATTCAAGCTCTTCATGCTTCAACAAACAACAAAAGGAAAAAGAATTTTGTACGAAAGAGAGGAAATAATAACCAACATCACAAAACCATAGATCTCTCAAAGGTCCAATGCTATAAGTGTGATAAGTTTGGACACACTCACATATTATGTCTGGAAAGAAAGAAAACTCAAGCAACCATGGCTGAAGTAAAAGAAGTGGAAAATCTTCTATTTTTCTTAGCCTTATCAAGTGAACTAAACTCAAACAAAAGTACTTGGATAATCGATAGCGGGGCATCAAGACACATAATCGGATTTTGAGATCAATTTGAAACTTTTGAAGAACACTGAACTGAAGAGGTCACAATTGGTGACAACTCCACCTACCCTGTGAAAGGAATCGGGACCTGTTCAATTATATTAAGAATTGGAGTTACATTACAATTAAAATATGTTCTATTTGTACCAGAAGGGTGACTCCACAATAGTGGGTTACACTTTTTTAGACATGCTGATTTTTCCTAAAATAACACATTTTTAATAAAATATGATGATTTAAGCCTTGAGAGGTTCCATTTGAAGTAATTAATTACAAATGGTTAGCTCAAAGCCTCTTAGATAAAAACACATTGATATAACATCTATATTCATTCATACCTACAATGGAGTCTCCTTCGCACCTATTAAAATGCTGAAAAAAATCACTTCGATTTTATCTTTTGGAAGATCAAATGAATCCATTTAACAAACGTATCTATGCAGCAAGGTACTACTGAGAAAAATCTTTCCAATGATTATAATGTTAATATATATTAAGTTTATTATGACTTTGTATTTTTAGTTTTACTAAACATAGATATTTCACCGTATGTCTACCTCTATGTTTGATGCTTCTGGAAAAATAGTAAATGAGAGAAAAAAATTTCTAAAAAATATCAATGCCCTAGGTATTGAAGTTCTCTTTCTATAAAAAAAAATAAAAATGAAATTGGACAAATACACGACAAGTTATAAGCTATGTAGTCAAGGTATGTCAAAATTACAGTTTACTCAACTTCAAACGTTAATAAAATATGCAATAATCATGATAATGTCATCAAACCAATTGCATGCCCTCTGTATGGATGTTACAAAACTAAATTCAAAAGAAGCACAATGATATCTATTTTAGAAAAAAATTTATGCTTTATGAAAACAATGTAACTCTTTGAAAATGATGTTTTAGGCAACATACCAATTTTTGTGGGAGAAAGAAAAAACTATTCAAATCAATTAAAAATAAAAATAAAAAATATATATTTAGAATCTAGACAGAAAATCCTAAAAGACTCTAATTTATTTCATCTTCCAATTTCAAACGGTTTAACAACAATATACATCCGAATCTAAAAGTTTTTTTCAAAATGTAGAGTTCAATGTCCGTTCAAGCAAAAATGTGTAACCCACTATTGTGGGTTCACCCAGGAATCAAAAGAAATTTGGTCTCTATTTCAGGTCTAGCTGATCAAGGATACCGCGTCACATTTCATGAAGATAAAGTTCTACTTTGGCCTAAAAATTCCAACATTAAGAATGCAATCTCCATAGGAACAAAAGATGGTAGCTTATACAAACTTTGCAATGACCAAAAACATGCTTTAAATCATGAAGTATCAAATTGTAATGACATTTGGCATAGAAGATTAGGTCATCTTCGGTATAGTGCCCTACCTACCATAAGGAAGATCACCATAGGACTACCGCACCTTAAATCTGAACATACTGAAATTTGTAAAGGTTATGCTCTAGAAAAGAACTCAAAAGGGTCGTTTCCTACAAGGGAGCATAAATCAAAATTTGTACTAGAACTTGTCCACACTGATTTGTGTGGTTTTATGTCAACACCCTCATTAGGGAGATTCTTGTATTACATGATCTTTGTTGATGACTACTCTAGGAAAACCTGGATATATTTCCTAAAACTTAAAGAATCAAACAAAATATTATTGAAATTCAAAGAATTTAAAGCCCTAGTAGAAAATCAAACAGGGAAGAAAATAAAGACTCTAAGATCTGATAATTGGGGTGAATATATCTCTGAAAACTTTAAAGATTTTTGCATTTCTATTGGGATTAAGAGGGAGTGTATTGTACCTTATAATCCTCAACAAAATGGAGTTGCATAAAGAAAAATACGACCATCATTGAAGCCGCCAAAGCTATGATGCATGACTAGAATATACATATCTCATTCTGGGCTGAAGCCTCAAACACAGCCGTATACATTCAAAATAGATGCCCTCATTCAATCTTAGAAAATAAAAAATGCTATGTTACACTCCTAACTGAACTCACAAAATTTGAACCTTCAAATGTTGAAGAGGCCTTATCATGTCAAGTTTTAAAAGAAGCAATGATTGAAGAATACCAATCCATATTAAAAACTGATGTCTGGGATGTTGTACCTAGACCTAAAGACAAATCAGTTGTATCTTCAAAATGGTTATTCAAAATCAAATATGCATCAGATGGTAGTATTGAAAAACACAAAGCCAGATTTGTTGCCAGAGGTTTCTCCCAAAAGGCAAGAATTGATTACGAAGAGACATTTGCCCCAGTTGCATGATATACTTTTGTAAGAAACCGTTATTGCCATTGCAGCGTCTAAAGGATGGAAGATACACCAAATGGACGTAAAACCAACATTCTTGAATGGTGTAATTGAGGAAGAAGTATATATAGAACAACCTGAAGGTTTTGCTACTCATGATAGGAATCTTCATGTGTGCAAACTAAAGAAAGTTCTCTACAGCCTTAAACAAGCTCCTAGGGCATGGTATGAAAGGATAGACAGTTATCTCTCCAAACTAGGATATTCCAAAAATAAAGCAGATCCTAACATATACTTCAAAATATCAGATTGCGATACGTTGATTCTAGTTCTCTATGTTGATGACCTATTAATAACAGGGGAAGATCATCTTATTGAAAAATGCAAATCAGATCTTGTAGCTGAATTTGATATGAAAGATCTAGGTCTTCTACACTACTTCCTAGGTCTAGAATTATGGCAAAAGGAGAACTATATTTTCCTAAATCAAGAAAAATACACCACTGATATCTTGATCAAATTTGGAGTGGATTGTAAACCTTTATGTACCCCAATGGAAACAAATCTTCATAAGCTTAAAAGTGATGCAGAAGATTTAGAACCCACAAATCCTACATATTATAGACAGATTATTGGATCTCTCATGTACTTGGTGAACACTTGCCCTAATATTTTTATGCTACAAATGTGTTAAGTCATTTCATTTGTGATCCTAAGAAGATTCACCTAATGGCTGCCAAGCATATTTTGAGATACCTACGTGGCACCATTGGACTTGGACTAAAGTATGAGAACGTTGAAATCAAACTACAATGGTATTTTGATTTTGACTGGGCAGGCAGTTCTATTGATCGCAAGAGTACTACAAGATGTTGTTTCAATCTTGGATTGGCTATGATATTTTGGTTCAGCTGGAAACAATCTGCAGTTGCTCAAAGTTCCACTGAAGCTGAATATATGGCTGTCCATGGGAGCACGTGACGCAGTATGACTGAGGAAGTTACTGGTTGAGCTATTTGAAAAACCATTAAACCCCACCGTGTTTCACTGTGATAATCAAAGCTGTATTAAACTTTTAGTTAATCCAGTTTTTCATAACCAATCCAAACATATAGAGATACTGTACCATTATATAAGAGATATGGTGGACAGAGATGTTATCAAGTTGATGTATATCAGCACTGAAGAGCAAAATGGCGACATTTTCACCAATCCTCTGGCCAAGTTGAAAATAGAATACTTCAGAGGTAAACTTGGTATGACTAAATTGTAAGTGAATCTTTCTGAGATCGAGTCTCAACAATATGTAGTTGAATATATTCATGAATATTTTAATATTTTATTGCAATAATTATGTTTGTGTGTTATGAAAGGTGTCGATCTTTCATATGTGTGAGGTTACTCTTTTTAGGTGACGACCTCAACAATAGTTTGACCTATTATCAAGATTGACTACATTAAGTTGCTGTCCTGGAATGTGCCGCATATCTTGATACTATAATTGTGATCACTAGGTGTTGTGATAACAATCTTGTCATGGCTAACTACATTAAGCTCTTATCCCGGACTGTGTCAGATATTATGATATTGAGATTCTTGATCTATCATCAGAACAAACTACATTAAATGGTTGTCCCGAAATGTGTTGGAGGTCACGATGATTGTTGAGTCAAGATGGACTATGTATGTCCGAAATTATACCTATGATATTGGAGACTTTATTGTCATCCTAGGATGAAGGTTTTAATCTGATAAACTACATTTAGTTGTTGTCCCAAAGTGTCTGAAATCAGATAATTTTCATTTCTCCAAAATATAATTCATGTGTAATGAATTTAAATGAATGTTGTTTAAATCTTCTCTTGCTAAGAGGGAGTGTTGAGAAATAGCTTCATTCGAATTGAAGTATACAAGTGATTAACACATGCATATGCCAAAATGAAATAAATAAATAAATATATATATATATATATATGTATATATATGTATATTATTTAATTGAGATCACATTTATAAATATTGTCAAACCCTGTTATTGACTGATGACAGAACGTGACTGTCATATAACCAAGTGAACACGATACATCTCGACCCTGCATAACGTATCTATGATACGATAAGACCAACCACTATTCTTATTTGCATTGACAATGAAGCCCGATAATATATCGGCTGCTATGTATTGTTATCGAGAGTCAATAATATATATATTGTGTGTTATCAACAGTCAATAACATATATCGTGGGTATTGTTATCGACAACCTATATCAATTGGTATGTAATCAGCAATTAAGATTAATGGTTGTGTTACGTAGGGTCATGAGTCTACATAGTCATGACTCTACGTAAGTATATATATATCGATACTTGCTGTGGGTTATAATCAATTACAACGGTAATTATATACCGCGGCAAGCATTCGATCTCTTCTACAATAATTTACTTGTAAATTTTCTGCATTAATATATTAAGTATCTAAACTTAGATACAATCTGAAATAGAAAAATTATACAATTATTATTCTCTATATCTGATCCACATTCCTTAACATTGGTAACTACCAATGTTGCCAAAAGAAGAAAGTGTCAAGGATTTCGGCAAAAATGACTTTCACGAACCATTCCTCTTCGGTGATTCTACAAGTTTCAAAAATTTCGAACTTACTGATTATGTTTTCTCCTTACGCTTTTTCTGCAAAATGTTTGCTAGCCTTTACATGAACCATTCTTTTTTGGCTGAAACCAAATTTAGGAAACCAAAAAACTTGCTGATAAGAACTTGTTGATGGAAAAGCACTGATTGAAAAATAAGTCTGTTGGTGAAAACTGAAGTTGGTGAACAAAAAGTTTTGTTGATGGAAGCCTTGTCGGTAAGAATTAAAGTTGATGAACCAAAACATTGACGGACACATGAAGTTGTTGACAAGTCGGCCTTCTAATAACTTGAGAACCATTTTGGGAACTTAGACAATGGCCAACCAAGAGCTTAATTGTAGCTCAATACTCTATAAGCAAAAATAATCCTTGAAACTGTTAGCATCAAATGATGGTAACCGGTAAGCTCTCTACCGGTCCAAATATTGTCATTGATTGGCAAAAGAGGATAGAGACTTGTCAACTCTATTCAGGCTGGAGGATAGAGACTTGTCAAGAGAGGCTAGTTTATAATTCATTATAACCGGTCGCTACACTAAGCATCAGTAACTGGGCAAGTCACTCAACTAGGGAAGAGAGTATTCTAGTTTCACCCAAGAACTGAGCTAAAACCGGTATAGACAAGAGCAGCTAAAAGCAATATACAACTAGTGTCTATAACACAACCGGGACAATGAAACCGGTAATCCACGCGAGAGGAAGCACACCGAGGACAATCTAATTGGTAAGACAAGAAAGAAACTGCAACAGATCAAAGGACAGATATATTATAAGACTCCGGTATGAACCGAGGAAGTCATAGTCAATTGACAACTATCTGTTCCATTCAACTCAGTCTACTGGGATTTATTGCAGTACATCCGGGTGATCTTGAGTTGTCTTGGTGATCTGTTTGAGGCGCAAGTAAAGGAACTTGTGGCGCGACTGAAGGATTTAAAGCTGGATTCAGTGGCTTTAAATCAAGGTGTTATCTCCTATGAAGGAAGGTTGCCTGACATGCAACTACAATTTTCTTCATAAAGCGGATAAAGCTAGAGCATGCATTGGATGTTTGCTTAGTAAACCATTACTTCACTAAGTGATGTAATTGTAAGATCCCAGGATTAGGTCATACATTTGAGGCGCAACTAGGGCAACAAATCTGTATATATTCTTATGTCTTGTGAAGAAAAGTTGCTTTCATTCTGCCGAGAAAAAGAGTGAACCTATATGCTACAGAAGCAGGGGTAAAAGAAAGTAGAGAAAGAGAGATAACAGATTGTGCAAAACATCACAACAGTAGATGAGAATACACTTGCGGTGACCGGTGTTGATTCTCAGTTGAGTGTAAATAGAGATCTTATCAGGCTAAGCAAAACCATCTGTAAAGATCACACTTCTATTTTTTTTTAGCAAACTACAATAGACAAATCCCAGTATTTGGGTGGACTCTAACAGGTCCCTTGTATCGAATTCCCTTAACTGGGTGACATCTTTCAAAGTGTTTAAAAGTCCTTTAACCAGACAGGTCCTAGCAGACCTTATTGTAACAAATCCCTTGAACAGGTCACATCTAGCGAGTGCGCTTTTATCCTTTAACTGGGAAAGCTCTTAACAGGGCACACTCCAGGAGAGTACAAGATTTGTGAGGTCTCCTCACACCGTGGGTTTTACCCTAACCGGGTTTCCATGTGATAAATTTGGTGTCATTTTGTGATTGTTTACTTACTATTATTATTTGCTTAAATCTGTTTGCCTTTTGAGCTGTAAGTTTACTTCACTGGATTTAACAAGAAAAAGTTTTTACAAGTGCTGATTCACCCCTCCCCTCTCAGCACCAGTAAAAAATCATGCAAAACTCTTAGATCAGAAAAACCACGATTTTTGGGGAACAAATGTGCAAAAAGCTCCACTAGTTATGAAAACCATTGTCGCGCGGTACTGCAGCACTACAAAAACCTATCACGCGAACAAAAGTTCCTTCGTTCACACCAAAAACAAGACCCACAATTTTCTGATGAAAAAATCACAAAAACCCTTGTCACATTTTTCAGAAAACAGTGTGGTTCTCAGAAAAGAAACTTTGCATGAACCTAAAATTCTGACTTGTAGCTGTTGAAACCCCCACATGGCTGGCTGAAGTCATTGCATGCAGGAAAAATCAATAGTAAACACTTGAGGAAAAATGCGATTTGCAGCACCTGAAATCCTCGAAATCTTCAGACAAACCTCAATTTTTTTGAAAACATTGAACAAAACCTGTTGTTTTCCTCAAGATTTAAAAAAATCGATCAAAAAATCTCTTAAAAACTTGTACAAAATTTCTAAGAAAGAACCATGAATTTATTAAAAAAACTTGCCAATAAAGCTCCACAATTTTTATTTAGAAAATCGAGCGAGAAACTTCTAGAAAATCTCTCGAAATTTCTAGGTAATTAAGCTACGAATTTTGTTGGAAAAATTGCCAAAAACCAACCTTTTCTCTGATACCATGAAATGATAATTGATTGTTGTTGTAAACAAAGGAGAGTAATAGTCGTTATATAGACGATTACAAGAAGATCTTTCCATAACAGAAATCATTGAGAACTAAAGACAAATGAAAGTTATAAAAATGACTTGTAGAATAGAAAGTTACTAACTACTAACTAAACGACTTAAATGACCATTATAATGTAAATATCACAAAATTGCTTTCATATACCTTTCCATATGTTGTCATCTTATTCACTATGCTTGTTGCTCTAAGACATTAATTGTCAAATTTTTCATTATATTTCATTAACAAGTCCTCAAAATTAATTTTTGGTGTTTTAAATTTTTGATTTTTTCCTCAATATGAACTTTGATGAGTTTGCCATGCTTCCTTTGGTGTTTTGCAACTTACAATTCTTGGATAATCCTACAACCACCTTTACAACCACTTCATCTTTACTATCTTCCCATATTTTCGCATCTTATTCACTATGTTACTCTAACACAAAAATCTTCATTTTTTTCAATATCTTTCCATTCTTAAATTGTCAAAATTTATTGTTCGGATTTTAAGTTTTGAACCCATCACTTGATATTTACCTTTATATGAACTTTATAAAATGGTCCATGCTTTCTTTGATGGCTTGCAACCTGCAATTCTTGGACAAATACTTGGATCTATTGTACTTCAAATACTAAAAATGTTGAGCATCATTTTGTCCTCTTCTTTCTTCCATAACATATTTTATGCATTCAATGCATTCCGGTCTTTAGTTTCAACATACCATTTTGTTACTAAATTGCATTCTCCTTTCCATATTATTACTCTTTTCAATTGACCTTTCCAATAATCGAAATTCCTATCTTTAAACTATTGAACTGACTCTATATCATTGTTAGCTGCCATATATTATACCAAACAAAGCTGAGATTTTTCTCAAAGTATTAGGAACTTGATTTCTGGTAGAGGAGTTTCAGAACTGAGCTTGTCTAGTGTAATTTTCATCTGCACTGTTAAACAGTTCTAAAAGGTGGCTCTGATACCACTGTCAAGATTTGTTTTTGAATGGTACAGGGGCAGGATTGAACTCACATGCTGAATATTGTTGTTTACTCTGAATTGACTCCATTGAATTTCTTCCTTGAATCACTTCTAGTTTTATGTATAACCTTGAATATCTTCTTACAAATAGAAATTTGCATGATTAATATAGAGGGTTTCAAACCCCAACAAATCTAACGAAAGACAAGTAAAATGATCTCTAAATTGAATTGCTGCACATGCATTAGTCATGCTGTTGTTTAAAACATAAGTGCCAAAAATCCACATATTGGGCATTTCAAATTAGCAGAACGACCTCCTAGAGATAGCTGCCAAAAATAGCAAAGAAATATCTCCTAAAAACTATGACTGACTTCATCTAAAATAAGCTACTCAATTAATAAATGAAATTGTAATGTCCCCATTTTAGCTTTTCTTGGTTTGAGGTTTGGATTAGCCTATTAGTGGCCCTTGTAGGCTAATCAGATGGTTAGAGGGTCCCATTTGGCAGAACCAGAGGCCAATTCCCATTTCAGAGGACATGAGTGTTTAGGATTGCTCTAAAACAGTGTGAAACACGCAATGGATTTCAAAGAATTGATTCATTTACAGAATGAGCAAGACGCTCATAAATAATACAAGGATATTTACAAGAATAGCAAGTTTCTAAAAAGAAACTGCTATGAAGATCGAAGACGATCTTGACTAAAATAGAATGTACAATGATTGAGCATTAATACTAAATTTAACATAATTTAATATTCTATTACCCTCCCTTAATGCTCAATCTATTAACTACACCAATAGACCCCCTGAATTTTACAAATTTATCAGGACCAAGGGGCTTGGTGAAGATGTCTGCTGGCTGCTCCGAAGTAGGAACATACAGCAACTGGATGGATCCGTCTTCAACCAGTTGTCGAATATAGTGACAATGCGTTTCCACATGCTTGGTTCTTTCATGGAAGACTGGATTCTTGGCGAGTTTGAGCACTCCCTGATTATCACAGAACAAGGGAGTAGGACCTGCCTGGGGGACATGCATATCCGCAAGCATTCGTCGAAGCCAAACCGCCTCACAAGATGCCTTAACTGCTCCCCGATACTCTGCTTCTGTCGAGGAGAGAGCCACAGTTTGCTGCTTCTTACTAGTCCATGTGACAGCACCAGATCCCAAACTAAACACATACCCTGCTGTAGACTTACGATCATCAACCGAACCTGCCCAGTCAGAATCTGTGTAACCACTGAGTATAGGATCAGAACTCCGAGTGTACAGAAGTCCATAATCAGAAGTGCCACTCACATAACGCAGCACACGCTTCGCTGCTAACCAATGATCAGCCTTGGGAGCTGTCATGAAGCGTGAAATGTAGCTCACTGCAAAACTGATGTCAGGTCTAGTGGCAGTAAGATAGATGAGGCTGCCCACTAGTTGCCTGAACAGAGTTTCATCCACAACTGGTGAGGATGACCGAGCTGAAAGTTTGAGCCCGGGTTCCATAGGAGTAGAGGCAGGTTTGCAATCCTGCATTCTGAACCTGTCCACAAGACTTCTGGCATACTTGGACTGAGAGAGAAAGATACTGGTCTCAGTCTGCCAGACTTCAACTCCTAAGCAGTAATGTAGAAGTCCCAAATCTGTCATATCAAAAGTGCGGCACAAATCCTGTTTGATTCCAGTGATCAAATGTGCTGAACTGCCAGTAATGATTAAGTCATCCACATAGACAACCACAAACAGAATATCATTACTAGTATACTTGATATACAGGTTTGCATCAGATGGACTCCGCTGAAAGCCATGATCTGTCAGGCACTTATCAATTTTCATGTACCAAGCCCGAGGAGCTTGTTTCAGACCATAGAGTGCTTTGACTAATCTACAGACCTTCTGTTCTTGACCAGCCACCTTGAATCCTGGGGGTTGGGTCATGTAGACTTCTTCCTGTAAGTCACCATTCAAAAAAGCACTCTTGACGTCCATCTGATGGACTTTCCAACCGAACTGGGCTGCTAAGGCAAGAACGAGCCGTATGGTACTCATTTTGGCTGTAGGAGCAAAGGTCTCCTCGTAGTCAATGCCTTCTTTCTGTGAGAACCCACGAGCAACAAGACGAGCCTTATACTTGTCTAGGGTTCCATCAGCTTTGTATTTTACTTTGTACACCCATTTGCAGCTAATGGGCTTCTTCCCTGAAGGAAGGTCAGAAAGGGCCCAAGTGTGATTCTTCTGAAGACTCTGGAACTCAGCTTCCATAGCCTGTTCCCACTCAGGTATACCTTTAGCCTCTGAGTATGTTTGAGGCTCAAAAACACTGTGTATGTTAGCCATGAGAGCAAAATTGACTGTATGCTGCTGTTTGCTCTTATTATGGGAGGTTCTACCCTCAATGAGCTCAGTATCCCTGAGATCACTAATGGTCTTGGCCCACCATTTAGGCCGGAGAGTAGAAGTACGAACATCTGGAGGCGCTGAAAGAGGCTCAGGATCAGGAGCAGGAGCAGCAAGAGGAGGATTATTCTCCGGAGGGAACTCAGGTAGTGCATCATCGAAAATGGATTCTGCATCATCCCTCCCATCAGGCGAACCTAATGGAATAAGAACATTGTGAGGCTGATCCTCAGAACTCTGCTCAGAAGGAGACTGAAAGAATCCGCTGTCTTCATCAAATACAACATCGCGACTGAAGATAAGACGATCAGTGTCTATATCTATCAGTCTGTAGGCCTTATGGTGATCACTGTATCCTGTCATCATGAGTTTCTGACTTTTGGAATCCAACTTAGAGCGCTTAGCATCTGGAACCCAAACATAGGCAACAGAGCCAAAAACCTTCAGGTGACTGATCTGAGGCTTCCTTCCAGACCAAACCTCTTCTGGAGTCTTCCCCTTAACAGCCTGAGTAGGAGAGCGGTTAAGAAGGTAGACAGCAGTAAATACTGCTTCAGCCCAATACTTGTTCGGAACACTCCTGTGTTGTAACATAGAGCGAGCCATCTCAACAACCGTACGATTGCGACGCTCGACAACACTATTTTGCTGAGGAGTGTGGGGTGTAGTCAACTGACGTTTGATGCCATGGGTATCACAGAAGTTGGAGAATGCAGAAGAACAAAATTCCCCCCCGTTATCTTCCTAAGAGTAATGATACTATGTCCAAACTCTTTTTCAACAAAGGACTTAAACTTCTGAAAGACACTAAATACATCTGATTTATGTTTAAGAAAGTACACCCACATCTTTCTACTAAAATCATCTACAATGAGCAAAAAATATTTGCAACCAGTAACAGAAGATGTATTCATAGGACCACAAATATCAGCATGAAGTAATTGAAGTACCTTAGATGCACGCCAAGACTGTCCATGTGGGAATGAAGTCCGATGCTGTTTGCCAGCTTGACAGGCGCCACATACTCCAATATGTTGAGTCTGAATATCAGGTAACCCTGAAACAAGTCCCTCCCGAGACAGCTGAGAGAGATACTGAATGTTGAGATGTCCATATCTCTGATGCCACAGAGTGCTGAGAGGAGAAACACGAGCTGCCAGAGCTACTTCAGGAGAATCACCCGTGTCAAGAAGCCTATATAGGCCATGATCCTCTAGACCAACAGCAACAGTAAGACGAGTCTCCCGATCAATGATGGAGCACTTGTGAGCACTGAACACCACATCTAGTTGAGGAGAATTCCTCATAATCTGGTTGATAGAAAGCAGATTAAGTGCCATTCCAGGGACATAATACACATTCAGAAAAAGAAGAGTCCTGCCACCAGACTGTATCTGAACAGTGCCTTTGCCAACAACTGTATACTCCTCACCTCCGCCAAATACAACGGAATCACTGAAAGGTGAGAAGTCTGTAAACCAGTCACGCCGATGAGAAAAGTGACGTGATGCACCAGAGTCGATGTACCAAGCAGAAGACCTGGCATGATCTGAAGACCTCTTAGCCATAAAAGCATAAAAGGCAGACTCCTTCTGCTCGGAATGTTCCGCAACATGCGCCTTCTGGTGTGACCCTCCCTGCTTCTTTTGTTCAAAAGCGAGCCTCTGACGGCAATCTTTCTTCATATGGCCGTACTTGTGACAGTAATTGCACTGCACATTTTTCTTCTTAGCTCCATCCTGTGTCTGAGAAGAGCCTTTCGGCTGAGAAGACTGAGAGGACTGAAATTTGCCTTTATCCTTCTGAAAGGATTGAGCTGTGAAGGCACTTTCAGAGGAGGCTGATGTAGTACCACTACCAAATTGCTGTTTCCAGCGATCCTGCTGTAGAAGTTTGGTGCACAATTCTGAAAACTTCAGATCAACATTAGTGGAAGTAATATTCAGAGTTTCGATGAAGTGTTCATACGATTTCGGAAGACTTTTTAAAGTGATTACAACCATATCTTCTTCCTCCATAGTCCGACCAATAGCTTCGAGTTGATCTCGAATGTCCTTAATCCTCGTGAGGTGCTCCTGTAAAGACATACGTTCGTCCATCATAATGGAGAACAACTGATTCTTCAGAAAGAATGCTCGGCTCTTGTCGGATGTCTCATGCAATTCCTTCAGATGCTTCCAGATATCAGAAGCTGTCTTGCCGGAAGGAATCTGCGGTAACTGATCATCAGTGACTGAGAGTTTGAGAAGCATGACGGCCTCCCGATTGCGTTCATCAAACTTATCTTGATCTGCACCAGGTGTACCAGGACTGAGCTCTTTTTCCAAAACAAGGTGGTCAAGACGCCTATATTCAAAAATGGTCAACATACGCTGTTTCCAGATGTTGTAGTTGTGACCATTAAAGCGTTGACTGCCTTCTAACATCAGATTGGTGAGAGAAGCCATTTGCACGTTTCCCAAGAAAAATTCCTGGCTGACCCAGAAAAATCCAAAGACAACCCAAAAAAGCGTGCAAAAAACCCAAAAAGAATCTCCTGACAGAATTTGAATTCGCGGGCTCGAAAATCGAGGCACAAAAATCGAGGCACCCAGAAAATTCGGACACCAACCCAGTTGAGATTTCGAAAAACCCAGAAAGAATATGTGATCAAAAACTTTTTTCCGAGCCAAAAAGTTAGGGTTTTCGAACAAAACCCTAGTCGGCGGCCATTGATGGAAAAAAATGCAGAAAAAATGGCGGAATCTGCAGAACCGACAGCTTCTGGAATGAAAAACGTCGTAGATGAGGTCGTTTTTGCACTTTGGAGAAGAAAACATCACTTCTGGAATGAAAAACACCGCCAAAAACGACCATAAAACAGTGCGATTTGCAGAGAAGAACAGCGCGTGTTTTGTCCGGAGATAAAGACGTGGATTCCAGGCATCAATAGAAGACGTGAATGCAGATAAAGACGTCGTGTTTGGGCAAATAACCGGCAACAGAAGTCTGGGATAAAAGCTCAGATCCGTGCGCGGAAAAACACGACGTCCGACTGCTCGAAAACCCTAGACGGGTTACTCAGAACGAGCACCAAGGAATGCCCAGAATAATTTCGAAAAATTTATGCACTGATAATTTCAAAAGAAATTATAAATTTTCAAAATAACATATATAGCTCTGATACCATAAAACAGTGTGAAACACGCAATGGATTTCAAAGAATTGATTCATTTACAGAAAGAGCAAGACGCTCATAAATAATACAAGGATATTTACAAGAATAGCAAGTTTCTAAAAAGAAACTGCTATGAAGATCGAAGACGATCTTGACTAAAATAGAATGTACAATGATTGAGCATTAATACTAAATTTAACATAATTTAATATTCTATTATGCTCTTCATTTGGACCGTTTGGCACAGTTAATATTTATAGTAAGTATCTATTTCAGGAAAATCAGGATTTCTATGTTTAGCGGAGCGGCTAACAGTCCTATGCATCGTATGGTGAATTTGAGAGGATTGTGGCAAAGTTTATAGCTGCGTTTGGTTCCATGTTTTCTATATTTACAACAAATTTCCATTTCTTTGTTTTCAATTGTAAGTGAAATGCCATGCTATTACCTATCAATAAAATAAAATTGCCTCCATTGATGAATTTGCAATCATCTTAGATTGGATTTCATGTTTTGTATTTCATTTTGCAAAATTTCAAAAATAATTTATTTTCAAGAAAGTACAAAACATTGCAAAAACAACAAAAATCTGTCAATTATCCGGGTGGTTAAAGATTGACCCAGTAGGCTCATCACAGTGGTATCAGAGCGGTTTCCTGCCATCCTGTAGGGTTAGTTATTATATGCAGCCACAGAGGTTTGATCCTAACATGTATTATTCATGCAGGGGAAAACCACAGGTTGAATAGTTATAGGAGACACAATTGGGCACAATGGGTGATAGGAGAGGTGGTAGTCCAACTAGGAATGTAGAAAATAATGAGGATAGGGAAGCCATGGAAATATTTAGGGGTTTTGCAACAGGGAAGCAACATGTGAGCACTGTTTTGTAGCAACTCACTACAGCCATTCAACAAATTTCTTTGTTTAGAGGGCAAAACCATGACAGGGAGGAGCATGGTAGTGCAACTGGGATCCCTAGGGTGAGAGGAGTTCTTGTGGGTACATGTGACAGGCCTACACGTCCCACATTCTTGAGGAACGAGTCTAAGGTAGGGAGTGTAGAGGAAGAAGAGGGTGGAGCTTTTGTTGATGATGTTTTGGCCATGCATGATGAGTGGGATGCATTGCCATAGAGAGTCAAGGATCACTTGCCATTTGACAGATTCATGTACTAGAGGAGAGAGCATAGCAGGCCTAGGCAGGAAAGAAGACTAAGGAACTAGAATGCTGATCTTAAACATGCCACTAGCAAGCTTACTCTTCCTATGTTTGATGGCAATGGGAAGGTCACAGCTCGAGCTTGGATTAGTAAAGTTGATACCTTCTTGACTCTACGGGCTATGCTAGAGGTGGATGCCATTAAATTTGCAGCTTTACATCTGGATGGGGCAACCCACGATTGGTGGCATCATGGGATGTTCACTTTGCAACATAATCTCATTACCTCTTATCAAGAGTTCTCTGACAGGTTTGTTGAGCGTTTCGACGAAAAGAATCTTGAGTCATACTTCAGAGATCTTGCATAGCTTAGACAGGTGGGCAGTTTGAATTCTTTCATTAGTGAGTTTCAAAGGCTTGCTGTGATGGTTACTGATGTGATAGAGAAACATTTGGTTATGATATTTACCGAGGGAGTTCAGGAGCCATTGAGAGGTTGGCTTAAGGCTTTTGATCCCCCTTTCTTGCATGGGGCCATGTTGTGAGTTTTTCACACCATCGCCCCATTGCAAATGGGGACCCCCTAGTTTTTCTGGTGGGTCTAGGTAGTAGAGCAGATTAGATAGTAGTTTGAGATGCAAAGGGCCTACTTTGCGTAGAACTTGAAATATTTGCAAAATTTGGCTAAGTCTTGAAGTTTCAAAAAAATAATAAGAGGAAGTCTCGGATGGTAGAGGAAGCCTCTCTTAGTCTCAAACGGGGTAGACGAAGCATCTCCTCGTCTCAAAATAAAGGTAGAGGAAACACCTTCTCATCTCATGATTGAATAAAGGAAGAAAGAGATAAGGCATGGGTTAGATCCTAGTAAGAAGAGCTTGAAATTCAGAACCAAGGGCCCAAAAATCTAAGGAAATAAAGCCTTATTGTTGAAGTTTGTGGCCTTGGGCCCATGAATAGCATTTGAAAAGGTAATGTACACAGCTCTAGGTTAGATGTGTGAGCCTGGTCCATGAGGATCAGGCTATAGTTCGATGAAATGAGGCCTTAATTGGGCTCCCAATAGCCAATGCTTAAGCCTAAAAGGGCCCAGATCTGATGGACAGCGATAATGCATGAAACAGGGGCCCTCAAATTCAAGGATCTAAACTCAAAACTTGAGGCGGAGACTTCCAAATTGCCATTTCTGATTTCAGCAAATTAAATAAGGCCCCATTTGAAACACACAGCTATAAAATGCCCAAACACAAGACCCTAAACTCGAGGAGAGGGTCCCAAATGAAATCTAAAGGCTGGAGCAAGCTCAAAGTTTGATGTAATTGCAAGGAGTAAATTTAATGCAGATATGGAGGAACAAAATTCGATGCAAGGCTTTTGTAATTTAAATACGCCTCAAACTTAAACACCGAAGGCCAAGCATTTAATGCCAATTTGCAATCACAAGGAGAGAGGTTAATTCGATCCAATAAAGGCTCCAAAATTCAAATTTTTAAGAGGATCGAATTAAATGCTAGGCCATGGATCCAATGGAAGAGGTAGCTGCTATTAAACAATGGATTGCAAATTTTTAAAAATAGATTGCATTAGTAATTGTATCATATCCAAACAATCTTGCTATATAAACATGGCGATTCACTACAATTTAGAGATCATTTTCTAATTGCAAATACAGGAAAACTCAGAGGATTTGAACCTTTCAAGGCAGATTGTAGAGTTCTTTTCAAACACTTTGTTTGCAGGAGGTGATAAATTTCAGCCCATAGCATTTCTCCTTCAAATCGACAAGCTAAAACAACTTTCAGTCACACATCAGAGAATTGGAACTCAATTTCAATCAACTACCGGAACAGTGACTCGATTTCATTCAATTGCCAGTGTTATAAGACTCTAATTCCAAGCCTTTATCAGCGCTGAAACTTTGATTTTTGGACCTCTTAATGTCTTTACCAGCGAGTTTAATTCTGATTGTAAGTCTGATTATAACCATTTATCAGTAGACGGGACCTCAGTTTCAGTTAGTTGCTAGTAAATAATGATTCAAATCTGATTATTGCAGGCTTGAAATCCGAGGAAGATAGCTTGGGCTCTGAGATTTCATCCTCTCATCATATTTCCATCACCATTTTCAGAGGTCTACACTCATTTCCAGAATTGTATAACTTCAGTTCAGACCTCATTCTTGGATCTTAATCATGGTTTTTTTGCTAACAATGGGGTGAAATCAGATTGGCATGAGTAATAGGGAACTTAGAAGTGGAAATGGATCAGTTTTTTTAATTTCTTTGGGTGTCACAGTCCTAGATCAATCAATTTTATAAGTTTGATGTAAATTTGTAGAGTTCTGATTTAATTTTCCAGCCACCATTAATCTCCGATTTTAATTCGAATTTGATTAAATGAAGCTTAATCCTAACTATAATGATTGTTGCAGGCACAGGTATGGAAAATGGAACTGAAACCTCAAGGCCAAAGCCCCAGACCAAGGAAATCAAGGACTTACCAGCGAAGGACAAAGAAGAAGTGCAAGCAGTCAAAGGACAAAAAATGTTTTCAAGATAGATTCGAGCAGCAAGTACAAGACCAAGATCAAAGGCACCAAGATCAAGAAGACCATAAATGGTTCTAAAATGTTGAAGAGAAGATGATACAAAGTCAAGGACAAGATTTGGTTCATGATCAAGGAATACTATAAGGAACATCCTCAAGATATCAAGACATGGAAGATAGACACAACAAGTTAGAAAAGAAGACAAGACTTCGACCCAAGGAGGAATGCTAAATCAACATGAAGGACCCAATTATCACTAGATGACAAGATTCAGGACAAAAATCATTCGAAGAGCAAGAGGAAGCAATTGAAGATACAAACCATCACAATTGAAGGCTTAGCAATGATTTCTCATTAGCAATTAAGGGGTATTTATCAAGTTTCTAGATTAGTATGTTGAGGTGGCAGCCATTTCCTCACTAATAAAAATGTGCCAAGTGTCCCCATAGAAATGATTAATGAGATTGTTTCCAGGTTCATTGAATATAAAAAAAAAAGAGGACGAGGGACGTAATTTCCAAGGTGATGAGGTGGCATAGGCTCACATGGTCCTAAATTTTCTCATTGGTTGATAAGTAAATATTTAATTTTGATTGTCCCATTTGGCGCCAAGTGGCATAGGCCTACTTGACCTTTTTTTTGATTGGCTCTTGGAAGCTTTTGAATTTTCTCACTGGTTTGTTAGGTGGTGGCTTCTTCTACAAGCTCTCTCTTCTCATTGGTCCATTTGTTGGTGCACCTTATCTATTGCTTCTACATGTTCTATTTTTTTATTGCCCATGAAAGCAATGTAATTTTTCTATTGGCCCACATGGTGGTGCTTAATTGGAATTGGGTGGGCATATAATATCTGTAGCTATGGTTATGGAAACCCTAATTAGGGCATTTAATATCTTGGCCCTTGATTTCAAATTAACCTTAGCCATTTATTGTAATTGAGCCCCTATATAAAGGCTTGCTCACATCATTTGTAAATAAGAGTTATGTTGGAGAATTGTTGCCAAAGTACTACCAAAATTGTTCTCTATTCATTGTTGTGCTTTGTATTGTGAATATATATTATCATTTTGGAGTATTGCATGGTTCTTTGCATCTCTCACTTAGATTAGGATTTAATTTCACGTTACGTAGAAGTAGAAGTAGATGAATGGAAGATATTGTTGAATGGTGATTAATGGTGAAGCTAGTGTCCAGACCTTTTGTTACTTGCTAATTGTAAGTAAAGGTGTATGGTTAGTCTGGGCCTAAATTGCAAGTGTTTAACTTCTATTGGTGATGTTCATTTAGATTGCGCTTTCATAAGGTATTTGAATGAGCATTGCTTGTGTGAAATTCGCTCGTGCATCCATAACAGATAACACCCTCCTATGCCTAGTAGACACGACCAAGCAAGGATTGGTTAGAGGCTCACCCCATCATCAGCATTGTCTTACATTCTTATAATTAGATAGCTTTTGTTTCCTTTGCGAGTTAATTTGGTTGGAAGTGGGTTGAAGAAGTAAAAGTCAAGTTGATATCCATTGATTGAACAATGTAAGTCCCTTTGTGATAACCAACATATCACATTATAAAAAGTGAGTGAGGTCCAAAATAAGAAGGAACCTTGAGGTTGTCTCATTTGATCACACAATCAAAATACATTGTTTAGCATTTTTGAACACCCTTATTCAAGAGAGAGTTGGAGATTTGGTGTTTCCTCTTGAAATACTAAGTATTCGATTTTGCATGTTGTAGTGGAACAAAACTCACATCAATAGGCCATTAAAAAGGCAAGGAGTATGGAGCTTTCAACTCCTAAGAGGTAATTCCAGCCTAAATCTACCGCTTTGCCTTAAGAGGAGCACCCACTAGTTGTTGATCAAAAGAAGAAATCAATAGCAAAATATGATGATGCAACTCGTGAGGACTTAAGAAAGAAACAACTATGCTATTGGTGCAAGGAACCCTATGATTGTGATCATACTTGCCCTTTGAGGCTTAAGGGCAAGAGTAGCCATTCTATGTGGGTTACTATGATGATGATGAGGCTGAAAATTCAGATCAGCCAGCTGTTTCTGATGTTTACAAGGCTTGGAAAGCCTCTCTTGAGTTTGGTCCTGATGCTGGTGCAAGGAACCCTATGATCGTGATCATACTTGCTCTGAGGCCTAAGGGCAAGGCTAACCATTCTATGTGGGTTACTATGATGATGAAGAGGCTGAAAATTCAGATCAGCCAGCTGTTTCTAATGTTTACAAGGCTCGGAAAGTGTCTCTTGAGTTTGGTCCTGATGCCAAATTGTTGTCGTTGACATTATCTACCATTGTGCCACATGCACGTGCTTTCAGAATTAAAGGATTAGTGGATGGACAACGATGTGTTTCCATGCTTGATGCTGGGGCTACACATAACTTCATTGATGAGGGATTTGTTAGTAGGTGTAGACTTTAGACATAGGACTTCGTTGGATTCTGTGTTAGAGTGGTAGATGGTTATATCCTTGCTTGCACTAAACGTATATGCAATCTCACTCTCATTTGATGACTATGAGCTACAGGCCAATTTCTATGTAGTCAACTTGGGCGAGTTGGACATAGTGCTAGGTATGCAGTGGTTTTAGGACGTTGGGGAGTTCACCTTCAACCTACCTTTGATGGAGATGAGATTCGAGTACCAGGGTAGGAGGTATGTGTTGAGGGGAATCACAGAGGGGAGTTTACGCTCTATTTCTTTGTTTAGAAAGAAGGACAAGGGGATAGAGGAAGAGCATGATATGGTACAAGAGGAGTATGCCACATATCATGTCTCTGACAGTTTAGGGATATATAGTTTTGATTAGCATAGAGGTGAGGTTCACTTTGTGAACAATTCTTTGTTTGAGATGGATATAGTATTGTCATATGACAATCCGCTTTTTGAGGTTGATGCTGATCACTCACTTGAGATGAGTCTTCATGATGTTTGGGATTCTACTCATGCGTCAAGGTTCCAAAAAGACCTTGCAGTGGATTTTTTAGGGGTGTACATGGTGAGGAGTGCATAGAGTTTTACATTTGACCCACATGTATTGTATATGATATTTTTTGGATGCACAGTTCAGTGGTGCATGAGCTGGATGATTTGTATGATAGCTTATCTTGTGCATTGTATGGGGGCAAACCTTACCAACCTACAAAGTTGTTCCCATACGATGCTTTTGTTCTTGCAACATTAAATATCGTGATGGTTTCAGTTTGGCAGATTCTATTGATTGTATTGATGATGATATTGTTACAGGAGTTGGTTGGTGATGATAGGGATATTACACAATCCTACCTGTGGGATTCGGTGGAGTTGTGATTTCTCTACAGGTTGAGTACAATGAGCTTTCAAATGAGAAATTATTTGGGGACAAACAATTTCAGGGAGGGCAGATTGTAATGTCCCCATTTTATCTCACCATGGTTTGAGGTTTGTATTAGCTTATCAGTGGCCCTCGTATGCTAAGTCAAATGGCTAGAGGGTCCCAGTTGGCAGAACCAGAGGCCAATTCCCATTTCAGAGAACATGAGTGTTTAGGATTGCTCTTTGTTTGGACCAGTTTGGCACACTTGCTATTTAAGTGTGATGGAAAATTGTCATTGATGTCAAAAAAATACTATACCATATAGCCATTGATGTCAAAATTAGAGATCCATGACATTATCCGAGAAAGAAGATACTCAAGATGTAGAGATATATAAACCGTGAAGACAATATATCAAAGGCAATATAAACCGTGAAGACTCATGTCAGTATGCTTGAGATGCATAAGTTTGTATGTTGGTTATGCTAGTATCACAATGTCTGATTTACTGCCATCACAGTCTTTGTTGCTGCCAATGCTGAAGGTGGTGCTGACTGATGCTGCTTCTCCAATATGAAATCGCAGATGTGGATGTATGTATCATTGCAAAAGAATGCTCTCACTGTATGATATGGCACAACAGATGTGTCACTGCTCAGAAATGTTCACTGCTATGATACTACAGATATATGTCGCTGCTTAATGGTGCCAATACTACTATGATGCGATTGATATGTATCGTTGCTGCTCAATGATTTTATCACAGTAAAATGCCTCTGGTATAATACTTCTGATGTTCTGATCTATTGGGAGAGAGGTCTTGATAGCAATGATTTTGCCAAGATACATTATCGATGCTATTAATGTCTTTTGCTTTTGGTCAATATAGAAATTGCTATGATTATCACTGATATAATTAGAATTGCCGAATGTATTGAATTGATATGTTGATCATTTTCTGCAAGGATATCAATATTGCAGATCTTGAATTACCAATTTTGTCTCCTAGGAAACTTCACCAAGTTGGCTGAGCATACTGTTATTTATAGAAGGTTGAATATTAAGACACACATCGATATGCAATGAAGATATATTTCATACAGTGAAGATACAACAGTATATGAATATTAATCAGTATACGAACAGGTCTACGAAGATTGAATATACGGCAACAGCAGCATACATACGTATGCATATAAATAGCAAACAAAGACGTATATATACGAAGATAATAAAAGTGTATATGCAGCGGTTAAAGGTCAATATGCAGCATACGTTGAAGACAATAGATATCGAAGGTTAAACACAAAAAGATACGAAGACAAACAGTGATAATCTTCCGATGAAAATAGTATATAAGTATTTTGCGAAAAAGTTACAGCAGTATAAACATCGAAGAATATATGTTGAAGATTTCCATCGAAGAAGATAAAATATTAATACGGCAGAGATACACGGCAATAGGGATATAAATTTTTAATAAAAGACAATGATTATGTCGACCAATCATTAGACAAGACAGCGATTGTGTTTAATAAAAAATCCGCAAATGATCAAATATACAAAGGGTGCGATCATTCAGTTTGTTATGTGAAAGCAAGAAAATGTTTCATTAAGATGCCTCTTAAAGAGAGTCACATCCGTTAAGAGAAAGATGAGGGTATATATATATATAGAAATAAGATTTCGAAGTATAAAGAATGAAGTGTGTGTTTTTAAGAAGTAATAGATATCGGTGGAAAGCAGATATATGTATATATCAGACTTATTAATCTGATAAATGTATCAGAATTAATGCCAATATAATAAAAGGGATTTTATATAAATAATATATATAAGAGATAAAAGTTAAAGTTAAAGTGTGGAAAAAGAAAATGTATAGTGGAAAACTATATCAGGCATATTGAAGGAGAAGAGTAAGTAAAATAAAATATGTGTGAGATATGATAAAGATATATCATATAAACAAACAAAGATATAATATGTGCAGATATGAAAGAATAAAAGTGCAGATTTGAGAAAAGGATAAGTACATTCAAGGCAGAATTATATGAAGAAATTAAGGACAGGCTTGTATGAAGAGATTGCAATGTCCATCATCAGTTGAAGAAAGCAACATTGCCAAGGTGGAAGAGAAATTTATGTGCAGTGGGTTGGTGCTCACGAAGACAGTGGTGGGAGTCGGTGCTTCCAGTAGGTCGGTGCTTGTGAAGTGTGGGAGTTGGTGCTTTTAGTGAGTTGGTGCTCATAAACATAGGGGTTGGAGCCTCTAGTAGGTTGGGGCCTACAAAACATTGTAAAAACAATATTATATAAAAGCAAATTATTTTGTGGTTTTCTCCCATATTGGGTTTCCACGTAAATACTGTGTTCATGTGCATAATTGTTTATTTGAGTAATTGAAGTTATCTTTGAATAAAAGCATTTAAATTTTAAAAAGGTTATTATATTGATTCACCCCCCCCTCTCAGTATAATCGTGTGCTCTTCAAAGTGTATTTCAAGGAAGTTTGGATTTCTATCTTTAGCAGAGTGCCTAAACAGGTTTGTGGAAGTGTTGAGATTTGGCATCATTGACTAGAGCAGTTATTCAGGGACTTACTATTTATAGTAAGTCAATTTTGCTCAGTTACCACTTTTGCCAGGGCACTTGGGTATTTGTCTTTGTAGTAGATATCTGGATTCCGAGTTGACTTATTGGAGGAGATTTGATAGCCCGAACTCATGATTATTAAATTATTAATAAAGTCCTACTTTATTAATAATACATTATAACGTTTTAAAGTATTGGCTCCAAGTTCTCTTTTATGAACATTTAATGACGATTTAAAAGTGAGTGCCTAACCCAAGGGAATCATTAATTATTATTTTATGAAAGTCAACTTATAACAAAAGCAAATACCTTTAAGTTATTTGAATCTTGTTGAAGATCCTCCATGGTTCGATCTTTTATGGGGAATTATAAAAGCCTAAACTAGAAATCGAACCATTGATGCATGATCTTTTTGCCCTTGAAATTGAGAAGCATTTGGTGTATGCCAGGGTTTTAGCAAATTGGACTTAGAAGAACAAATTTCTTCTTGGTTTTTCAGCAATTAGAGATGGTGAAATACCCATTGATTCTTGCAGATAACAATGGCTTCATCTAGAGGTCATGTTTGTCCTAAACTGCATAGTAATTAGAGGAGTTTGGGTTATCTTCAGGGGTTTTAATTTTAGAATTTATTATAGGTGGCTGGCTGTAATAAATTGCAGCCTTTTGACAGAGTTTGTGGAGGGTTTTGAGGCAGCTGATCCACATTTACAGCCCATGTGAGTCCCTTAGAGGCTGGCGTCAATCTTGTAGGGCAGACCGATCAGAGTTTGGGCCTTCATTCCATCACAGGCTGAGTGGCTAACAATCCTATGTATTGTATGGTGAATTTGAGAGGATTGTGGCGAAGTTTATAGCTGCTTTGGTTCCAGGTTTTCTATATTTGCTGCAAATTTCCATTTCTTTGTTTTCAATTGTAAATGAAATGCCATGTTATTACCTATCAATAAAATAAAACTGGTTCGATTGATGCATTTGCAATCATCTTAGATTGGATTTCATGTTTTGTATTTCATTTTGCAAAACTCCAAAAAGAATTTATTTTCAAGAAAGTACTAAACATTGTAAAAACAACAAAAACTTGTCAATTATCGGGGTGGCTAGAGATTGAGCCAGCAGGGCTCATCACAAAATCCTATAAAATGATTTCGTACAAATGGTTGCAGAAAAAATTCTGGTGGACTGTAGACTAGATGACTTCGGTAGCAGCAATTCCACTTCTTCAGCATCCCTTAGTTGTGCTGGCGTTCTACTGATTCGGCATCAAATTTTCCTACTTATGATCTGTTGCAACTAATCGCAATAAATTCATGAGTTTCGTATGTGTGGTTTAAACACTGCTCAATTAAAATTTTCTAAACCTTCTACTAATACAGACAATTACTCCTCCAATCTTTAAGCAAACTTCGTTGACCAAAAAATCCCTAATTTCTTCTTAAAAAATTGTGACCCATGTTAAAATTGTCTTTGGAAATCTTTCTAGCAACATTTTGATTTTTACCTATATTTTGTGTATTTGTTGGTTGAGAATTTTTAGAATTTCTTGGATTTGTTCATTTTCTTCAGTGAATTTTACTGATTTTTTTCCACTAACCTGAGCTTTTCTCAATTAATTGGTAAAACCTTTTCGTTTTTTTGCTAACAGAAATGCTCCCTTTTTTGGATACCCATGTTCTCTCACAAACATCAATAAAATTTAAATTTCCAAATCTTAATTTGTTTAAAAATTCTATTATGTTGTTCTCTCAGTAGTTAATTGACAAAACAATCTCAGAATTTCTTCATAGGGTTATGTCTGTTTCATAGTTTGCAGATGAAACAATTTTGTTCACTTTATAATTTGTTATGTCTTTCAAGATTATATAAATGGAAGCTAGCAGTACTGAAAGCAAGGCAGAAATGTGAATTTGAAATTTAATCCATCCAAGTTACCAGGGTACGAGTAATAGATATAAAATGACATGGATCCACTCAATAATATAACACGTACATGGGTACAAGCTTTCATAGTGGAGTAGGCAGTAGCATAAAACAACTGTCCATAAAACTTGTTTCTTAAATTTTCTGCAAGGAAGTTAGTGGAATGCGCTTTTAATGTTAGAGCTTTTTATGGTAAATATTATTTCTAAAATCATTATTTTTATGTATATTGGGCTTCTATGCATGCCACTTACTCACTTTTGTAAATTGGTTCATTCTATGGTAGATTCAGTATAACTTTCTTTCTTTTTCGTTTGGATGTCTGATTATAGTTTTTCTCTATGGAATACCATACTTAGCTGCAAGGTTTGAAAGTGGTTGAACTCTCCTGCAGG
Source organism: Chamaecyparis obtusa (assembly GCA_027943335.1). NCBI lineage: Eukaryota > Viridiplantae > Streptophyta > Pinopsida > Cupressales > Cupressaceae > Chamaecyparis > Chamaecyparis obtusa. The sequence continues at coordinate 2,395,705 of BSBK01000164.1, forward strand.
TCTTGCAGATCATGACAATTATCATGAGTATTGCCGCTTACTTGGACGTTTTAAAGTGAATTATCAGGTAACATGACTGACCAATATAAACAATGTAGTTCTACTGTTCTGCACCTTTTTGATGTCATCAGTTTGTTTTCATTGGATCTTGTCTACATTTTGATTGTCTATATTATGTTCACAATTTGTCCTAGGTTATCCTAGCTACTGTATACCCATGATTCAATAATGTTTTGTTCTGCCTTCTTGTGTTTGATTGTTGATTGTATAACAAATAACCAAAAGAACCGTCATTTAAGAAGCAAGTCTATGTCAGAGAAGGTATGCTGAATTAGGTTCTCCCAGTTCTGAACAATTCTGTAAGACACTACCTATATAAAAAGATCTGCCTATTGGGTATTCATTGTGTTCCTTGTTATTCCAGTTTTCATTTATATTGCTGCAATCTGGTAGTGTAGAATAAGGAGTCATCAAATGTAGGTTAAAGGAAATATCAGCTAATAAATATTGACAAAGATGTTAGAAAGATGGCAAAATAAATGGGTCAACTGATTGACAAAGCAGTGGATGTGAATCATGAACATGAGGACATTAGTGCAGGAGATCTTAAGTATTTGTGGGTACTCTCTTTATGATAACATGTTCCTGAAGAAACTAAAAGAAACTAATTGCCTCAGGATGCCATTTGGAATATTATGGCAGTAACTGAAGGCATTGACACTCTGCTTGATTGCCTGCCCCAACTCGTTGCTTGACATTGTACTTGTTAAGGAATATAGATCAAAATAGAGAAGAAATGTAATGCTCTTTTCTAATCGTACTTCTGCTGTAATAGATAATTGCCACTGTGATTGATTTCTAAACAGCAATATGATCTTGTATAAATACAAGAGTCAACGGTTATAATTGTGAAAGGACATGACCGTACGTGACTGGACAGTCACATAGGGTCATGCCGTTTCACAATGATAATCGTTTACCAAATGACTTAATAATGATACCGTTTTACTGTTTTAACATTTAACATATAATCCATGGTATTATCGTGATTATCATCTTTGGTGATAGGTCACGATATGTATATGTATCGTGACTGCAGTCACGATGCATATACATATCGTGACTGGTATTCACAATAGAAAGGTAAGTTACAGTATGTATGTGTATCGTGATAGATACAAGTCACTGTATGTAATAATTCCGCAACTGTTATCATAGTCACGATAACATGGTGACTGATCTCATTCGTCAGTATTTACTTCAGCATGAGAATACTTAAATACTATCGATGCTATTATCACAACACTCCCTCTTAGTGAGAGGATTTAAGTTGTGTCTTTCAATGCAATAGTACGTCATGATTACCGACACATTCGGGACAACATAAAGAAGTCTTTAACCATGATTAATACTCATTATTTCGATATCATGATATCCGACACAATCCAGGACAACCCTGTTAGGGTGTCAACCATGATACAGTAGTTATTACACAATCCAGTAATAACATTAGCATCAAGATATCCGACACAGTCGAGGATAACCCTGTTTGGGTGTCAATCTTGAAGCTTGGTAACTATTATCAAGATTGTCACCTTGAAATAGTAACCCCAATTATTTACACAGAAGATCGCCATCTTCTTTGAACGCAAATGAAATATTTCAATATAACTTTATTTATATATTCATGAATATAAAGTACAAAAGTAGGAATTACATTCCGACAAGTTTTAAAGTTTAGTCATACCAATTTTTCTCCTAAAATAATCTATCTTTAATTTTGCAAGAGGTTTGGTAAAGATGTCAGCATTTTGTTCTTTAGTGCTGATATAAACCAGTTTGATGATGTTCCTGTCAACCATGTCTCTTATGTAGTGGTATGAGATCTCTATGTGTTTTGATCGATTATGGAAGACTGGATTCACTGAGAGTTTGATGCAGCTTTGATTATCACAATGAATAATGTTAGGTTCCAAGGGATTTCCAAAGAGATCAAATAATAGCTTCCTTAACCAAACTGCTTCTCGAGCTCCCATAGAGGCAGCCATGTATTCTGCTTCATTGGAACTCTAAGCAACAACCGATTGTTTCCTGCTGAACCAAGATATCATTGCTGATCCTAAACTGAAGCAACATCCTGTGGTACTCTTGCGATCTGAGGAGCTGCCTACCCAATCTGAATTTGAGTAATCCTGAAGTTGGATTTCAACTTTTTCATATTTTAAACCAAGTCCAGTAGTCCCTCGTAAATATCTCAATATGTGTTTAGCAGCCATTAAGTGAATTTTCTTAGGTTCACACATGAAGTGACTTAGTACATTTGTTGCATAACAGATATCAGGACATGTGTTTACCAGATACATGAGGGATCCAACAATTTGTTTGTATGGTGAGGGATTTGTAGGTTCAGAATCTTCTGCTTCACTTTTTAGCTTGTGTAGATTTGTTTCCATTGGGGTAGCCAACGGTTTACAATCCATCATTCCAAATCTGGTTAGGATGTCAGTGGTATACTTTTCCTGATATAAGAAAATGTGATCTTGCTTTTGCCAAATTTTTAGACCTAGAAAGTAGTGTAGTACACCCATATCCTTCATATCAAACTCAGCTACTAGGTCTTGCTTGCATTTTGCAATTAGGTGATCTTCTCTTGTTATAAGCAAGTCATCAACATAAAGAACTAGAATTATCATATCACCATTTACTACCTTGAAGTAGATGTTAGGGTTTGCTATGTTCTTGGAGTACCCTAGTTTGGTGAGATAGCTGTCTATCCTTTCATACCATGCTCTAGGGGCTTGTTTAAGGCCATAAAGAGCTTTCTTTAACTTACATACATAGTGATCTTTATCATGTGTGACAAATCCTTCTGGTTGCTCTATGTATACTTCCTCAATTTTCCCATTTAGAAAAGTTGTCTTGACATCCATTCGGTGTACTTTCCATCCTTTAGATGCTGCGATTGCAAGAATGGTTCTCACAGAGGTGTATCGAGCTACGGGAGCAAAGGTTTCTTCATAGTCAATCCTAGCCTTTTGTGAGAATCCTTTGGCAACAAACCGAGCTTTGTATTTTTCAATGCTGCCATCTAAAGCATATTTGATTTTGAATAACCATTTTGAAGAGACAACTGATTTGTCTTTGGGTCTGGGCACAATGTTCCAAACATCATTTTTCATAATGGACTGATACTCTTCAATCATGGCTTCTCTCCAAGCTTGTTTTGTCAATGCTTTTTCAACACTGTCAGGTTCGGATTCTGTAAGCTCAGTTAGAAGGGCAGTATAACATTTTTGTGTTCTTGTTCTTTTGTTTTCTCTGAATATTTTATCTGGCTCTACATTATTTTCTTCAACATAAAGGTCTCTTGGTGTTATTTGATATTCCATTATTCTCAACATTTGGTCATGTAGGTTCAATATTTGAAGGTGTAGCCTCAACATTTTAAGATGTAGGTTCTTAATCTATTGTATTATTCTCCCTCTCATTCTTAGTTGTAAGATCTCTATCTAGATCTGTTATGGAATCATCCTCAGTATCTGTGGATATGAAGTTTTCTTCAAACTTTACATCTCTGTTGATTTCTACTGATATCTGGCCAGGGATGTAGATTCGATATCCCTTAGTGTCGTCACTATATCCTATGAATATACCCTTCTTCCCAGAGGGTTCTAGTTTAGTTCTCTTTTCTTTTGGAACATGAATGTAAACAGGACAACCAAACACTCTTATATGGCTTTTTAGTTTGTTTCCTGTAAATACTTCTTCTAGTGTATTTTCTAGGATAGCATGGGGACACCTATTTTGTATGTATACTATTGCGTTTGCAGCTTCGGCCCAGAACGAGATGTGAATGTTTTGGTCAGGCATCATGGCTTTTGCTGCTTCGATAATGGTTCTATTCTTTCTTTCTGCTACTCCGTTCTGTTGAGGATTATATGGTACAATATACTCCCTCTTAATCTGTAATGTCCCCGATTTAGCAGGTCTCTGCAGTTGAGCATAGTCAGGTCATCACTGCGACCCTCGTGAACTGACAGTGTGTTTTGAGGGTCTTTGGGAGTTTCTAGGACGGACTTACTATTTTGGGTAAGTCTATTTTTAGCTGCGGATATTTCTGGCAGGGCAGTGCCTATTCCTGGTTGGGCAGTTGGTCTTGATGCTTTTTCAGAAATTCATTGATTGCAGTCAGATTGTTCAGTGGCTATTATTTTAAATGTGTTATTAAATTAAATTATTTTGATATAATTTAATTAAAGTGGGGTTATTTTTTTAAAAGCCATTTAAGTGAAAATATTAAAAAGTGCTTTTTCGAAAAAGCTATATAACCAACTCGAAAAAGCACTTTTCATTATCTTATGCAATCATTATTATTTTCTTGAAATTTGGGAAAACTAAGGGAAAACTATTTAATTATAATTCAATATTTTCAAACTGAGAATATATATATATATATATATATATATATATATATATATATATATATATATATATATATTCATCATTGCTCTTGCTTGACTGTTTTGAGATATAATTGCAATTGTTTCATAAATTGTTTAAATATACAAGTAGAACCAATTTTGGTTCTTCACAGTGGTATCAGAGCAAAATTTTTGCTAGCCTGCAAGGTAATTTGGGTTCAGCATGGCACAGAGGTTTAGACCTGGCTTGTACTACTTCTGCAGAGGTCCTAATTCTCCTCCTGGTGAGAGAGAACTTGAGATACAGTTTGGTAGCATGGGAGATAGGGGTGCAGGTGGTTCAGGTAATGCAGGTGGTTTAGGTAATGCAGATGGTTCAGAATATAGAGATGTTGCTTTTGTTTCGAAAATAGATAGAGAAGTCCATGATAATTTCCGGGGCATTGTAGACGGTCAACATCATGTTGCTACTATACTACAACAATTATCTGATACATTACAACGGATGACAATTCCTGTTGATCGTGGTCGAGATAGAGGTGCTCGGAGTGCTTTAGCTAGTTCTCATCGATCTAGAGCAGATGATAGGTCACGTGTGGGTGATAAGATGAGAGCTGAGGATCGTCCTAGGCAGGGGGACAGACATGACAGAGCAGGGCATGTTGGTGTATATGATAGACCACAACATCTTGTATTTTTGAGACCTAAGGTGGATGCGGTTAGCACTGAATCTGAGGCCGTTCCATTTGTAGATGATATTGTTGCACATTATGCTAAGTGGAATGCCCTACCACATGCTATAAAACAAAATCTGAATTTTGACAAGTTTCTTTCACAGAAACGTGAGCACACTAGGGGTAGACCGGTACCTGATAGACAGAGGTCTAGGGATACAGATTTACGCCAGGCAACCAACAAAATGATTCTGGATCATTATGATGACAGTGGTAAGGTGACAGCACGAGCTTGGGTTCACAAGTTGGACACCTATCTGTCTTTACGTCCTATGTCTGAGGAGGACGCCATTCGCTTTGCTGTGCTACATCTGGATGGTATAGCCCATGACTGGTGGTACCATGGGTTGGTGTCACTTCGACACGATCAAATCTTTTATTATCAGGAGTTTGTGGATAGATTGATTGAAAGGTTTGATAAGAAGGACCTTGAAACATATTTCAGAGAGTTGGCTCAATTGAGACAGACAAGTAACCTGGAGACCTTTATCAGTGAATTTCAGGGATTGTCTGTTATGGTCTATGACATTTCAGAGAGGAGGAGAGTTATGCTCTTTGTGGAGGGACTGATGTGATGAACATATTGTCATTGATGTCAAAATCAGAGATCAAAGAAGGTATATGATACACTCAAAATATATATACAGCACAGTGTACATTATATTTTCAGTATACTTTCAGCAGACAAGAATAAACAGTGAAAATACGTATATATAAGATATATATAAAAGACATATACAAGACTATCATACATAGAGTCTTCAGCATATAGTCGGGAGTATGAGAACAAAATATAGAGGGAAGTCTGAAGTGTGGAACAAATAATATTTGAACTGTCAAATATCACTTATATCAGCACTATTCAGGGAAAGATGCAATATCAAACTTAATATGCCCGGAGATAAATATAGTGGTCATATGGAGGGACTACACACACTATTGACCAAAGGAGAAGAGTAGATAGAAAATGGAAAAGACTATTATTTAGTCCATATTATGGCAGCGACTTCATCAATTAAAAAAAGGCGATTACCTTTAAAGAGAGCAGACAGCAACAGGTTGAAGTAGCGGTGATATACAAAGGAACATATTTTAACGGTGATATAAGACATTTGATTTCACCCAGTCAGCGTATAGGAGCCATGCCAGAATGAGATGTATGAATATAACAGCATAAACAGAAGGTGATATACTAACAGAACAAGCTACGAACAGCATATGAGATATACGAAGATATGTAAAGGCATATATGATACAGCATACTGAGATACAAAGGCATATATGATACAGCATACATAGCATGTACCGTATACAGAAGGATACGTATGCGTCAAGGATGAATGTATACAGGAGTATACGTATAAAGAAGGTATACCGTCTGCAGCATATACAAACAAAGCATACACAAACAGTACAGCGTATATATGAATAACATCTACAGAATATACAGCATATACATATCGATCAATGGTGAACAACATATACACATTTACAACAGTATTTACGTATCCAGCACTAATGAGTATGAACGTTACAGCATATACGAACAACATAAACGCATACAGTATATACGTTATGAATGTATACAGTATACAGCATACAGCATACAGCATATACGTTATGAATATACACAGTATACAGCACTGGTAAATATAAACGTATACAGTATATACGTTATAAGCATATAACATATGCAAAACGGTGAATAAATAAAGTCAGCGATAAATATGAACGTATACAGTATATACGTTATAAGCATATAACATATGCAAAACGGTGAATCAATAAAGTCAGCGATAAATAAAGTGCGGCTTTTATGATCAATGAAAAACATTAAAGGCTTTTACGGTTATTAAAAAGGCAGATCGAATTTGTTAATAAGCAAAGGTTGTGATTACTTTCAATAAAAATGATTTGCGGTGGTCAACATCAGCGATAATTAAAGGAAGGTGTTTACGGGAGTAAAGACATCGATAAGCATATTATTAATTTTGTGATTAATATAATCAATGGCTATATAATTTGATTTATAATAAAAAGTCATCGGATGCAAATAGAGACATAACCGTTGGTTGACAAGTCATAACCTTTGTAAGAATATATATATATTAAGTCTACCATTTTGAAATAAAAAACAAGTGAGCAGCAAGATAAGAACAGATGAAGATTTAAAAGGCAGATTAAATGTATATGAGAAAATGAAGAATTAATTAAAATAATCAGAATAAAATCTGATATACATAAAATGAGATGTCATTAAAAATATTTTAATATTAAATATTTTGTAAAGGCTGACTTTGGAAGGAAGGAGTCTGTGCTAAAATGTCCATCATCAGTTGAAGATAGCAACAGTATCCAGGTGGAAGAAAGTTTGAAAACAGTGAGTTGGTGCTCAGAATCCGGACAGGGAGAGTTGGTGCCTACGAAGTGTGGGAGTTGGTGCTTCCAGTGAGTCGGTGCTCATAAACATAGGGGTTGGAGCCTCTAGTAGGTTGGTGCCTACAAAACATTGTAAAAGAACAATATTATATATTAAAGCCAATTATTTTGTGGTTTTCTCCCATATTGGGTTTCCACGTAAATATTGTGTTCATGTGCATAATTGTTTATTTGAGTTATTGAAGTTATCTTAGAATAAAAACATTTAAATTTAAAAAGTTATTATACTGATTCACCCCCCCCCCCCCTCTCAGTATAATCGTGTGCTCTTTATGATGGGGCCTACCAGAGGATGGGTTAAGTCTTTGGACCCACCTACCTTGCAAGAAGCTATGAAAAAAGAAATGAATTTGGAAGCATCAACTCAGCGGAACAGATTTGCTGCGAGACCTTCCAATACTTCTTATGATAGGACAGCACCTAAAAGGGACGATAGAGCTGATTCTAGTCGTCCTACAACAAGCCCTTGGATCAAGAAACATTAAATGATCTAAGGAGAAGGAAATTATGTTTTCATTGTAGAGGGCCCTATGATTTGAATCATGATTGTCCCTTGAAACCTAAGGGAAAGAATAAGATGATGGAATGGTTTTATGACGATGAAGATGATTCTGAATTTTCGGGACAGCGAGTTGATGAAGAGCATGATTCACATGAGGTTCCAGTAAATGATGATGAACAGGTGGGAAATTCTGATTTCAAGGTTGTGTACCTCACGAGCATGAAAAAGGAAGACTCCTTTAGGATGCATGGTCTTTTGGCAGGGCAGCGAATCATTGCTCTCTTTGACATAGGAGCTACTCATAATTTTATTGACTCTCGTTTGGTGGCCAAGAGGGGATTCGAAATTGAAGATTTTGAAGGACTTAGAGTATAGGTAGCTAATGGTTACTCGCTCAAGTGTAATAAAAAGATTCCTGAGCTCCCTATAAATCTGAATAATTATTCCTTCAAGGCAGATTTTTATGTGGTGGACATGGGCAGTACAGATATAGTTCTCGGCATGAGCTGGTTGCATTCACTCAAAGATATCTACATGAATACGGAAAGGATGGAATTGAGGTTCATTAAGGATGGTAAGACACATTCTTAAGGCCATTCAGGGGGGTGATTTGAGGACTATTTCCTACAACCGTATGCAGTGTTTGGTGAGGCATGATGATGTTATTGATTGGGCAGCAGAGTGTAGGGTGTTGTCTACATTTGAGAACACAAATGGGCCAGCTTATCATCCCGATATTTAGCAGCTCAGAATTAAACACTCCAAGGTGTTTAATGATTTACCTTATGGAAGACCACCTGATAGAGGAATTGAACACATTATTGAGTTAGAGGAGGGCACTAAGCCCATCATGATTACTCCTTATCGACACCCTAAGCGATTGAAGGATGAAATTGAAAAGACTATTCGGGAGCGTCTCACTATGGGACATATTAGGCCGAGTAAGTCTCCTTTTGCTTCATCAGTTGTTTTGGTGAAGAAAAAGGATGGGACACTCAAGATGTGTATAGACTACCGGATGCTGAACAAGAAAACTATTAAAAACCGATACCCGATTCCTCGTATTGATGAGCTCATTGATGAGTTACATGGGGCCAAATATTTCTCCAAGATTGACTTGAGATCCGGATACCACCAGATCAGAGTTAGAGAGCAGGATGTGGAGAAGATGACATTCAGGTGTCATTGTGGCCATTTTGAGTTTCTGGTCATGCCTTTTGGTTTGACTAATGCTTCCACTACATTTCAGTCTACTATGAACAGAGTCTTCCATGGTTAGTTGCGGAGATTTGTTCTTGTTTTCTTTGATGACATATTAATCTATAGTAAGACTTGGGATGAGCATGTGGCACATTTGGATACAGTACTCGACATTCTTGATGAGGCCTCCTTGTTTGCCAAGGAGTCCAAGTGTGCTTTGGGCATGAAAGAGTTACTGTATTTGGGACATATCATCATTGCAGAGGGAGTTCACATGGATCCGGACAAGGTTCGTGCTATTATGGAGTGGCCGACACTAAGAAACTTGACACAGTTGAGGGGATTCATTGGTTTATGTGCTTTCTATCAGAGATTTGTGTCAGGTTTTTCTAAACATGTAGCATTGCTGACTGATTTGACTCGTAAGGGTGCTTTTATTTGGACTGATCAGGCATAGGAGTGTTTTGAGAAGTTCAAGGTCATCATGACTACATGCCCGGTTTTAGCACTACTGGATTTTACGAGACCCTTTGAGTTGCATTGTGATGCCTCAGGGGAAGGTATTGGAGCGGTGCTATCTCAGGATCGCCACCCTATTGTTTTTGAGAGTCGTAAGCTCAGGGGACCTGAGAGGTTGTTTAGTATTTATGACAAGGAAATGTTGGCCATTATGCATGCCTTGGCCAAATTCAGACAATACCTGGTGGGGAGCAAATTTTGTATTAAAATGATCATAACAGCTTGAAGCATTTCCTTGGACAGCGTGATCTTAATGAGAGGCAACAAAAGTGGGTTAGCAAGTTGTAGTCCTATGACTTCGATATTTCTTATATCAAAGGTACTTAGAATGTGGTAGCTGATGCCCTTTCATGGAGACCCCACTTGTGTCTGATTTCAGAAATAACTAAGGATTGGAGACATCTGATTGTTGCAGAGTATGCTCGGGATCAGTGGGCCTCAGGAATTGTTGATGGCAGTGTTCAGGACAGCGATTATACCCTTGTGAATGAGCTGATCATTTACAAGGAAAGGATATATTTAGTCTTGGGGTCTAGTGTCAGACAAATCATTTTTCGGGCTTTCCATGATTCACCCTTGGGGGGACATCTGGGTTTCTTTAAGACCTATAGGCAGATTCGTGAGAGGTTCACTTGGAAGGGACTGAAGACAGATGTTCAGCAGTATGTCCGTGAGTGCTCTGTTTGTCAACAAAACAAACAGGAGCATACTTATTCGGCCGGGTTGTTACAGCCACTTCCCATTCCTGAGTGGAAGTGGGCTTGTTTATCCATGGATTTCATTGTGGGGTTGTCAAAAGCCCAAGGTAAAGACTGTATTTTCGTGGTCGTAGATCGTCTTACCAAGTACGCCCGTTTCTTTCCGATTACCACCACTTTCTCAGCTGTCTAGTTAGCTGAGTTATTTTTCCGGGAGGTTTTCATATTACATGGTTTGCCCTGGACTATTGTGAGCGATTGTGATAGTCGCTTTATGAGTCATTTCTGGCAGGAGCTTTTCCGATTATGTGGGACGGAATTGACCCCCAGCACTAGCTACCACCCTCAGACTGATGGTCAGACTGAGATAGTGAATAAATGGGTGGAGGGCTATCTGCGGAATTATGTTTCTTCTCAGCAGCGAGCTTGGGTGAAGTGCATACATTTATGTGAGTTCTGTTATAATTCCACTCATCACATGACTATTCTGATGTCACCGTTCTGGGCTTTGTATGGGTATGATCTAGCTAGTTTCATGGATTTATTATGCAGTGATAGTCGAGTGCCCAGTGCTCGGGATATGTTGCAGGATGGTTAGGACATCATGAGGACATTAAAGGACAATATTCAGAGGGCGCAGATTCAGCAGAAGCAGTATGCTGATCAGAAGAGGATTGCTCGTTCTTTTCAAGTGGATGATATGGTTTATTTGATGTTACAGCCCTATAGGCAGTCTTCTATCAAGAAGAGCAGAGCCGAGAAGCTCAAGCCCTGTTACTATGGGCCTTTCCGTGTTGTTCGTTAGGTGGGAGAGGTTGCGTATGAGCTGGATTTACCTCCTGACAGCAGGGTTCATAATGTTTTCCACATCTCATGCCTTAAGAAGGCATTGGGTCAGCATGTTGTACCATCTTCTACGCTACCTCCTTTGGATGATGAGGGCAGATTGGAGTTGGTTCCTGAGGTTATTTTGGAGACCAGGGAGAGGAATTTGCGGCATAGAGTTGTTAGGGAGTTTTGGTGAAGTGGCACGAACTTCTTGATGAGGATGCCACTTGGGAGCTTGAGGATATTTTGCAGCACCCGGGATTGCGATTGCTTGGGGAGGGAGGACTGTAATGTCCCCGATTTAGCAGGTCTCTGCAGTTGAGCATAGTCAGTTCATCACTGCAACCCTCGTGAGTTGACAGTGTGTTTTGAGGGTCTTTGGGAGTTTCTGGGACGGACTTACTATTTTGGGTAAGTCTATTTTTAGCTGTGGCTATTTCTGGCAGGGCAGTGCCTATTCCTTGTTGGGCAGTTGGTCTTGGTGCTTTGTCAGAAATTCGTTGATTGCAATCAGATTGTTCATTGGCTATTATTTTAAATGTGTTATTAAATTAAATTATTTTGATTTAATTTAATAACTATAACTTTATAACTTTATGTTATAAAGTGGGGTTAATTTTTTAAAAGCCATTTAAGTGAAAATATTAAAAAGTGCTTTTTCGAAAAAGCTATATAACCAACTCGAAAAAGCACTTTTCATTATCCTATGCAATCACTATTCTTTTCTTGGAATTTGGGAAGGAGACAAAACCTAGCTAGGGTTTCGAGGACGGATTCCTCATTTCGTAATTTGAGCCATCTTCTGTCGGTGGTGAATTTTACTTCTGATTAATTTTGCGATCTCAATTCAATGCTGTTATATATTGAATTGATGAAAGTTTCAATTCTGGAAATTGAGTGCTGGTAAATTGTGTGGAGGAAAAAACAATCAATTCAAAGTTCTGATATATTTATTCTGGGCGGCTGGTTGAATATTTTCTGAGTTTTGAAAGTTTGATGCAATAAGAATTCGACCTGTTTGTATAGAGAATTGGTTGTTACATGTACTGCGAATTCAATCAAAATCGAGGGACATATTATCAGATTCAGATTGGATAAATTGCTGGCGTCATTTCCTGTACTGGTCACGTGCTAGGCATCTGAACTATTTCCGCATTGACTTGGACCTACATTCAAGACTGGGCTCACATGAATTGACAGCAGTAGGGGCCGCTTCATTACTTGGGTGCGGCTTACAGCTTGGGACAGTTAATTACATGTGGCAACAGTATAACTGGAACCGCATTCATTGCCCACTCTCACGTTTCATCAAATAATAGTCACGTGCAATCAAAATCAAGGTGGCAGCTCCCTTTGCGTAGCAGATATTTTTGGTGGAAGAATCATATCGGTTTAGGTGCCTAATCGATTTTCTTTTGAAATTAAGCTGTTATGTGATTTACTATGTGGAGAAAGTTATAATTATGGTTTATCAAGGGAAAACTATTTAATTATAATTCGATATTTTCAGACTGAGAATATATATATATATATATATATATATATATATATATATATATATATTCATCATTGCTCTTGCTTGACTGTTTTGAGATATAATTGCAACTGTTTCATAAATTGTTTAAATATACAAGTAGAACCAATTTCGGTTCTTCACATAATCCCAACAGATTTGCAGAATTCTTTAAAACTATCAAAAGTATATTCACCTCCATTGTCAGACCTTAGGGTTTTTATTTTCTTGTCGGTTTGATTTTCAACTAGAGCTTTGTATTGTTTGAACTTAGATAGAACTTCATTGGATTGTTTTAGTTTTAGGAAGTATATCTAGGTTCTTCTAGAGTAGTCATCAATAAAGATGACATAGTATAAGGCACCTGACAGGGAGTGTGTTGACATAGGACCACATAGATCTGTGTGAATAAGTTCTAATACATTTTTAGATTTGTGTTCACTTGTCGGGAAGGACCCTTTTGTATTTTTTCCTAAGGCACAACCTTTGCATATACCTAAGTGTTCGGATTTAAGATGAGGTATCCCTGATGTGATTCTTTTTAGGGTTGGAAGAACACTATATCTAATATGGCCTAACCTTTTGTGCCATATCTCAATTATTGTTTTAAACTTCATGGCTTAAGGCAATTTTTTGTTCACCACATAATTTATATAGACTGCCTTCCCTAGATCCTATAGTAATGTCATTCTTGATATTTGAATTTTTAGTCCAGAAAAGAACTTTATCTTCATTGAATGTGACTCTGTATCATTGATCAGCTAGTCCTGATATGGAGATTAAGTTTCTTTTTATTCCAGGTACATATAGTACTTTTAATTGTAAGGTTACTCCTCTTATCTTGATTGAACAGGTCCCAATTCCTTTCACAGGATAAGTAGAGTTGTCACCAATTGTAACTTCTTCCGAGGAGTTTCCTTTAAAGGTTTCAAATTGATCCCTGAATCCAGTGATATGTCTGGAGGCTCCACTATCAATTATCCAGGTACTTTTATTTGAATTCAGTTCACTTGACAAGGCTAGGAAGAAGAGTGGGTTTTCCATGTCTTTGACTTCAACTAGTGCAGCTTGAATTTTCTTCCTTTCTGGATAATATTTGTGAATATGTCCATATTTCTTACACTTGTAGCTTTGTACTTTTGAAAGATCCTTTTTATTGAAGGTTTTAGTACTCCTCTTCCTTTTGGAAATTTTTTTCCTTTTGTTAGACGTGTGGAGTGCCAGAACTTCACTTTCTTTGTTGGGTCCTATTCCTCTTGAGATTAATCTCAATTCTTCTTGAGTGTAATCATTTTTTAGTTATTCAAATTTTGGTAATGGAGGCCTTGCACTTATGCACTGAATGAATGATTCCTAGGAGATAGGTAATCCTCTTAGAGCAATTAAGGATAGTTCTAGATCATCCATATTATTTCCAATAGTAAGGAGTTGATCCCTTAATTCTGAAATTCTCAGAAAGTAAGAGGTGATTGTTTCCCCTTTGTTCATTTTCATATTCATAAGTTGTTGTTTCAGAGTCAATAATCTACTAGCATTATTGATTTCAAATGTGTCTTGAATGGTTTTGAATATTTCAAATGTAGTGGTTAATCTTGAAATGCTAGGAAGTATAGAGTCTTTTACAAAGTCAATAATTAACTTCCTAGCTTTATTATTTCGCCTTTTCCAAGTGGATTTTTCTACTTCATCTTCAGGTATTTTTGGTTCTTTCTCTATATAGTCCTCCAATTTGAGTTCTAGAAGAAGAGAAGTAATTCTAGTTTTCCAAGATATAAAGTTGGATGCACCCTCAAGTCTATCTTCCATTCTCATACCGTGAGCCATTTCTTCTTGATATTATAATAAACACAAATATAATTTTTTTATTATGTCTATATGAAATATCAAAAAATAAAAATAATATCTTCTCTAATAACCTTGCTTTGATACCATGTTAAGGAATATAGATCAAAATAGAGAAGAAATGTAATGCTCTTTCCTAATCGTACTTCTGCTGTAATAGATAATTGCCACTGTGATTGATTTCTAAACAACAATATGATCTTGTATAAATACAAGAGTGAACGGTTATAATTGTGAAAGGACATGACCGTACGTGACTGGACAGTCATGTAGGGTCATGCCATTTCACAATGATAATCGTTTACCAAATAACTTAATAATGATATCATTTTACTGTTTTAACATTTAACATATAATCCATGGTATTATCGTGATTATCATATTTGGTGATAGGTCACGATATGTATATATATCGTGACTGCAGTCACGATACATATACATATCGTGACTGGTATTCACAATAGAAAGGTAAGTTACGGTATGTATGTGTATCGTGACTTTTTTCACAGTCACGATACACATACGTATTGTGATAGATACAAGTCACTGTATGTAATAATTCTGCAACTGTTATCATAGTCACGATAACGTGGTGACTGATCTCATTCGACAGTATTTACTTTAGCATGAGAATACTTAAATACTATCGATGCTATTATCACAACAGTACTATGTTGCAAGATCTACCTGTTGAACGTGACCATGAAGCATTAACAACAAAGCCTACAAGGATCTGAAGAAAAGGGTTGCCCCGAGGAAGAGTAAAGATTACTGGGTCAATAAGAAACCTCAAGAAATTAAATGCCATCGTTTCCAAAGGCACAAAAAATAGTCAAACTAGTGAGGGAGTGGATCAAAATATTCAATAAACAATCTAATTACTTAGACAACAAGAAAGAATACAATGGCTGTGAGTGGTGGCCTCTTATAGGAGTCAAGGCCGCAAGTATAGGATATAGAAGTGAAAGATGAAGTAAATGCATAAGAGCCAAAGCCAAAGCCAAAGCCAAAACGAAGGAAAGGTTCAGCCAATACCAACTCACCATACATGAACTTGTAATGTCCCCTTTCTGAAATAAGATTTAATAATAAATAATAATAAAATTAAAATATATAAATAAATAAATAATTAGATACTAATAAAATATAATATAATTACAAATTAACTAAGTTTAATGAAAGGTCAAGAGCTAAGTTACCTGTTCGAATCTGGATGTGGATGCGGGTACAAGAACTTGGTACGGGAATTTTTTTGGGGGGTTTTGGATGTGTTTGGGTATGTGTATATATATATTTCTAATATATATATATATATAAAGCCAAAGCCAAAACGAAGGAAAGGTTCAGCCAATACCAACTCACTGTACATGAACTTGTAATGTCCCCTTTTTGAAATAAGATTTAATAATAAATAATAATAAAATTAAAATATATAAATAAATAAATAATTAGATACTAATAAAATATAATATAATTACAAATTAACTTAGTTTAATGAAAGGTCAAGAGCTAAGTTACCCGTTCGAATCTGGATGTGGATGCGGGTACAAGAACTTGGTACGGGAATTTTTTTGGGGGGTTTTGGATGTGTTTGGGTATGTGTATATATATATTTCTAATATATATATATATATTATATGTTTCTTATATATATATATTATATATTTTTATATATACAAAAAAGTAAAGAAACTTAGAAATATACAGAATTCAATCATTTGATACTATGATACTTCGTAATTGATGAATGCCAAATGCCAAAGATAAATATTAAATGCCAATTGATAGTTCACAAATATTCAAATTTTAAATAAGCCATATCATATATGTCTATGTTCACGATTGCAATGAAAATCGGAAAATCATTACAATTACAAAATGTAGTTCATGATTCATTAATCACCAAAAAGATTATTAAAAAATCATCATCTATTCGATTTTCATCTTCAGCTGCTGCAAGTTCAAGATCATTTGAACCCCAAGCGGTTCCACTCACAATAAATGCACCATGTGTAGGGATGTAATCATCATCATCATAAGTTGTAGTTAGTAAGATCCTCAATGGTTGCATCCAAGTTGGCACATTTAGGGGCTACATCCCAAAACTCCGCTGCCCATCCTTGTAGTGTTCTTCTTTACGTGACAGAAGATGCAAGTTTGAATGAATATAAATAAATTCTTCAACTTTTTTTGAACCCAACTGGTTACACTTCATTGAGTGGATAAAGGAGTATCAGTATGTACTCCAATTCTGTTCAACAACTAAAGAACTTGCAACTTGGATAGTTTTCACAAAAATAAAAATAAAAATAAAAATGCAAAGTAAATTAAAGAATGTTAAGCACTAAATTGTAGAATACAAATGGTGAAATAAAAACAAAAAAAGCTTACTTGTGAGAGGATCTTGATTGCAAGAGGTTGGAGGTACCCAAATTTTTAACAATGGACATATCTCCATGTGATAGCTTCCATGTTGTATTGGTCATTAATAGCTGTTGGAGTATGACTTCTTCTTGAGGCAACCACGCCAAATTATTTCCTAACTTCTTTCTCCACTTCATCTTGGAAGAGTCTAGTAAATGCCTGCCTGTACCCATTAGCAACTTCTTCATCTCTATATGGTGCTAATCTCCCTGGCATAGAAAGTACTTTCTTGCTATAGTACCTCAGAGATAAGGCATATGCAAGGAGGTGCAATGGGGTGGTCATCTTTTCCCAACGATGATGAATGACTGATTTCACCTTATTGTATAAGGTTTCACATTCTTCGGGGTCATCCTCATGTTTTTGTATTACCAATTTTGCTTTTTCTACCATTGTGTCTATGCCATCATAGACATGCCCCAAACAAGGTGCATCTGTATCAACAAATCAGAACATAGTAATGATAAGCTTGGTCAATTCCAATATATATTCCACACGAGCCCACCAACTGTCATGCTAGACCAATGACATGAGCTTTTGGGCCCTCTCTAAATGTAAAGCCATCCATACACCCCTTTGGTTGCAAATAACCAATTGACCCAATGCCTCTTGCACCTTGAAAAATTGTCTCATAACAATAATATGACATGCAAATTGGGTGTTAGCAATCTAAGTTAATAACAATATCAATATGTAAATAACACATTAAAAAATTAATAAATATTAAGCAAATTTATATACAAATTGATAAATGAACATGACAAATAAAATTAAATAAATAAATTAAATTTAGTATTTACCTTCAACAACTTCAATCTTGAGAAAGATCTGATTAATAATTGTGACAATTGGTGGTTCATCACAAACATTTGGATCTCCTTGCCCTCTTCGTATATTTGTTTCACCCAGTATAAGCACTTTGTTTTGATCTTAGAACCAATTTATTAAACTCTTGTTTCTTTACAAATCCTACTACTTGTGTGGGAGACAACCCCTTCTTATTTGGGACTTGATGCATTCCCATCCCTTTACCAACAGGGCTCATAAAATGAAGTTTCACTCGAGAATATAGCTATTTTTTGACTTAGTATTACAATAATGTGATATCCCTTGTATATAATTAGAATTTGATAAATAAATAAAGTTTGCAATCAATCATATGTATATATATATATATATATATATATATATTGATCATGCAACAAAATAAAATAAAATATAATTATTAATTAATAAATGAATAAATAATTAAATAAATAATCTTGTAATTAGTAAACAATTTAATATCAGTCATATATTAATAATTATTAATAAATTATAATAATAAATCATATATCAATTAACAAAGTTGATTATTAATTAATAAAGTATTCATCATAAACATATACGGCTGTTTACATAGCCGTCGACTACAGGAACATATACGGCTATCCTAAACTTCTAGCGGCGATGCCCAATCCTACTCCACGTATTCAGACATTACATTGGGTATTATTATTTAGCATAATATTGTTAGCGATTAACAACGCAAATTAATTAAGTCAGAAAGCCGTCGGTCATGAGACATGGTTGGACGCGTTGGTGCAGTGCGATTAATGATGGGAGAGGCACGACCTTAGCCCACAAGCGATATAAATTACCATTTCCATACTTCCAAGTAAGGGGGGGATAGATATACACACACAGATCAATCATCTATACTAAGGGTTTACGGAAGACTCAAATTAATAATATCGAATCAGGTGCAATGAATCAATTGTTTATGGAAAGACCAGTCAATGTTATTAGCGGTCTCACAACAATGAATGCTCAAGAGATTACAATGACAATATGTTCGCTGGTGTATTCAATAAATAACCATAATCTATAGTTGCAACTAGATAAGCGCCGATTTTGTGAAAAACAGGAATCACTGAGATAACAGCTACGTATCATAGAGAGGATTTATAAAAACACCATATGTCAAGTATAAAACATATTGCATTTATGAATAGAAAGAGGATAAGAAATAATCAATAGGAATAGAGAAACGATATTGGCTGGCAGTGTCGTGAGGATGTGTGATATCAATAAGGAAACAACACACAATGAGCAATATCCTCGTACAAGAGAAAGTCATTCACAGTGTATGAAAGATGGAGACTCAAGGAAGCAGTCATCACTTCCAGGATATATAGAAATACTGAGACTTAGACCAGTCTTTCTTTTATATATATATATACATACATATATATATATATATATATAAAATCTTTATGTAAATGACTGACTAAATGAATTAGGCAAGTAATCATATGCATTGCTAACAGTAGTAAATTAATTAATGCCGATATAATATATCAGAATGTTATTAATGGCTAATATATATATGGTCAGTATATAAAAATATTTAACTAGGAAATTATATATATATATATATATATATATATATAAAGAAGAGGAAATGATAAAATATATGTGTTACTCTTCATAAGGAAGAGATAAGAAAATAAACAAACCATATGCAATGTTGGTAAGCATTGTATGGCAGAAAACAATGCTGTAACACATCTATGAGTTAATACTAATTTACAAAGGATATATTTGAATCCTAGTAATGATAAAGAACCCTTAGAGGGTCTAGTATATATCATGTATACATTGATTAATAAGGAATTGAGATAATTAGGAGATCCCAAAAATAATATGAAATTGATTTCGATTACTACTTCTGACACGAGAATGGAAGGCAGAGGCCACCAAAGAGGGGCAGTCTAAATCCTACAGGATAGCTCCCAAGATAGGGTGGGGACCAGCCCTTCTTTAACCTTGAGAGCTTGAGCTCAACACAGGTTAAAGGCTGAGTCTGTAAACTTTGAGGGAGTCTATTAATGGTCTCTAAGAGCTTTGGTTTGCCTCCAATGTCTTCTCTCTTCTCAAGATTGAAGTAATAATAAGGTCAGTCTTGTAACATGGATTGGAAATAGCCAAAATTCTTAATTCATCATTTATTCTTTATTTTTACTCCAAATGTTAATGTTAAATTATTTGGGGACATTACAAATAATCACACTTCCAAATGTATTCCCCACCTCCTGGTACCTATGAAATTCTTGTGGTATGTCTACATAAAGGAGATGCTATATCAATTTTGAATTTTTCGGCTCCTTCCCCACCTACAACAAGATTTTTATGTGGAAAACCCAATGTGGGAAAAACCACACTGAGAACTATCTCACCAAATGAAAACTGATTACAAAGTTTTAGGCTCTTGGCCAAGGAAGCTCACTGCTCTTGATTTGGACTTGCAGGCAAAGGCACACAACTTTAGGGCAAGATACAATGGACTTACAAACAATGAAGATCATTTCTGACAAGATACAATATGTCTTGATTTTAGAAAGATCATGATTGTTGAATTGATGGGAAACACATCCTGTTGAACGCTGATTACAATTCACCATTCTAAACATATGAAACTAGCTTCATAACTTCTCATTTGCAAATGCGGACCTTCACACTTACACCACACACCATACATGACACCTCATACAATCCTTTAAATGATCTCATTCTTTATATATCATAATATCATCTACAACAAGCAATAACATCAATTGAGCTGGCCTAATTGGATGTAACGTGTAGAACATAGACAATCGGCCCAAAATACTTTCTCCAATGCAATGCGAAAGGAAAACAAAAACGTGTGAAGCATCACCCCATGTCGTTACACCTTCCTAGCATACCCAAAACAACGCCTTCAACTCCGCATGCAATTTCACAAACCCAAACTACTTGAGTTGGCCCTGGAAGACTGGACATAGAATCGCTAATGCAAGCCAACCAAACATACTCAAAACATGATGTAGACCTCCAAGACACTTGCAGATGCACAACATAGCATTAGCTGACATCAACAAATGTTATCTGAGAACATCAACACACGATCTTCAAAGGGCAGAGGAATGCAAAGCATTTCATCAGTCAGGTACATTGTCTTTGTATGAACCGACACCGTCACTAAATCAACTGCGGAATGATTAGGAACTTAAAATTTGAGATTTAACAATCCTTTTTGCATGCACCAACATCATACTAGAACCACAAGAAAAGATGAATCAATGCAGAACAATGTGGACCAAATTATTGATACCTTGTTTGTCGCACTGCTCATTGGAACAACCATATTTAGCCAAATTCTGCTGCAAACACATGAATAATTCTTCAATGCTCTGGAATAGACATGAATCATCTAGATATATCATCTATAGTTATCACAATCAATCTCCATATATCTATGTCAACATATATGTAATACCTCGATATACCAACACTCCGAAACCAGTAAGAACAAATCTGAACTCATACTTCCAGACCGTAGTTGACATCAATGACAACACGTTTGACATCAATGGCAACACAAACTCATATTTGCAACTGGTACTGCAATAAGTTTTGAGGAAAAAATAGATAGATGATGAAAAAGGGATGAAAATGGAAATATTTATTTAATTACACTTTATTTTAATCTAATACAATTGTTGAGCAACCCATTATTGGCCAAATAAAGGGTATACTTATAGAAGACTGTGTAATGTCCCCTTTTAAGTGTGACCATGACTATGGATGGATTAGCCTATCATGTGACCCTCATAGGCTAATGGGGATGGACAAAGGGTTTCTTTCAGTGGGCATCTACTTCAAGATTCAATATGCTTTGGTTTGTCTTTCATTTGGCGTCATTTGGACTTGATTTGCTATACTTTTGCCATGTTTACTATTTATAGTAAGCCTGATGTTGTTTGAGAAGGACCCTTTCTATTTTTGGATAGTGCATTTGGTAACATGGGGAAATAATAGGTGTGACTCATGTTTCAGACGACATATTCAAAGGATAAGTATTTTGTGCACAACTAAAGATGCTCAAGGCTGATAATGCTGAATCATCAGTTCACCACTTCTCAAACCTCCAGGGACAAGTCCTACTTCCGCATGTACAACTTTTTCTCGTGTAATTAATTTTGTCAGAGGGGACTTCAACATTTAAAAAAGGGGGAAAATGTAGACTGTTGATTCAATAATGTTTTGTTGTAGCCAAATCATAATGCTTTGTCATCATTCCGTAGTAACATGACTTCTTGTGTTGTGTTGTTGACCGTTGTATTGTTATTTAAGAAGCAAGTCCATGTCAGGGAAGGCATACTGATTTGGGCCCTCCCTGTATTGAACAATTGTATGAGACACTGCCTTTTAAAAAAAATGGCTTTTCTGGTTTTCATTGTGTTCATTCTTATGTCTGTAATCTAGTTTTGCTACAATCTGGTACTGTAGAATCAGAAGCAAACATGTACATGCAGTAAAGTAGCTTGTGTGTGTTGGAATTCTAGTAGGCTTTTCATTACGTTTTGAACCTTATAATTCTCGTGGTGATTAGACCCTTTAACATTTTAAAAATCCAAATGAAGGTGGAATGCAGTGAATGAGAAAGAAAAATGGAGATAGGTGATAGCTCGTGCATGATTGCTTTCTTAATCATGGAGATGAAACTTTGTGTCTTTCAGATTTACTTAGTACTGCATGATTGTAATATTGTTTTGAGTCTCTTGTGAATGTATTATTATGTCCAAAAGGAAACCAAGTCAACCATGCATGAGAAAGTAAAATGGAGATAGGAGATAGCTCATGCATGGTTGCTTTCTTGATCATGTAGATGAAACTTTGTTTTGTTCAGATTTACCACATGATTGTAACTTTTTTGGGTGCCATTGTGAATATGTTTCATTGTCCCAAAAGAAACCAACTTACCAAATGTCATTGAACCATAAATTAGCATATAATCCTGTTAATCCATCGTGGTTGGCAGATTGTGCTTGGTGGCCAATAGAATGGCTGGTTCTACTAGCTAGCAGTTCCTTGTATGGCTTGAAACAATTACTTGGCTGACACAAAATCAAAACTTGAGGGCGTGTTCAGGGATAATGTTCCTCTAAATATTCCTCCATAAAATCAAATTGATGGTTCCAGTTTGTTTACAATTGGAACTGCAATAATTGTTCTATTCCTTGGAACTTCCATGGGTGTGTCAAAATGGCAGGTGGGAATAGTGCAGATGATTTTATTACCCCAATTTTAGTATATTTTTGGTTATATTCAAATTACTTTTGTTGAAGATATATAAATTAATTAATGTACACAAAAGAAGGTACATGAAGAGATAAATTAGCTCAATGATTTAATCAAGAGAGGTTATCAGCTAAATAAATAGGTTACATGATGAATCTGTACAGTCAAAGTAATGATAGAAGCAATTGATCTTCTCTTTTTGGGTCCTTGGTATCTTTCAAAGGACATCAGTAGATGGATAGGATGAGAAGGAGATAGTTTAGGAATGATCTCAGCTCTCTCTGGTGATTTGTAAAGGAGTTTAAAAGCATTTCTTATGGAATCTTCACTCATTATCCATCAATCCTTCTAATGCATTTTCCATGATATCTCTTCGAAGATTAAAGGATCTGTGAAATTACTCGACTGTACAACTTCTTTTAGTGAAACCATTGCTTTAAGAAAACCAGAAACTACACATTTGTCCTTGTGGTTATAAAATAGTCAACTGTGACAATGAGTGATTGTGAAAGCTCACTTTTTACTGCTGCAGAAACCAATTGTTATGCAGCCCGTGTTATCTGGCAGTTTTGTCACCGTAAAAGAAATACAATGTTTTGAAAAATTGTTGTTTGACTGATGAAGGTGTTTTGATTTTTATACTGATCCTTATGGGTCAATCTGAGTATGGACATGCTGTTTGGATTTTTTGTATTTTATTGTACAATAGTTATTATGTCTTGTTTCCACAAATCATTCTGAAGAGGGCTTAAGAATTGTATCTGCAAAGAAGAAATGGCTGTTGGGCTTTTCATTTCTCTTTGTTTCTATTTGGATTACTTTGAATATGGTCTTTTGTCAGCATATGGTACAACTTTCGATGTCCTTTATTCTTTTTAACGTTCTTCAATTTTCTTTTGCAGCTGTCTGAGCTTGTCAATGTGGAAGGTTATAGTGACTGGATACGGTTGGTGGCAGAATTTACATTAAAATCTTTGCAATCATGGCAGGTTTGAACCACTTTCTTCATATGTTTTATGTCTACTGGCAACTGTAATTAATTTATAAGAGTATGCTTTCAAGATCTTGAATTTACAATCTTCCAATATAAGTTTTCTTTTGTTGAATGCAGTGGGCTAGCAGCAGTGTTTATTATCTTTTAGGTCTTTGGTCCAGGTTAGTGACGTCTGTTCCATATTTGAAGAGTGACATGCCAAGTCTTCTCGATGAATTTGTACCTAAAATAACTGAGGGATTCATTACTTCGAGATTTGATTGTGTCCAGGTATGATTATATTTGGTCATATGTACTTCTAGGATTGATTTATAAAATGTGTTTGCTTGTGCATGTGTCTAAGTTCTTGCAGAAAATATCATATAAACAGCACACAGTATTAAATGCCAAAGTGTGTTTCAAACTTTCAACATTTGTCATCTTTTAGGCCATACTGCCAGATGACCTTTCAGAAGATCCTTTGGACAACGTTGAACTTCTTCAAGATCAGCTTGACAATTTTCCATATATATGCCGATTTCAGGTGCTGATATATTTTTCCAAATTGCTTTTTCCGGTTATAATCTTGTGACCTAAGAATTTCAAGTGTCACAGAGTATTTAAGATTTATAGATATTGGTTGAAGTATTTTTTCTACTAATCTCCTTTTGTGTGCAGTATGAGGCAAGCAGTTTGTACATTATAAAACTCTTAGAGCCTATACTGCAGAAATATACGGTACATGTTTTGACATGATTAAAGGGCTTCTTAACCACATAAAATAATTTGCTACATCTTTCTTATAGACTCAAGTATGTATGTGCAGTTTCAGATAATGATTTACATTATCCTCTATGTAGGAAGGAACAAGGCTACCAACAAGTGGAGACAGTAATGAGCTGTCTATAGTAGAAGGACAACTTGCTTGGATTGTTCATATCATTGCATCTATCATAAAATTCAAACCAAGTACAAGTTGCAGGTATCATTCGTTTGAGAAACATCAAATATTCCTACTCTGGATTTGCATTCAACACTGACTATATACAGTGCTATACAGTGCAGAGCCACATGAAATTATTGATGCAGAACTTGCAGCACGTGTTTTTCAGCTGATCAACATCTCAGATACAGGATCGCATGTTCAGGTAAATATTATCTGGTATGTTTTGATACAAATATCTAAGAACTGAGTACTTTGAGTGCTTGTTTGTTCTCCCACTGTATTGTGCCCAGTCTATGCTACAGAAGTCATTAAGGTCAACTCATTTAAGGTCCTGGAGCAATTGATCCCTGTTTGTTTTTAGAGTTTTCCCTCTTGATAGTCTTGTGCATTCTCCTCTTAGTTCACTCATGAGGAATACTCATTCTCTCACATAAACTGTCTCACTACATCCATTCTCTATTATAAAATTGTAGCTGGGACCAGGAAAATCATTGTGTAAACAAAAATATGTGTGAAAGAGTCAGTTATGGACAAAACCGTGATCAAGCTATTGAGCATCATGGACAACATTAAAAAAATCATTGTGGACAATTTTAGGATCCATGGAAATAAGAATTCTCAACTGGATCAACACAAGACAGTCAACTCAAAAATCATTTATTTTGTTATGGTTAAACAAGGATATATAGGTCACTATCCAAATCTTTCAAATGTAAATTACTAAATAATCTGTTCCAAGGATCAATTGTGCTCTAAGAAGCTTTATTAATTACTTAAAGTTTAAAGATGGTAGCTATGTAATTACAACCTAGATTTGAATGGGCATTGACCCACTAAATACATCTTTATCAAGTGTTACATACCTTTAATTTAATAATGTCCTCAACTAGATCTTGTGATCCACAAAACATAGCATTTTAGTACAAATCAGTTCACAGTTCAAGCTTTAAAGAAAAAATCATGTTAACTTTTTTGATGGTCGTAATCCATGGGCATGGCCACCTTCCTACTTTTTAGATGTTATTTTGAGTTTTAATCTTCTTATTTCATTGGTGAAGCACTCTGCCTCTTTTATTAAAATTGTGTCCTAAATTCTTTAGGGTATGTAAGTCTTGGATTTCTTAATTTTTGTGTATTTATTAAATATTTCAATCACAACAATTTATTTTGGAGAGCAATTATTGTGATTCATAATGAATAATAGGCCTTAGAATGGTGGGATGGAAGGTAACTTAATAACATAGCTAGTAAATTTTAGAGTTAATAGGATGAACATGTGAAAAAAACACATGCACATTAATTAACTGAAGCATTTGAGATTAACATATGCCACATTCGAGAATTGTTCGTATCAGGAGAGGAATCAAGAATCAAAGTAATTGAATCGAAGACCCTAGGATGAAGGGAGTACATGAACACAAAAGGACACAAGTAGGGGTGAAAACTGCTAACTCCCCCACTAAATTTGAATGTGGAAAGATAGAATCTCCCTAAATTCGTAAGGAATGGATCTGGAGATCCTTTGAGGCACTGCGAGACATGCGAAACCATTTAGATAGTGAGCAGCCAATAAGACAAACTATTTGCATAGAGCATTTCCAACAATGCTACAAGATATAGCCATCAACTGGTTCATGGAACTTGATAAAGAATCTATAGCATCATGTGATGCGCTGAGGTTAAATTATTGAGAGACGACAATGAGATTGAGGTAGATACCTACAACTCTAAGCAAGCAAAAAAATACATATGAGCTTACAATTATAGGCTGAAGGAATTACTAGTGAAATTGGAGAACCAATTGGCCAATGGATTGAAAAAGTGGTCGTTTATTGAGGGATTGGTCCCCTCACTCCGCAAGAAAATTAAAGTGGTGCCTACATCCTCGCATGTCGATGCTTACAATTAGGCGATGGACACTGAGAGCGAAAATAAAATATCAATCTGAGGGAAGAGGGGGAGAGACGATGACGAGAGCATCAAAGGTAGCAACAATGAAGAATACAAAATTATCCATGCCCCACGACAAGATATGATGAAATAATTGAAGGCAAAGAAAGAAACCAATAGAGAAACTAATGAACTATGGTGTGTTAAGTGCAAAAGTGAAGGGCACATGAAATCTAATTGTCCTAGAAAAACATTTTGTGAGATTTGCCAGATGATGGGGCATTCAATAAAGGAGTGCCCATACAATTTGAAGATTAGAATTATGGAAGTACTCTTCATTTTGGGAGAGTCCCCTCCATTGAAGACACATAATGCATTGTTTGATAGTTATCAAAATCAATGTGGATGGTGAAATAAAATACATTACGACTCTAAAGGATGTCTTGTTATATAGTGTCGATCATGTAGTGAATGGGGATACCATGCGAGAGATATCCATAATAAGAAAGACTACATACAATTATTCTATAAATGGTGTGGACTAGTTGACCATGAAGACACAAACTGCTCAAAGCAAAAGGGTATTAATATGCTAGAAATGGAGGAACAAAATGATGTAGTTTTAGCAATCACAAGAGCATAGATGAAGAAGTCACTGTACCTAGACTGTTGTAAGAGAAGGAACGAATTTGAGAAGCCAAAGCAAAAGTAGAACAAGCGATGGCAAAGGAATGAAGAACCTCCAATGGATCTACAAGAATGTTGTTGCGGTTGGATCTTGAGAAGAACATAGTACAACAGGTGCTATAGACAACCATACCTATCAAAGTTATTGACCACCTTCTGTTGTGAAATTTGATCGATTAGAGATGAACACAATATTACTATCTTCGATGTATATGGAGAACTATGCCGCTGTGATTGATTGTTCTACAAATACAATCGAATAGTCTATATATATCAAGAAGATTGCCCATGTAGGGACATGTCCATACGTGGCAGTTGCCATGTAGGGACATGTCTCTACGTGAGGTGACTGTTCCAAGGGTTGCGATTAGTTATGGTTAACACAACCCATCGTTAGAACTATTCGCATTATACAGATCATGTTTTATCATGCTTTATGTCTTACACATAACAGTGCGCACAATGTTATTGCGCTACTATGGTGTAATCACAGGCACAAGATAGGCATCGTGCTGACTGTGATAACATCATAGTCACACTATAGGCATCGCACGGTAGATAATACTTTGCACTACAGGTCTGTGCACATACCTTGCGTGTTTCCGATATCATGACATCGATTTATATATATATAGAGTAACCGAACTGTCATTAGTTGAATACCGTGAAGGCTATATTTCAACACCTTCAAACCATGCCACAACTAATAGTGGCACTCACAAAAATAGTCAACAACAACCAAAGTTGGTGATAAGAAGACCAAATTAAAGACATGATTGTAGAGCCGCTACCCGAGTGTGAATAAGTCATTGACCCATGGCTACTGACAGTGAACATCGAGAAGAACACGATTACCATTTTGATTGAAATCATGGGGAAGAGTCTGACAAAAACCATTGTTGATGTAGGCTCCGAGTAAGCATACTGTCAGAAGATACTTGGAAGTACCTTGGGAAACCAAATTTTTGACCGCTAACATTTCACCTTGTAGGCCCCGACCAACTTGGAATCAAAGCCTTCGGGGATGTTGATTGAACAAAAGGTGATGATTGGGACCTAATGGTTATTGCTCTTGAATAATGTGGTCATCCCATTGTAGAAGATAGCATACGATGCATTGCTTGGGAGAGGATGGCTTGTAGCAGCTAAAGTTGATCATGACTAGAAGAAGGATGCAATCTCCATTGAAAACAATGGTCACAAGTATGTAATTTGTTTAAAGAACCAAGTTGTTAGTGAGGAAGTGATTTCCTTGGATTCGTCAGATTCAAACTCTAGAGAAGAATGGATAGAGAGTCAAGGACATATGGAATTGAACGACAAAGGAGTCTTTGAATACAATAGTGCTTGGAGGATGAAAAACATTCTATGGTCTATTTCACTAGCAAATGGAGCACTATCAGATATAGCAGTAAATTGTGGAGGTTCTTTGTAATGTTTGAATTATGGCTCTTATACTCTTTAAATGCATTAATTTCTTTTTGTTCTTTTTTATAAAACTATGGTTTTCTTCTTTGCCTAGTCCTAGCTGAGTTTTTTTGCTGAGTCTTGTTTACTTTGAGAAGTAAACAAGAAAAGAATGTTTGAGGATATGATAGGATAAACCAAATCTTATTTATATCATAAAAAGAAAGATTGAATGTGACACACAAAGAAAGATTTAATGTGACATAAAAAGAAAGATTCTATGCAGATTTGATAAGGTTTCATGATCATATTTGGGTGCCCAAGATATTTTAGAAATATTCTATACTGAGAATCCAAACGGCACCACCATTTTTAAAAGCTTTCATTCTTGAAGAGTTGTATGGATATTTATGAATTAAAAAAGGAAAGTGCAATTTAAGAAGATGATTTTTTTGACTAAGGAAAATGCAGTTTAAGAAGATGATTTTTTTATTAATTCAAGGAAAGTGCATTTTGTGAAGATGATTTTTAGTGATTTAAAAAATCAGAGATAAAGTGATGAAAAAAAAAGAGGAATTACAGATTTATGATTATTGAGCATGGTACATAGAAGTTTTTTATGACGAACTTTATTGGAGCTCGATGTGTCATATTGAATTGGGGCTCAGAGGGAGTTGGTGCTTGTAGTGAGTTGGAGCTCACGTTTGTAAGATTGGTGTCTTATGTTTGTTGTTGCCTACAATTTGTAAAAAGTTAATAAAAGCAATATTTTGTTGTGGTTTTTTCCCCTAGGGGTTTTCCATGTATTTTTTTTCATGCATGTGTTGTTTGCTTTATGTTTTTGAGGTTATATTTGCAGATTTGAAATAAGTGTTAAAAGTCATCCTAATAGTAATTCATCCTCTCTCATATTATCGCGTTCTCTTCACCCTAGTTATTTGTTACAACGTACGACCAAACACTTTCATTTCACAACTCAAGGCTGCATGACAAGTTTGATAAGCTTCTCATTGTTGCAATGTACGACCTAGTGAGTGTTTATTCACACAATGAACAATATTGACACCCTTGAATTTCAACATCTGGAGGTATGAGAAAGGAATTTCATTTGGAGAACAATACACCCTTTCCACGCATGACATCTTTGCATCCTTGAGGATTGTAAACAGAAAATCGACATCTTTGTGATACCCTAAACAATCAAATCCCTTAGAAAATATGGGACCTTTGAACATGTAACCATGATATTGATGGATGGATGATGCCTATCGTCCATCCACTCATTTATTACTATTCTGCATCCATTTGCCACCCAACATTCCTTCATTTCTTTCACTCACCCACGTTGTAAGGACGAATTGTCTATAAATATCCATTCTGACGCATCTATTTAGCTCCTGTCTAGAGGGAAGGAGGTGGTGAGGGGCATCAAGAGACTATTGGAAGGGGGGGGAGATGATCCATCTCAATCCCAATAGAACCCAGAAGGGCCGATGTCTCGGCAAACCAACCACATAGTCGACCAGAGGAAACCAAAGCTGCAATGGACTCAGAGGAATAGTAGGCAAGGTAGGGGTACCGAAGGCGTCCCCCACTGGATTCGGCAAATCCCCAAATATGGTGCAAGAACCAAATAAGATCGATTGCTGACTAATGAAGGACTGCTGCCTTTGAAAAACACATACAATTAGGAGTGCTATTACATTTGCAGTGATCCTCACAAAATCAACAGCATTGATACCAATTGTACGAATATCCCAAAAGTGTTTATTACACGTCTTTTGAGCTATATTAATGCTGAACTTGTAAGCACTTATAAAAATACAAAATAAACTGTACATTTGGTAATAAAGTAAGCTAATACTAGATCTTGCACATATCAAACAAAACCTGTAGAATTTATTGAAAATTGTATATGCATGGATGTAATGATCCCTTTTTGGACCCTTACATGTTTTGTTCTAAAATTCCCCTTTTCAGGCATAAATATTTTATATTACAAAAATATAAATAAATATGTATAAAACCACTGAAATGTAATTCTGATTTTATTGTCTACTAATTAAAAGATATAATTTACATATATAAATATCAGATCATTCTTATAGATCATCCATAAATATATTATAGAATATTCGAATATATAATTCAATACATACTTACATTATTTCCATATATATATATATAGTAATCTATATTTTAATTTCACTATATATATGAATTATATATACTTTCTTATTTCACTGTTATAAATAAATAATATTGAGTGTGTATCTATGTATTAGATTATATATAACACTCATATATATACTTCAACTATATCATTAGACCTTTCCGATATATAACTATATCTTGTGATTCTTATTAAGATATATACGTATATATATATATGAACATATATTTATAACTCATTATTATTGATCTATATTTTAAAGCTATATATATATATATATATATATATATATATATATATGACATACTGCCTAATTGGTATATGATTCCATCTGTATCATCATTCATATATTATACAATCTATTGATCAGTGATGATTCATTAGTACTGTTTTACAATGCTTATCAACACGATTATCTTACTTTCCTTGCTGGTCACTTCCTTGTGAATATACGTATCCTTTTCTATTCTCACGTGGTCCATCATTTATCTCTATCTCTGTTCCCTGAATATATGGTAATCTCTTATTGCCTGCTAGTAATATTCTCCTTTCATACCCCATAATTCAACCGCTGACTCAATATGGACACTATATGCTGTTGAGATGTATTTTTTTTTCTGATAGTCGTAGTTTATCAATTATATCTGTGTGTGTTTTTATTGTTCTTTTCCTGTTCGCTGCTTCATTGAATGGAGTTAATACGCTAGTATTCTTCCAGCGTTCATGTCTTTCTATGTATCTTTTGTCACTGCATTTATATGCATTTTTCTTCCCTCTTTTCTGTTCCTTATATTGCTACCGTATTTGTATTTTTTTCTAAGCCATTATTATGGGTCGCGACTCTATCCAAGCAGGTGTTAGATGTTTCACGGGAGTTGATTAGTATTACTAAGTTACTAACAACTGCTTGCTATTAAGACCATTGACTATTATATAGGATAGTCGATTATATATTATATGGGCAAGGATATCAGTAATATGAAATTGTTAATATTATTATTAACTGCATTAATAATACATTGATATATGGATTGATATTATATATTGATTATAATAACTGATTAATATAGATTAAGTGATTATATTAATATTGATATTGTTTTAATGTTGATATTGACTAACAATGTTGATTAATTGATCAATAATAATATTGATCACTAATATTTCATTGATAACTATTAGCTGATTATATATATTGATCACTATTAAATATTAAGTAATTAATATTAAAATTAAATATGAATTAATATTAATAAATTCTTCTCTATATATATTGATCAATATTATATTATTGTTATTTTTAACATTGATTTTAAGATGATATTAAATAAGTATATATATGTATTATTGCATCAATTATGGTGCATGACAGTGGATGATTTCTAAATAGATATATACTTTGATATGCCCTACCAAATAATTTGCCTAAAGATATCACATGCAGCTTATCTCATATCATAGTTACAGAGTAGGGAGTTAAGATATTATTGTCAATAAAAATGATATGCATCGGCTGTTTATATATCCGTCAAAATCTTTGTAAAGAACCCTGCTGGTTCTAACTGTAATGTTCCCGTCATTAAATGACTATTAAAACTATTGTATATGTGTGTAATGTCCCATTTCCCACTGAGTCAGGAAATAGGAACAATTGTTTAATGACCCTAAATCACTTAAGGAACTCCTTTCCTCAAAACCCTTATTTTCTACTATAATTGATGACTTATGAATGTAGATAGTGTAAGTGCTAATGTGGAATCGATATTGCCCAAAAGATCTTGTGTCTAACTCAATGATAGCAGCCCTGTCTGATATAATACTTATCAACTTATACAGTGGTTAGATTATATTCAAATGCTTCAGACAATAGGGTTGATCTGGATTAAATCTAGATGCCTTTAATGTGATGGAATTGATAGTATTGATTTTCTTATTATGAATGCGATATGTAGTAATCCAATATAACCGAACTGATTAGTTCTTAGATGTAGTTTTTGTGAAATGGTAATGTCTTCGATTCTTACTAATAGTCGATATATAAGTATCATTGTTCCCGATGTTAATGGTTTATGCAATGTAAAGGGTGCTATCTCTGATTGACTATACCATCAATGTGCGATCTGATCTTCTCCCTTCCAATTATAGAACTCTCTTTTATACCATATCTTCCGAGTGGTCATGCCTCTTGGGAACGAGGAGTCATGTCTTGACCATAATGGACTTATTAGTCACTTCGTAATCATTCCTTGTTAACAATTAATGATAGATGCTGTTTAGATTGAATTGCTGGTATTATTTATCATGCTTATCATTACTTGTAATCGGTGCCAATGTTATTAATTGCACCATACCCAATATGTTTTCTCCGTTCTCATTATTCAGTATTCAGTATTCAGTAAATACTCCATGTAATACACGTTCATGCATTTCTCATATCAATATAATGTTGGCTACTCGTGAAATGTGGAATGCTTCAGAATATATGTTCTTCGTCCTCTCCATTGCTCACAGGCTCGATACTCTTAGTATGATCGTTGATCTGTTATTCTTTTCATTCTATTGTATGTGAATCCTCTACGCTTTCTCCTTCTTCGCGCTTCCTATATCTCCCCCTGTTCTTGATTTAGAGACTCGACATATATACCCGTGCGGGGAGAGGTCACGACTCTTGCACGGAGAGACCAGTATTTGAATGGTAGTTATCGCTTAATCACAAGTCGATTAGCATTATGAATAATAGTTTGATTCATTGATTTATATCCATCAACGGATTAATATTAAATTATATTAATATAGATTAATATCATTTAATTATTATTTATATTGTTAATTATATAATTATTATTTATTTATTTTCTAATGTTCATATTATATTGCATATTATAAATTATAATATTATTATATATGTATAATTTATATTTATGTATTTAAAATATAATATTTGTATTTTAATTTAAAAATAATAATTATATTATTATTTATGAATTTAAATAATAATATTATTATTTATACTATGATTAATTAATTAATTTATTTTCATATTTGAAGATTATTATTATATATGTTACAAAATATAATATAATATAATATAATATATATTGATACATATATTATTATATTATATTATAATAATATTAATATTCAATATATCAACCTTTATATTTCGATTATTCAATATTAGCATTGTATTATATTATTTTAATATTAATTAATATATTATTATTTTAATAATATATTATTATAAATTATATCGTTTACTTGTATTTTATTATTATTTGTCTTTTTAGATATTCTACAAAATAAGCTGAGGATATCGTCCAAGGGTCTTTGAATAGAGGGACATGACAATGTGGGTCCCGATTGATTTAGCTTATCTTGGGCCCATTATTTTTTTTGGCATAGTTTTAGTTGACGCCGTCGGCTCTTTTGTGCACTCTTGGGAGTTTTCCCCAACGGGTATTTATGCTCGGCATGTAGGATAGTTTTCATATATTGAGATTTGATATTTTATTTATGTTTGCAAATTCCTATTGGGATTCTGCTCTTCGCCATTTCGGAGGTGAAAGACCCTCCCTATTTGGTATTCCGCAGTTTTGGTGGGATTCAACCCTCACCCTATTCTGCTTGTTCTGCTTGTATCGGATCTGGCAAATCCGAGGCTTTATCAATTAATTCAATAAACATTCTTCTGGCAAAACATCTTGTGGTTTGTGAGTATTCTGATTCACGGGAAGTATATTTTATTACAATCGAAGGACGGAGGATACTGTAATTGCATCTGCACCTCGAAACCCATTCAACTTGGCACCCCGCACGACCATACGGCCTGCTCATCCCATCCGTACGGCCTGCTCATTCCACCCGTACGGCCTGCTTCACTCCCCACCATACGGCCTGTTACCGTACGCCATTGTTGCTCCTTGCACACACCTCTGGGAGATACAGAATTTGCCTCCGGGAGATAAACGCCTCCGGGAGATACAGAATTTGCCTCCGGGAGATAAAACGCCTCTGGGAGATACAGAATTTGCCTCCGGGAGATAAACACCTCTGGGGGATACAGAATTTGCCTCCGGGAGATAAAACGCCTCCGGGAGATACAGAAATTGCCTCCGGGAGATAAACGCCATTGGGAGTCGGAAACATTACACTAACTTCTAAAACCCAATTTCAAACCTTTTGACATTTCGTCAAATGGTTGGCATGCAATGTTTAAGTTTTGATTTTCTGAATGTGTATGCGAAAGTTTGTTTTGTAATTGAATAGTTTGCAATTTAAAATCATTTACCAATGCATAAGTTTAATAACAATACATGGAGGGCAATTTACAACAACAATTAAATTACTAATTCCAATTCTCACCAAACTAACCAATTCAATTACTTGCAAAGTTCATTAAGTGATACATAAAACTAATGCAAAGGAGCACTTCTTAATCAAAAGCAACTGCCTGGATATGAATCCCAGCCTCTAGGAAATGGCTCGCAATTCATTCAAAGTTGACGCCGGCATTTATTAAATGTCTTCCTTGCTGAAGAAAGATCCCTACGCAATCAAATGGTCACCAAAGAAGTGAAACGGCAGCCCTCCAAGAAAACCGCAGCAGCAAGTGTAAATCGCACTCCATTTGGAAATAATGTTGCTTCTTAACAATACTGTACGATATCCATTCACTTCACAGCTAGAACAATTTAACACAATTCATTGGCATACATTCCAATTCAAAGTGTCAGCATTACCAGAAGAATTTCACAGCCTGCAAACCCTTCCCAATTTCTTCAATATAATTGCATAATAATGACAATTCTGGTATACAACAATGCCAAAGTTACCAACAACATAATCATAATTAATTCTCAGAATCTAGAGCACAATTCATGACCAAACCAATGATTCAAAGTGCAAAATAAAGGGGAGGAATCAGTCCTCAAACCCTAGCTGAAGAACTCTCAACTATTTCTCCAAATGATAAAAAGAAAAGCCAATAATGAATCAATGATTTTTTCATAGAGTCTCTTTTTTATAATAAAAGAAGTGTGGCTCCTCCAACACACTTTTCACTTAAAAGGCTTCTCGCACACACTTTCAAATTATAACACAAATGATCAAGTTATTTATGAAGATAAACTTAATAAACAATTTATAATAAAAGCTCCATCAAATAGACTCCATTAATGCTCAAGAAGCCCAACACCTTGAGTCCACTGCATTGCTAAAAATAGCAACCACCCAAAATAAACTTACTAAAAATAGTAAGTCCCTGAAACTGAGAACTTTGCAAATGAATCCATAACTCCACTGATACCAATGCTTAGGCACTCTGCTAAAAATAGAAATCACGATGATAACACAAAAAAACACTTACTATAAATTGTAAAACCCGCTCAACAAACTCAACCATAAAATCCTTGTGAGGAAACATTGTAGTCAAGGTATCTACAATTTTCCCCACTAGAAGCTAAATACTACAAGAACCTCGGATGAGAGTACCCTCAGAAGCTCCGGATGGCCCCTCCTACAAAATCGGACTCTGAAGTAAGTATTCCATGAAAGACTCCGTGCAGTAGAAATTATAAGAAGCAACATCAACCTGCTCCCCTGCAAACCACAACTGATCTCTCCGAAACTGTGGCATTGTCAACTGCTATCAGCTATATGAGAAGAAGAAATAGATTTGCTTCCAGCAGAAGGAAACAAATGAGCTTGAGAGCGCGTCCCCAAACAAGATGATACCCTGTCCATGTCCTGTGAATCAACGGGAGTAGTGTCATAAACTGACACACAACTCTCTAGCGAATCTGCTCCTACTACCTCGGGACTCTCAAAAAACTGATTTGTATCATCTGTCATCGTGCTAACAACTAGAAAACCTGATACCACAAAAATCTCTCTGTAATCCTCCACAGAAGCACTCACCTCCTCTATGTCTATTGCATCTGACTCAAGGATGGATGTAACTGTGTTTCCAACACTTCCATCACTGCCAACTGTGGAAGCTAACTCACCACCAACGACCACTATATGCAATTGAACTAGATCTACGTCTGACAAAGATTGTATCCGCTCCAACTCCACAGTCACTTCTCCCAACTGCAACTGTGACTCTTTAAGAGCCCACTGAGTGTCCTCTAAAGCTCAAAAGTCACTGTGACCTCCTGAGTAAGCTCACTCACCTCCTCCTTTCTGTCCATCTATGCCTCGTATGCTGTACTCCCCCACTCAACTAGGTGATCTTGGTCGGCTACCAACTGTAAATAATCTTGTCTCAAAATCCTGACAACCTCACGCACGGAATGAATCTCTATAAAGGAAAGGTAACCACCATTGTGCTCATCTTTCATAGGAGCACCCGAACCATAAACAACCAACAACTGACGAGTGGCATCAAAATGCTCGAGAGTAGAAGTAATATCTCTCTCACCAATGCTCAACTAGCTAATCACATGATGACTCTGCACAACGGGTCTCCTATGCAAAATCTCAACTGTACTATCCACATTACACTAGGAAGCTGTATCCAACAAACCCCCCTCAAGATCACCGTATCTCTATGTACTATCAACCGAGCACACATTTGCAAACTGAGTACTGACATCAGACTCATCCTCATCTACCCCCGAGGAAGTTGTTGCTGAATCTGTCTCATCACAATCCTTAGCTACCTCGTCCTTTGCAACTGCATGACAATACAGATCTTGGAACCCATCCTCACTCACTAACAACTCAAAGTACTCCCCCAGGGTCTGATAAATCAAGCATGACTCGCTCTAGGTAGAGACATCCTCATGAGTCACCAAAGAAGCAACCTGATAATCCCTCTCATGTGCGCTATCAACCTCACACATGTCCACCAACAAGGTATCACCATTGGGTTACTAACAGCTCAACCGAAGGAGTGGAAGCCCTGGTTGAAACAAACTCTTGCCACTCATATACTTCCGTATCCTCATCCGTGAGTCCCTGCAGAAAAGGATCTTGGAACCCACCACCACCGGATGACAACACTGCGTCGACACAAATTCTGATATAAAAAATCAGAAACATTGTAGCACCCATCATCCTCACTCTCAACATCAGAGGTATCCAGGATGCTAGTATCAACATCATCTATCTAAAACCCCTCTGCTATCTTCGACTGCATACATGACTCAATGTCATCACGTGAATCACCTACATTGTGGCATGAATTTATGTCACCTGACTCATCTATAACTTTTCCATCATGAGTGTCATTACTGGATAGCTCCATGCTCACATCCTCAATACAGGAAAAGACTGCTGTCTCCACACTACAACTACTGTCATAAACATCAGAGCTATCAGAGCTCATATACTCCTCGTAGTCCTCAAAGATAACACCACCATCTATGGTGTCAGAATCTATAATGGTATCTACAACATCCTCCACTATCACCTTATCCATGACACCAACAACATGCTCACATAATGGACTGCTGTCCTGAAAATCAGACCTTGTGTCACTAACTATGATAGGCTTGGGATGTTGAAACTCAGTACCACTATCTGCCAACAAGACAAACACATCCACATGTCCTTGTAAAGAGTCTCCAAGATCATGTGTGCAACTAGGACTAGTGGCTGTCCTACTAAGAACATGATCATCTCCACAATGGTCACTGGCTGCTAAAAACTCATCATGAAGATTTCTAGATGTCTCACCTGCGAAAACCTTCCATTTCTCTTCCTGCAGTCTTCGTGAGGAAGACTTTCTAAGGAAGGAAACCATAAAACTCGCTGCCCTGTCAACAGTGGCCGGATCTGCAAGTTGGGC
Organism: Chamaecyparis obtusa; assembly: GCA_027943335.1. Classification (NCBI taxonomy): domain Eukaryota; kingdom Viridiplantae; phylum Streptophyta; class Pinopsida; order Cupressales; family Cupressaceae; genus Chamaecyparis; species Chamaecyparis obtusa. Next base: position 2,434,798 of record BSBK01000164.1, read on the forward strand.
TTTTAGCCTTTTTTGTGTTTGCCTCAATTTCTCCATTTCATTTTCCAAGGCACTTGATTGTTTCCTGAACCGTGACACACAGCTCAACTGGTTTCCATAGTTACTTGGTTTTCTATATTTTTCCATGACTGAAATAAAGCTAGAGTGCTGGTCACTCCAAACAAATGTGTGAGCTCAATAATTTTCATCCCAACAGGATGGCAGGAAACCGCTCTGATACCACTCTAAAGAACCCTGCTAGTTCTAATTTCTGAAACCCAATTTCAAACCTTTTGACATTTCATCAAACGGTTGGCATGCAATGTTTAAGTTCTGATTTTTTGAATGTGTATGCAAAAGTTTGTTTTGTAATTGAATAGTTTGCAATTTAAAATCATTTACCAATGCATGGAGGGCAATTTACAACAACAATTAAATTACTAACTCCAAAGGCTCACCAAACTAACCAATTCAATTACTTTCAAAGTTCATTAAGTGATACATAAAACTAATGCAAAGCAGCACCTCTTAATCAAACGCATCTGCTTAGATATGAACCGCAGCCTCTAGGAAATGGCTCGCAATTCATTCAAAGTTGACGCTAGCATTTATTAAATGCCTTCCTTGCTGAAGAAAGACCCCTACACAATCAAACGCTCACCATAGAAGTGAAACGGAAGCCCTCCAAGAAAACCACAACAGCAAGTGTGAATTGCACTCCATTTGGAAATAGTGTTGCTTCTTAACAATACCGTACGACAATCATTCACTTCACAGCCAGAACAATTTAACACAATTCATTGGCATACATTCCAATTCAAAGTGTAAGCATTACCAAAAGAATTTCGCAGCCTTCAAACCATTCCCAATTTCTTCAATATGAATGCATAATAATGACAATTTTGGTATACGACAACTCCAAAATTATCAACAACATAATCAGAATTAATTCACAGAATCTAGAGCACAATTCACCACCAAACTAGTGATTCAAAGTGCAAAATAAAGGGGAGGAATCAGTCCTCAAACCCTAGCTGAAGAACTTCTCAACTATTTCTCCAAATGATAAAAAGCAAAGCCAATAATGAATCAATGATTTCTCCACAGAGTCTCTTTTTTATAATAAAAGAAGTGTGGCTTCTCCAACACACTTTTCACTTAAAAGGCTTCTCGCACACACTTTCAAATTATAACACAAATGATAAAGTTATTTATGAAGATAAACTTAATAGACAACTTATAATAAAAGCTCCATCAAATAGACTCCATTAATGCTGAAGAATCCCAACACCTTGAGTCCATTGCATTGCTAAAAATAGCAACCGCCCAAAATAGACTTACTAAAAATAGTAAGTCCCTCAAATTGAGAACTCCGCAAATGAATCCATAACTCTACTGATACCAATGCCCAAGCACTCTGCTAAAAATGACAATCATGACAATTACCTCTAAAAGCACTTACTATAAATAGTAAGCCTGTCAATCTGACTCAAACGAAGAGTAACCCTGCCATCACAGACCTCGAGAGTGGAAATTGACCATTGGCTTTGCCACACGACCCTCTCCAACATCTTGATTAGCCTATGAAGGTCATAGAAATAAGCTAATCCCATATGCCTAAAAACAGGGACATTAATTTTTTTAAAAATAGTTTTTATTGGCTACCATTTTGCTGAAGTCTCATTTTGACTTCTCTTTGTTGCAAACATTTTCTCCTTAAAATAAATACTTTATTTTCAAATGTTTGAGCATGAAGAGGAGTATTGTTCTGATCTTGAGCTGTGAAGTTCATCGTTGATCTTTTCCTGTGCAGCGATATTCAACAACAAGTAAGCAAAGACTTGATCGAGCAATACTGACTTTTTTCCAGCATTTTCGGAAATCATATGTGGGCGACCAGGCCATGCATTCTTCAAAGGTAATGCAATCCTTTCCTTAGGAAAATACCAAATTTTTGCTTACACTTTTTAATCCAATGCGTAAATGTTGGACTAAATTACAGCAGCTTTATTCTCGTTTATCTGAGCTTCTGGGACTGCAAGATCATCTTATGGTACTGAATGTCATTGTCAGCAAGATTGCCACTAATTTAAAATGCTACACACAGGTGAGGTTTCCTTTTATCTTATTGTATTTAGTTATCGGTTTATATGTAGTCAATTCAGATTGCATTGCTCTATGCCACAGGATTTTCATTATTCTATGCCTTTTATTGCAGAGTGAAGATGTGATTGAGCATACATTAGCCCTCTTCCTGGAGTTAGCATCTGGGTAAGTTTACTTTTTGATTTGTTAAAAGTTGACTTTTCCAGTCAGGGAATACATGCATCATTAATTCCTAAGCTTTGACACAGCATTTGATTAGGAAAAAGGTCCTTTCTACAAAATTAAATTTCATCAGAATTTGTTGTAGCTGTATTTCCAAACCCATTTCTTCCCTGCCATCAATATGGACAGTGAAAACAAAGAAAAACATAAGTTATATTCCCGTTCATGCATGACGGTGAAAGGAAGGCCCCTCAAGGAAGCTATCATAAGGGAGACCAATAAAGACTAAAAGTGGTGCTGATTCATATGAAAGAGTGGAGTGAAAGGAGGATGAATGATTGTCACGCCTCAGACGAAGGGCCATTATGGTATTCGATTATGTCCTTAGGAATTGATTGGGGCTAAGAGCATTTGGTGGACAATCCTAAGCAGAAATACAATATTCCCAATAGAATCACTGATAGAAACTGAAGGAATTCACTCTTGTATTCTGTAGTTGTGTGCTTCCTGATAATTGAAACTTTTTGACCATGGGAATTTATAATCGCCAGTATCCTTTCAAGTCTCTATATGTCCATGCAAATAGTATATTTATATTTCAATTTCTTTACAATGCAGTATCCTGAAGTTTATGATCCCAATCATCTCCTACCATAATACCTTGGATCTACCTTCTCCTAGATTTTTTTTTGTTGTTGGTTCCTTGTATTTTATCACCATCTTGTTCAAATTTATGTGCTGATGTTTCATCTAGTTTCACAACTTTTGTCCTTGTACTACTTGTATTTTTGTAGGAATTTGCTTGTTGCCCAATTGTTTTCTTACTCTTCCCCAGTTTCTCCAATTGGTATCATATTACCATCTTGTGGAACATTACATAATCTTCTAGTTGCCATTGGAGAAGTCTTCTTGAAGACATTGTGTTTATTGTTCTATTTGATAAAATATATACACGAGTTAATAATGAAAATGACAATGATACCAGATATGCATGAAATTATTACACTAGAAGACCAGACATGGCCAGCTAGGGATTAAAGTTGTTCTGACTAGATCATACTTCTTTCCTTGATGATACACAATCTATTTAAAGGACCCAATGGTTGCCAAGAGGAACACACCCATCAACCAAAAAATGCTTATAATTACACTTGAAGCCACAAACATTTACTACAAACAATTAATATATAGTCGGATAACCAATTTATTGAAACATAATAGTAGACATTGCATGCTGACTACACCTAGTTTTGTCTTGTGAGCAATGCTGAAGGTCAAGTGCTCTACTATTTGGCTCTCGGGGTAGTTTTCTTCTTCTACCCATGTTTCCCCTACATCCATGTTTGAATCACAGGAAGCAACTTCTTTGCTCACTGCTTGATTTCTCAATTCTATATTGTATTTTCTTCCTTTGTTTTCTATTGATAGGGTATTCTTCATCCAATTATGATCACTATCGGTTGCTATCAGCCATTCTCTAACTAATAGTTCATCATAGGCTATTTTCTCACATGGAAACTAGTACTTTCTGTGCCATTAAGATTCTCAATGGTTTGATTGCATTTTGGGTTGCTTCTAGTAGTTGGAATGCCAGTGGCCAAAGGGTTAGTTTCCCTTGACATTCCCACGTGTCTTTTGGCAATACATTTACTCTAGTTCCTCCATCAACAATTGTGTTTGTCAAACTTTTCCCCAAACTATTTATATGTACAATGAATGGTCTCTTCCACTTATTTATTGCTAGTAGCATTAGATTGATGACTTGCACATTGTGTAGTTGTGGTTCTATTATTACATTTGCACTTTTGTCTTCTTTAATTTTCCGCTGACTTTGATTTTGGTCATTCTCCACTGTTTTGGTGTTTGTCTGAGTTGTGACATACTTTGCAAAATGTTTGTCATTCTTAGTGGTATAGTGGTTTTTAGCCCCTAGCTTGCAATGTTTCTATCAAATTTAGAGTGTGTAGAAGTACTTTCTTTTTCATTGAAACTCTATTTCTTTTCCATGGCTTGTTCTACATCCACTTTTGCTTCTTGTAGCCATTCTTTCTCCATGCAAGGGTCTGGATACATAGCCACTCTGGTTTGCACTTTGGCAATGACTAGAATTGTCTTATCTTGTTCTTCCACATCGATCATATTAATGTTGCCTTTTTCTTCGGGCAATTTGTGTCTTCATGGTCTCTTGGTCTGCTCCATTTGCATAGCATTCTTACCTTGTTTTGGCTACTTTTCCATTCTCTAGCAAAGTTCCCTCACTCATTGCATTGACGACATTGTATCACAGGTCATTCTTTTGCATCGTATTGGATTTAGCTTCCCACTCCACTGTTATTGTTGAATCTATTATTATTCCCTCTTTTTTTCTAGTACCTGCTAGGTGATGCATTTTTATTATTGTTATTATCTTGCTTTGGCAGTGTATTTGGTGGGGGTAGATTGTTTGCCTTGTCTAAAGAGCACTTGCATGCTCCTATTTTTAAATTGTACATGTATTCCTTGATATAATGTCTCAAAATTTGGCCAATATCACAAAATAACTTTTTAGGACAATTTGTTTTAATATGACCCTCCTTTCTGCATTTCATGCATCATAGCTCCTTGTTTTCCTTAGTAGCCTCAATTCTTTCAACATTCTCATTATGTCCTTCCTCAATGTTTGGATGGTTTTAGATTCACTATCACTATTGTTGTTTGAATGTTTATTTTTTTTCAATTTGGCAAATGGATCGCAGCTTGAGTTCATGGCCTAAAATTGATTGCAGCTGTCTGAAAATAAATACCCATAGTTGCTAAAGAAGAAATGACTCAATGGCACTCAAAAAAACCCCAAACGTGCCCTGCAAAATACCCACATCACCCTTCAATTGCTCACACAGCTTCCAGACTCTATGCGGCTGCCATATTAAATTCTTACGCTGTCTTGAATGGCTGCAATTTTTATTATTTTGTTTCTTATTCCTCTGCACATAATCTGAATTATAATCTGTGATATCAAACCCCAATTTCATCACCATTTGGCACAATCATGACCTTTGTATGAAGTCATAGCTAGCAGCAAGAATCAGTGGGTCTTTCACCACCTTTAATTGCAAAAAAACCTTGAAGAATTCCTTTCTCCAATGGCTGAAGTCGAAACCGTGGTTTCAACTTCTCATAAACTTCACCAATTTCAAAAAAGCATAATCAACATAATGAAAAAGAACTCATGTGAGTCTTTTATAACTTTTGTGGGAGAACTCACACACTTTTCCAGCCAATATGGGATAAATATACTTTTTCCTTTTAATAATTCATTTACTCCAATATTTTAATTAATACCTTGGCTTAAGCTTCCATGAATTAATTGAATAAATGGCCCCATCTAATTATGACTCAACCCTCAACTTAAGTGAAATTATAAAGTTAAATTATAACTTTATAATAAGCCATTTAATGATTTAATAATAATTTGGCCACTAAAATAATAATAACTCCCAAAATACGTATCTTTTAAATTTGTCGTCTGAAATAGGAGTCACACCTATTATTTCCCTACATTATCAAATGCACTTTCCAAAAATAGAAAGGGTCCTTTTTGAACAACATCAAGCTTACTATAAATAGTAAACGTGGCAAAACTATAGCAAATGGAGTCCAAATGACGCCAAACCAAAGCATATTGAATCCTGAAGTAGATGCCCACTGAAAGAGACCCTCTGTCCATCCCCATTAGCCTATGAGGGTCTCATGATAGGCTAATCCATCCATAGTCATGGTCATGCACAAAAGGGGACATTACAAGATTGCTTTCTGCTAAACCAGGAAATCATGGCTGATCCTAAGTCAAAGCAACACCCGAAGTACTTTTACGATCAACTACACCTCTAGCCCAATTTGAGTTAGTATATCCATGCAGATTTAATTCTACATTATTATATCTTAAACCATATCCAATTGTGCCACGCAAATATCTTAGAATATGTTTTGCTACAATTAAGTGTAACTATCTTGGCTCACACATAAACTGATTGAGTGCATTTTTTGCATAACAAATATCTGGTCTAGTGTTGACTAGGTACATCAAGGACCCAATCATCTGTCGGTAGAGAGTGGAATCTGCTAATTTTGAGTTTCCTGTCGTTTCTTTTAACTTATGTAAATTTGTCTCCATGGGTGTAGACATTGGTTTACAATCCATCATTCCGAACCTTTTAAAAAGTGTCAATAGTGTATTTTCCTTGATTTAGGATAATACCGTCAGCCTGCTATCGTACTTCTAAACTAAGAAAATAGTGTAAAAGACCCAAGTCCTTCATGTCAAATTTAGATGCTAGGTTTTGTTTACACTTGGTGATGAGATGGTCTTCTGCCGTAATCAATAAGTCATCAACATAAAGAATGAGAATCAATATGTGACCATTTATTACCTTGAAGCAAAGGTTTGGATCTCATCATTCTTGTAGAAACCTAACCCTGAAAGATAGTTGTCTATCCTCTCATACCAGGCTCGAGAAGCCTGTTTAAGACCATATAGAGCCTTCTTCAATTAGCAAACATGAGAAACATCACCATGAACCACAAATTGCTCAGGTTGTTCTAGGTACATTTCCTCTTCTATAATGCCATTAAGAAAAGCAGCTTTCACATCCATTTGGTGAATCTTCCATCCCTTTGATGCGACAATAGTAATCATGGCCCTAACGGAGGTGTATCGAGCAACTGGAGCAAATGTTTCTTCATAATCAATTCCCTTCTTTTGTGAGAAACCTCTGGCAACAAACCTTGCTTTATATTTTTCAATGTTACCATCTGCAGAATGTTTGATTTTGAAGAGCCATTTAGATGAGATGACTAATTTGTCTTTTGGTCTAGGTACGATATCCCAGACATCATTCTTTAGTATAGATTGGTATTCTTCTGTCATAGTTGGAGTATTTTTTTGGATTTTGGTCTCTTGCTTTCCCTAAAAGTTCCTTTTGGAGCTGCATAATTTTTTGCCTCTTGAATCATTTTCCTTGCCCATATAGGTCTTTTATGACCCACAACAGGGTCTTTGGGCTTGATAATAGAATTCATAGGTTCATTGAGGTTATAGTCTTCTATAGGTACACATGTCTCCCTATGAATCTCAAATGCATGATCCTCTTCCATATTTTGAGGAGACTCATCATCTATTTTATTAATGTCTTTAGATCTTTTGAATACAACATCTTCAAATATTACATCCCTGCTAAACTCAATTAATTTTTGTGCAACGATATATATCCTATAGGCTTTAGATGATTCGTTGTAGCCAACAAATATTCCCTTCTTCCCTGAAGGTTCTAGTTTAGATCTTTTCTCTTTGGGTATGTGGATATAAATAGGACAACCAAATATTCCAAAATGACTTATGTCAGGCTTTATCCTTGTAAATGCTTCTTTAGGGGTTTTGTTATCTAGAAGAGAGTGAGGACATCTATTTTGAATGTAAACAACAGTACTAGAAGCTTCAACCCAGAAGGAGGTATGAAGGTTTTGATCATACATCATAGCTTTGGCTGCTTCTACAATAGTCCTATTTTTCCTTTCTGCCACCCCATTTTGTTGAGGGTTGTAAGGAACAGTGTACTCCCTTTTAATCTCAACATTATTACAAAAGTCTTTAAAGTTATCAGAAATGTATTCCCCCCATTATCCGACCTTAGGGTTTTGATTCTTTTGCGTAACATATTTTTTGCTAGAGCCTTGAATTCCTTAAATCTTATTAGGACTTCATTAAACTCTTTAAATTTTAAAAAGTATATCCATCTACAAAAAAAAATAGTACAAAAATCCTCCTAAAGAGGTTACTGTCATAGGTTCACATAAATCTGTATGAATGAGTTCTAGTACATTTTTAGATTTACTTTCACTGCTATGAAAGGTGCCCTTTGTGTTCTTTCCTAGACACATCCATTGCACATTCGTTGATGATCTTGTTTTAGTTTAGGTAAGCCTGTTACAATTTTCTCTATAGAAGGTAATGCACGGAAGTGAAGATGCCCTAACCTTCTATGCCATATCTCACTTGGAGTAGAAGATTCATGAATTAGGGCTTGGGAAGGAGAAGTGCAAAGTTTGTATAGGCATCCATGTCAAATTCCTATGCTGTGATCCTTCTTTATATTTGAGTTCTTAGGCCACACTAGAACTTTACCATCCATGAAGGTGACTCGGTATCCTTTGTCTTCTAGGGCTGAAATGGAAACCAGATTGCGCTTGACACCTTGGTACAAACAATACACTAGTCAGTTAAAGAGAGATGCTTGATTTTAGTTGAGTAGTGCAAGTTCCGATTCCTTTCACAGGGTAGTTGGAATCATCTCCAATGGTGACTTCTTCATTTGAATTCTCCTCTATACTGTCAAGATGTTCTCTGAATCCTGTTATATGACAAGATGCTCCACTGTTTGTGACCCAAGTGTTAAGGTTGGTGGATACTTGGCTTGATAGGGCTGAATAGAATACAAGTCTTTCAAAATCCTTATCCAAGCTCATCTTATTCACTTCTGCTAGGGAGGCTTGAGGCTTGGGCCTGTCTGGACACTTCATTGCAAGGTGACCAAATTTGTCACACCTAAAGCATTGTACTTTAGACATGTCCCTATTTCTTTTAAATGAGCATTTGCCATGAGATTCCTTTCCTTTCTTCTGTTTGAAGTTGCCTTTCTTTCCTTTCTTATGAGCATTAGAATTTATGACTTGGATCTCTTCATTAGAGGTACTTAACCCAATTCCTCTAGTGATCAACCTTTACTCTTCTTGAATGCAGACAGTTTTTAAACGATCAAACTAGGAATTTTTGATCAAGCACTTATCCCTTGTATAAATGCTTCCCAAGATGTAGGCAGTCCGTTGAGAGCCAACATCGTTAATTCCTTGCTATCAATTAGGTGACCAATGGTGGATAGCTGATCTCTTAACTCCGTTATCCTCATGAAGTAAGACATGATGGTTTCTCCTTTGTTCATCTTGACCTAGTGGAGTGGTTGTTTTAGAGCAAGAGCCCTACTCGTATTGTTTATTTCATACATGTTCTCTAGAGTTGTGAACATCTGATATACTGTATCTAGTTTAGATATGATTGGCACTATGTGATCCTTCACTGCATCCACTAGAATTTTCATAGCCTTCTTGTTGTTCTTCGTCCATAGAAGTTTCTCATCATCTTTATCAGGTATAGGTATTGCCTTCTCCACAAATGTGTTCAATTCATGTTCTTTTAGGGCCCATTTGGTGCATGGAATACGGAATGCTAGATATAGTCAATTCTAGAATATACTGCAATTCTGGAAGATACATATCCTCAAAATGATATTTGGAATATGTGTTGAACTATTTGGTTCACCCGGAAGATGATTGAGAAGATATAATTTTCCGCGTTTGGTTCACCCGGAAGATGACTGACAAGAAGGATGGTCACAGTGACATGGTGGATGATGGAGTGAAGGAGGACGATGACAGTGACAAGGCGGATGATGAGGATGAAGCAGTGGTGATTGATGTGTGTGGAAGAGAGTAGACATTCCCTCTGCTGGAGGAGGCAGAATTGGAGCAGAAGGCGGAGAGAGCGAGAGGGCTGTATGTGTACAACAATGTGTTTGGAGTAATCCCTGAGTCATTGAGAAGATTTAAGAACCTGAAGATGCTCAAGGTGTTCTCCAATCAGCTGAATCCGTTTCCCTCGCTGCTAGGAGAGCTGGCGGAGCAGATTCAAGTGAAGCTGAAGGAATCGTGGGGGGTGGGGAGCCTGCCTCCGCTCAAAACCCTCACATCACTGAAGGAGCTCCACTTGTCTAAAATGCCACCTTGCGCTTCGGCTTTCTCTCTTTCTCCACATATTTCCTGCTTGAAATCGCTTCTACGCCTCTCACTCTGTCACCTCTACATTTCGTAAGTATATTTATCGGACGCCATTGCTATCTTTTTTGGGAAATCGCTTCCTAGCTTCAGCGAAAAATGAAATCTATCGGACGCCAAAAATTATAAACATTGATCCGGATCCGACGACACATAAAATGGGGATTTGAAAAGTGGAATTAGAATGGGAATTTCTAATTCCACCTTTTCAAATGGAAGATGGAATGCCCGTTTTTTGGGCAAAATTGGAATTTCGTAATTCCAATTCCTGTTTCTTAAGATGGCCACAAACATAGAATAGGATATGCCGAAAATGATATTCCGGAATATGGGCCCATATTCCATGGCCCATATTCCATGTACCAAACGGGCCCTTAGTGCATCATTATTCTGAACTTCCAAGTAACGAAATTTGTAGCTCCTTCAAGTCGGTCCTCAAATCTAACACTATTCACCATTTTTGTTTTAATACAAATTTAGAGAAATTTAATGGTAGTTAGATTGCCTCTTTTATTAATCTGATCGGGTCTTCCTTGTGCTAGCTCTGATACTATGTTAAAGTTTTGATCAGATTTAGAGGTTTATAGTATTTTTAATTTTTCTATAGATATGTTGATTACGATATCTCTATAATTCTTTCTTGAATGCATATATATTAATATTAATAAAATATGAATATATATACAATCCTTAGAATTCTCAATAACAATATTAATGATAATATATATTTACTATGAAGTGATTGTGATACAGATCAGATCTGTATATATATATATATATATATATATATATATTGCTGTCGATATATGCTTGAATTGATAATTACAAATATCGATGAGTATTGCTGGGATTTGTTAGGCACTTATTGATTTTGGTACTTCCCAAGTCATATGGACTGAAGTTATATACTAATGGGAGGAGACATGTCTATGTAGGGACATGTCCCTACGTGGACATAGTCCAAGTAGAGACATGTCTCAATGAAGGTATGTCCTCATCAATCCCAAACTCAAGTTAATACACTTTAGTTTGCACGTTAATAACATTGATACTAATATTGATTCATTTGGTAATATAAAGCATGTTCAATACTCATTATTGAACCGGTTGATATTAATGCAATATTAAGATAATGTATTGGTATCATAATGTGCTATATCGATACTCATTATCGATGAATGTACAAATCAATATCAACAATGTAATTTGTATTAATAGCATAATTAACATTAACAACATAATTAATATTAGTGGTTTTAATAGCATGATTAATATCATGAACATGATTAATAATTGTATTATCAATCTCATGGTTTTGATCTTAATGCTAGTTTTGAGACTCCTCTTGCTGATTTAGACTTGCATTTGGGTTCGGCTGATTCGTCCTTGGCACCCATGGAGGATTAATTGCAAGTCTTGGTTTATTTTGGTTTTGGCCAGCTTGGCTCATTCGGGATATATGGTCTTCGTTCTTTATCTTTGAGCAGCATAATTGGCTCTTTCATTTGTTTGTATTATTGGCATAAGGCCTCTTAGTTTCTTCTCTGGTAGTTGTTAGATTCAGTGATTGTATTCTGGCCTTTGGTTAGTCAGGTGGGTTTTGGCATAGTTATCTCCTATAGGCTTCTTCTTCTCAAATTATATCTCTGGGGCAAGGCTCCCTTTTGTATTTATGGGCAAGGATCAAAGTTTTTCTTTCTGGTTCTTTTCTCTGTGAGCCCTTTGAACCAGTTAATATTAATATAATATATTAAGTGGCACTACCACCTTTTGAAAAAAAAAAATAGTTATATCAATCTCAATTACAATTATATATATATATATATATATACATGATTGTAATCATACTGTTTATTAATCATGTATTATGATAATCAATAATCATAGCAGAATACGTAATAAGGATAGAGATCAAATGCTCAAGGTCAATAGGCCACTTATGCATTTGATTTCATCGATAGGAATAATCCGATCGAAGCTACAATTCATTAACATCTTGTTGCACATAAGTTCTATGGATGAAGCAAACTTTGAAGGATATTAAGGTATAGTATGACAATCCTATATCTATCTTTTGTGAAAACACGAGTGCAATTAATATCTCTAAGAATCCTGTTATGCACTCTAGGACTAAACATAGTCCTATTAAGTATCATTTTCTAAGAGAACATGTTAGTCATTAGCAAGTTAAATTGGAATATGTTTCTACTAAAAACTAGGTTGCAGATTTGTTTAGTAAGCCTTTACCAAAGGAATCGTTTGAATTCTTGTGGGGGAAGCTGGGAGTGATTTCACTCCATCATTGATTTTTTGTTTGGACTCAGGGGGAGCTTTCATTGTTACATTTTTCAGCCCTATTTCAGTTGTGCAGGTTAGTTTCAATCATTGATGTCAAATGAGGAGAAATAAGTCAAGAGGAGTAACTTTATTTTAGAGTAAGTCAGCTTGTTTCTATTTATTTTTAGAGCAATTCTTTGTTTCAGGTTGGTTTTAGATGGAGTTTCCATTAATGAAAAAGGGGGAGATTGTTGAATATGTTTCCATTGATGTCAAAGGTTGATGAACTAGGTCATATAAATCTCAAAGGATTATAGGAAATTGGTAGGGCTACCTGCTTGCTTAGTCGAGCTGCTTGAAGTGCTTGACGTGCCTGAGCTAGTTGGTTGTCCGGTTGAGCTACCTAGCTGTCTTTTTGAGCTAGTTGGTTGTCTGTTTGAGCTACCTAGCTCTCTTTTTGAGCTACCTGGGTGTCCACTTAAGTTGGTTGTGTATCAAAAAAATTCAGCCCAGTCAATTATGTTGGTTGTGTCAAAAGAATTTAAATGAAAGGAATTTTAATTTCTACAGTGACTTTAGACTTTGATTGTGCGTTAAATTTAATGGTACCAATAAATTAAAAGAGTTGCATTAAAGATTTGGTACCTGCATTATAGGAGCTGTGTTGTCTACTTAATGAGAGGTGTGTAAAAAGTTTGGATACATGTTTGAGCTGAACAATAGTAAACCTTTTTGAAGGAAGACGTGGGCAGTTATCTTGATAATAAATTCAGCTACTACAATCGAACAAATAAATAGAACTGTGCATTTTCTAGGAGCGTGTGTGTGTTGTATCATGTGTGACTGATAAGAGGGAGTCGTGTCTTTAAAGAATTGGAGTTGGGCATATTTTCGGAAGGTTGAGTGCTCTATCATTGTCATGATAAAAAACTGGAGCTGCATGCGTTGAGTGGAGAGTAAATTATCATGTGTGTGGCTGAAAAGTAGTTCTGTTTTTTTTTAAAAATATCTTCAGCTGTTTCTTTTTTTTTCAATAAAGGAAATTGGTCCAATAATTTTTGTTGGGCATTTGTGAAGAAAAGGTGAAGTCATCTATTGCTGGGCAGCTTTTTAAAAAAAGGGGAAGTCCTGTGTTGTTGGGCGGCTCACACACAGTTTGAGCTACTGCATTTGTAAGTCTTGGTTATTTTGCGATATCTTTGTGGAGGATGCCATTTCAAAACAAGGGTGTGATGCAACTTCATTGTTGACTCATATTTTTTATGTTTGGTGTGCGTATCTGTAGAGTTGTGTGTGTTGGTTGCTTCAACCTCTCCTATAATTCAACAAGATACAAAAGTAAGGATGAACCTTGAATTTGAAGTCATTATATGAAGACTATATGTTGTTCTAGTATGACATATTAAGTCTGAGACTCAATGAACATTTAGAGCTGGTTTTATCACTGCTATAGGTGTATGTGCAAAACTAAAAGGTTTAAAGGTTATTTGTCAAAGTTTGTCTAAGGTTCAAGTGCATTTTCAAAGTCTCTGAGTTGGCGCTTCAATGTTCAGAGTTGGTGCTCTCTATGAGTTTTTGCTCACTTTTGTAAATTGGGTTGGTGCCCATTTTTGTTAATAAAAGTTTTGTATGCTGTGGTTTTTTACTTGAAAGGGTTTTCCATGAGAAATCTAGTGTTAATGTCTTGATGGTTGCTCTCATTAAATTTTATGTGGTTTCATGTTTTTAAAAGTTTAAAATTCTGAAATACTGACTCAACCCCCCTCTCAGTATTTCTTGTGTGCTATTCAGATGTATGGCTCTCCAAAGTGAGAAACTATCGTATTGGTTTTCTTTATTTCCATTTCTCTTAGTTTCCTTTTTTCCTTTGTCCCTTTTTAGGTGATTTTGTTGTTGTGTCACCTCTTTCTTTTTCAAGGACTTTCTATTGCTGTTTTTTAAATTCTTGGTCAACCTAGAGGAATTGCTTGTTATATTTAGTTGTCTTCTTGAAGCTGATTTCTTGCCTTTCTCAGCCATGATTTGTGCTTATAGTATAGGCCCCATATTGGTTGGATGACAAAATTTAACATCTCCAAGAAACCTATGTAAAATTAAAATGCTAGACTCTTTAAAATGTAAAAAATGTCACACTCCTGGTAGTTATTCCAATTAATGACCAATTCTTTGTGGCTATGTTGTACTGTTGACAACTAACCTATACATGTGATTTATTTTGCCATGTGAATGTTAACCCAATTTTGAATTATTTGCAATTATACATATTGTATCATAATAGCATAAGATGGTAGTAGTAAGGAGATGTACAATTGCTGTAGGCAAATCAAACCATATGATGATCACCAAGAGATGTCGTTGCTTCCAATTTGTGCGCTTGTTTTTTTTTGTACAAAGGGTAGGTCATATAAACGTGTAGCATAAGATGGTAGTAGTAAGGAGGTGTACGGCTGCAGTAGGCAAATCAAACCATATGATGATGACCAAGATATGTTATTGCTTCCAATTTGTGGCTTGTTATCTTTTTGTAGATAGGGTAGGTTGTACAAACAGGTAGCAAAAGATGGTAGTAGTAAGGAGGTATAGGGTTGCAGTAGGCAAATCAGCCATAGGACGATCACCAAGAGATGTTATTGCTTCCAATTTGTGTGCTTATTCTCTTTTTGTACAGCTATGTCTTACCTCCTATTTCTCCTTACAATAAAAACACATTTCCTTATTTTAAAGCTTTTACTTGTCTTCCCATGTTCTGTGTGATTGAGGAGCTAATGCCCTTGGTTGTCAGTTTCTTATGTAGGAGGGTTGGTTATGGGACCTTGAAGGCATATTCTTTGAATAGCTTGTCTTCTTTTGTTGCGTTTTCTAACATTTAGGTTTGTTGCATTTTCTAACATTAAGGCCTTTTGGCTTGCATCGTGAAGAGATGTGGGGTCAAGGGCACTCATGAAACTATGGACTGATTCTCATAGTCCTTTGATAAATAAGTATGATAGGCTTTTCTTGGTAATCCTAAGTACCATGACTGAGATCCTATGAAATTCAGCCACATATCTACTAATCCATGTTGTTTTAATTGAGTTAGATTTTGAAGTGCCTTTAGGATGCTTTTGATCAAATCGATCTATGAGATTTTGTTTAAATTCATCACAGGTTGTTATGATTTGGTGCCCTTGAGTAATAATGCCATGATGCAACCAATTGTGTGCAACCTCTTCCAAATGTAAAATGACAAATTTGATAACAACTTTATCTGCCATGAGATTAAGGGAGAAATAGGAATCCAACTTTTGGATCCATGAATGTGCAGTGACTTTTCCCGATCCATAAGTTTTGGTGAGTCATTTTACTTACCCTTTGACATAAGTCTTTATTAGGTTCTTTTGTTTCCTTTCTAGGGGTATTTTATGTTGTAGCATCACAATAATGAATAATGTCTTAATTTCTCCTAATTTCAGTGTCCATTTTTTAGTAGGCCTTAGCATATCCGTCAAAGTCATTAAGGGGTGGATTGGTTTTTTTTTCTTCTTCTCTTGTTGGCCCTTGCATAGGTAAGAATAAGGGTCTTGTTGACCTAGGTGTTGACCCTAGTGGTGATATCTTGTTATTCTCCAAGTGATTAGAATTGACATCTCTTTCATTACTTTGGTTGGTTCTAAGAGTATTGATTGTGTTATTCATGTGTTGTAGGATTTGGAGAAGTACTTGAGTTGTCCTCTTGTTTTGTTCCATGAAGGTCTTCTACTCATTTCCTTGTTAACCCATTTGATTTATTTGAGCAGGTTTGTACTTGCTGCAAGTTTCATTCTTTCTCTTTCCAATGACGTTTGACTTCATTGGCTTAATTGCATAAACTCATATTTTGATCCTCAATCTGTCAAGATCAAGATTTTTATACCAATTGTAATGTACCTTCTTGGGGTCTTCCCGATATCTGACCTATATAGTAATTGCAATTGAAATCTAAGGCGGTAATTCATTTACAAACATAATGCTATAAATATTATCAAATAATTTGAGATAATCTTGGTTTAGGTGCTACAATAATGTTAATATCATTAAGAAGTAAATGATAACATCTAAATTTACAAACATTAACATTAAATATCAAGATTTCATGATAACATATAAATACATATAAACACCATTCATATTCAAACCAAAATACATCAATAGTATTATTATTTATTCCAAGGTATATTCTTATAGTAACAATATGAGGAATTCGTTGGAAATGTTTGCAAACCGCAATCTCAAGGATGGTCGTCCTTGTATTGCGAGAGCATGGGCAGATTTCTATCCATCCATTTCAAGTTGGCATACTTGAGAAAACCCTCAAGCCTAGGAGCATTCATATGCCTTCTAGCCTAGGAGCACTCATTTGCCTCCTGATCCACAAACATGATAGGATATCAAGTCCACTCCATCTGTCACTCCACCTTGGAGGCGCACCATCTTCCTCAATCAAGCCTAGGAGCACTCATTCACCTCCCAACCCATGAGCATGGAATCATCTCTGATCCATCCATCTTGGGGTGGCGTGCTTGATAAGATGCATGAGGATTGCCTTCCCTAACAAGTCTAGGAGCACTCATATGCCTTCTGGCCTAGGAGCTTGAATCTGAGGGTGGCATGCTTGATGAAGGAGAAGTCGGTACCTCACCTCTCATGAACGCAAAACATTGGCTGTCCTTCCTATTTGCAAGCCATTTCTAATATATTCAAATCTGACTGCTTATAGAAATTAGCTATACGAATTTCCTATAAAATACTCTTGAAAGGAAATGCAATTAAATTAATTACAATGAACAATCACTTAATTTCTGCAAGGTATAGTTATGCAACTATCTGTTTGTACTCTATTAATTTTCTTAAACTTATCTCATTATATTATTATTGCTTAAGACAAGATTCATTTCTGCCTTTTATGACTCGACTTCCTTTTTATTTTCCAATTTCCACTTCATGCCTTCTCTGATTGAAATGACTCCCATTTTATATCTTTGTTTTGTGGGAGTGAGACACGCCCATTCATTAATTATTATCTCTCTTGCAAGGGACACCTCCCATCTTAACTCAAGCTCTGTCCTTTGGAATGCTAAAACACTGCCTATTAATATTAATAAAAGGAATCGCTTCCCAAATATTAGTATTAGTCAGAGTCTTGATTCCAGATTGCCTATTAACCCTGGATCGGCCTTCTCAATTCTATTTTTGTTAATCAATTGCATTTAGTCCTTGGACAACCTTGAACATATTGCTACTACCTTTAATAATAATATTTTTCTTTAATGAGGTCATCCTTCATTTAATTTGCCATCGCCCAGTTTCAATATAAATAGAATCTTTGATTTAAAAGTTTTTTTATGTCTGCGATTTCATTTGTAAAGCAGGTTTTTCAATGGGGGCATGACACATGCCATAGTGGTAATGATGTTCATTAGCAACAAATTGGCAAAGGAAAAGATACAGATTTTTTCAGTTAATCAAGAACCAAAAAAATGAGAATAATCCAAAAAACACAGACAGAAAAATCTGCTCATTCAAAAACATTTATGTACAGCTTATTTGCATAGAGATAGAGTGAGTCAAAAGAAACAAGAGTTTAAATAATGAATATTGGAATTTAATTTCCCTTTAGTTTTCAGATCGTTGATCAAATCACATTGCATGGTACTGTGTACATTATTACATAGCTCAACTTCAAAGGTTGGACCTGAAAATCAATTGCAATCAACTTTGTACATAGGCAACCTGCAATCTAACAAAAAGGAGCTAGTGATTCTTACTGTTCCAAAGTACACTACACTAGGCACTGTAGATCACGATCATGAAATATAATATAATGTTAACCTACACTTTGTACACATGCATCTATGGTTATGTTAATGATCTATTAACACCACACTAGTTATCCCTAAAAGTGACTTACATACAAATGTAACTTTCCCATACCCTATAAAGACTAGCATACACTAATTGAAGTGGTTATCAAGATCAATAAAAACCCTTCCATTCATTCTCCTAACATCTGTTTCATATAGTTGTCATCTTTTTATTTTTGACAAGTTAGCCTTAGGAGACACACGCACACATATATTCTCTTGAATATCATTTACAAATAATCTTCTTAATGAACATCTATTTGGGACCAATAGAAGCTCTCTCAAGCACTTATTAGAGATATACGAGCTTCTTACGAGTACACACACTAGAATCACCTATGGAAGACCAAGAGTCACAAGTTAGAAGCTCGCTATTTTGTAATCGTATACACATTACAATCTACTACAAAAAAGCAAGAATCACCATTTAGAATTACAAATTAGATATCTTTGTGGAGATTTGAACTTGTGTCTCCATAGTGAAAACCTAGTACTTCAATCAGTTAAGATCAATCTCTTGGACTACTTAGACATCTCTATTGTGGGTCTAATCTTTCTGATGGGAAGATGCTACTATCATTCTATTTAAAATGCTGTAAAGAAGTTTTGTTGATTGAGCTTTGCACTTAAGAAGGTTCTCAAAGAGGGATGTTGTCTTAATCTGGTGTAATTTTACTCACTTGTTTTTGCTGTGAGTAAATTTATATTGCTGGTTCATTGTATCTTTGATCATAAATGTTTAGTGGAGTACAATTTTAGGGCAAAGAATTTGTCTATACTTCATATAGAAAAAATTAGTAATGCAAATTACTTATACAATTTGAGTTAGGGAATGGTTTTTGTCATTCATTAGAAGATGGGGATCTGGAATAAGCATTGGTTGTTTTCTCATTAGGTATACAATTTTCTTATCAGATATGTTTCATGTGGATTTGTTCTGCAGGTATATGACTGGGAAGTTATTACTGAAGTTGGATACTGTGAAATATATCATTGGACATCATACGGTAATCTTATATTGAACATTTTTCTTTTATCTGTGGGTTGTTATTTATTCTTAACCAAATGAGGAAAGTCTACAAACAGTAGTAGTAATTATGTATTGAATGTCATTTTACAGAGGGAACACTTTCCATTTCTAGAAGAGTACCAAAGTTCGCGGAATAGGACAACATTTTACTACACACTTGGCTGGCTGATTTTCATGGAAGATAGCCCAGTGAAATTTAAGGCATCTGTGGAACCATTGCAACAGGTAATCTATATCTTTAAAATTATTGATTGCGCAAACCACATACAATATGCAGGAGCTGTCTTTTCAGCATCAACTTGTATTTTCTTATGTTGTTTGTATCTATTTTTAGTTCTATAAGGACAATTTCATTTGTGTAGGAGTTACAGTCAAAAAGTTGAGGTGGGAATTTTTTTAATAATAAATGCAATAATTTGTGGCATTTGGTGATGACCAAGTGGCATCTATGATAACAACTACTAGAAGGTGTTAGCATTTTAACTTAGTGTGACACCAAATGGAACAGTTGTGTTAAGAATAGTTGGATACACCTCTACCCCTCCCTGGGTGCACGTATCCCACATTCGATACAGATATAGATATGATACAGTACAGATGCATGTCGGATACCATATCAATGTGTGCCCAAAACACCCTGATTTTCCAACCATGTTGGATACGATGTGATTTGATTTTTAAAGAATCTAAAGTGCATTTTCCTATGTTCCCAAACTTAATTTATAAAAACTTAAATCTTGCAATTTTAAAAAAAATGGGATAAACAAAACCTACACCAAATAAGGAAGATAAATGAAATGTTTCTCTATTTTAGCGTGTAATGCACCCGAATTGGAATGAACCTGTTTGTACACCAAAACAATGATTCGAACAAGAATATGCTAAACTGAACTTAATTAATTATTAATAATTTAAGAAATAATGATCAAATACATCAGTTATTGAATAAGAAGATTTTGGTAAGCGTTATGACTAGTTAGCTATCTTATGACCAATCATAACTTAGTTCTAGTAAATTGCCCAACCCAACTAAGCCCAAAAGCGCACAATCATCCAATCACATCAACTCGCCTCTTATCCCACAAGCGGCAGGAACGTCCAACTATAAACAGTTCCATCCCTTGGGGTAATCATTATTCCACAAGCGGTAGGAACATCCAACTATGACCAGTTCCATTGCTTGGGGTAATCAACTCCCATCTCAACCCACAAGAGGTAGGAACATGCAACTATAACCAGTTCCATACCTTGGGGTGGTGTACTTAGTTCGGGGGAATCGGTAAACTGCATCTCCCTAACTTCCTCCAACTTTTCATTTGATTGGTTATGGGATGTGCGTGTGTGTGTGTGCGTGCATGCGTGTGGATATAACATAAGTATCAATCTTATTATAATCAATGTTTATTAATGCATATAAGAAGATAGATTGTAATAAATACCTAGAAATCAAAATCTACAAATGTATATAGGCAGATTGATTGCATAAAATACTTCATCCCTAATTATTTATGCAATGCACAATAGCTGTATATCTAGATCTGATTTCTTTAAATCAGATTTGTCCTCTGACTGATCTTCCTTGATTGATGCCTTGAGGTATGGGCGAGTGATGATTAATAAGTCCCCTTCAATACTTGGAATGAATTCTCCTATATACTTTGTTGGTCAAAGGGTTACCACCTTTCATAAGAATTGACTCAATTTAATCACCACTTTTCATTGTTGCATTTGAGAATAATATATTATTCCCCTGAATTGATCTTACTTGGACCCTCCTAAGATGAAACCTTATCCCTTTTATATCTTCCATTGTGAGGGAGAAGTAACCCCTATTCATCATGTTTGCCCTTCACAAGAGTCATGACCTTTCACAATTGCTACCCTTAAAAAGAGTCGCAACCCTTCATAATTGCTGCCCTTCGAAAGAATCACAACCTCTCATAACTTTTGCCTTTTGGAGTGACAAATGAAATGTTTCTCTATTTTAGTGATCTATTTTTCTAGTTCTACTAATGCAACACTTATGTTTTCTGGGCATTTTAATTTTTACTTATCTAGAAAAAATAGTTCTTTGTAATTTTATATTTAATATGTTGTTCAATTGTTAGAGATTTTAAAAATAAAAATTTATTCTTTAAATATAAATTTAATTATTATTATTAATTCTTCATATATTTATTTTCTTGATAAGCTAATTGCAATGTTGGGGCTGCACCCTTTGCATTAATAAATAAATATAAAAAAAATTAAATTGCCACCTCTTATTAAGCAGCTTCAAAAACCACCCTACTTCTCTAGAGAACAAATTCAAACTACAAGCTATTGTCTCTACCAGACTAACATAATCCCCTCTTGTTATTCTAACATATTACAAATTTTAACATTGTAGACCAAGACATATCATGTCATACTGTCGAGCCCTCACAATTATTGAGCCAAAATGGGGGAGCTAGATAGACACCATATAACATACCAAAAAAAAGCCTTTTAACCCTTTTAGACTGTCACATTGGGTGCCACTTGTAGGTACAATCTTTCTTCACAGCAGCTAGTCGACTCTTATACACATACTTTGGGCCACAATTGGTGTGTTCCTGCAAACCCACAATAGCATCTAAGTTATTCTCCGCAGGGCTAGACTCACCACCTTCTTCGACTATATCCACGGCAAACTCAGGTTCCTCCTCTTCACCAGCCATTAAACCCTCTTCTTTGAGGTGCTATTGCAGTTACCCACCATCCCCTTCTAGAAATAGACCCAACATCATTTACAAAAGTAATAGGCTCCTATCAACCAGAAGCTTCAAACTAGGGAGAGTGGAGGGATCCTACCCCTTCTGAGGATGTAATTATCTTTCGGCTATGGAGCCCCATTTTGTGCATCCACATTCTCCAACACAACATCCAATTCTCCAAGGAAATTGTTCCAATTCAACTTCTTGCATATTGTCCTCGACATCGCCCTCGACTCACTAGCATCCAATGGAGTCGCTAGAAACATGGCTAAGATATCATCTATATTGACCCTATGCTAGTACTCAACCACAAAAGCTCGTCCCCAAGCACCATCTTCATTGCATGGATGATTAGGCCATGGTTTGCTTTAAAAATTCATTTTAACCTTTTGCTAGATATTGTGATATCCCCCTCTAGAAATGAAATATAATATTAAACAATATAATATTGGACAACCGATAATATAATTAAATATCAATATAACTAATTAGTATCAATAATATTAATATCCATGAGTATAAATAATAATAAATTTATTATTAATAATATTTGATAATAATAATACTTAATACTAATCAAAGTTCATAATATAATAAGAACGAAGATTATTATTAAATAATTGAAGTCGATAGTAATGAGAACCGTCAATAGTCCTTCCCGCTAAGTTGTGACTCCTGGTGAAGTGCTGTCTCCATGCACAGAGATACTAATACGAGTTTGAAATACTAATGGACGGGGAAGGGGGGTAAGTAATAGGGAGCACAGGATAATAATTGCAAACTGGGAGGAAGATGGTCTTTTCATTGTTATTATATTCAATCAACTGTTCGAAGGTGATAATGAATATAAGAAATAATTACAAGGACCGCAGGTAGATAAAATAGCATCACTACCCAAGGATGGATTAATCATGTCTTTACATACTGGGACAACTCAATGCCCAAGAGAATGGCATGCAGATAAGATTAAATTAGTAATTGGAAAGGATAGTATGCTGGGCAAACTCATGATGGTGATAGATATCGTATCCTAGCCAAGAGGATTCATGTGGCTAGTATATACTACCATTTGAACATACTCCAAATGAAACATTAGGCAATGATATGGTCTCTGCATGAGACATATAATCAATAACATGATTTCTACGTTGGACATGGAATAAAGAAGGAGGAATTTCAGACATTGAGTATTCTGAGAAGAGAGTACTGGACGTCAAAGAGAGGGATATAATAATCCCCATTGGAGAGTAAATAAGAGAATGGTAGAAGGAGATTATGAAATATATATTAATAACAGTGATATCAGGAATATATATATATACGTATATATGAACCTTCATATATCCAATATTTATATATATAGATTAATAACGATAAATCATAAGTATATATATGAGCTAATATATATATTGCATTTATATATGTGCTAATATTAATTAAGATATATACTGTTATATATATAAATAATAATCAGAAATATAGGATGTAAAATATATATACAGTATGGATTATAAGACAGACAGAAGGATGGCACTAAAATATTTCAGTGCTGGCAGGCATTATCTGACAGCATATTTAGTATAATGTAAATTACTTACATATCAATATGGGTCTACCGAATATGATTGGAAATAAGGATCTATAAATATATATTGGTAATATGGAAATCAGAATATATATATATATATATATATATATATATATATATATATATATATATATATATATATATATATATATATATATATATATATAAATAAAACAGTGAAATCAGATATAAGATACATAGATAATTTATGCTATATATATAGTATATATAAGAGATTGTGATTATATATAAGTATGTTAATAATAAATAAAAATCAGAATTATATATATGTATATTATGATTTATACATTTGTATGTATAGTTGTAATGCATGAGATATCAATATATATATGTAATATGAATGAGATCAAAATTATTCATGTTTATTTATATGAATATACATAATATAAAATTGATTCTATTATCGCTTCTGACACGAGAATGGAAGGCAGAGGCCACCAAAGAGGGGCAGTCTAAATCCAATAGGAGAGCTCCCAAAATAGGGTGGGGACCAGCCCATCTTTAACCTTGAGAGTTTGAGCTCAAGACAGGTTAAAGGCTGAGTCTGTAAACTTTGAGGGAGTCTATTAATGGTCTGTAAGTGCTTTGGTTTGCCTCCAATGTCTTCTCCCTTCTCAAGACAGGAAGTAATAACATGATCAGTCTTGTAATATGGTTGGAAATAGCCAAAATTCTTAATTCGTTATTTATTCTTTATTTTTACTCCAAATATTAATGCTAAATTATTTGGGGACATTACAAGTGGTATCAGAGCAATGATCTTGCCATCCTTTAGGGTAAATACAAATTAATGAATAATTTGAGTCAATAAAAAGGATCAGATTGTTATGTTGAAGCCTAAAAACATGATTAAATAAGTGATGAACGGCTAAGATCCTCATATTGCCTTGTTAATTAAGAAGGAAGGTTGAAGTAATTCAAGGAATGGCGGTCTAAATCCCAAAAGGATGGTTCCCAAGAGAGGGTGGGTATCAGCGACCCTCTAATCCTTGAGGGCAAAAGTCCCAAGGGAGGGCTTGGATCTGTAAACTTTGAGGGAATCTATCAAGTGGTCTCTAAGCGCATTGGATTATATTCCAACTGATGGACATATTGTCATTGATGTCAAAATCAGAAGCATATGTAATGAACATGAATGAATACAAACAGCATATTAATGACAATATACACTCAGCATATATTGATGAAGAATTATATGGGAGGCCTGTTATGAAGAATTATATTGGTGTTACTACGCATTCTGATTTAGTGGTGTGAGCCAGGAAGATGGGAATTGAAGTTAAAGTGATCCACAATGCATCAGTGATGAATGCAGGAATTTGTGGTTTGCAGCTTTACCATTTTGGGGAGGCAGTCTCTATACCCTTCTTTACAGAAACCTGGACACCAGATAGTTTCTATGATAAAATAAAGGCAAATAAGTTTTCTAGTCATGGTGAAGTTCCAACCAATTATCAATTATATAGGGAACGTCAATTTTAGCAATATTGTTCTTTATTTTATGGCTGAAGAAATGCAGAGGATGAATTTCAGAATCGACATATCTAAGATGGAAACTATTTTGAACTACAAATTCAACAACAAAGATTTATTGAAAGAAGCACTACAAAACTATCACTGCCTAGAATTCCTGGGAGATGCAGTATTACAATTTCTCATTGCCATTGACGTAGACAAGACTTGTGAGTGAATTGACAAATCAACATTTTCTCAGTTAGTCATGGGAAATGTGGAGAATGGTGTCCTTGCAAAAGCTGCAATGAAGCATAATTTTCTTGACTTCTTATTAAATGAGGATACAAAAAATGGGGCTATCAAATGGCTAGAAGATACAGAAAACAAATCGGAAGATAAAAAGAAATCAGAAGATAAAAAGAAATCGAAAGTTCCAAAAATTCTAGCAACCCTTTTTGAAGCCTTAGTCAGAGCTGTGCACGTAGATAGTACTTTTTCATTTTGAAAAAGTTTGAGGTGTCTTCGGCCCTTTATTAAAGCCTTTGCTAAGTCTGGAGGAAAAACCATCTAGAAGGAAAAAGAAAGTAGAAGATTGCAGCTGCTTTGAGAACCAGTCGTTTATTGAACAGCAGTATACAAACAGCCTGAGACTTCTATCGAAAATATTATGCAGAGTTTTAATACAAGTTTTAATGCAACTAATGAACAGTATACTTACGGCAAGAGCAAATATATATGATACGTATGAGACAAGATGAAAGCACGGCATATCTACGATACTGAACAACAGAACATTGTACATCGAAGGTTGAAGACATAAAAAGCTATATATCAAAGGCAGAGACAGTATTATATATCAACAGCAATGACATAAGAAAAAGAGACGGTATGTATTAACAGAGAATGTTATCAGAACAAGACAGAGGAAGCTGTAAAAGGTGAAGGTTAATGTATTCTTCGAAGGTTAAAAAATTATGCAGCAGTATGTGTCAAACGTATGCAGCAGTATGTATCAACAGAAACGTATGCAGCAGTATGTGTAAAACGGCAAAAGAAAATTATGCAGCGATATACAATCGAAGGTTTGAACACAAACAAAAATTAATATAATCCTCAGGTGTTACTACATTTATATGATTGAAGACGTTTAGAAATTTGATGCCGTAAAAGTTATAAAGTTTGAATACAAATAAAACTATTGGTATCCAGACGTCGTATATTCATCGAAGGATTAAAATATATACACAGCGTTTTCAAAGAACAGAGAACGACAAATAGAAAATATTGAAGATATCAAATTTGTTAATATTTGATATAGTTAAGAGATTATTGAAGTTATTGTTTAAAAGGAAGATTAATTTTGTTTATTTAAAATTAATAATATTTTGAATAGACACCTATTCATAAAAGGTCATGTCTTTTATAAAGAGACATAATGTTTCATTTGAGAAATGAATATATAAATATTTAAATAATTATTTTTGAAAATAGATAGGAGAAGTCAGCAAGTGAAAGAGAAAAGAGAAGAGCAGAAAATATGATAAAAATAAAGAATTAAATAATTATATATTCAGATTTTAATCTGATATATATATTATGCATTTACAATTATAAAGGTATTATTTTGAAGATGAAAAAGGGAGAGTTATTGCCTGACTAAAGAGATTAAATTGCATCCATCATCAGTTGAAGAAAGCAACAGTATCAAGGGGGAAGAAAGTTTTGAAATCAGTGAGTTGGTGCTCAGAATCCGAACATGGGGAGTTGGTGCTTCTAGTAGGTCGGTGCCTGCAAAATGTGTGAGTTGGTGCTCAGAATCCGAACATGGGGAGTTGGTGCTTCTAGTAGGTCGGTGCCTGCAAAGTGTGTGAGTTGGTGCTTCCAGTGAGTCGGTGCTCATAAATTTAGAGGTTGGAGCCTCTAGTAGGTTGGTGCCTACAAAACATTGTAAAAGAACAATATTATATAAAAGCAAATTATTTTGTGGTTTTCTCCTATATTGGGTTTCCACGTAAAATTTGTGTTCATGTGCATAATTGTTTATTTGAATGATTGAAGTTATCTTTGAATAAAAGTTTTAAATTTAAATAGGTTATTATACTGATTCACCTCCCCCTCTCAGTATAATCGTGTGCTCTTCACCAACCTCCTCTCTCCTTAGGGCAAGGTAATATCGAATCAAACTTAGCCAAAAGGAAATATAGAAAGCATATGAAATCAAATTACTTAATACACAATTTAAGAATTGAATTTAATAATGTGTATACTTTGTGTATGCTTCGTGTTTCCCTGCATCAATGTGTACGCTTTGTGTTTTCCTGCATCAATGTGTATGCTTCTTGTCTTCAATGTGTATGCTCCGTGTATTCATGCGTCAATATGTATACTTGATGTATGCTTTATGTCTTTATACATTCTTACATATACTTCATATTTTCAAGTGTATTTTTGATTGATCTAGAAACAAGAGAATAATTTGAGAAGATGAGTTTATGAGTAAACATTGATGGTTTGAACTATATGCTTACTCTCAGTGTACTGAATGCATTATCTTCATATGTGTACTTGTGCTTGCTTCATGCCTTAAATATTTAATGTATATTTATTGCTCCACTTCTGATGTGTACTTATGCACTTCTTTATGTCTTCTATGTTTGGGGTGTAATTAAGTGTGCTACCTCATCCTTTGAGTGTCTGACATATATTTATTGCTTTGTGTACATGTATATGGCTTCATGCCCTACCTGTATTTATACTTCACACATTATGTGAGTAATTTATATAATGCTTTGTGTATATTGTTGCTTCATGGTTCACGTGCTACATGTATGTTTCATGCCTTAAGTGTATCCTTCATGTGCTATATGTATGCTAAGCAAATCCATATATATTTATGTGTATACTTCTTGACTTAGTGAATTCATGTGGATACTTCTTGCGTTATGTGATGTGTGCACATGTGTGCTTCCTAACTTAAAGTAAATTCATGTATTCACATGTATGCTTCATACCTTGAGTGAATTTGTGTGTATACCTTATGTGAATTCATGTCTTATATTCTACATATATTTATGTGATTCATGATGTGCGATATATGCCTTGAGTGCATAATCCTAGCCTTGTGTGTATTTGGAATTTATACCTTGCATACGTATGACTATGACTTATGGGTGTTGTATGTGTGATTCATGCCTTACATATATTCATCTGCACTAATGTATTCTTGTGTATGATTTATATCGTATATATATAATTTGTATATGTGTGCTACACACCTTATGTGTATTCATGTATGACTTGTGCTTTATGTGTATTCATAACTTAAATAGATGCTTCATGTCCTGAGTGTATATTACAGGCCTTGTGTGTAGGTTTCATGTACATTCATATGATGATTTTTATATGTTTTCTCCATGTTTGAGGTGGTTTTCAGCATGGTTACTTTGTAAGTGTACATACCTTATGTCTGAACTATTTTATTCCATGTATGAATACTTATAATTATGTCTTAATTCTTAAGAAGATGAAAGAAAATTTGTCTTAAGTTAAGTTGCCAAAAACGATTATCAAATAACAATAACCCATATAATTGCTTGAGGACAAGCAATTTTGGGAGGGTAGGACTGTGATATCCCCCTCTAGAAATGAAATATAATATTGGACAACTGATAATATAATTAAATATCAATATAACTAATTAATATCGATAATATTAATATCCATGAGTATAAATAATAATAAATTTATTATTAATAATATTTGATAATAATAATACTTAATACTAATCAAAGTTCATAATATAATAAGAACGAAGATTATTATTAAATAATTGAAGTCGATAGTAATGAGAACCGTCAATAGTCCTTCCCGCTAAGTCGTGACTCCTGGTGAAGCGCTGTCTCCATGCACAGAGATACTAATACGAGTTTGAAATACTAATGGAAGGGGAAGGGGGGTAAGTAATAGGGAGCACAGGATAATAATTGCAGACTGGGAGGAAGATGGTCTTTTCATTGTTATTATATTCAATCAACTGTTCGACGGTGATAATGAATATAAGAAATAATTACAAGGACCGCAGGTAGATAAAATAGCATCACTACCCAAGGATGGATTAATCATGTCTTTACATACTGGGACAACTCGATGCCCAAGACAATGGCATGCAGATAAGATTAAATTAGTAATTGGAAAGGATAGTATGCTGGGCAAACTCACGATGGTGATAGATATCGTATCCTAGCCAAGAGGATTCATGTGGCTAGTATATACTACCATTTGAACATACTCCAAATGAAACATTAGGCAATGATATGGTCTCTGCATGAGACGTATAAACAATAACATGATTTCTACGTTGGACATGGAATAAAGGAGGAATTTCAGACATTGAGTATTCTGAGAAGAGAGAAGGAGGAATTTCAGACATTGAGTATTCTGAGAAGAGAGTACTGGACGTCAAAGAGAGGGATATAATAATCCCCATTGGAGAGTAAATAAGAGAATGGTAGAAGGAGATTATGAAATATATATTAATAACAGTGATATCAGGAATATATATATACGTATATATGAACCTTCATATATCCAATATTTATATATATAGATTAATAATGATAAATCATAAGTATATATATGAGCTAATATATATATTGCATTTATATATGTGCTAATATTAATTAAGATATATACTGTTATATATATAAATAATAATCAGAAATATAGGATGTAAAATATATATACAGTATGGATTATAAGACAGACAGAAGGATGGCACTAAAATATTTTAGTGCTGGCAGGCATTATCTGACGGCATATTTAGTATAATGTAAATTACTTACATATCAATATGGGTCTACCGAATATGATTGGAAATAAGGATCTATAAATATATATTGGTAATATGGAAATCAGAATATATATATATATATATATATATATATATATATATAAAACAGTGAAATCAGATATAAGATACATAGATAATTTATGCTATATATATAGTATATATAAGAGATTGTGATTATATATAAGTATGTTAATAATAAATAAAAATCAGAATTATATATACGTATATTATGATTTATACATTTGTATGTATAGTTGTAATGCATGAGATATCAATATATATATGTAATATGAATGAGATCAAAATTATTCATGTTTATTTATATGAATATACATAATAAAATTGATTCTATTATCGCTTCTGACACGAGAATGGAAGGCAGAGGCCACCAAAGAGGGGCAGTCTAAATCCAACAGGATAGCTCCCAAAATAGGGTGGGGACCAGCCCATCTTTAACCTTGAGAGTTTGAGCTCAAGACAGGTTAAAGGCTGAGTCTGTAAACTTTGAGGGAGTCTATTAATGGTCTCTAAGCGCTTTGGTTTGCCTCCAATGTTCTTCTCCCTTCTCAAGACAGGAAGTAATAACATGATCAGTCTTGTAATATGGTTGGAAATAGCCAAAAATTTTAATTCATTATTTATTCTTTATTTTTACTCCAAATATTAATGCTAAATTATTTGGGGACATTACAGATACTTCCCCCAAGAGTGACTTTTGTCTTTGCTCACTCACCAAATGCAATGGGGTATACATAGTTGTCACTATTTGTACACTATCAAATCTCAAGAGTTATGTCACCAATACACTGCCACTTAACCAGTCAATGAATGTAAATTGCTCTACCGTTCTCCTCACACGCATCTATCTCGAAAATTCACTCTTTAGCAATGAATGTTTTGATAGCCCCATGACCTCAACTCTCATCAATCACTAATGGAATAGTCCTTTGGCCCAGGGACATTAAATTTGCATAATATTGCCACAAATTTCAAGCTTATGGAGTATTTAAGTGCTGAGTTGGCCATAGACCCGACCACCGTAGACTCATCGTATACTGTAATGTCCCCTCTTAGGATTTCTTGGAATTAAGGGACAACTACTTGAATTATTTATTCTTTTTATGAATTACAATCCCGAGAACTCATGAATTGATAATATTAAGTCAATGATATGTCACACCACTAATAACAATGCCTCTCACAATCTCTGATTTGGACAAATTGATGTAACCTTAATGCGTTCATCTTGTAGATACATCTATACTTAATGACTACTATGATCACTGCTGTATTAGGTACGGCAGATTACTATGCAAGGTAATCTTGTCTTATAGTCACTTATTAAGATTATGTTCTTATGCCTTGTGTCAGTAAGGTACGTGTTCGAGGGAGCAGAACTTAAATAGGACTATGGAATAAGTTGTAATCTGGTCTGTATGTGACAGGATACCAATTTAGTATTTTCTGATGTGAACAACAATCTGCTATTTAAAGATATTATGGATTATATTAATCTAGACTCTGAAACTTATTACTGATCGGGTTATGTTACATAAGGAAATGTCCAAGAAGATGATCCGTTCCTTCCATCAACAATATATGGAGTGGCAATTCTGATCACCGCACACTAGTATTTGGTTTCTTGATACTGGATTGATAACCACGATTCGTTCTAGGCATGTTTAAATCCTGTCGACGGCTGGTTACCACCAATACAATCCCAAACAAGTGATCGTAGATAGATATCCCAATAAGATGTGTGTAGTTTTGATTATAATTTACCCGATATTGGTGCTGACTCCTGAGTAATTCAAGGTATGACAGTGCGTGTTTGAGATGAATCGGCTAATATAACGATAGTAGACCAAGTGT
Organism: Chamaecyparis obtusa; assembly: GCA_027943335.1. Lineage (NCBI taxonomy): Eukaryota > Viridiplantae > Streptophyta > Pinopsida > Cupressales > Cupressaceae > Chamaecyparis > Chamaecyparis obtusa. Next base: position 2,466,614 of record BSBK01000164.1, read on the forward strand.
TGTCACGATGCCCCCAATTTGAGATGAATGTAATATACCGGTTTATATCGCATGTATATAGTTGCGGTCCCTGGGTCAGTTGTTACGATGTCTTCGTGCAAGTAAACATAGTTCAATGTTAAGCGCACATATTGGGATTGCTGCTTTTCCTTGATGTCTTCTCTGTTCCTCCCCCTCCAATATTTGCTAATTCCTTTGTTTTATAGAGTTCACTGCCTCCACATAGACTGAGAGGTCGCGACTCTTTAAAGTTTATATAATAATATTTAATAGATTATGTTGATCTATTTAATATTTGTTATTTAGAAATATTATTATATATCATATTTGATAATAATAATTATTTTATAATAGATTTATTATGATTAGTCTAATATTGTTATTTATTATTATTTATCAATTTATATCCGTTACTATTTATTTGGGAATTATAATATTTTTTTTTTTGATTGGTAATAGGTATTATATTTATTAATAAAAGAAGCCGGGTTAAACTTGGCCCGAACCAAGGGTAGTAACACAGCGGGTACTACCAACCCTAAAGAAACAAAACAAAGAAATCCAAATACATAAGACAAAGCAGCCAGAAGACATCAGCTTATAAAAGTACACCTCACAATCCTACTTCAAATTCCTCTCCTTAGTATGAGATCGAAGAGTCATATCAAAAGACACATTCTTTAGATTTCTATCTTTTTTCCTTTTCACCATGAGCCACCCTTCCTCAACTTGAGCCACCTCAGACTCCCAGCCATCAGTGTTGTCAGGGGGTTGTGCCTGATATTTTCTTTTAAACACTCTTGAACTTCATTCGTTGCAATTGTTCTCACCATATCAGAGCCCAAAATTTTACCTTTTTCTTTTCCTTCCGGAGTAGCAACACAAGTATTTGATTGAAGCCCCTTATCCACCCCAGCTGATAAGGACGCTTTATTTTGTGTTGCTGGTTGCTCAGCCTGTGAAATTAGGTTTTTGGGTTTCTCCCCCATAACAACCTGGGAGAAACTCTTATGTTTCTCCCCTTGCTTTCCTATCATATAATGCTTTAGATCAACATCTTTCCACCAAGTTGCAACCTTCATGGATTTCACCTTGTCATAATTTGTGATGCAGGGGCATTCTAGGATACTCGGTGAATCTGCATGGAGGTGTGTTGTTTTGGTTCTTTGGTACTCGGTTGCAGCTTTAACCGATGGTCTCGGTTATTGAAGGAAGCTCGGTCGCTGAAGGAACTCGGTGAAGCTTCTGTGCTCGGTGGAACTTGTGCCTCGTGGTGCTTGTGTTGCTCGGTGTTGCTTGGCTTGGTCGGTTGTTTCATTGATGCTCGGTTGTTTCTCTAGTGCTTGGTAGTTCTGGTTTACCAACTGGGGTTCTTGGTGATTTGGTTGGCCGACTAGGTGCATTTAATGTTGGTAGCTGTCATTGCATTCTCCATGTAGATCTAGAGGCCAACATGGAGAATTAAATAATTGTAAGGCTATTTGTGAGCCGACTTGTATTGTATTTAATATTTGTTTGTAGGAGTTAATTATTTCATCCTGTTGACTTGTGGCTGAAGATTAGTATTTAAGGAGTGTTTGGGTAGTTGTTTAAGACATGATTAGATTGGGAAAATAGAAGTTAGATCTGGATCCTGTGAGATCTTGAAGATTAGATTGATTCCTGATAGTTTGTAATAGCAGAGCTAGTGGTTGTTTGCTTGGAGACAAGGAGATTGCTTGGTGGCTTGCGAGCTCAAGTTCAGATCTGCCTTAGGGTTTCCATCAATTGCTGATTTGTTTCAGGGCTGGACTAGCTAGTGTTGGATTGGATCTTGTTGATCCTGCAGAACTATTTTTTATTGTAATTGGCCCTAACCTGGAAGGCCTTACAGTCGGGCATGTTAATGAAAATTTGAGTTTAAAGCAAACCTGATTGTGAATTCCGCATTGTGGTGTTTGGCTGCTTGTGGGGACTGTCCTTAATTGGATCCTCCTTGCCTGTCTTGCATCAGGTGGTATCAGAGCTTGAAGATCTTGAGTGTGTAAACCAGTTGAGGCTGTTTGCACCAGGACCTTGTTGGTGACTTATTGCTTTGGGTTTTTTCGAAAATCTTGAAGGATGCCTCCAAGAAGATTGGACCCTAGAACGATTGTAGATCTCTGTGATGCTGTGGAATCGTTGATTACAGAGAAGGTGAAATCTGATTTTAGATCTGAGATGGAGTTGATGAAGAATGACATGATCGCCGAGATCATGAGGGCTATGACTGGTGTACCTCGAAATGTTGGTACTGAAGATGGTTATGAGGAAGCTACTGAAGACTTTGAAGCTACTGGATCTAGTGGTGATGACTAGAGAGACAGATCTAGTGAAAACAGAACTGCTCAGTTACATAGATCTGGAGCTCGGTTAAGTAATAGTTATCGAATGGAAGTTTCTACTTTCTTTGGTACTTTGAAACCTCAGAACTTGATTGATTGGATTGGTGAATTAGAAGATTTCTTTGAGCTAGAAGAAATTGAAGATCCTCTTCGGGTGAGATTGGCACAGACTAAGTTGAAAGGACATGCTGCTCTTTGGTGGAAAGAATTACAACGAGATAGAGAAGATGAAGGTGAAATAAAGATCAATTGGTGGAGGTTGATGGTGACTAAATTGAAAGCTAAGTTCACTAAGTTCATACCTGCTGACTATGAGCTTGACTATTTTAAGAAGTTGCAAAATCTGAAGCAAAAAGATTTGACTATTGAAGATTATACCAAGGAGTTCTATAAACTTACTATTCGGTCTGGACACAGAGAACTTGGTAAGGAAAAGGTAGCTCGGTATGTGAATGGTTTGAGATTCAATATTCAGGATGAGCTTGGTATGCTGAAGATTGATTCTATTGAAGATGCTTATCAGTATGCTCCGAAGGCAGAAGATGAGTTGAAAAGGAGACAACATAGTAATCCCCGAGGGAAGGAAAAGATTGATCACTCGGCGAAGGATAAACTGACTGCAGAAGATGAACAGAAACTTGTAGAACCTAAGAAGAAGACAGGTAGAGTTATCTTTAAGGGAACTTGTTATAACTGTGGTGAAGAAGGATACCGTTCTTTTGAGTGTACATAGAAGAAGCTTGGTGACCGATGAATTGCTGTGGTAAATGAGAACATTTAGAATGAACCTGAATCTGAGAACTTACTGGTTCGACGAACATTGCTCGGTACAAAGGATGAACCTTGTCAGAGGAGTAACTTGTTCAAGACTCGGTGCAAGTCTGGAGGTAAACTTTGTGATGTAATTTTTGACAGTGGTAGTACTGATAACCTTGTTGTTGAGGACATGGTTTAGAAACTTGGTTTGAATAAAATGAAGCATCCTTATCCTTATAGGATTGGCTGGTTACAAAATGATCATGCTCTGGAAGTAAGAGAACAATGCTTTGTTGATGGTCAGATTGGCCAGTATAAGGATCTTGTGTTATGTGATATTGTGGATATGAATAGTTGTCATATATTGCTCGGTAGACCTTGGCAATATGATTGCAGAGCTATGTATGATTGTGTCAAGAATGTGTCTACTGTTGAGAGGGATGACAAGAAGTTTTCCCTGATGCCTTTGCTGGATACAACACTTGGTAGGAGGAGTCCGAGTATTGGTACCCGAGTTGAGTTGGTGGATCCTGAAGGTATGGATGATCAGTATGGAGAACAGACCTGTGTGTTATCAAGGAAAGACTTGAAGAGACAGAGGAAATTGAAGTGGAAGAGTACAAGCTGAAAAGTTGGAGGACTTATATGTGTGAAGAACCAGTTCGGGGTTTATGTGCTGAATCCCGGAAGATGTTCTTCCAGCATATGAACATCTTTTCGAACCTAGGGTGTTTGATGCAGGGGTATTCTAGGATACTCGGTGAATCTGCATGGAGGTGTGTTGTTTTGGTTTTGTGGTACTCAGTTGCAGCTTTAACCGATGGTCTCGGTTATTGAAGGAAGCTCAGTCACTGAAGGAACTCGGTGAAGCTTCTGTGCTTGGTGGAACTTGTGCTTGGTGGTGCTTGTGTTGCTCGGTGTTGCTTGGCTTGGTCGGTTGTTTCACTGATGCTCGGTTGTTTCTCTGGTGCTTGGTAGTTTTGGTTTACCAACTGGGGTTCTTGGTGATTTGGTTGGCCAACTTGGTGCATTTAATGTTGGTAGTTGTCGTTGCATTCTCCTATGTAGATCTAGAGGCCGACATGGAGAATTAAATAATTGTAAGGCTATTTGTGAGCCGACTTGTATTGCATTTAATATTTGTTTGTTGGAGTTAATTATTTCATCCAGCCAACTTGTGGCTGAAGATTAGTATTGAAGGAGTGTTTGGGTAGTTGTTTAGGACATGATCAGATTGGGAAAATAGAAGTTAGATTTGGATCCTGCGAGATCTTGAAGATCAGATTGATTCCTGATAGTTTGTAATAGCAGAGCTAGTGGTTGTTTGCTTGGAGACAAGGAGATTGCTTGGTGTCTTGCGAGCTCAAGTTCAGATTTGCCTTAGGGTTTCCATCAATATCTGATTTGTTTCAGGGCTGGACTAGCTAGTGTTGGATTGGATCTTGTTGATCTTGCAGAACTGTTTTTTATTGTAATTGGCCCTAACTTGGAAGGCCTTACAGTTGGGCGTGTTAATGAAAATTTGAGTTTAAAGCAAAACTGGTTGTGAATTCCGCATTGTGGTGTTTGGCTGCTTGTGGGGACTGTCCTTAATTGGATCCTCCTTGCCTACCCTGCGTCAATTTGCAGCCAAATGAATTGTATGAAAACATTTTCTACACCGAAAGGAAAAACCTTCATAATCTAGGGACTGCAACCAGCATCCCATAGAGGTTTTGATTTTTATCTCTGCTGGAAACCCTTGGGTGGTATCCATTTCAACAAGGATACGAGCATAAGTAGAATGAAACAAGTGGGAGGAGTTCTCATCTACCAACAGAAAGCTACCCAAAGAGTCTCCAATTGCCTCTAGGCAATTATCAAACCATAAATGCAAGGGAAAGTTAGGAAGCCTTACCCAGATTGGGATTTTGTCAACACCTCCGTGGTCAGATAGAAATTTGGATGCCAAGGTTTCAACATAAGCGCATACTTGTCCTCCCAACACTAGACCTCATCACACAAGATCTTATTTTTGTCTTGAATCAAATCAAAAACTACTGTGAAGAATCCCTTTGCTGCTCGATAAATCTGAACATTTCCTTCAAGCATGGGCTCCTAATTGTTTGATATCCAGGTATGCAATTGCTGTAAACTGGGCTAAAAGCCCCTAAACCTTCTTATTAACCCCTCCAAGTTATGAATCACTTCCCCATCTGCCGCCTCATCTAGATTCAAAATAATCTCTTTGGTAGAAGGTTGCAGAGATAAACCTCCCCTTAACTCTGAGAGTTGGGAGAAATTGGAACGATTTGTGTCCCACCGTGCCTGTGTCGAGGACCCCTCATTTCCTCCCACGATGGCATTACATTGGGTCGCATTACCCTCGACAGTCTCTATGTGGGCACTATTTGTGCGTTTCTTTGTTGTTGAGTGGAGACCCATGGACTGTCATCCATTACTTTGTAACCCATATTCCATGGTTGTCTTCATCACAGGTCGTGCCTGATGTGATGCGTCACCTGACTCAAAGACAACCGGTCCATTTTTTATGCACTCAAGCAAGTCTGGGGCATTACCGTGCGATCCCCCTATATTTTCTTTTGACTTTGGAAATGGATGTGGGTAGTTTTGTAGAGATTTGTGCACACCCTGAGCGTCATATCCAACATTAGAATGTTGTTTGTGTGGATGATTCCGGTTCACCCCACCATAGCACCTAGGAGCCGTCGAAACCCTAAACGCAGACGCAAAAGCAACTAGGGCCATCCCCACAGTTTTTTTTAGAAATTATAATATTATTTATTTATTATATAATTATTATATTTATTTATTAATAATATTATATATAGAATATATATTAGTAATAATATATTCTTCTGTTATTATAATAATAATTTAATATATTTAGTATTGTGATTTAATTATAATTATTTAATGTTAAGGTTTTAGGATCATTGAAAATGTAATAGCACTATCTCATGTTATGTGTTTTCCAAATGCAACAATCTCTTGCATTTATATTGAGAATGAGCCAAGAAGAGACATGTCCCTTAATGAGACATGTCTATTCATTAATATGTAATTAATATATAATGATAATTATTATTATATATATATACATATACATATATATAATATCTCTTGAGTATTATATTAATTTCTCTAATATTTACATAATAATAATATTTATATATATATTTAAGTATATATATATATATATATACATCTCATATAGACTAAATATATATATACATATCTTCACTAGTATTGACTCATAGTGTTTATTCGACTGAAGCCACAAAACATCAACACTCCCTCTTAGCTAGGGAGGATAAATCAATCCAATGTCAAGACTTAAGACACTTGACAACATCAATCATATGATGTAAGAAATAAAGGCATCATCCTCAAGATGTAATCAATAGAAACATAGTCTCAAATATGTAGATTGGCTCCATCGGTGATTCTATCCACACGTTCTCAGGTGGATTTCCTGCATCAACGATTCTATCCATAATTTCTCAAGTGGATTGCCTCCATCAGCGATTCTATCCATTTGATATCATGAGTATTGGCCTATCAGAATGTCAACACATGACATTCACCAAATACTCTGAGTATTGGCCTATCAGAACATCAACATATGATATTCACTAGGTACTCAATAAGGTACTGGCCTGTAGAATATCAACATATGATAATCACCAAATACCTATCATATATCTATACAAACAACTCATAGACTGTTAATGACATCTAACACTTAGTTGTTGATTTACAAGATATATCTATGCAAACAACTTATAGACCGTCAATTTAATGACATTTAACACTTAGTTTTTGCTTTACGAGATGTATCTACACAAGCAACTTATAGACCGTCAATTTAATGACATCTAACACTTAGTTGTTGATTTACAAGATATATTTATGCAAACAACTCATAAACCATCAACTTAATGACATCTAACACTTAGTTGTTGCATTAATTCATCATGATCTGTTTCAACATAATAAATAATGTATATCATGATTTAAGTTATTGTAAGATCGTCACCTTCCAATAACTTCTACAAATACAAGTGATAATCATTTGGAAGTCGTCACTTCCTCATGATTTACACAGGGGGCAGGCCCATTAAAAACATTCATGATTCATTAGCATAATAATCAATTTTATCAAGTTTACCTCAGAAGTGTTTCACCTTCAATAGTGAACTCCCTCTCAATCAATATGATCAAGATTGTCACAACTTTACTGAACCATCTACTCCCTCTGAAGCTCAAGTTTATCAACTTCTTGACCTCTTTTGAAATTCCAGACTCCCTTTAGTCTCAATCATCAATTCTTTTGGAAGCATCAAGTTCTTTCTCCCTTGAATGCAATTTTCTTGTGCTTCTATCCTGAAGGTATGTCAGAGAGAGATTACAAATAGCTCACTAAACTATCTCGACTGGAAATACCAATGATAGAAGCATACAAGATTTTAATAACCAATAGTATAGCATGAATTAAAAAACTCAAATTATGTGCATTAATAAAACATGAAATACTTATCTTTTATAGATTTCAAGTATTTCATTTTGTAAGGTGAGCCCATATAGAAAATATCATGCAAATTCACAAAATGATATCATCGTTCTCAAACATTACTATAACTCTTCACATGAACTATATCTAATATCCAAAGGTTTTATACACTATCACAACCTTCAATCTTATTAGATCTCCCTTCAAGTGGTTAGGCTTTAAAGAAGGAACCTCGCTCTTTTTCAGATTTTTTTTATTATTATAGATCCGTACACAGTCGGTCATAACTTTTGAACTTGGAATTTTCTCTTCAATCGCTCCAGTGAGATTCTTTTAAATTGGTTTATCACAAACATATCTGAGATTTAGAAAAATCCAACGGTGCATTTGGGAGATATGGTCTTCATACCGAGACTGTATTTTCTGAGACAGTCACACATTCACCATCAACAAACTACTCTCTTACATTTGCAACTTGGCTCTGATACCATGTTAAGGTTTTAGGATCATTGAAAATGTAATAGCACTATCTCATGTTATGTGTTTTCCAAATGCAACAATCTCTTGCATTTATATTGAGAATGAGCCAAGAAGAGACATGTCCCTTCATGAGACATGTCTATTCATTAATATGTAATTAATATATAATGATAATTATTATTATATATATATATATACATATATACATACATATATATAATATCTCTTGAGTATTATATTAATTTCTCTAATATTTACATAATAATAATATATATATATATTTAAGTATATATATATACATCTCATATATACTAAATATATATATACATATCTTCACTAGTATTGACTCATAGTGTTTATTCGACTGGAGCTACAAAACATCAACATTTAATCTTATATTCAATTCTTATTATCATCAAATTCCGCTCTGAAAAGGGGAGATTACATAGACCTTGTCCTTGTTTGCCTCCATCGGTACCATAAACTCCGCACAACCAAGAGATGAAGGGTGAACGACTTTGGGGTGAAGTGATGATATGAGCGATGGTAGTGAAAGTACATCATGTGGGCTACCCTTGTCATGTCACACATTTTTTGTATGATCGGCATATCCAAACAATTTATTTGACCTTCGCCAATTCAACACAACCTGTCAAAATAATCTATGAACCCACCTATTGATCCAACATCATCCAAAAGATGACTCAACCTTGCAACACTATCATTCTGCCATCTCAGCCAGTTGATTGGCCAATTCATCACCTTCAAGATATACATGTGATACTTTAAATTACCTAAATTTAGCAATTAGGTCCCAAATTGGTTTGAGCCATTTTTGGAGTTTCCAGTTACAAGTGGATTTATGATGAATCGCATTAACCATAATTAGTGAATCACCTTCCAAATGTAATTTTCTCACTTGCAACTCAGAGCCATATTTTAACCCTAGATAAGGAGCCCAAATTTCGGTATCATTATTTGTCATAGCGCCCAAGAATTCTCTTTTTTCACTCAACACCCTTCTTGAGTGGTCTCCAGCCACACAACTTGCTCCACTTGGGCGCAGATTGCCCTTTGAGGTGCCATCATAGTTAATTTTAACCCAACCCATCTCGGGGGCACTCCTCCAAACCACCCCCACATGAGGATTGGCAAAGAGATTAACCTTCTAAACCCCATTAACAAAGGTTTAATTCTTTTTTGTTAAATAATTGATATTTAAATTTATATTCACTTATTCTAGTATAGTTTTTAAGTTTTTTATTAAGATTAAAAACTTAGAAGTTTGTGAATTTCTATTTTTTAAGTTAAGATTATTATTTTTAAATGTATATTAAATTTCACTTTATTTTAATTTAATTTAGATTTGACAAACATTGTTAATTTAATTGTAGATTTGTTTTGTATACTTAATTTCATATTGTAAATTGTTAAATCAACTTATAATTATTTATGTAGCAATTGTGTGTCATATTGCTTTTAAAGTAATGAAAATCTCCTCTAATAACTTAGAAAATTGTGTTAAATAGGTGAATGTGTTTTTAGATGAATGCTATACACGAGAGTGAAATAAGTTTCAGAGCGTATTAAATCTGCCACATAATAAGTCCAAAGTGACCACATGCGAGTAGAAGGTTCCCAACCCTGTGCATCCAGCTTGCTAATGCCACGTCCAGCCCTTACTAACAAACAGTCAACAGCTGAAACCAACATTGTGCAGAAATATATTTACCATGACCAGCAAAAAGGTATTACCACATCTGAACAAAAGATTAATGGTGGCCAGAATATGTTCTCTTTCCTTTAAACTCAATAGATTCCCTTTCCCTCCAATATCCCTAAAATGTTTATTCACCGAGTATCATGGTGAATTGACCTTTAGGAAGACACCATTTATCATATTATATCTGCACGCAATAAATTGCTTCTATCTGTGCAATGGCCATAGACTCAGAAAGAAGAAAGATTCATAGTGGAACAAGAGCAAATTGACTTCTACAGCAGCTCATTTTACTATGACAGTAGATTCACTAAATTGCCTCTGCAACTCTTCAATATCAAGGTGTTAAGAAAATACCATGCCAGCTAAAGTGTTCCTCCATAAAGGCGTCTCAATAAGTTGCTTGTAGTTTTTCTCAATAACCAAACTGAAATTTCTTGAATACTTCAATAGGTGAGATCAATGTGAGAAATCTGATTGATCTCCCTAACAAACTGGCTACGAAAGATTAGTCACGCTACCAAATCCAGTCACCCTTAGGGTTTCCAGCTCCAAATAAACTCTCCAAAATCCAAAAGGAAGAAAATAATCCAAGCATGTGAAAATGAGCCTCAAAATGTTATAATAATCCTGGAAACCACTAGAAAATCTTTTCAAATTCCCATTCTTTTAGTAATTCATTTAACCCAAGAATAAAGTCACCATATTAATCTCCTTTAATAATGCACTTAAGTCACTGTATAGAACTTTATCAAATTAATTAATGTTGATATTATGGCCTTGAGGGCAAATACCAATCCCGCCAAATAATAGATATACCGATATATAAATAATGATGTTAAATATATTATATATATTTAAATCTACTGTTTATTAAGTTCGGATTTTGTGTTATATTATTTGGTTAAGGGTCGGCCCTCTTGGAACAGATCAGCCTTCTTGGTACAGGTCGGCTCCCTCTTTGAGTTCCTATGGCTCCTACATATAGGAGATCAAGTCTTGAGGGAAGACACACAAGACATAACGTGCTCTTCCCTCTTAAAGAATCGCATAAGGCAGAAATTCAAATACAAGGCAGCTACGACCTCATCTAGGGCTTAAGCGAATCTTCCTTGAAGAGCAGTATTCTTCTTATTAGAGGGCAGCATCATCACAGCAAATTCTTGCCCTAAATTGCAGCATAAGAGAGAATTCTGGAGCAGAATTCTGTAGCAAATTCAAGACAGAATTAGACCAGATTGAAGACCAAAGGGAAGTTCTAGCAGGATCAGATCTGAGGGTTATATCAGAACCTAAATCCGGGTACTATCTCACCCTGCTGTTCATATTATACTTTATTCTATGCTTGGCATTTGAAAGTCTTCTATAGCTTGTTCTTTCCTAGGCAAATCTGAAAAATTCTAACAATTAAATAATATTACCCACATTATATACTTTGTTAGATCCCCCGCTAATGGGGCTAGGAAAGATAATCTTCCTCAAAATCCCGGCATTGGGATAAAATGGAAAGCTCTAGAGCATGGATGTGAGTTATGATGGCACTTCAAAGCTTAAGTGAAAGGAAATACAAGAGCAAGAAAATGAAAAAGAAACCCAATAAGTACATTGATTGAAGTAATGTTACCAAAGTAGAGAGCAACTTGAGAGCAGTCGCCCAAAGCTTGAAGAGGAGACACGAGCTTTTGAAAGGGGAAAACAAATAAAAATCCCTTATGTATTATGAATGAAGACAAAGCCTAAAGAGAAAAAGAGAGAGAGGAGAGCAAGAAGCTCATTACAATGCTATCAAAAAGTGAAGAATGAGAGGAGAGTCGTCTCTTAAATAGAGACGAGGAGAAGAGTTACAAAGTAACTCCCATATCTACGAATGCCACCATTCACAATGTGTGTGTGTGCAATGTGGCAGCATCCTGTTGATGTGAGTTTTGTACCACTACATAACATATAGCAATTGAAATACTTGATACGGCGTACCAAACACTCAACCCTCTCTTGAAAAGTATACAAGATACTCCAAGGTTCCTTACACCTGTGGATACTAACTCAGTTATAAAAATGTGATTTGCTGGTAATCACTTCGGCGGGCTTACGTTGTTCATCCAGAGATGTTAAACTCTTGCTATGATGATGATGAGATAACTTTCTTCTTTTATATCATTTCCAACTTTGCTCATCGAAAACTCCAACTACTAAACTACTGACTGCTTTACTACTACTCCTATGGAATGGAAAGATTGGCAAATGGACGAAGATCAAACCGAATGAAAGCTTACTAGCGGCTCTACTTCCATTGGTGCGATGAGTCTAAGGGTTACTCTTAGGATTTTCACACTAACACCTATCTTCCAACCCAACTTGAAGTACAAGCGGAAAGATAAAATGCAAGTAGAACTTGGGAGCAATTGACTAGATTACCACACAAGGCTCCTTGACAAGCCGCCAAGATGCTAGTGGCCTAGTATAAGATCCTCATCAAACATTCACCAACATCACCATTACAACTAACCATTTACTTCTATTCTAACAACATGAAATGAAATCCTATTTTAATTTGAGAGATGAGAGGAACCATGCAAATACACCAAAATGATCATGTATATCCACCATGCAAGTCACAACAATGAATAGAGAACAATTTTGATAGTATTTTGGCAACAATTCTCTAACATAACTCTCTTTACAAATAAGTACAAATGGCCTTATATAGAGGCTCAAAATTACGACGAGTGGCCAAGATTAAGAGGCAAAATCAAGGGCCAAGATTAAACCTTACAAACCCTAATTAGGGTTACCATATTTCAACCAATTACATGAAGGCACCAACTTTGTGGGCCAATGAGAAAATTACAATAATTTGTCAACCAATGAGAACATAGGACACTTGGCATGATTTGATTGCATGCACATGAAATTGCCACCTCATCAACCTTGTCTTATAAAGTTTATTAATCCTTGAGATGAGATGAAGCCTTGGATGCTTGAGCTTGTCCTTAGAAATTTTCTCACCACCACTTGAACTTGCTTGTACTTGATGTTGTGACCTCGAAAGGGTGAGGTCTTCATGCACTTGGGGTAATCTTGCCTTGACCTTGGTGGCTTGCCTGGATGTGAACCTTGTGCAATTTAAGAGCCTTGCTCTTAGCCACCGCTTTGAAATCAAACTTGACCTCCCTCAACCTTTCAATCACTTTCCTCCTTACTTCAATACTTTGCCATTTTTAACCTTCCTATTTGGATTTGATCTGCATGCATGCATCTTTGTTTCAATAACCTTGGGTTTTGGGGCACCTGTCCTCACCATATCTCCTTGATTGTTCCACAATCCACCCATCACTGAGTTCATCAACTGCTTTCATCAATGCCTTCCAACTTGGTTAACCCTTGACTGCCTTCAACTGTTCGAATTGCCACAACCTTGCCCTTTTGGCATAAGTACTTGCCTCAACCATAGTGGTGCAATGCATCTCCCCAAGATTAGATTTGGTTCGACTGGCAAAGCATCACTAGTAGTCTTGCACCCGAATTGAAGAAGTAGGACCCCATGTAGATTTGCCCCCGATTTTGTACTATTTAAGTTGCAACTCTAAATTCATGCTAGTGATCCTAATCCAATCAATTTTTCTTAACCATTCTCAATCTCTTCAATAAAATAAAACATCCAAGGATCAAACTGTGTACCTTTAGCATAGCTTGGGATTTGACTGAGAAGCACGATGAAGGCGCTGCACACTGATTTGCAATCTGACTTTGTGAGCCTTGATGACTTGATGTAACCAATTCTGTCGTATCATGTCTGCTGCTGGGGTAGACTGAACCTCTCCTTGCACAAATCCATACTGATTGATCTTCTTTGCCACAGGTGACTGGCTGTCTCTCAATCTCTCTCTTAATTGAATCAAGTCAAGGGTACCAATGTTGGTGTCTCCAACGTATTTCAATTTTGAGCGGAAGTTGGAATTGGGTATCATGACTTCCTTGTCTCCTATTTCAGCATTAATTCCTTTGGGTCGCTTGCTTGCATTGGCATCATTTATCCTAAACACTTATCACTTCCCGCCTTTTCTACAATGCTGGTGAAACTACACTTATCACTCCAAACTTCGCCTATAAGATGGAATACTACACTTATCACTCCCCGCCGTTACCTTAAGATGGGCTACACTTATCACTCCAATTCTCCCTCCTAAGATGAAATGCAATGATGCAAACTACACTTATCACTCCCCGCCTTTGCCTTAAGATGGACTACACTTATCACTCCAATCTTCTCCTTAGAGGTGGAATACTACACTTATCACTCCCCGCCGTTACCTTAAGATGGACTACACTTATCACTCCAATCTTCTCCCTAAAATGAAATGCAATGATGGAATGCAAGCAAAAACTTGAGGGAAAAAAGCTAATCAAGACAATCGAGTAATCAACCTACTAACCAAACACCTAACTCTACTCTTGAAATTAGTTTTCAACACCTAGACTAGCACCAATGAAATGAAAGCAATTAAGGAGAGAGGAAAAGATAGGCCACTCAGCGGTTTTCTTTGGCTTGATAACTTCCTCTTGATCTCCCGAAATTGTAATTGGCTTAGCTTGATTCTCAAAAAATTTCTGTCTCCACAAGAGGATCTCTTCCCTTCAAAATCTCGCTATGAATCATTATCAATAAACTCCTCTATCACAAATCTGAACTTTGCCACCTTGCCAATTGAAAATCTGAGTGTGGATGCCTGAGAATTGACAAATCTGAGCCTTAATATTTGCAAATCTGAACCTCCTGCCCTCTACACCAACAAATTCTTCTCCAAAGAAGAAGAAGACAACACCAAAAATGCACTCCTTGCAAAATTTTGCTCTTTTGCTGCTCCAAGAGCTCCTCCTTGGCTGCCAAGAGACAAGCAAGAAATGAATGAGAAAATGAGGAGACAAGCCCTCCCTTTATACTAATTTTTTGCCTCTTCAAATAGGGCTGACCTGCATTGGAGGGAAAATAAAATTAATTAAATTGCCAAACATACAACCCAAATTAAATGCATTAAATCACATAGCCTTGGGTATTTAATTTTAATTTAAAATTGGGCTAGCCCATTGCAAAAACAAAAATCTGTGCAATAGCATGTTAATTTTCCTTTTTAAAATGAAATTGGGCCACTCCAAAAAATTAATCCATATGGGGCCCCTAAACATTGAAATTAACCAAGCCATGGCCCCAAAAAAAAATTAATTTAAGGAAAGGGCAGATTTAAATTAAAAAAGCCACTTGCATTGAATTGTGCAAAATTATGGATTTAAATTAGCCAAATCCGAAATTATCAAAGGCCCAAAAATTGAAATTTTGAAAAAAGGTCATTTAGGCCTCTAATATAGCTTTAAACCTTCCCCATTGTGGACCCAATAACTTGCCTTGAATTTCACACCTCTTAGGCCTTAAAATACATTGAATTTAACACACAAAGGAGCCCAAATTAAATTTCTAAATTACAAACACTCAGCCCAAAAATATGATTTTAATTATTTTAAAATTGCCAAATAAATGCATTTAATCACAACAACCTCACCAAAATTAATTAAAATTTGCAAGCCAATCACAATTCAAACAATTTCAAATTTTCATTTATTCATTTCTCATTTAAAATTTCAAAAATCCCACTTGGCAATTTAATTTTTTTTTATTATTTGCAATCCAAAAAAAATCATTTAGCAATTTAATTTCCATTTGGCCATTAATTTTTTATATTTTGCAATTTATTATCTCTATTTGGCAGTTAAACTCAAATTTGGCAATTTAATATCAAATTTTTATTTAATTTCCACTTTTCTCCACCAACAATTTACAAGATTTTCTCAAAAATATCCAATTTCACAATTAAATTTTGAAAATCTCAAGTTATTCAATTTCATCAATTTTCAAAATTTAATCAAGTCCAAAATTTACAATTTTATCCCACCAGATATTAAAATAAAATTTTCTCATCGAATTTCATTTGGCTTGGAGACAAAATCGACTATTTAAGAAAATCAACGTTTCGCACAAGGTGAAAACAAGCAATACCCCCCCCAGGCACTTTAAAAACATCCAAGGTGTAAAATTCTCATTCCAAAACCTCTAGATCGCCCAAACTTCACTAAGGCACCCAAACTCTCGGATCTAGGAAAAATTGTTAAGGCTTGCTAAAAAAAAAAATTGGGGATCCCCAAATATTTTGGGGCGATGGTGTGAAAACCTCACAACACATCCTCAGAAGGAAGATAAACTAATATTCCTTAATAAAGGAAAATAAACGAAATGACATGTCCTCACACATGGACAAGAGAACAAATTACATCTAGGGATTCCAAAGGAATATCCCAAACTAAATACAAATAAAGAAAACTAAGCCTAATAAAGATTAAATATTCTAGCAATAAGCCTGGACCTAGTAGAGTTGGATGTATTGCAATGGATCATGAATGCAATATTTAGACAAAAAAATCAGGATTCCTAGGAGAAACCACAAATAACATTGCGGAATGTAGGGCTGCCCCCTTGGCTTAGAACTTGTATTGGGACTGAATGCAAGACGACTTCATGTTGAGTGGGATTTCATTGATTACTGTTAATGCTATATGATCAAATTCTGCCCCCAACTAGAAATTACAACAATAGTTAAAACCTATATGGGATCTCATTAATAAACTTGTAGAATTTAAACTTACACGTCTACTGGGAAGGAAATGAGCTTGCAGATGTGATTGCCAAATGTGCGGCGGAATAAATCTTTTAGCCAATTTGGATTGGAATGGACACAAGCTTTATGATGGTTTGATGACATTGGAGGGCTTGCTTCCTTGTTGTGTCGATGTATTAATTTGTTATCATCACTAATGGCGGTGGGTGTTTGGATGATAGTACCAAATTGATATTGAAAATGATAATTTGGCAGGGGCAATTAGTTATTGGGATGTTACGTGAGGGATTGGGATGATGTGTTTTCCTTTTCTACTGCCGCCACATCAAAGCTCAAGCTATGTACATTGGCAAGTGTGTTTTTTATCGGGGGACTATAATATCCTGGTACTCCTGCAGAATTGTGAGGATTCAAAGTGCATGGAAGGACTCCAATGCTATCATTCCTAGGCCACCTCAGGAGAAGAACGATCAACATTGATGACATGTTGTGGGTGGCTATTTAACACCCAAGTGGTTAGTGGGGACTCATGCATCAGATTGTGCCTCGAGTTGGAGTATGCTCTTGCCTTATGGATAAAAAGACCATTCAACTTGTGTTGATGAAACATCATATGTCGTTTATTAGTGAGGTCCTTGAGAAAAGGCTTAAACTCATCCTCACTTTTGGCCATTATTTGGTTATCCATGTGGTGGAGACTAATTTGGGTGAGGAGTTCATCTGGGTGTATCACAGGCACCATGTGGATTCGGATGTGGCTGCAATGTTTCTGCCATCCACTTAGAAATGGAGGAGTTGAAGGATGGGGCTAGGGTAATGTGTGAAAAAGTGTTCAAGGAACAATTTTTGGGTGTAATTGGGGTTGTTTCGGGAAATGGTGGCAGGGGTGGGCGGATACCTCTCCCGCAAGATTTCTATGTTGTTTGTTGTCATGGGAGGGAGGTGAATAAATTTACCTTATTCAGCACATTGGAACAGGTGTTGTTTGAAGACAGAAAACCCACAATTGCTAGAAACGTTGTGTTTCTAAGGAGGATTTTTGGGCTCATGCTCAATGAGGGTGAAGGTTGGATAAATA
This sequence comes from Chamaecyparis obtusa, assembly GCA_027943335.1. Classification (NCBI taxonomy): domain Eukaryota; kingdom Viridiplantae; phylum Streptophyta; class Pinopsida; order Cupressales; family Cupressaceae; genus Chamaecyparis; species Chamaecyparis obtusa. The sequence continues at coordinate 2,484,189 of BSBK01000164.1, forward strand.
ATTATCTGTGAAGCGAAGACCTTGACAATGACGAGGAGGAAGAGACTGAGATTGGGGACATCATCAAAGAAAAAACGATGTCGAATGTGATCAAGGATATTCTGCCTAGCAGTGCAGAAATGGCTTCTCATGTGGATTGTGACCTTGATTGTCCGAGCAGAGCTAGAGCCTTGGCAAGGAAGAATGCAAGGGAAGTCTAGTGGCCCCATGGTTTTTTGTCTCTCTGTTTAGTCTCTATGTAGTATGTATTGAGGAATATACTATATGCATTCTCTAAAGGGTTGCTTGAAAGGTCATATATTGTCACCTTTTTGGTTTTTGGTGACTATTTTCTTATATTCTCTCTCTGTTTCCTTGTTTTGCTCTGTTGGAGCCAGTGGAATAGGTGGCTTGAGTACCCTAGCTGGACTCCATAAGACTGGTTAGCAAATGTAATCTTTACTGTTATTAATAGAATGGATGCTGCTCCTTAGTAGCTATTAACTTACCAAAAAAGCACATACTTTGTTAGATAATATTAAATAATTAAATTAAATTATTCCCTTTTTCCTACCCTAGCCTATGGTAATTAAATAGGCTAATTAGTCACTCTGGGCTACTCCAGAGAAAGGGAAAATACAATCAAACAACAATAGCTGTGATTCAAATATTTTATATCCTTTTTTAAGATAATAACTATTTGCGATCATAGAATGTAAACAAAAACAGTGATTTACAGAAAAACTGGAAATCAGGACATCTAAGTGAACTCAGTGTTTTCCTTGGTTTTGTTATCTTTCTGGGACATGCAAACAATAAAGTTAATCTTAAGTAGAAAAGGAAACATTACTATCTTTAACCAATAGTAGCCTAGTTGCTGAAATTTGAGAAAAATAAGGTTCGACGAGAAAAAGTAGTACAGAGAAATTTGAATGTGCGTACAAACTGGATGTTCTGATGCACTTTTCTGATATGGATGGATTTTCTGAAATGAAAATAGAAGAGGACAGCAAGAGTAATGATTTCGACTCAAGTTACTTTGGTGTACATCAAGCTTCAGTTTGCAGTAAAATGCATTGAGCATCAATTTGAAAACATGGCCATTTGCAAATTTACTCTAAAGTATTGTGCTTGATGTAAAACATTTCTAGAGGTTGTCTTCTGCTGAGAGGAATCAGAGCACACACTCCTTTGTTAGCTCAGTTAAGGTCAGCTGATTGGGAGCAAAAGAAGTTGAGGATTTGGTCTTTGTGTACTTCAACTTACATCTTCTATCATATAAGAAATTTGATGATAAATATGGGGTGTGCTGACTTAGATGCTATTGTTACACAGCTTGCTGAAATCTCTTTAGATGAGGTAACTTATACATATGAGATGGCTAGTGGAAGTGGGATTGTAGCTGACTGTGGTTCAAATGAAATTAAACCAAATGTGACTTCGATGGTCTCAGTGAAGACTAATAAGAAGATTAGTGAATATTAAAATTGTAATCTCTCATTGTGCAGTGACATTACAAATCACTAAATTATGAAATTTGAATTTATGGGAACTTTATTTTGCAAATTTTGAGGCATTTAAATATTTTGTCCATTGGCAACTATGAGTATCACATTTTCTGTGATTTTAATCTACACAAAAAAAAAAGACTTGTACCCATCTATGGGGGAAAAAATGGCATACCATTATAACCTGCACCCATCCCAGTCCCTATACCAGGGCCACCAACTTAGGTTAATATATTTTACCAGCCAAAGATTATTCATTTATAGAATTTGTATGTATAATCTATATCAGGTGCAATTTGTTTTCTTTTGATATCTCTTTAAGGTTAGCTGCTATTACAGGTATTTGTAAGTTTGGAGTCCACTCCAGATGCTGCATTTCGTACCGATGCAGTGAAATATGCTTTGATTGGTTTGATGCGGGATCTCAGAGGCATTGCCATGGCAACAAATAGGTAAGTAGCAAGGAAGTTTACTAATTTTAGAATTATTTAACTGTATCTGTACTTTCACTGTAATGTAGACAGTTGATATATTTATCTTGTATTATAATTTATTTTATTGCAGTCGTAGAACATATGGCCTACTATTTGATTGGCTGTATCCATCTCATATGCCCCTTCTCTTGAAAGGCATTGCACATTGGACAGACACTCCGGAGGTAAGCCAAAACAAAGGCTAATTACATGTTTACCTTAAACTGGTGTTTTTTAAACAAAAATTGTATAAACTAATCTCGCAATTGGTTCACCATCTACCTGACAACAGACATTCCATTGTGTAGGTTACAACACCTCTTCTGAAATTTATGGCAGAGTTTGTTTTGAACAAAACTCAACGATTGACATTTGATTCTTCTTCTCCAAATGGTATTCTCTTATTTCGTGAAGTAAGCAAATTGATTGTGGCATATGGGACCAGAATTTTATCCCTTCCAATACCTGGTGATATATATTCTTTTAAGTACAAAGGAATTGCAATTTCCTTGACAATCCTAACAAGGGGTGAGTACAGCACAACTGATTGATGCCTCCTAATTCTTTCACACTTCATTGGTTTGATTGACATCAATTTTTCATATCAGACAAGAAAGACAGTTATCCATTACTCTGTTTGTGTGTGTTTGTTCAAGTACAAGTCATTTGGCTCTTCTTCATGACAGCGTGTATAGCTTAGTTGAACAGGTTATCCATTGTTGTTTATGTTTTTCTGATCTGTACATATTTTTCAATGAGCTTCTGTAATGTCCCTTTTTTGTAATTGCCCAAGGTTTGCCCAAAAATCAAAGTTCCAAGGAAGTAGGAGATGGAATATGGTTACATACCAACTTAGATCACCTTTGTAGTTATATTCCAGCTGCTGTTCTAATTTAATCTAATCATTATTTTCCAGTAATCCTTGCACTGCCTGTTAACGATGCTTTCAGATTGTTCTTTCTGAAAAAATCGTCTTGTTTCAAGACTCGCAGTTTTTCAAAGGCTCTGATATTGCTTCATGGCAAGCATTTTTAGTATTATCATCCCATACCAATTTGCAGAGGTTTTATTAATACTGTTTTCTGGGTTATCCTGCATATGTTTGAATGTATTGCATCTTCCTTCCATGCTGATTGGTATGTTTCTTTGATCTCCATTCCTAACCTTTACTAATTCAAGGTTGTTTGTATAAAATCAAATTCTGCACTTATTTGTTTTAATATCTGATTTCAGATCACTTATCTCTTCTGTTACTGCCTTACTTCCTAAACCTGCTTTGGTGAGAATAAAATATTCCTTGATGCATGCCCAGAATGAACCCCACTGCCCTTTCATTGATTGGTTGCATCTCCTTAAACAGGTTGGCCAATAATTAATCTATTCATTAAATTTAAATTCCTAAATAGTGGGTGCCAATGCGAAGGGAGGCCGACCCAACAATTAATCTTGTTTTACTTTGTTTGAGTTGCCTAGGTTAGGGAGGTCGGCCTTAGCTGTTAATGCATTTTAACTGTAATTCATTGATCATCTTTAATTGTCTGTAACTAAACCCTAGGTGGGGCATGACAGTCCACCTTTCCTGAAATTGCTTGCCCTCAAGCAGTGATTGTCTTAACCTAATCCCTGGATCTCCTTGTGATATATTTAGCTTCTGTTGTGCAACTTTGATATTATCCCCTCTGCAGCTTTGATATTATCTCAAGACATATATCTCAATCTTCAATTCAATGTGAGTCATCTCAACCAATGATTGGAAATTTGCCAGTTTTGTAATCTTATGACAAGTTTTCTCATCAATTGTTATCGTAAGAAATGTTTGGTTGGTCTTATGGATGTCCCTTCGAGACAAGGCAAGGTTGATCTTCCCATATATTGAGAGGATTAGAAGCATGGCACACATCTACACACATCATTTTCTACATCAACCAAAAATAGAAATCTCATGATGATAGAAACACATTTATTGTAATCTTAGATATTCATGGAGTGGACATGCCAAACATGGAGCATACACATAAAACACAGGACATGCACATGAATATATGTAGACATAGTGGGCAGACAGAGTACAACAAACATTATGACTAGCTGATTAACCTGTAACCAATCATTGCTTAGTTCAGTAGGAAACTTGAAAGGGTGCTAGTAAACTGCCCAACCCAACTAAGCTCAATAGCGCTTCATATCCAAATCATGGCCTTTTTCCTTATATACCACAAGCGGCAGGAACATCCAATTTTGACTAATTCCATCCCTTGGGGTGATCAATTCATCACTTGGCCCACAAGAGATAGGAATGTCCAACTAGGACCAGATCTATCCCTTGAGGTAATCAATTCATCACTTGCCCACGGGAGGCAAGCACGCCCAACCGGGACTAGATCCATCCCTTGGGGTAATCAGTTCATCACTTGGCCCACAAGAGGAAGGAATGTCCAACCAGGACTAGATCATTCCCTTGGGGTAATCAATTCATTGCTTGGCCCACAAGAGGCATGAATCTCCAACCAGGACTAGATCTGTCCCTTGAGGTAATCAATTCACCACTTGGCCCACAAGAGACAGGATTCTCCAGCCAGGATCAAATCCGTCCCTTGGGGTAATCTCACTTGCTTCTTTTTCCAGTCATAGGACTGTCACTTCTCATTACCCTTCCATGTAGGGTTAATTCTCAAAGCCTTTGTCCCTCTTGTGTCCTCTTCTTGGTACAGAAAGTCATGAATATTTCTTTTTGGACTGTCATACCCTCATCCATGCAGCACAGGGTTGGCCTTTCTCTATCATGTTCTATGGACTGTCATCTTATCTTTCAGCTCCACTTTGATATAAATCTGCAACTATGTTCTTGAAGTTTTCCATATAGACCAAATCCTTGGATTGTTCCAAGGGTTTTAGATTGTCTTAATTAGCTTTATTCACTATAAATTATAATAATTGATGTCTCCTCTAAAGAAATAAAAGGATAAATGATTGATCTCCTTCCTCAATCAGTTTTGATACTCTTTATCAATTTGCTCAAACAAATCACTTCTCAAATATGCTTATAGCCTACTCCAAGGTCTGTACATGTTCGCCCTTAAGATCTGCAATAAAACACCTTCAAAATCTGCTCAATGTTCTTCAAAAATTTCTGCTCAAGAGGATCTGATACAATCTGCTCATAAGTTTGGAAAATGTCTGCCATTAAATCTGGAAAATGTCTGCAATAAATTGCTTCAGAATCTGCTTACAAACTTCAATGTTTAATACTCATGAGGTCTGCTAAATCTGATCAGAAAGTTTGAAATAATTTGCATATTTAACTTTCAGAAATCTGGTCGCGAAGTCTGCTCAGATCTGCTTTTTAATCGGAATGATAATCAGTTGAATCTATGATAATATGGTCTCCAATAATTTCTTATTTATATCCTCAAAATACTACTTGTAATGTCCCTTAGGCTGGCAGGAAGGTTGCTCTGATACCACTATAATGTCTCTTTTTTGTAATTGCCCTAGTTTTGCCCAAAAATCAAATTTCCAAGGAAGTAGATGGAATAGGGTTACCTACCAGCTTTGATCATCTTTATAGTTATATTCCAACCGCTGTTGTACTTAAATCTAATTGGTGTTTTCCATTAATCCATGCACTGCCTGTTAACAATGTTTTCAGATTGTTCTTTCTGAAAAAATCATCTTGTTTCAAGACTTACCAATTTTTCTAAGGCTCTGATATCCCTTCATTGCAGGCATTACATACTGTTTACTATTATTATGATTTATCCCATACCAATTTGAAGAGGTATTATTAATACTGTTTGCTGGGTTACCCTGTCAAGTTTGAATGCATTGTATCTTCTTTCCATGCTGATTGATATCTTTCTTTGATCTCCATTCTTAACCTTTACTAATTCAAGGTTGTTTGTATAAAATTAAATTGTGCAGTTATTTGTTTTAATTTGCTTATCTCTGCCGTTACTGCCCTACTTTTTTCTAAACCTACTTTGGTGAGAATAAAATACTCCTTGATGCATCGCCCAAAATGAATCCCACTGACCTCTTATATATACCAATACACACACCCTTTCACTGATTGGTTGCATCTCCTTAAACAGGTTGGGCAATAATTAAACTTAAACTTAAATTTCTAAATAGTGGGTGCCAATGCCAAGGGAGGTCTACCCAACAATTAATCTTGTTTTACTTTGTTTGAGTTGCCTAGGTTAGAGATGTCGGCCTTAGCTGTTGATGCCTTTTTAAGTTTTTAACTGTTATCTAATGATCATCTTGTACTGTCTGTACCTAAACCCTAGGTGGGACATGACAGCTTAAGAACCAAATTTGTATTTTGGTGCGACAATATTTTGTGAATGGTCTTTCTTTAAAGTAAATGAAAAAGATCAAAAGATCCTGTATGAAAGGAATCCTGTTTTTTGTTTCTTCTATTTTGTCCGGTCAAAGTTTAAGATATCATGTGATAGCTGAGCAAGTTGTTATTTTATCCATTTTTTCAGAAATCTGAGATATGTGAGCAGAAGTAAATTATATTGCAATATGATTCTAGTTTACTATTTTCTTGTCTGATACAGCATTGGCTGGGAACTATGTGAACTTCGGTGTATTTGAATTATATGGAGATAGAGCACTGGCAGATGCTTTGGATATTGCTCTTAAGATGACATTATCGATTCCATTGGCTGATATAATGGCTTTTCGAAAGGTAAAAGCTGAGAAACAACCAAGAAAGGATGCAGACTTTATTTTATAATTTTTTGAAAGATCACATCATCAGTTTTAACTTTTTGAAGAGGCGTCCTAGTATTTGTGTGTTGCTGATTCTGTCAGTGATATGAGTAATGCAATATAATTCAATGTTCTCTACTTTTTGACATTTTTCTCTGGATTTTGTTTTGTTATTTTCAGCTTACACGCTCATATTTTGCTCTATTGGAAGTTTTGTGCAATAGTCACATAAATGTCATTGTCAATCTGGATACAAGTACCTTTGCTCACATTGTTGGTTCTTTAGAATCTGGTCTTAAAAGCCTGGATGTTAACATTTCTACTCAGGTATAGCCAAACATTTCTTACTATTCCTGTATTGTTTCTTTATGTTCCAATATTTCTTAACATAAATAAACCAAACAAAAACTGGAATTTTTTCTTTTCATGTTTTGCAACTGCCAGGTTTTTTTCAGGGGTTTCTACTGTCTGTTGTTTATTTCATACATTATATTTCAAGTTGCAATATCTTCACAATACTGTTCAGTCCCCATACTTTGAATGGATTCCTTTGGACTGATATGTTTTGTTTATGTTTTTATTGGATGCCAGAGTGCTTCAGCTGTAGACAATTTAGCAGCTTTCTATTTCAACAATATCACAGTGGGAGAGACGCCAGCATTGCCTGCTGCTGTCAATTTAGCTCGACATATTGCAGAATGTCCCAATTTGTTTCCCGAGGTATGTTCTAAAATCTATTCACATGTGGATCAAAGTACTTTCACATACAATCAATGAGAAGTGGGCTCTTGTCCATACAGGGCCATACAAGGGCCTGAAATAGTGAAAAGCATTGGAATTTGCAGGAAAACAGTGTTATTTTGTATTCATTTCATCTTCAAGACACACAACCAACCTTTAGCTTGACCATACAAGGTCTTCTTAAAGCCTGTTACATCTTGTTTCATCAGTTACAACCAACTCCAACCAACATTTGAACCACATGACCATTAGTTTTCCACATTTTGCATTTGCGCAACTTTTCAATATAGCAACTTTTACAAGATTTTGCAATATTTGCAATTTTGAAGCCAAATGACTCTAGTTACATTTTAAATGGTCTATTATAACCTTATTAGACTAAATAAGACTCAATCACACCAAAACCTATCAAATGAACTTATTTATAAAAATGGACTAACATGGTGCCCCTGCACCAACCTCGATTTTTGGTCTTTCATCTAACATGTTTTTTTGCAACTAACATGTTGTGATGACACCGCTTACCACTATCTCATGAAGGCTTAGGTTTCTTCCCTAGGGTCAACTATGTGTGGATAGAAGATTTTGCTTCCCCTTTGCATCTTGGTATAATATTTTTTAATTATCTTCCCTCCACTTTAGCTTGCATCTCATAAGGTCACCATAGGATTCAAGACGTCCAAAAACCCCAAGTTCGTTTGTTGTTTCATCCAATTTGGTCATCAGAGGCCAAATCTAGAGCCATTTGAAGTTTGGAGGTGTGGCGGTGATTCAGGCATCATAATTATGCAGACGATTTTCAAACAACGATATCTCAATCATCCAAGCTCCTTTTTGCGAGCAATTTTTTTTATTTGGGGTAGAATTTTGTGCTCTTGCAATGGTGCGGGAGTTTTTTAGATTTTCGGACAGATTTTTTAGAAAAAATGCATAAATCTCATTTTTGCAACTTTGAAGGGCTCATTTGGGCAATAACAAACTCCTTTTCAACTGCAAATTGTTTTAAAAGTGCATGATATTTTTTTGTATTTTATAGTGGTGCTATCAATTTATAGTGACTGATGAGAAATTATACTTTTAGAATTTGACTTATTTTTACAATTGTAATGTATAGACCTTAGTTTAGTCTTTTGCATAGTGGTTTAAGTCTATTATAGCTTAATTGTAGCAATTGTAATTACTGAAATGGAAAGTCCAAGGAAAAGAAGAAAAAGAAAGAAAAAAAACAATCTTTATTATTTAATAAAGTTTTAAAGTTATAAACATTTTTAAATTTTTTTTTATAAGTTTTTAAAAGAAAATTTCAAATAAATAAGCAAATATGGCCAAGAGGTTTTTTTTGTCCACCCATAATGCAGCATTTCTCCAACTAGCAGCCAAGGGGAGCCCAAATGCTCCCTTTTTCTTGACATCATTCCAATTGGAGGGCATCACCATCTTCTTTAATGGTATCATCTTCATATTTCAAGATTATCATCATTGTCATATCATGTTGTAATCTCTTGTAAGAGTCATGTTATAAATGCACTAAAATCAATTACCATATCTTCCATATATTTTGTCATTGAGGCTTCATTGGATGTAATCCTCCTATATTCAGTGGGGACCTATCTTGTGAGACTTGGTGCATGTCTTCAATCGAGATTAGAATGTACCAATCTGCCATTTGCAAGTATCCAATTGATGCTCATGTCAGTGTCTCCATGTGCGATCTTTGTCATATTGTAGTGAGAGATTCATCATCAGTTCTTCATTGATAGTGGTCCTTGGTTTTTTCACACGTTGACATTCTTCCAAAGGGGAGGAATGTTGTTCGAGATCATTGGACCATCTTTGTTGGAGATTCAACATTGAGAGTGGGCTTTATGTTCTCTCTTCTCTATCATTCATCATTAAGAGTATTTTGTGTTTTCATCTATCTTTTGGGGAGGGTTTTTTTCCATCTAGGTTTTTCCTCCTTTTCACCCTTCGTGAGAGATTGCATTGCATTGCATTTGTACATGGGTACCTAACATGTCCTAGTAGTCAAGACTCATCTTGCATTGTGTGCATACATTCTCCCTAAGTTGCACTCAAGAGGGGGTGTTGGTGTGTTTAATTGTTGCACCTAGTAAGTCATTCTCGTAGATTCTAAACACGCATACTTAAGTTTGCTTAGGGGGCCACATAGGAATATTCCTACTTTCAGTGGTGTTATCACATTATCACTTCTCCACCTTAAGTGGGACTTCCATCTTTGGCGGACTTATCACTTTATCACTTTTCCACCTTTTGTGGATGTGTTGCACAAATACCTTTCCACCTTAGAAAGCAATCCACCTTTAGTGGATGTGGCACAAACATCTTTACGCTTTGGAGGGCGATCCACCTTTAGTGGATGTGTGATTCTTCCACCTTTCCACCTTATGTGGGTTATAAGTTATCACATTATGTATCATGTCATAAGATTATGAACTCCTATGTTCTCACCTTGGCCTATTTAACCAAGGGGTCTCCTTTGTAATTCCAATTTTAGTTGATTTAAGGAAGCGAATTCAGTTAATTCAATTTAATCCATTTGATTCTATTCTATTCTTGGTGAGACTATAGTTTACTCTTGTCGTATTCATTCTTTCTTGTTATTGGGCTTTCCATTAGGCCTCTAGATCTTGGGTGGCTACCTTCATAGCCAAATCCTACACATGAATTTCCTTTTTAGGTTGAGGACCCAAGTATGATACTAGATGTATGTACAAATATTTTTAGTATGCTCCACATATGCTTTGATCTGTGGGTTTTTGTCAAGATTCTCTGAACAAAGCCAATCCAAAGAGCATTTCAACGAGTTTACAACAAGTATGGGTGCCTATCCATGAGAAGTCTGCTTGTAGTAACATAATTTGTGGTATTGTTTGTAACAATTTGAGTCACGTTCTTGCCCACCTCAGCCAAGACTCACTATAAGGTCTCACAAAGGAATTCAACATTTTTTGTGTTTTTTGAAGCACCAATTGATATATGTTTTTAAAATTTTTTTGTTTTGTATTTTATATATATATATATACACCCAAACCAACATTACCTAAGGGCAAGAATTTTTTGCCTGTACAACCAAGGTCAATGGCATTTTTTTATCATATTATACTTGTACAAAGTCAACCTTCAAATTGAGGACAGAGCACCGAAAAATCAGATGTGGCTAATGATGCCGGCTTCTATGAAGAGAGCTACACTAGAGTGGTTTAGTTCCTCGTGATGAAGCTCCTAGGTCAAAGCCTTTCTCGAATCGTTCAATCATCTCACTATCATGGTTGCACTTGAAAAGAAGATCATAATCATATCCATTATCAAGAACATCATCATTTCCAATCCATTTACTCTGTCTATCAATTGCTTCAGCAATGTCAAGGGGCTCTTGAGTAGGAGTAGGATCCTTGACATTAAACTAGAAAATTGACATTTATGGCTGATGCAACTGTTGAACATGAACAGTAGTAAAAACTTATGCTATAAAAGGTATTTTATCTTTGAGTTATCTTGGAATATGATTTGACTATGCATTGTATATTGATTAACATTCCCCCTTTGCCAGTGAAAAATTGTCTTTTTGTGGACAAGAACTATAACTATTGAGCATGCCATGACAAAAGAGGAATAAAGATCATTGAATTAAGATAAGATTTAAGCGACTCCAAAATTATCTCCATCGTGAAAATCCCAGTTAGGAAAATATTGTTTCCCATTGGATGAATCTACATTCATCCAATTCACTAAGTATGATTCTGGGTCTCTATAAAAAATTAGAAGATGAGCTAAATCCAATTATAAAAGGTTGTCTAGGTGTAGTAGCAATGGGACCAAATCGTGCAGACACGAAAACTCTTCAGACCCTTATTTTTAAGCAGTAGTCCATTTAGCTAAATTCTTCTGACCAGATTCTTCTGCTGCCAGCATTGTCTTCTTTCCTAGGTAGGAATCACCTCATGTGCACACATGCAGCATCAATTTGTTCCATTCAAATCAGACTATGCCGAGACGTCCCATCTTTCTCTCATCTTATCTAAGTGAACTCATAATTCAAGCAGAACAGACTAGTTTTTATTGCCTTTTTAGGGTTTCTATTAAATTGTTATTTATTACCATCACGGGATGCAACCTGCTTAGTATTTTGTGTCAGCCTATGGAGTACTTATTTTCTTCTAAGTTGGTTAGGCTTGTATTTCTGGTTAAACAATTTCTTCAATTTTGCTGTCAGCTGAAGATTGTATTACTCAAAGGTCACGTTGCCAATTTGATGTAGTGAGGCTAAAATCTTTATGGTGGCAATGTCATAGACACTAGTCTGCAATCTTCTTAGTCTTTAATATTCATATAGTATCAATTTTATGCTCATCAATAGGAATTTTCTGATTTTTAAAATGAAATAATACAACACATCCAATCCTCAAAGTGACAATCGAGTAAAATTTTAATAAATGAGCTGAGTATTTATTGAGCTGATATTTCTGGCATTTAATTTTATCACTTTTCTGTATGTGCTGCATTTTTTTTTTCTTGTTGAGGCGTGCATTTAGTATCTCACGTAGAAATTGGTGTTTTCAACAGATTTTGAAGACACTATTCGAAATTGTTCTATTTGAAGATTGCGCTAATCAATGGAGTCTTAGTAGACCAATGCTCAGTTTGATACTTATAAATGAACAGGTAAGTCTGCAAATTGCATTGTAGATTTTAAGTTATTTGATCATCTGTTATGCTCATTTAAAGAAGAAATTCCCTTGGTGGAGCATTTTATATTGAACAACATGGGTGACAAAATTAAGAATGTCTATAGCATCTTAGTGTAAAAGGAAAAATGTTCAGAAGTATAAAAATGGAGCGAACCAATGTTTTAATAAGTGCAGAAACCTGTGAAGATCTTGGGAGGAAATTCTCCTTCGTAATTGCAAAATGCTAGCAGGAAGAAGAGCAGGAGGAAAGCAAAGTATACTGACAAGCATGTATCAGATGAAACATTTTAACTCCAAATTTAATAGTGATCTTCCTTATATAGCAGGCACACCAATTATTTTGGTGTATATTTCTCTTAAAATATCCTAGGCTTGGATTCATATATACTGTAGCCATCTTTATACTGGTATTTTTTCTGAAAAAGTTTCCTACATTAAAGGTGAAATTGCTGATTGTCTGTTCGTCTTTTTTCAGATTTTCAGCGATCTAAAAGCCCAAATTTTAGCTTCACAAGTGAGTTTTTAACTTGTTCGAATAATTTGTTCTTTTGGCAATACTATTGTTGCTTAATTAATTGTTGCTACATCTTTAAATATAACATCTTTGCAGCTCATTTTTAACTTATTTCTTATGACTTAAAAAGTTAATAGGTAGCTGAGTATTCATTCATTATTGATAACCAAAGTTTCTTTCAACTCTTGCAGTCACTTGACCAGCAACCACGACTTGCCCAATGTTTTGACAAATTGATGGCTGATGTAACTCGTAGTTTGGAAGCTAGGAATCGTGACAAATTTACTCAAAATTTAACAATTTTCAGGCATGAATTTCGTGTCAAATAGCTTGTAAAATTCTTTTTATACTAGGAAATTTTTTGATGGGGTGTGGTTGGTATATAATTTGAAGATTGATTATCTGCAAGTCAATCAACAAACTTCATCCATTTTTCACAGTGGGAAGCTTGTATATCCATCAGTTGAGATATTAATGATTTTTCTCAGTTCTTCCATAGTATTTGCAGCACATGTTCTCCATGCTTGCATTAATCTATGGTGCACATAACCATGCCTAATTGGGCAGTGAAGAGGACACGAGGAATGCCTGAGCGCATTATTTGTATTCCAATTTTTGTGAGTTGCTATTCATATGTATCAAGCGAGTTGTGGAATATAATACAAATTATTTATTCTTTGTAGATATTTTTTGAATGTAAGCATGAAATGCAACTACTACAGCCTTTCAAGATGTGCTTTCAACTTTTATGTAATTTGCTCCAAAACTTAATATCTTTATTGTACAGGTGTTAAAATTTGACATATAGACTGAAATGACTCAGCACTGTTGATGAACCTCAGTTGGGAAAAGCCTAATAAAGGTTATATCAGAAATATCCATATGGTTTGGTACTAATGCATATTTCAAGATAACTGTTACAGCATTTCATTTACATGGCATGTATATGGTAAACTGGAAGTGGAAACAGAATTCAAGTACACGGTTTAAATGGGAAAAACCCTGCAAACTAAAAATTACTAAAATACTTCGTAAAAATATGAAAAGAAAAAGGAACCTGGTTTTGTAATTTGGTGCGAAAAATAGTGCATGGAACAAAGTTCAAAAAGAAAAATAAAGATTTGATGTTGTTGCTTGCTTTCAAATTTTCATGAGTAAATTCTTAATATGGACATGGCTGTATATGACATTTGTAGGAAATACAAATATTAAAACACAACATGAAGAGATTTACTTCAAAACAATATAGACACGTAATTGCTACATAAATAATTATAAGTTGCTTTAACAAATTTATAATATACAAAATAATCTATAATTAAATTGACAATAAATATTAGTTAAATCTTAATAAAAATAAAAATTCACAGTTCGATTTTTTTTTTAATCTTAAAATTTTTAATTATTAGTATTTTAGCAAAAATAGAGAATTAAATATATATTAATATTTTTATATATATTTAAAAGATAAATTTTAATATTAATTTTTAAATATTTAAAAATTAAAAAAACATCCAAAATATAGTAGAATTGTGCTGGATGATCTAGAAAAATAGATTTCTGAAATGGGAAAATATATCATTTGTCTTCTTCATTTGACATAGGTTTTGTTAATACCATTTTTTATTAAAATTACATGACCATAATCTTGTTAAACTACACATTTTTAAAAAAATTGCAGTTTTCATAAAAACCAACATTGTTGAAAAATCAAAGTATTTTGCCCATGAATATGGCATCTTGTGTATTGTATTTGTATCAGGTATAGAGATGTGTATTGAGAGGGAGATAGATGTGTATTTGATTATGCTATTATCTTTGGGTTATTTAAATCAAAGTGAAACTATACATTTTTAAAAAAATTGCAGTTTTCATAAAAACCAACATTGTTGAAAAATCAAAGTATTTTGCCCATGAATATGGCATCTTGTGTATTGTATTTGTATCAGGTATAGAGATGTGTATTGAGAGGGAGATAGATGTGTATTTGATTATGCTATTATCTTTGGGTTATTTAAATCAAAGTGAACATTCAATGTAAATTTTCATAATTATAATACTTTAAATTAAATTACACAACCTTAAAAAAATATACTTTAGGGTTAAGGTTAGTCAATTAAATGAAACTATTAAAGATTGTAGTTCCTTAAATTTTTTTTTGGTTTCTTAAAAAATCTGCAATCATTTACTCAAAGCCCTAGTTAACATTTTTATTTGGCCAACCAATTCAAACTAGCATAGACTAAGTATCGGGCTATAGTCAAATGTAGTTTTCCCTTGGTTGTTTGTCTGCTGATGTAAATTAGATTTGTGTCCTGCAAGCAAGTCTCTTAAAGTAAAAATGCTTGTCTCCTATGTTAAATCCTCATAGCACACTTGTTGTTAGAGGGAGAACAAAGAGCTAAATCGAGTAATCAAACCAAAATTGTGAAATAGAACCCATAAATCATTTGGGCATGAAAGAAAACCATGAAAGAATACAAATTTAACAAAAATTGAAAAACTTTTCATATTTAAATGTACAAAATTTGTAGCTATCAAAGTGTGTAGAAGCTACGCATTCCTAGAAAACCAATCCCACACCCTATGTATATCTACTAACTCTAAAAGCCCAAAACTCCACTTAAAAATGAGAAAGTAAATCCAAAAGTTGCAATTGTCCAAACTAACAATTGCCATGGAGGGAGCATGTGAACAACTAAGAATACTTAACCCCTACATTCTCTTCAAAAGTTCAACTGTTATATTACCTTGTCTTCGAAAAGCTATAAACCTTTGCGTTCAAAGATCAAACTATGTTGTCATCCATATGACAATGCAAACATTTCACATTATCAAGTTTCTCTCTAGGAATTTGATAAAATTAAGGGTCATTTAAAAAAAATTAATAGTCTCAATCTTCTTGTGGGGAGAAGTCTAGTGTCAATTCCATCATTGAGTTGGACCAATAAAATAGTCACTTTTAACCAAATTTATGATTTCATCCAAGAAATATTTTTTATGATCGCACTCATTGCCACATTTCACTATTCCCTTTAACCATATTGCAATCAACTAAAATTTTAGTATCTAGCTTATGAGGTTCACCAATCATTGTGTTGGTTGAAATTCATCATAGATTTGCCAAATTTTTCCTTCAATTCCCTTTTTAGGTGATTTTCATCTTTTTGTTCAAGCTCAAAACTAGCTTCTACTAGAAAAGACAGTTGCCACTTCAAATGCTCCTTCCTCTTTCTCCTTTCTTCATGTTGAACCTCATAAGTATTTTCTCTACCTTAATGGATTATATTTTGGTCATATTTGGATGGTCTACCCAAAAAAAGTGATAGTACCCATCAACACTACATCATAGAATACTTCA
Source organism: Chamaecyparis obtusa (assembly GCA_027943335.1). Lineage (NCBI taxonomy): Eukaryota > Viridiplantae > Streptophyta > Pinopsida > Cupressales > Cupressaceae > Chamaecyparis > Chamaecyparis obtusa. The sequence goes on from BSBK01000164.1 coordinate 2,500,193, forward strand.
TCCTCATATGGACAAATTTTGAAAGCAACAAGACAAGACTTGTCCACAAGCACACTATGATTCTTCTTTAACTAGGAAATCTTGTAGGGGTTAGCTTTTGGAACACCAACAAGTTGTAAGTTGTCAACCATTTCTATTCTCAAGAAATTATTGGTAAATCCACCATCTATGATCACCTTATACACCTTGTCCTTACATTTTCATGTTGTTCGAAAAAGATTTCCTTTACCAATCAAAATTATTAGTTTCCTTATCCCTAGATACTAAGGTTCTTCTCAGCATTAAGTTCTCTCTTGATTCAACCTCAACGTCTTCCAAACAAGGTCATTCTTGTTCTTGGGCTACCATCACTTTTTTAAGGTTTTGAGGGAAATCTATAGCATTTAAAATCATAAATATCAACCTTTACCTTAAAACTCTATTTTGGTAATGCTTCAATAAGTGTCTCCATAAGATCTGATATCCTAATTTAACATTTGCCAAGTTCTCCAATTGCTCTTCAAACTTATTTAATTTTAATCTTACCTCAAGGGTCTCTACTCTTCAAAGCAATTTGTTGGTGTTCCTTTGAGGGTCTGCATTCCACCTACCCCTTCTCCCCCAATATATGTGGACTCCCCTATGAGCTATCACATATTACTTTGCTACCAAAACCAATGTAAATAATATCACAGTGCCTACAAGGTCTTATAACAAAACAATAAAAGAGTACTCTGCAAAAAGGAGAATTATTTAACCCTTAAATAAGATAACAAAACTAGCCATGATATCTGCACCGATAACTAAAAAGTAGCATAAAAGAAAAGCCAAAAAAAAGACACTAATGAATAAGTACTTTACCAAAAGCTATCGATGGTTCAATAATAGTTATGAAAAAATTCCAAGTCAGATCCATCCAGTACATTAACATGCTCTATCTCTAAAGCTTACCCTTCCTCTCAAGTCAACCTCCACATTCTTGCCTTCCTCTAATTTACAAATTCTTTTCCAAGATTGGTTTCTACTTAGCCTTCAAGACATATTCATATGCCTCATCTACAATTGGAACTTTCACTAATGGAAGAACATCTTGAAGTTGAAATTTGACCCCATTCACATATTGGGTTGTTCCTCATCCTTTGTTAGGAATAAGGTGTCTCAACCTTGGATAATTCCTATTCTTATTATTTGTTTTGTAAATGTATTTTTTGCAAATAATGTAATTAAGTGTGAGTGTACATGTCTAGTTGGCATGTTGTGTGTCACTCCGCTTGATGTGTTGGCATCTTGTGCGTAAGGAGATCATGACTGAAACGGTCATGACGGATTTCTATGACGCGTAAGAACTATTTAAGGAATGTGCTATGACAGGTGTAAGAGCATCTTATGACTTGGGCCTATTTGGGTGCCCAACAAGAAGTGGTTGGCGTGTGTAAGAGAATATGCCAAAAATAGGTTGGTATGACAGATTCTCTTACACTTCTCTTGTGACCATTATTTTTGGCGGATTCTATGACAAGCTGTCATAGTCTATTCTAGGGATGGACACCTATTCTTGGGATTGCATGTAACAACTATGTACATGTGGCTTTGTGCATGGGTCTTGGTGGTTGTGCCTATTTTTGGGTCCAGAGGAGTCTATATATATGATGCTGCTCCTATGGGAGAGATATAACAAAATTTAAGTCTTGTTGGCTTTGTCTCTCATTTCCTGAAAGAACTTGCATTGCAAGTGTATTGTAATCTTTGTGTTGAAGATAATACATTGTGCAGGTTTTGGAGTGCTGGGGTTTTTTACCGAAAGGTTTTCCCCAGGGTATATCATTGTGTCATTCTTTATTTTTCTGTATGCATTGTATGTGGTTGCAATATCTTTGTTAAAGTAGTTAACGAATCTGAAATTGTAAGGATTTATAAGAATTTGCACAATACTCTCCTATAGAGATAGGGTTTTTTGAGCTAATCTCAAGTTTGAGTGGGAGTTTTTTGCAGAGCATTCTGAATCTTATTTGCAGATTGAGATGGCAAGTTCATCATATGGAAGAATGGAGGTGGAGAAATTTAATGGCACTAATTTCGAGTTGTGGAAACTCAAGATGGAAGACATGTTGGAAGATCGTGACCTATGGGAAGCGACTTCAAGTGCTACAAGACCAGCAACTATAGCTCAAGCAGATTGGGATATCAAAGACTGTAAAGCTAAGGGTCTCATACGACTTTGTTTAACCGATGCAGTCCTTCTGAATGTTCTAGATGAGAAAACCGCAAATAGTTTGTGGGAAAGACTTGCGGCCATGTATCAGGCCAAATCTCTGGTGAACAAGTTGTTCCTGAGGAAGAAGTTGTACTCTCTGCGAATGGAGGAAGGTGGATCCTTAACGGATCATTTAAATGCATTTAATCTGTTGGCTGCACAATTGACATCAGCTGGTGTCAAGTTAGAGGAGGAGGATCGTTGCTACACACTTTTGTGTTCTTTATCGGATTCATGGGACCATCTTGTGATGGCTCTCGGAAGCACTTTAGTCACCTTCAAAATGGATGATGTGGTGTCTTCGCTGCTATCAGAGGAGATGCGGAGAAAGGCTTCCATTTCAGAAAAAGAAGCCCTTGCTGTTTGTGGGAGATCCACTGAAAGAGGGAAGAAAAATGACAATAAGTCTGACAATAAGGGTAGATCCAAATCCCGTGGGAAGTCAAAGACTTCCAATAAGTCCAAGGCAAAATGTTGGAACTGTGATAAATCTGGGCACTTCCGTAAAGACTGCAAAGAGCTGAAGAAGAAGAAGAAAGGTTCAGATTCAGCTTCAGAAAGATCTCAAGAAGATGGCGATGCATTCATCACAGCTTTGGCAGCCCATGCATCTGATGATGTGTGGTTGGTTGACTCAGGCGCATCTTTTCACATGACCTCTCATCGAAACTGGTTCTCAAAATATGAAGAGTTCGATGGTGGAAAGGTGTACTTGGGTGATGATTCTCACCTAAGATAGTTGGATGCGGAAGGGTCACTATCAAATTTCCTGATGGACGAGTAAAGGGAATCAACGAAGTTATGCACATTTCGGGTTTGGCACGAAACCTATTATTTGTAAGTATGCTGAATGATGTAGGTGTGCAAGTTGTTTTTTCAAAAGAAGGATGCAAGATGATAAGAGGATCGATAGTGCTTGCAAGGGGTACTAGGAGAGGTACCTTATTTCAGCTAGATGCATGTATTCCTCTATGTAATAGTTCTTCATCCTCACCATCTGAACAAGCAGTGAAGAAGTCTGTGGCTATTGGTTTTGATGGTAGTGCAAATACTTTGGAAGGTAATCTTCCTGCAGAAAAGACAATGTTGTGGCATATGAGATTTGGCCACGTTGGTGAAAAGGGTCTCAGAACCCTGAAAAATAAAAATCTCGTCGAGGGGTTAAATGATTGCAATCTCGAGTTTGACTTCTGCGAACACTGTGTCTATGGTAAACAAAATTGTGTTCAATTTTACTCTAGTTCTCACAAATCTTCTGATGTTTTGGATCTTATTCATTCTGATGTATTTGGTCCTGTAAAAGTTCCTTCAATCTCCAAGTCTGTATTTTTTGTATCTTTCATAGATGATTACAGTAGAAGGACGTGGATTTATTTCTTTAAAAGTAAGACACAAGTCTTTAGTCGGTTCAAGGAATTTAAAGCTCTTGTAGAGAATCAGACTAGTAAGAAGATTAAGTGTGTGAGAACTGACAATGGTGGTGAGTTTTGCTTAGCAGAGTTTGAACAGTTCTGTAAAGAACAAGGTATCGAGAGGCATAAGACAACTCCTTATACCCCACAGCAAAATGGAGTTGCAGAGAGAATGAACAGGACACTGATGGAGAAGGCTAGGAGTATGCTTAGTGGAGCTGGTTTAGAACAAAGGTTTTGGGCCGAAGCTGTGGCCAATGCTTGCTATCTGGTTAACAGATCTCCTACATCAGCCCTTGTTGGTAAGACACCCATGGAGGTGTGGTCTGGTAAGAAGCCTTCAATTAGACATCTTCGTGTTTTTGGTTGTGAAGTTTATGCACATGTTCCAAAGGAGAAAAGATCTAAGTTAGAAAATAAAGCTGTTAAATGTATTTTCATCGGATACAGTGCTGGTGTGAAAGGATACAAGCTTTGGGATCCTGTGACTAGTAAGGTTTTGTATAGTAGAAATGTTATTTTCAAAGAGTTAACATCTTCTCCTATTGTGCTACAACCAGATGAAAAAGAAAAGGAAAAAGATGTTGTTCAGTTGCCTCCTACCCCTGAGAAGACTGAACAGAGAGACCATGTTGGGTTTAATGATGAGGAGAGCTCTAGCAGCTCTGATAGTTTAGAAGAAGAGGAAGAACAACCTCAACCTCAGCCCTTGAGGAGATCCACGAGAGAAAGAAAGCAACCAGAAAGGTTTGGTTATTCTATGTTAGATTCCAGTTGTGCCTTTGCTTTGATTACTAACACTGATGAGCCTAGATCTGTGAAAGAGGCTTTGGGCATGGAAGATGCAGGTTCCTGGATTGAGGCTATGGATGATGAGATGGCTTCATTGGAGAAAAACAAAACTTGGGACCTTGTACCTTTGCCTAAAGGGAGAAAATCTATTGGTTGTAAATGGGTGTTCAAGAAGAAATTCTGTGCAGATGGCAGTGTTGAAAGGTATAAAGCTAGATTAGTTGCAAAGGGGTATTCACAGGTAGAAGGAATAGATTATGGTGAAATATTCTCTCCTGTCGCAAAGTTGACATCCATTAGATTTCTGTTATCTCTTGCTGCATCATATGATTTAGAGATAGAACAGATGGATGTGAAGACAACTTTCCTTCATGGTGATTTGGAGGAAGAGATTTATATGTCACAGCCTGAGCACTACATTGCTAAAGGTAAAGAATCCTTAGTTTGCAGATTAAAGAAATCTCTATATGGTTTGAAGCAATCTCCTAGGATGTGGTACCTTAAGTTTGATGCCTTTGTGTTGTTAATTGGATTTGTAAGATCAAAATCAGATCATTGTGTTTATTTTAGAGTTGAAAATGATCGCCTTCTTATTGTTGCATTATATGTTGATGATATGTTGTTGTTTGGGAAGGGTAAGAGTATGATTTCTGATTTTAAATCTCAATTGTCAGCATAGTTTGAGATGAAAGATCTTGGGGCAGCTAGGTATATCTTGGGTATGAAAATCAGTAGAGACAGGTCTAACAGAAAACTTTGGTTGAGTCAGAGTAAGTATGTGAAGTCTGTGTTGGACAGGTTCAACATGGCAGATTGTAGACCACTATGTGTTCCTATTTCTATGGGAACAAAGTTATCTGTAGATGATTGTCCAAAATCTCCTAGTGAGGTGGAGGACATGAGTAGAGTACCTTATGCTAGTGCAGTTGGCAGTCTTATGTATGCTATGGTCTGTACTAGACCAGACATTGCCCAAGTAGTGGGAGTCCTGAGTCGGTTTATGGCTAATCCTGGATGGGTACATTGGGATGCAGTTAAGCAAGTATTCAGATATTTGAGGGGTACATCAGATTACTCCATATGTTATCATGGTAACTCTTCTGGATCTCCAAATTCAGTTTGTATTCATGGGTTTGTGGATTCAGATTGGGCAGGTGATATTGATAGCAGGAGATCCACCAGTGCTTATGTGTTCACTATGTTTGGTGGTGCCATTAGTTGGATGAGTAAGCGACAACCTGTGGTTACTTTGTCCACTACAGAAGCTGAGTACATGGCTGCTACTCATGCTTGTAAAGAAGCCATTTGGCTTAGAAGATTGTGTTTTGATGTTGGTGTTGATGCAGAACAGATTACTATTTGGTGTGAGAGTCAAAGCGCTATTTGCCTTGCAAAGAATCCAACTTTCCATGCCAGAACGAAGCACATTGATGTGCAGTTTCACTTTGTGAGAGATATGGTGGAAGATGGAAAGGTAAATTTGGAGAAGGTAGATACTGTGAAGAATGTTGCAGATGCATTAACGAAACCAGTGGGCACTGAGAAGTTCAGATGGTGTTCAGAGTCTATGGGCCTTTTGGCCTATAGCGGTTAAAGTTCCTGTTATGTTCTTGTTGCTCTTACAAGGTGTTCAACAAGTGGAGAATGTTAGGAATAAGGTGTCTCAACCTTGGATAATTCCTATTCTTATTATTTGTTTTGTAAATGTATTTTTTGCAAATAATGTAATTAAGTGTGAGTGTACATGTCTAGTTGGCATGTTGTGTGTCACTCCACTTGATGTGTTGGCATCTTGTGCGTAAGGAGATCATGACTGAAACGGTCATGACGGATTCCTATGACGCGTAAGAACTATTTAAGGAATGTGCTATGACAGGTGTAAGAGCATCTTATGACTTGGGCCTATTTGGGTGCCCAAGAAGAAGTGGTTGGTGTGTGTAAGAGAATATGCCAAAAATAGGTTGGTATGACAGATTCTCTTACACTTCTCTTGTGACCATTATTTTTGGCAGATTCTATGACAAGCTATCATAGTCTATTCTAGGGATGGACGCCTATTCTTGGGATTGCATGTAACAACTTTGTACATGTGGCTTTGTGCATGGGTCTTGGTGGTTGTGCCTATTTTTGGGTCCAGAGGAGTCTATATATATGATGCTGCTCCTATGGGAGAGATATAACAAAATTTAAGTCTTGTTGGCTTTGTCTCTCATTTCCTAAAAGAACTTGCATTGCAAGTGTATTGTAATCTTTGTGTTGAAGATAATACATTGTGCAGGTTTTGGAGTGCTGGGGTTTTTTACCGAAAGGTTTTCCCCAGGGTATATCATTGTGTCATTCTCTATTTTTTTGTATGCATTGTATGTGGTTGCAATATCTTTGTTAAAGTAGTTAGCGAATTTGAAATTGTAAGGATTTATAAGAATTTGCACAATACTCTCCTATAGAGATTAGCGTAGGAAGCTGTTTCCGCACCTGAGTTTCCTTACATCCTTCACTCTCTTGGATATCTATTTAGAATAAATCACATTGACTGGTCCAATTTTTTTAAAAATGAAATTCTCTAAACAATTTGTATTGGTGACCTAAGGGAAAAAAATTTGGGCTTTCACAATTTTCAATACTTTAGACCAAAGTCAAATTTTATCTTTTTTTATATTTTCTTCTCAAACTCTACACATTTTCCCATCATAAGGTTGCATATGTGGTAGGCCAAAACTATGGTAGGTAATAAGAAAGATTTAATATTTAATAATTAAATTTAATTTGGTCTAAGTGTCAATCTAGGGGCACAAACTTGTGAAAGTTATCATGGCTATTGATGAAAACACAATTATACTGAGAGGGGGGTGGAATCAGTAACAACTTTTACCAATTTAAACTATATCAACCATAACTATAACAATCATTCAAATGTAAAGAACACAATATTTACATGGAACCCTTATAGGAGAAAACCACAACAAATTGCTTTATATAATAATTTCTTTACAAAGCTAGAGGCACCAACCCCTCATTCAAGATATTAACACTTGTCCACTAGAGGCACCAATCATTCAAATTTCCACCTTAGTAGTGTTTCTTATTCAATGGACGATGCATCCATGATTTTCTATGAATCTCTTCCACAAACCTACTATATTCTCTTCAAAAAATCTCATATAATCTTATTATGAATCCATCACAAGATGACCGCAATCTCCACTTTCAAAATCTATAATAAACTCCTTATCTACTTCTTGAGTCTAATTATCTTCATAAAATGCTCAGTAGTTTATGTACTTGATCTTCCTTCTTGTTATTCACACACACTCCTCTCATCTAATCAACTTCCCTTTTATATCTGCTTGTCTCCTTTAGAGACGTGTACTTTCATCAAATAGTCACAACTTTCACTCTTCTTAATATTAATCTCTTTATATCATTATTTCTTGCAACAATAGTTCTATCAATAATTAATAGATTTAATGATGAGTGTCAAGGAATTTGTTTTGTCCACGTCCAAGAACATATTGTGGGATTTATTTTCTTAACATAGTTTAAGTGAATATTAGTAAATTAAATCTAATGTTAATTGTTCACATATTTTATCTAAAAATATTTTAAATATTGCTTATATATATTTAAGCATGTGTAACACAAAGTGGTAAAGTAATACAAAAGTGGAACATGACAAGGGGTATGAAGGTATATGAAAAAGACTAAAATATGACAAAATGGACTGTGAATGACTCTCATTAATATGGTTTAACTTGGAGGAAACAATTTTTAATATTTTTAGATCATCTTCATCTATGTCTTCCATCTCAAAGTACTTCTCTAATTCATGTACCCAATTAAAAAATATATTTAGGTTAAGCTCACCTTTAAAAATAAAAATATCAACCTTTATCTTAAATATTGTTTCATCAATGTTTTAATAAGTCTCTCGATAAGATCTCACATCCTAGTAGTATTCTCTAATTTCTTTGGTTCCTCTTCAAACTCTACCAATTTTAATCTTTCTCTAAAGATCTCTAATCTTTAAAGAAATTCATCAATATTCCTTCAAGGTCATGGATTCCTCCTACCTCTTCTCCCCCAATTGACTCAAATTTACCTTTTGGCTATCATAAACATCTTTGATACAAAAAAAAGTAATGCAAATCAAACCTCTGTAGTCTATATTTTGCAAGCAAGTCTCCAAAGATAATACTACTCAAACTCCTATGTAAAATCCTCATTGCACGTCATATTGCTAGAGAGAACTAATAGCTTAACCAACTAATCAAACCAAAATATAAAATAGAATCCATAATCTCATCTAAACGCATAAAAGAAAAAACATGAAAAAAATAGAGGTAACAAAAATTGAGAAATTCTATTCAAACCCCCCAAAAAGTAACTTCCAAAGGTTTTATCTTCTACACATCGCAAAAAACTAGTCTTGACATGAACTATTACACTTTCTTGAAAAGATTCAACAGTTATAGTGTGCACTTTTAACTGCATTACTATCTTAGTGACGATGATGGAATTGAAACAACCTGACTTGCATACCCACTAAGACCAACCGTAAGCCTTGGGTAGTCAAAGTAAACCAACATCATCGAATAGAGCACTTCCTCTTAAATGCATCAACATGAAATAAATAAAATAGTGTTACGAAATGCACTCAAAAGATGCTTGAATCCATTGTCCTTCTAGATCTTGTATTGAAATGTTTGTGCTCTAAGATTTGTATTCGCAACAAAATGCTATGAAAGAATGGAGCTTGGTTGATTGATGCAAATATTATGCAAGTGATAGTATAAAGGAAATGATAGTGAAGATAGCAAGATGGTGAAGTGATGATGACAATCATCATCATCATCATCATCATGAAGATAGCTATGGGCTCTCAAAGACTAGAAGTATGCAAGAGGCAATAAGAATAAACATTAGAATAGCATAGGCTCATTAGATTCAAATGAGAGGAGAGAATGTTCTTTTATATAAGTCCTCATGAAAATCAAGGGCTAGCATTAAGAAGTGCTAGGAGAGTGAATAAGATTAGAGAGTAGGTAGGGATAATGAAAGGATAATGAAGAGATTAAAGGAGATTAAGAAACATTAATAAATGAGTGGTTGAGATGGAGTGGTAGGTAGAGGATATTCACTTTCCATAATTTCTAAGCATGTGAAGGTGGAAAAGTCAAATGAAGAGACAAGTGTCATGTGTCACAAGCTCAAATGTGATTAAACATGATTGTTGGGATTAGAAAGAAGAGGATTAATAAATTTATAAAATAAATAAAGGTATTTATTGGGAGAAGAAAATGGCCAACTAAATAAATAAATAAAATGTTTAACTATATGATAGGAAAGGCTAATGAATTGGATAAATAAATAGGAATATTTATTTAAATAATAGAATAAAAGGCTAATGAATTAATTAATTAAATAAGAAATGCTTATTTAATTACTAGATAAATATTATTGACGAATATTTTTTTTTATGTCTACACTTAACATTACATCCTATTAATTAATATTAGATACTACCAAAAATATAATGTGAGATACTAACAAAAGGATGAATACTAATTTATACTACAAAAGAAACATTCATATAAATATCACCAGAAAAACCATTTAAAAATTCTATGGCATATTACTAAAATATCATGTTAAATTAGACATAAAATATTACTTTCAAGGTCGCAATTAAAATAAGTATCATTTTTTGTTTGAACAATAAAATATTTGCATGATGATATGATCTAAGAGCCAAAAGGGTATTCCTTTAATCAGATGATGACTAGATTCTTAAGAGAATCCATTATTTAGGTCTATGGTAATGAATTTACCAAAGTAGAATGTTCTTGAATTATCGAGTAGAAACATTGAAAATATGACATTAAACTTAGGAGGCTATTGTTGAAATATTAACTTTTTAATGTCTTTGTAGGCAAAAGATATATAATAAAGCGCATTTCTATATTTTTTATACATTTTTTAGTGTGTGGTAAATTTTGTGATGTGAAATACTTTGATTCAGAGTTATGAGTTCCTAAGGCCACAAACAAGGAACCTCATTCCCATTTAACAAAGCTAATGCTTAAACCCGTGAGCACATTGGATCACTAAAGACACAAGCTCGCAATCACAATGATCCAACAATAATTTGAATCTGGGCACAACAACACGCCTACCACTTAGCTAACACACTAAGTGGTGATTTCCATTTAGATTAGTACATCTTTTAATTTATTTCAAATTATAGGTCTAATTTTTTTATTTGTCAATTTTATTTTAGAGGGTTATGATTTTATCAAAGATTTTATGGGTTGGAAAAGTTCCTCTAACATTTTTGTTATTAGTTCCCGTGTTTAGCATGAGACTAATGTTTTCACTTGACCTTTACTAATTAATTCTCATTTCAGAACATCGTTTATCCTATGCTCTTTGATAGTTTCTCTATTAAAATGGTTGTTTTCAAAATAATTTTTATTTTATGATTAGATGCAACAATTTTTGTCTATAGCCATATTATGCAAACCACTATAAATCTTGGGTTTTCTACATCTTTTAAATCTTTTAATTTCTATTCTTATTTTTTTGCAATTTTTCATTAGCAATTGGTATTAAAGACTGGTGTAGAAACTTGGTACTTGAAATTGGTGAAGAATTTATGGAGCTATGGAAGATGCAGGTAGATGGAAGATTGAAAAATTTGTCAGTCGGAACTTTGGTCTATGGAAGGTGCAGATGGAGTTGTTGCTCATCAAGAAGCATCTCTCAAATGCATTGGTTGGTAAAACAAAAGGGAAAGGTTCTTTATTAGATGAAGAAAGGGATAAAATAGATGAGAAAGAAAGAGCTACCATTTTTCTTTTGTTGTCTAGTAATGTTTTATTTAATGTCTCAGTTAAGAAGACAACACATGAGTTGTGGGAGAAACTTTCTTCAATGTATGAGATGACATCGACTTCAAATAAGGTATTCATTATGAAAAAGCTATATAATTTGAAAATGCGAGGAGGGATTATGTCTAATCATTTAAATGAATTTAATACATTAGTCACCCAATTGATTTTTGTGCGCATTAATTTAGATGATGAGATCTAGGAAATTTTATTACTATGTTCTTTACCGAATAGCTAGGAAGGTGTGGTGATGGAAGTAAGCACTTTGGTGGCTGCCAAAAGAAAATTGGAATTTGATGATGTTGCAGCCACTCTTCCGAGTGAAAACATGCAAAGAAAAAATTAGGAACCCTCATCTAGTGAGGCATTAACCGCTCTAAGTACTGGTAATAAAGGTAGGAGTCAAGAAAGAGGCAAAAATAATAATAGAAGGTCAAAATTTGTACATAGATCGCAGTCAAGAGGAAGGAATGGTGCATGTTGGTTTTGTGGGAAATCAGGTCACACAGAGAAAAAATGTTGGAATTATAAAAATGCACAAGAAAAAGTCACTTATAATGAAGCAAACACTAGCTAAAAAAAGATGATGGTGTTCTAGTCTTGGTTGTTGGTGACACAACTACAATTTCGTGGGTGCTTGATTTTGGTGCTTCTTTCCATGCTACTTCACGCTAGGGTTTTTTAACGAATTTCAAAGAAGGTACATTTGGTAAGTTTTTTCTTGGTGACAATAAGGAATGTGAAATCATAGGTAAGGGTGATATAATTTTGCATTTGAAAAAAAGAAATAAATGGATTTTGAAGGATGTGAGATATGTTTCTTTGTTGAAACAAAATTTTAATTTATGTGAGCCAACATATTTCTTCTGGGTGTAATGTTAAATTTTATTTAGATACTGTTGGCATAATTGATGCATAGATAAGTTGAGAATGTTATGGTGTGAGTTTACTGTAGATCTGATAATAGGGTGATTATTTATGATGTTGTAATTGATGTCAACTTAGTGTTTGTTGGTTCACAGTGAACCTGTTATGCTAATGTATGTTTAGAAGGTTGGATATGAAGCTATGGTAAGATTTGGAGTGTGTGATCATAATGGAAGACCCAGTGATGTCTCTAGATGCTATATCTATGATTGCATAGGTTTATTGTATGTATGGTGAGACTTATGATTGATTGAAGGTTTACATGTCAACATGAAGAATATGATGAAGCCAAGGAGGAATGATTTGATGATTGTATCAAATATGTTTTGATTCAAATGTTGTGACTCAGGATATGTTATCTTGACTATGTTATGATGTTGCTAACACAACCACATCGTGATTGGTGACCAAAAGATAAAAATTTAATGGAAAGAAGTTCATTCAATAAAAAGTAAAATAATTTCTAAGAACAATCAGTGAGATCCTTAATCTATGATGTTGCACTGTGTTGCAATAAGTGGATATGTGTTGTAAGGATTGTAGTGACATGGCAGATCGACGTGGAATGTTGAGTTAGAATTTTCATGATAGTGGTGATCAAATTTCTTGGAGTTATGCAAGAACATTGGAGAGTGTGATGTGGTTTGACTTTTCTTTGTCAAATTGATTGTGTGATGAATCTGGAGGTTGACATGGACTTGGAATTGTAATTGATAATTGGTAACATGTTTTCAGGTTTAAGGATTGAGTGGGAATGTATTGTAATGATGTAATTCAAATGTATTAGGTCATGGCCGACTTAGCTGGTGAAAACGTATTTATATATGTTGATGTGTTATGAGAAGAGTGTGGAGGGAAAAGATCACGAAGGATGGTGTTCGATTGTAGGGTTTGGATGCTCTGAATGTGTAGTAGAGATTGAGCTTGAACTGGATCTGTACTAGAAGAGGACAAGTGCTATTTTCTCAAATCATTGTACTTATTGATTCCTAACAGTTTTTGCAATAAAACCCCTTAACTGGGTAGATCCTAACAAGTCTAATTTGTAAATCCTTTAACCAAGTGACTCTTTAAGTAGGGTTTGAAATCTCTTAACAGGATTAATCCTAATAGGGTAAAGCTCCTAATAGGGCTATAGGTAAACCCTAACAGGGTCTTTCTCTTAACCTGACATTTTTTAAGATTTAAAAAGGGTTGAGCTCTTAACTAGATGTACTTTAGAAGAGTGGAGAATTATTTGTGGGTGCCATCCCCACACATGGTTTTTCCCAGTTGGGTTTCCATGAGAAAAATATTGGTTTTATTGTGTTACATGGTTGTGGATGTTTATCTTTATGGGTTTGATTATGCATGCAATGAATGTTAATTGAAGAAAGTTGTTGAATGGTTTATGAATAGTTTGAATTGTTATATTATTGATTCACCCCCCTCCCTCTCAATAATATTGGACACGATAATACTAACAGATACTTGGAAAGTAACCAAGGGAGTTTCAGTGCTTGCAAAGGGAAAGAAGTTGGGTAATATTTATATTTTATAATTCCATTGTGAAGTGGGAGCTACCATGACACTTGTGGACAATAATTCATAAATTTGTCATAAGAGGCTCGGGCATATGAGCAAGAAATGGCTTGAAGTTATGATTCAATGAGATCAACTGCTAAGTTTGAAATCTGTTGATTTTGAGTTATGTGAGAATTTCCTTTATGGAAAATAGAGCCAAACCAGCTTCTTGAGGATAGGGCATGATAAGAAAACTACTCCTTTGGAAATTGTGCAATCATATGTTTTCGATCCCAAGGAGGTAACCTCTTTTTAGGGTGAAAATTATTTTGTTACTCTTGATGATTGCACTTGTAAAGTTTGGGTTTATATGTTAAATAGAAAATCATAGGTGTTTTCAAAATTCAAATTGTTTAAAGCTCTTTATGAAAATTAGAGTGGACATTAAATTAAATGTCTCAAGACTGATAATGGGGGTAAGTATTTCTCTTTGGAACTTGACAACTTTTGTATAGATAATGGTATTCGAAGAATCAAAGCGGTTTCATTCACCCCTTGGGAAAATGTTGTAGTTGAGAGGTTAAATGTGATGATTCTTGAGAGAGCTCAGTGTATGCTCTCCAATGCGGGTTTGTGAAAAGAGGTTTGGACAAAGGAATGTAATACTACAATTTATTTAATCAATCTCACTCCTTCATCTCGTTTGGACTTTGATATTCTAGAGGAGTGATGGATTGAGAAAAGAATTTCATATCACCATTTGTGTGTGTTTGGCTATGAAGCATTTCTGCATATTCCCAAGGAGCAGCAAATGAAGATGGATTTCAAATCAAAGAAGTGTATTTTTATAGGATATGGTGAAGATTAATTTGGTTTCAGGCTATGGGATCTCATCACTAAAAATATTGTTCGCAATCAAGATGTTGTATTTAATGAGAAAATATTTGAACAAATGTTACAAACTTACCCATTGTTAGTTTTCAGACATCTTTAATTGTTACACAACCCCAAAATACTATTCCACAACCTTCAACAAGTGGAACGTTGCCTTCCACAAGTCTCTCATTGCAGTCTGCCTAGTATCCTTCATCCAATTCAATGTTGCCTCCTCCTAGTAAAATGACACCTTCCTTTTGTAGCACACAACCTCTACATAATAATTTTCCTTCTATAATTGCATCTCTCCCTCCTATAAATAACTTTCTACCCCTTCAAATTTTTATGCAACCCTATGACAATGCCTTGTCATCTTTTCAAACTCAAGCATAGGAAAATAAAATTCTTTCAGTTGGTCGATTTGGGAAAAGGGACTTGAAATATGTGCACCAAAAGGGTAGTATACAGAGGCAGAGTAGTGAATAAAATATAGAAGAAGGTAATTTGCAGCTAGAAGTGGGCCCTCAATTAAGGAGATATACCCGAGAGAGAAAGGAACCAACAAAATTCAATGACTATGAATTATTGCTCTTTGATAAGGCATATCCTGTAAATTTTCAACAAGCTTGCAAAGATGTGAATATGTGAGATGGATGGAGGTGATGAATGAAGAAATGGAGTCTTTGTGTGCAAATGACGCATGGGATTTGGCTCCTCTTCAGCCAAATTAGAAAATACTAAAGAATAAATGGGTATATCGTGTGAAAGAGGAAGATGGTGGTCAAAAATGTTACAAGCCCTAATTGGCTGTGAAGGGTTTTTCTCAAGAAAAAAAGCATTGATTTTAATGAGATTTTTTCACTAGTTGTAAAAATGTACACCATTCGCGAAGTGTGAGGTTTGGTAGTTGTTTGGAACCTTTATCTTGAGCAACTTGATGTCAAAAAAACATTTCTTCATGGAGATATTGAAGAAGAATTGTATATGGAGCAACCTGAAGACTTTTCACATTAGGGTCAAGAACATTTATATTGCATATTGAAGTGGAGTTTGTATGGGCTCAAGAAAGCCCTAAGGCAATGGTACCTTAATTTTGATATCTTCACGAGTCCAAAATATTTTACTCGTTGTGAATCAGATCTGTGTGTTTATAACAAGCTTGCAAATGATGTGTTTTTTATTATTTTACTCTATATTGATGATATGTTGGTTGTTGGCACTAGTGTGCAGATTGTTCATTAGTTGAAACAATAATTATTTCAACGATCTTCCATGAAATATTTAGGAGAATCAAAGAATATTCTTGGGATGAATATAATCAAGGATAAAAATAAGAGACAACTCAAATTATCTCAAGAAAAATATATTTTGAAAATCTTAGCTAGATTCAATATGAAGAATGCCAAACTCGTTAGTACTCCTTTGGCTGATCATTTTTGCTTATCTTCAGCTATGTGTCCTAAAATAGAAGAGGATCAAGAACCCATGAAGGGTGTTCCATATTCATCAATATTTGGTAGTCTCATGTATGTCATGATTTGTACTCATCCAGATATTTCTGATGTAGTGGGAGTTGTGAGAAGATTAATGAGTAATCCATGTAAACCACATTGGAAGGTAGTACACTAGATCTTCATGTATTTGAAAGGTACTTCACATCATGTTTTATGTTTTGGTGGTAAGGATACTAAAATATAGGGATACGTTGATTCAGATATGGTTGGAGACTTTGATAAACAACGCTCTACTACTAGTTATGTGTTTACTTTGTCAAAGTAGTGATAAGTTGGGTTTCTTGGTTCCAACAAGTGGTTGCACTTTCTTCTACTGATGTTGAATATATTTCTCTCATCGAAAATACAAGTAAATGATATGGTTGTAGTGGTTGTTAAGTGAATTATGGTGTAAGAAATTAGTTTTTACTTTATTTTTTCATAGCAATAATGTTATTCACTTGGCCAATAATTTTTCCTTTCACAATTGAACAAAGCATATAGAGATACAATATCATTTTATTCACCATGTTATTGAAAAGGGTAAGAAATATGTGGAGACAATTGGCACAATGTTGAATCCAACTGATATCTTGATGAAGGTACTACCCAGAGAGAAGTTTCAATTTTTTATAACTTTTCTTAGACTTCTCTAGCTTTGACAATAAACCTACGGTGGGGGGATTGTTAGGATTAACAATCCACAATACAACTGAGAGGGGGGGGGTGAATCAGTTGTATGAAAAAATATTAAAATTTAAACTTTAAGCTTATCAATATCAGATCCAATGAACGCCAACACAATAACACAATATTTTGGTTACAAGGAAACCCTGTTAAAGGTAAAAACCCTGGTGGGAATTAGCACCCACTAATGATGTATTGAGAGTATAGTAATCCTTGTTAGAAGGTATAGCCCTGTTAGGAGCTTATTGAAACATTACAGTACATAGTCCTTGTTAGAGGATAGACCCTATTAGGAGTCAAGAACAAAATAGGGCTCACTACCCAAGGCTCACTGCCTAAAGAAGGTTAAGTCCACCTTCTGAACTCACTAGTTCACAATAAGTGTATATGAAGAAATACACAATATTTTGAACTGTTTGCCAGCAACTATCTTTTCTTGATTAGTTCCAATGAAGTCCACCAATAATCCTCTGCTCTATGTACATCAGACACAAGTTCGCAACCTCCTTGTATCACACTTATCCCATCCATGTCTCTTCCAAAGAAAAGACATTTTATTTATACCTTATTACATTTTACCAAGAATAGGTTGGCCCATAAGGCTTTCCTAATTACAAATAATTACATAGGCCCTTGCTAAGATACACATGGTATCACAAACATGTTTACAATGATTACATTACAACAATTAAGGATTGACATCCTTGAATTATGCTTGCCAAACAAAACACACGCTTCATTCCCTGAGTCAGCTTCATAATAAGCCATTGCTAGATCACACACCACAAATGAAGTCACTAATCATTCTGTACCTTGCACTGACCAATGAAAATCTATCAGTACTTCTTCCATCATCCTTCAAGATCACATACCTTGAATCCAATCCTTCTGAAATATATACCAGAAACTCAGAGACTAACTCTATCGATTCTCACTGTCACAGTCCAGTGACCAGTCTTTACCAAAATAGTTGTATCTTCCTTAATGTGCATCCATTAATGATGTGATCTTAGATATAAGACCACAACATCCATCTAGGCTCTCATCTGACTTCGTAGCATCTGAAACATCCGTACACCTTCTGTACACTATGATTACCATTCTGGTTCCTTCATAGAAGCATATGTTGACATCAGTGACAAAATGCAAATGAAAACAATGTGAGTGCCCATTCAGTAAGGTAGTGATTAAACATATTAAATGTCTCAATCACCTCCCATGCATTAGAAATATCCAATAATCTCCCCCTTTGGCATTGATGTAAACATATGGAAAAATCTTATCCCAAACTTGTATCAACCCAAAAGTCCTTCCATAGATCAATCTCTCCAAATAGTGAGGATTTTCTCATAACAACACTCCGCCTTTGACAACAATGGCAAAGGGTGCCAACTTCCTTCACAGATAAACTTTCTTCCATGATCACTCCCCCTAAGGAGTAGATCCCTACATCCAGTCCAGAAAATGATGAAGCTCTGAGCACTTTTGGATTGATGCATTTATGCATCATTTAGTTCTGACTAGGAGGGGCCTGAACCCCTAACATACCTCTGAGATATTCAAAGGTATCTTTTGGTAGTGGCTTTGTAAAGATGTCTGCAATCTTCTCTTTTGTACTGATATATTCAAGCTTGATTTATTTTTCTGCCACCTTGTCTCTTAAGAAGTGATATTTGATAGAAATATGTTTAGTTTTAGAGTGCATCACCAGATTCTTTGACATGTTTACTGTGCTAGTGTTATCACAATGGATAACCACAGGCTCATTAAAAGTTATTCCAATGTATGTCAGCATTTGTTTCATCCAAACAATTTGAGTTCAATTTATAGCAGCATCAACATATTCTGATTCAATAATAGATTTTGCTATACAATCTTGTTTCTTACTTAGCCAAGAAACCAACTTTTTCCCAAGGAAAAATGCACCACCACTTGTACTTTTTCTATCATCAATATTTCTTGCCCAATCAGCATCAGTATAACCATGAAGTTCAAAGATATTATTCTTGTCATACCATAAACCATAGTCTATGGTTCCTCTGAGATACCTTAGTATCCTTTTAACAATAGCTAGATGAGTCTCTTTGGGTTTTGCCTGATATCTAGCCACAATTCCAACAACATTAGCAATATCTGGCCCGGTGTGAGTCAGATATTGTAGCCCTCCAACCATTGATCTATACAAAGTCTGAAAAACACATTTTGATTCATCATCAATTGTTAGCTTGTTTCCAGTCACCATAGGTGTTCCTACTGGTTTACAATCTTCCATGCCGAATTTCTTAAGCAATTCTTTGAGATACTTGGTTTGAGAAATGAAAATACCATTCTCATTTTGAGTTATTTGTAGTCCAAGAAATAATTTCATTTCACCTATCATGGACATCTCAAATTCACTTTCCATTTCTTTAGCAAACTTCTTACATAGATCATCATTACCTCCAAAGATAATGTCATCCACAAATATCTCTACTATCAGGATTCCATCTTCAATAGTTCTTAAGTACAAATTACTGTTTACATTACCTTTTCTGAATCCAAGTCCAAGTAGATACTTGTCCAACCTTTCATACCAAGCCCTAGGAGCTTGCTTCAACCCATACAGTGCTTTCTTTAATTTGCACACCATGTCTTTGTCTTCGCATAGAGGAAATCCATATGGTTGTTCTATGTATACTTCTTGTTCAAGATCTCCATTCAAAAATGAAGATTTAACATCCATCTGATACACTTTGAAGTTTTTGTGTGTAGCATAAGATAGAAATAATATTACTGCCTCTATTCTAGCAATAGGAGAAAATTTTTCTTCAAAGTCCATCCCTTCTTGCTGTAAGTATCCCTTACACACTAGTCTTGCTTTGTTCCTTACAATTGTTCCTTCTTCATCCATTTTGTTTCTAAAGACCCATTTTGTTCCTATAACATTTTTATTTTTAGGTCTTGGCACCAATTCCCAAGTATTATTTTTCTTTATCTAATCTAATTCTTCTTTCATGGCATTTATCCAAGATTCATCTTTAAAGGCTTCATCTATAGTCTTTGGCTCAACTTGTGAAATCAAACAAATTTCTTCTCTAACTTTAGATCTAGTTAGCACTCCCTGACTGGTATTGCCAATAATTTGATTTTCAGGATGGTTATTTTTTACATACCTTGGAGTTTTAGGAGTTTCAGTGGTCTTGCTTATGTCATCAAAAGCCTCTATTTCACTTCCTTCCTCAACTCGTTCTTCTTCTTTGGCAGTAGTAGTGGCTTCTTTTACTTATGATATCTGACTGTTGTCATACATTCTTTCTTGTATCTTAAATTTCTCATCTATTCTTACATTGTTACTTTCAACCATCTTCCTTAATCTTAGATTGAAACATTTGTATGCCTTACTTTTAATAGAGTAACCAAGGAATATACGTTCATCACTTCTAGCATCAAATTTTCCTATCTCATCATCCCTCTTGATATAACATTTTCTACCAAAAATTTTGAAATATTTTACAGTAGGAGTATGATCAAACCATAGTTCATAGGGAGTCTTACTTGTACCATCTCTTATTTGAATTATGTTTAATGTGTATACTGCTATTCCAACAGCCTCTCTCTAATGTACATGAGATACATTCCCTTCAATCAACATTTTTCTGGCAGCATCAAGTATAGTTCTGTTTCTTTGCTCTGCTATCCCATTCTGTTGTGGAGTTCTAGGAGCAGATGTTTGTCTTTTTATCCCATGCTCTTCACAGTATGAATTGAATAAATTTGATGTAAACTCTTCACCTCTGTCTGATCTTAAACACTTTATTTTCAGTCCTAATTCATTCTCTACCTTTTCTTTAAACAACTTGAATTTGTCAAATGCTTCTGATTTCTCTCTCAAATAAGTCACCCACATCATTCTAGAAAAATCATCAACAAAGAGTATAAAATACCTTTCGCCATAGTATGACTTTCTTCTTGTAGGCCCACATAGATCTATATGTACCAGATCCAACTTTCCTTTTGATGTAAATGTTTTTCTTTTATGACTATTTTTAGTTTTCTTTCCCATAACACATTCTCTGCATACAATGTTAGAAGGTTTCACAATCTTTGGTAGATCTCTTACTGCATTAGCCATACTTGCTTTCACAATGTTATCAAAGTTAACATGACAAAATCTTCTATGCCATAACCAACTATCATCTACCTTCACAACAAAACAAGAGGCTCCAAATGTGTTTAGTTCAAATATATTACCTCTAGATCTTGAACCGGTAGCAATTAGTTTTCCTTCCTTGCTTCTGATAAACCAATTACCATCAACAAAACTTAACTGAAAGTTTTTATCCATTAATTGTCCAACACTCAACAAGTTATGTTTCAATCCTTCAACAAGTAGTACATTGTCTTTATTAGTCTTTCCATCCAAAGTGATGGATCCTACTCCTATGATGGATTTTGGGAGATTATCCCCAAATATTACAACACCTCCATCATAATTTACTAATTTAACAAATTTGTTCTTATCAACAGTCATGTGATGAGAACATCCACTGTCAATTATCCATTCAGTTTTCTTGTTAATATGAGATACTACGGCTTTTTCTTCATGAACTGGTTCATCTTTAATAGCAACAAATCCAATCTCTCCATTGTCTAAATCATCATCATCATCAGATTTTCCTTCACTAGCATAATAACATTCTTTATCTCTTCTAATCTTTGCATAATTAGGTTTGTATTTAGGAACTCTTGAAAGACATCTAGATGCAAAATGACCTACCTTATTGCATGAAAAACATTTCAAAGGTAATTTGCCTTCAAATTTGCCCTTACCTCTTTTCTCTCTTCTAGCTATTAGTGCAAAAAGTTCTTCCATCTTCTTTTCTTCTTCCATTATCTTCTCCCATTCCTCAACATACTCACCAAGCTCTTCTCTCAAGTCTTATTTTCTTGTGCTCAGAAGTGCAGATACTTTCTTGTGTGCAGATGCCCTAAATGCAGATTCAACTTTAGGAGTAGCTTCTCCTAATTCTGTAGCTTCAAGGGTGGTTAACTTTGCAATCAACATCTCTTTGCTAAATTTTGGAGTCAGGGGTATAGTTTCTTGAATTGACATTGCCTTGAATTTGTAAGTAGGGGTTAGAGATCTGAGAATCTTTGCAATGACTTCATCTTCATCATAAGTACCTCCATAATTTTTGATTCCAAATACAGCTTTTGTAACCCTTTGAACATAGGCTCTAATGCTTTCATCTTCATTCATTTGAAGCTTCTCCATCTTTGTCTTCCAGTTCTGTAATTTCACTTGTTTGGTATATTTGTCTCCTTCATAGAGTGCCTCTAGTCTATTCCAACTATCATGTGCCGAATCTAGATCTTTAATTTTAGTAAACTCACCCTCAGATAGTGCGTTGATCAATGCTTCTCTTGCACCATGTTGCATGAAAATAGTTTCTTTTCATCATCGGTGGTTGACCCTATGTCATTCTCAACTTTCAGGGTTTCCTTCTTCTTCACAATCATCCAATAGTCTATCCAACTTTTGAAGTTTTCAAGATCAAACTGAGGACTATCCTTCCTATAGTATGTCATTTTCCAAAATCACCTCAAGTTGTTAAGCTTTCTCTCTGAGGACCACAAGCTCTGATAGCAATTGTTAGGATTAATAGTCCACAATACAACTGAGAGGGGGGGTGAATCAGTTGTATGACAAAATATTAAACTTTAAACTTTAAGTTTATCAATATCAGATCCAATGAACATAATGAATGCCAACACAATAACACAATATTTTGGTCATGGGGAAAACTTGTTAAAGGTAAAAACCCCAGTGGGAATTAGCACCCACTAATGATGTACTGAGAGTATAGTAATCCTTTTTAGAAGATATAGCCCTGTTAGGAGCTTATTGAAACATTATAGTACATAGTCCTTGTTAGAGGACAGACCTTGTTAGGAGTTAAGAACAAAATAGGGCTCACTACCCAAGGCTCACTACCTAAAGAAGGTTAAGTCCACCTTCTAAACTCACTAGTTCGCAATAAGTGTATATGAAGAAATACGTAATCTTTTGAACTGTTTGCCAGCAATTGTCTTTGCTTGATCAATTCCAATGAAGTCCACAAATAATCCTTTTCTCTATGTACAATAGACACAAGTTTTCAACCTCCTTATATCACACTTATCACATCCATGTCTCTTCCAAAGAAAAGACCTTTTATTTATACCTTATTACATTTTACCAAGAATAGGTCGGCCCATAAGGCTTTCCTAATTACAAACAATTACATAGGCCCTTGCTAAGATACACACGGTATCACAAACATGTTTAAAATGATTACATTACAATAATTAAGGACTGACATCCTTGAGTTATGCTTGCCAAACAAAACACACGCTTCATTCCCTGAGTCAGCTTCATAATAAGCCATTGCTAGAGCACACGCCACAGATGAGGCCACTAATCATTCTATACCTTTCACTAACCAATGAACATCTATCAACACCTCTTCCATCATCCTTCAAGATCGCATACCTTGAATCCAATCCTTCTGAAATATATACCAGAAACTCAAAGACTAACTCTGTCAATTCTCACTGTCACAGACCAGTGACCAGTCTTTACCAAAACAATTGTATCTTCCTTAATATACATCCATTAATGATGTGATTTCAGATATAAGACCACAACATCCATCTGAGCTCTCATCTGACTTCGTAGCATCTGAAACATTCGTACACTATGATTACCAGTTTGGTTCCTTCATAGAAGCATATGTTGACATCAGTGACAAAACACAAATGACAATAGTGTGAGTTCCCATTCAGTAACGTAGTGATTAAACATATTAAATGTCTCAATCACCACCCATGCATTAGCAATATCCAACAAGGATATCTCTGAGAAACTATTTGGTCTTCAAGTGGGAGATTTTTGGGTTAAGTGAAGCCCAAATTAGCAATTTTCTCTCACATATTTGAAAAGGATGCCTTTTGCAACTAATTTTAGAAGTTGACGAGCTTTTTTGATGGATTTTTCCATTTTATTGGAGATGAGACTGATTTATAAAAAAAAAATTGATTAGGTAAAAGTAGGTTTGAAGGGGACCCAAAACCCCAAACAAAAAATAACCAAAGTCAGGAACTGGCTTTACAGGGACTAGCAACCCAGAGTATCAAAAAATGATTCAAAGGTTGGTTAGGGACCAACAACCAAGTCAAACTAGTTTTAAAGGGACCAAAAACCAACATAATTCAACATATGAACAAGGACCTAAAGTCCAGATAAAAGCTAGTGAAAAGCAACAAAAAATAGATGAGCACAACAAGTTAAACCAGATCTTTAATAGCACTAGAAATAGAAGTTCCTAAGACAACAACCTCATTGATAGAATCTTGAATATTCTTAGTAGTAAACTGGAGGTAAGCTTTTATAAATTTGCTTTTGCTTGAGTGTATAATACAATTTAGAAGTAATAATAAGAGATAATCCTTAAAAGTGGACGTAGCCATTATTGGGAGAATCATTATAAATCTTGTGTTCTTCTGTGTCTTATAAATCTTTTAATTTATGTTCTTATTTTCTGCAATTTTTCATCAACAAGTCCTCTGAATCCCTTTAAGTAAATTCTCATTTTCTTTATCTTCCCATTTATTTTCATATAATTTTTTTGTCTATATTGCATTGATTAAAATCTCTTTTTCATCCATACAAACCAATTTATTTATGATTTATCTTTCTCTAAAATTTCCTTTTATAGATGATCTATATAATTTAAAGACTCTAATTTATACTTATGTATTGATTGCTAAGAGTAACAAAAAAATATGATTTATCCTCAATATATATAGATGGATGTCAGAAAAGACAAAGACATAAGCATGAATTTGAGATCCATGACTATTGTCAAGGGGGTTGTATTGCTCGATATTCATCATACTTTGCCTAAGAAGCCTAGAAATAATAAGCATGAAAAAATTGGTTGTCATTCAGGCCAAATCTATAACAATGCATTCAAGTTGATTTGCAATGTAATTATTGGTAATTATTCTAGTGATGTGTAGTTATTAGTAGTTATCTCAACGATGTGATGTTTTGGAAGAGTTATTTTGATTCTTGTAGAAATTTGTCATGTTTTTTATTTTACATATCTCCAACTATGTATTTACACTATTTATTAATTTATTATATAAATAGAAGTTATAGAAATGCTTATTAATATTATAGAAACTAATATATTTTCCATAGGACTCCAATTGCATACAACTCTTTCTATGTAAATATCTTTGAAATAAATTTAATTACTATGAGTTTAATCATAAATATACTCATTTAGATTTAATTAAACTCTGAAAACCATCACCTAAAATTTTGATAATCATATAGAGCATGGAAGAAAATACCAAGAGCTAAAAAATGTAGATACAATACACTTCCTTGGTTCTCCACAATAGGAACATATGAAAAAGGTGAAAGCATTGACATGGCATACAACCTATTTGAGAAAATATACTCACTACAAGAAATATGCCTCAATTATCCCATTTCCTCTTCCCTATATCCTCATATTCTATATGCATGCAAAAAGATGGAACATAGTGAAAGCATGTGGATGATTTTGATGTTTTCATCCAACTATGGGAGCACAAACAAGACACATAATTTGTGGAGTATAGACAAGACACATTAGTTGTTTGGAAGATGTGGAAGTATAGGCAAGGAAAAAGCTTCTTTTCTCAAAAGAAAATGAAAAAGTCCACATTATCTTACATTAGATTTATTATGAAAATTAATAAAGAGAGATACAAATTGTATTTATTGGTGGTTTGGCATCAATCATCCATACCATGGATTTTTAGAATTTTTGGTTTCCAACTTGCTAAGATATACACAAAATCTAATATGGTTGTATGATTGATTTCTTAAAAATCAAATATATTTGACATCCCATCAAATAGTTAGTTGGGTCCATGAAGATAACATATGGAATGTATTTACACAATTCAACCCTATTAGATAATTGGCCTGGTTAGCTAAACTATCAAAGGTTGTCATCATTTAAACTCATGAATGTTACTTGACTCCACAATTGGGTTAATAACTAGGTGGTAATACTCGACTTAGGGATTGGACATCCTATTTGAGAAGCTATTTTCCTCATGGTTAAGGCTCATTTACTTGTCAACCTAGGGATGTGAACTTGAAATGGTTCAGAGTAGTATGTGCACTAAGTCCCCACTGAAGCCATTCTAAGTCTAAAGTTGTGAAAAAGGTATGCTTTGAAATAACATAACTTAAATTCTTTGTAGAATGAAATGTTAAAAAAAAACTCATGTAGCTATCTATAACAAAGTCCAGGTATGACAGACATGAGCTACACTACCTGCTTTGGCTGCAGGAATAGTCATTGGAGATGATTCCCGATGGCTGCAAGAACCGACCAAAATCCAGAACTGAAAATTAATGGTGTAAGAACTAATGCTAAGATAACTAAGGACTACTCAAAAAGTGGGCCCCCTTGAGTGAGTGATTCCAAAACTCAATTACACAGTACTTTCTTCAAAACTTCATTTCTTTATTCATATTGCATAAAAAAACTGATTACATCCATAAGGAAAACTGAACTTATTTTAAATCATGGGGATGCAAGACCTTAGTTTTTATCAACAAATAGCTTGTGTTGGGATGAACCCATCGTCCAAGGTCATTCCACGTTTTCAATAATAATGAAGATTATATTTGGAATAAAAAATTACAAACCTACAAGAAAAGAAAAGAAAATCTATTAACAATATTTTAAAATATAAAAAATATAAAAATAAATTGTTTAACTATATAAAAAGGAAATAATAAAAATGATCCAGTGATACACTTTAGATAACCTAATCTAATTGATAAATTGGCTAACCTTCACAGTAATGAGAGAATCTATTTGCAATAGGGTCTAAACTATTGTGTAAAAAGGATGCCAACACAATCTTCTTCCATGTCTTTAATAGACAACACATAATATTATGTAAAATAAATGACACTCTAATTCATTTATGTTTATTCATCCTTGAGCATATGATTATTAGAAATATAGACTAATTAATCTTCTTGATTAAGATGTTTTTATTCATTCATGTTTGGATCCCTATAAGGGAATGCATAGCTGATTTGAAGTTATCACTTCTCCATTGAGACTTTTGTTGCACAAACAAGATTATTTTCTAAATGGCCTATTGACTAACTCCATGTACCACAAAAATGTAATAAAAAAATTGACTGAAATGTCCCTAGATAACCTTCCAAACATCTTAGGTGTTGGAGATTTCATGCATATATGTGTTGGCATTAATGTTTTGTCATTGATGTCTACATATTTCTTTATTCTTGACAATTTCTTGGTTTGTTTAGTTGAAGTTTTGGTTCGGTATAGACACTGTGTTTGATATCAATTACTGCAAAGATGGAGATGTGTTGAGGAATGTATGTACTTGATCTTTTTCAAGTTTTAGAGGTTCGCTATATGATTTGAGGAAGTTATGATTGAGTTATCAAAGGACATTTTTTTGGTTATAGTTGTCGAGATAGTGTTGTAGTTTTTGGATCAGTATGAATCAGTTATGTAATATATTTGTGGTGCAGGAGCACCTAGGGTCTTTAGGCTACCCTAGTCTAATCATTTTGGCTTGTGGTGACCTTAGCCAAGTCTTTGTCTAATAACAACTATGAAGAGTCCCTAGTGTTTGTGTGAAATCTAGCAAGTCCTAGGAAGGTTGGTTGGATTCGTGAAAGGGTCCTTACTAGGCTTGTTTGAGTTTGAGTTTATTTGTCTTGTTGCTAACTTATCAAGCTAGTTGGTCAAAGACTAGGTTGAATTTCCAAAATGATGGAATAAAAGAAGGAAAATGGTCTCAGAGTGTTTGATCCACCATTGAAGTCATCTAGGACTCATTGGAGTTGTCTAGACAAGTTTGACAACAAATTTGTAAAAGTTGGCATGACAACATTTTGTCAAAATGTCTCTCGAAGGCTAAAAGTAGTTAGGGATCCATTTGGATAGTTTTGCTTAGTCCCCCTACAATACTTAAGTGTTTTTCCGACTAGAGATGAGGGTTGGCATATTTTGTAACTTTTTATTTTGAGAATTTAATTACTGGTGTGCTTTGTAACTTGAAAACAATGCTAAGAGCTTGATTATCCTTAAAATATGGATTGATCTAAGCCTAGATTTTGCATGTGTGAATAGTCTATTGTTTATAGTTTTCTTTATGTATACATACTTAGTAGTTAGATTTTTTTGTTTTTCTTTCTTTAAAGTTCTATGTGACTGTGTGTGTGAAAATTGTACCTAATCTGTAGACACAACACTTCAGTAAAACATTAGAGGTTAGCAAAAATCATGCAAAATTGAAATCTAATCTAACCAAGCGATCTACTGCCTTCTAATAGGTGCGAGATTGATGTTCTCAGATTGCTATCAAGATCAGTGACCTAGATGACACCTAAATGAAGGATTTGAATGCAAAACTGATTTGAAATATGAATGCAATTAATCTATTTTTTTTTATAGATATTTTCTATGCAATGATATGAAAACTTGATATGAATCTATGCTAATATGAAAATTGATCTATGATATGCTAAATGATCTAACAATGATATGAAAATGAATCTAAATGAATGTAAAAAAAAACAAATTGATCTCACAATAGTCTTGATTCGCAATAAGATTTGATTCTCCAAATTCCAATTCTCCAAAATAGTTGTGCAATTCGTAGACGACTTTGACAAAGTAAGCTTGCAAAATTATGAGATGAATTATGAAGAGCTGAGCCTTGATTTTATAGAAATCTAGGGCTTTGGAGGTGCATGAAAAAAAGCCATAAATCACTCAAATAACTCAGGTTGATTTTTGAGTTATTTTTAAATAAAGATAATTTAATTCACAAAAACATGCAAATCATGCAAAAATAGCTTTTTAACTCAAATTAGAAGTTTAGATCAATTTTAAAACTCAAAAATGATGTTGAGTTCCAAAAAGTCAATAA
This sequence comes from Chamaecyparis obtusa, assembly GCA_027943335.1. NCBI lineage: Eukaryota > Viridiplantae > Streptophyta > Pinopsida > Cupressales > Cupressaceae > Chamaecyparis > Chamaecyparis obtusa. Next base: position 2,529,015 of record BSBK01000164.1, read on the forward strand.
CTTGCATTGATTTTCTGATTTGGAGTTTAACTGCTCTTTGATTGTGCACATGGATAATTATGAATTAATAAATAAATAAAGTGATTTATTCTCAACTTAATTGATTTTTGAAAATAAATAATTGATTTATGGTTAATCAATTATTTAATCAAACTTTTATTAAAAACTATATTATTAAATAATGACAACTTGCTTTAATTAATTAAATAAAAATTTAATCAATTATTCATAGGATATTGGATTTATTGTCAAAATTAAATAATACAATTAATAATAGATAGAATTAAATTTAATTACACAATTAAGTGGCAAGATATTAAATCTAATTAATTAAATATGAAAATATTCAATTAATCAAACTTAGCATAAACGTGATTTATCGCCAAATAATCATTAAATTAAAGATAATTTAGATAATTAGGAATATTGCTAGGAATATTCCCCGATGCAGAATTTAAGATAATCAATTATGATTCGATGATGTTTAGATGTGCCTTAGATTAGGACTTCGATGTTGATTTCATTCGATTTGTAGATGTAGGAGGTTAATGAACTTATAGCCCATTTTTGGGGTATTACATTTTGCCCCTCTTTGAATTACTGTGTGAAGTGCAATGGTTCAAAGACAGTCTGTGTTTGATAGAGATATGAAACGGATTTGAAATTGATAATTGATATGAGACAGAAGTTGATTGATATTGATTTGATATGAAGATAATAGGTCCTGAATGACCAAAGATAATGTTCACTGTAGCAGCGATGAACTGAGGATTGCGGAAAAAAAGTGTCAAAATGCCTGATTCTGAACCTTATGATTGCGAAGCAGTGAGTGACCAGTTCTAGACTTGATTGTCTTAGCAGAACTAGCAGGTATCACATTTGAACCCTTCAGTTACCGAAGAACCAAGGAAAGAACACTAATGAACTGATGGTTGCAAAAAAGCCGATACAGATTACAAGATTAGGAGGATACCAAATTGATATGGATCGACGAATCTGATATGCCCCAAGTGATGATAGATTTGCCCCGAGCGATGAGGACTTTTGATGATTCAGCAACTAGACATGGTTGTTGTCTTGATTACTGAGGAAAGATTGATAGAATTTTTATAGACTTGAATGATGTGCAATACCATGCCCCCTTCGGGATTAAAATCAAAATCTGACAATAAAAGTCAACGGTAAATGGTTTAGAACCATGTTAATTGATTTGAAAAGTGGTTATACACGTCTGGGAATGCATTTTGCATCGTTTGGAGGTCCAGATGACCAAGTTTGACTAGGTGAAACCATGAGTTGACCATAGTTGACCAAGTTGAAATTTAGATAGTTTGATGTTAGATTTTGATTTTGATCCCGAAAAAGGATTCTACTTGCTGTTTCATCGGAGGAACCTTCGTGTGAGATTCAACTCTTGTTAGATTTGAAGATGTGATTTGAAGAATCATTTAAGCATTGAAGTTCATTTAGCCATTGTGAGATCATGCAAACATGCAAAAATGCAAAGAAACATGAAAAATGAAATGCAACCTAAGACCTAGGACCTAGTCACTGATCATATGTCGATTTGTTATCATCATTGAACTTTTAGGTAACTGGATAAATCAATACAATGCCCACTAGCTATGAAGCCATAGACATATGAATATTGATTTGTATGCGCAAGAATTAATACAACACCCACTGGCTAGGCAACCATGGACATATGAATATTGATTTTGTTTTCGAAATATCGGATTAGATATAAGCACCAAGGCATAAACGCCAGGGTGACTTGAATATCATGTCCATTTTGATATAGCAATTTGTATAAGCATCAAAACATAAACGTTGTGATGACCTGAATACGCCTTGCATGGAAAACATATCAAATAGTCAAGAGATCATTCTAAATCCAGTGTGAATTACCCGTAGTGACCCTTTATCATTCACATCCTTAGGTAAGATTGTGTCTCACAGTAGGAGAAAGAATTCACACAAAAAGACAATAGTTAGATCAAACTTCCTTGAATTTTCCAGGTATCAATGGTTGAGGTACGCATGGCCATCCAATTTGAGATAGAGGCTCTTACAGTCAGACACCATTTCAATCCAGAATTTCCAAAGATGTTAGATTTTCACATACAAGTAGAAGACAAAGAAAAGATTATGCCCCTAGTCATCACTCTCTAAATCCTATAAAGGACATCATCGAAGAGCTTGAAAGGACATATTATGCAAAAATCTCAATGCTAATCAGTAAGCATACAAGGAGATAAAAGCATGTAAAAAATCATAGATTGTTTTCAGTTTTCAGTTTGATGTTGATTGCGTTGTTGTAGATGCAAAATCCTTTCGGGAGACAAGACTGACTGACTGACTCACATGAAGCTTCAAAATGACTCTGACTAGATATGATATGTCTAAGATACACCAGAGACCATAGGATATGACATTGATTGCCCCCAAGTTTAAACATTGATAGGATATAGACACTTGAGCAGATTGGTGGACAAACTGACTTATTGAAAACTGGAAATGCAAAAACAAACCAGGAGATATGTACAAACTAGAGCAAGACTAAAAGCTGGGAAAGACCAAGATTGCACTGATAGATGGAGCATTTTGAAATAAGTGGTGCCCGTTTGCCAGGTTTTCACCATCTTGGCAAAGATTCTATTTTTTCTACCAAGGCACCTGTTTCCAGGTTTTCACCAAGGCACTTTTTTTTTTTTTTCATTTTTCAATTTTTTTGAATTTTTGATATTTTTCAATTTTTAAAGATTTTTTTCAGGACATTTTATCATAGACTGAATGCCTTAGGCATAGAATTTCTTCAGATGGAGAATATTGATTGGTTCTCAGAGCTATTCTCCTTTAGTCGTTGAGAGTTGATAGGCACCAGAGCCAAAAGTAGCAGTGATTACAAAGGGACCCAGCCAATTGGGTTCGAACTTCCCCTTGCGTTCTCGATGTGATTGATTTTTAGGATTCTCTCTCAAAACTAGATCGCCAACCTAAAATTCTCTGTGTCTAACTTTCTTGTTGTAGCCTCTAGACATTCTCTTTTGATATACTCTGAGATGATCATATGTTGCTTGTCTGCACTCATCTAGTAGTTCAAGTTCTTGCAACCTAGACACTCTGTAGTCATCATCAGTTACTAGACCATGCATTCTAATTCTTAGTGATGGGATTTCAACCTCAATAGGTAGTACCACCTCAGACCCATAAACTAAAGTGAAAGGTGTAGCCCCTGTAGGCATTCTAATACTTGTTCTGTAGGCCCATAGAGCTGGATTAATCATGAGATGCCAGTCTCTGCCGGTTTTGTTTACTGTTCTATGCAAGATCTTCAATAGATTTTTGTTGGAAGCCTCTGCTTGGCCATTCCCTTGTGGATAGTAGATAGAAGACCAATGTTGGGTGATCTTGAATTTGGCACATAGATCATCTAGGTCTTTATTCCTAAATTGCCCACCATTATCTGTGATTATGGAATGAGGGATCCCATATCTACATATGATATAGTTTAAGATGATAATCGATATCTGCTTTCCCGTTGCTTGTGTCAAAGGGACTGCTTCTACCCATTTTGTAAAATAATCTATGGTTGTGATTATATGGGTATGTTTGTTAGAAGAATGATGATGAATCATCCCGATAAGATCAAATGCCCATTGATGGAAAGGCCATTGTGTTGTAAAGGGGATTAGATCCCTCCCTGGAGCATGAATTAGGTTGCCATGTACTTGACACTTTTGACAATTCTTAGCAAATTTGATGGCCTCTTTCTCCATTTCGGGCTAGTAGTACCCAACCCTAATAAGTTTTCAAGCTAGTGTTAAACCGTTCGAGTGTGACCCAAAAATACCATCATGGAATTCCTCTAATGCATGTTGAGACTCTTCCCGTTCTAAACATCTAAGTAGCGTACCATCTAGACCTCATTTATATAGATCGTGACCAATGATGACATATCGGGAGGCATTACGGATAAGGTATCTCTTTTCATGGTGGTTGAAGGTATCGAGAATGATTTGGTCTTAGAGATAGGAAAAGAGGTCTTTGTATCTAGATGAATCATGACCAACAATAGTGCAGATCATGCGGGTTTCAGGGGGGTCATATGTAGGATAAGATAGTGCTTCCACCAGGAACTCGTAGCATAGCTCATGTTCAGGCTATTGTAATAAAGTAGATAGTGTTGCCATTGCATCGGCAGCCTTGTTCTCCATTCTAGGAATTTGCTCAAATGTGATAGATATGAAATATTTATTAAGATCATCTACCATTCTCTTGTAAGGAATGAGATTTCCATCTTTAGTTTGGTACACATCATTGACTTGATGAATAACAAGTTGAGTCTCTGTGAATGTGTAGCTCTGTTACTCTCCATTCAATTGCTATTTTCATACCATACAAAAGGGCTTCATATTCTGCAATATTGTTTGTGTAGGGGAACTTTAGTCTGAATGATTTTGGGATGGAGTATCCTTGAGGAGTTATGAACAATATGCCTGCTCTAGATCCATTCTGTGTATAGGAGCCATCAAAGAACAATTTCCATTCTCTAGAAGATAGCTGCATAATAGAGGAGTCTGGAAATTCCATTTGCATTGGTGTGTCATCAAACATGGGTGCATCTGCTAGTTGATCAGCAATAAATTGACCTTTTATAGCTTTTCTTTCAACATATTCAATGTCAAATCTTCTTAGAAGCATGACCCATTTAGCCAGTCTACTTGTGAGGGCAGCCTTGCTTAGTAGGTATTTTAGTGGATCAATTTTTGCTACTAGATGTGTGGTATGAGCTAACATATAGTGTCTCAATTTTTGTGATGCAAAGATCACAGTGAGACAAGCTTTCTCAATCATAGAATAGTTCTTTTCATACGCCACCAATGTTCTGCTTATATAATAAATGGCTCTTTCCTTTTTCTCTTCATCATGTTGTGCTAGCAATGCCCCCAGTGATGTGGCTGTTGCGGAGACATATAAGATCAATGGCTTCCCATGAATAGGAGGCATCAAGATAGGCAGATTTGATAGATACTTCTTGATATGGTTAAAGTTGTTCTCACATTCTTCATTCCATGCAAAGGTCACACCTTTATGTAATGTTTTTGTAAAAGGCTATGATATGTCCGCTAGCTGTGATATGAATCTTCTGATAGATTGAACTCTTCCTTGCAATGTCCTCATTTGACTGATATTCGTGGGAGGTTGCATCTCTATTATAGCCTTGACTTTAGCCGGATCAACTTCAATGCCCTTCTTTGAAACTATGTATCCTAAGAGCTTTCCAGAAGTGACACCAAAAGCACACTTCTTAGGATTTAGTCAGAGACTAAACTTTTCCATTCTGTCTAGGATCATGCTCAAGTCCTTTAGATGTTCAATTCTGATCATAGATTTTGCTAAAGTATCATCAACATAATCTTCCATAGTTTGATGCATCATGTCGTGGAAAATAGATGTCATTTCTCTTTGATATGTAGCACCAGCATTTTTAAGCCCAAATGGCATGACATTCCAACAGAAGGTGCCCCATGCACATGTGAAAGCAGTTTTCTCTTGGTCCTCTGGAGAAATTTTTATTTGGTTATATCTAGAGAAACCATCCATTAGGGAATACATCTCGAAATCCATAGTCATGTCCACTATCATATCAATGTTAGGTAGTGGAATATCATCCTTAGGGCATGCTCTATTCACATCTCTAAAGTTTGTGCACACTTTGATTGACCCATCTGGTTTAGAAATAGGTACAATATTAGAGATCCACTCTGCATAGTCAATAACTCGGATGAATCTGGCGTTTAGGAGCTTCTCTAATTTAGCTTTTACCAAGAGTGCAACGTGAGGATGCATCTTTCTCGATTTTTGCTTGATAGGTTTGACATTTGGAGCAATAGATAAATGATGCATTATAAGATTAGGATCCAATCCTAGCATATCTAAATATTTCCATGCAAAGTTGATCTTCTTCTCTATTGGGAATGTTGTAAATTTTTGCTTCTCTTCTTCTGATAATGATTGTGCTACATGTACCAATTGTGGTTCCTCTGTTGTACCCAAATTGATGGATTGAGTGGGCTCAATTAGAACTAGAGATCTGTCCTGTAAATGACTCAGAAGGACATCAAATATCTCATCCTTAGGTGCCTCAAAGAGGTTTTCACCTTTGGATACATCTTTTATTTTTACTTTTGTAGGTTCTGAGATTGCCACAAAGTGGTTTTCACCCTCATAACTCTTTTTCTTTTTCTTTTTATTCTTGTTTTTCTGACTAAGATATTTGATGTCCAACTCGGTCATGCTGATACTCAATTCATTGATGGAAGTACTCATAGGCTCAACTGCATTGAGGTAGCAAGCAAGGGCATAGTCATTTGGGAAGGTATAAATACCATGGCTCAGATTTGTGGAGGTTTGATCAATAAGTTTTGGATATTGGATAGTCAAAGTAGGGAAAGATTGGGAGATAGTGTTTATGGATATGGATCTGCCATCATTGGTCCTAACCCGACACTCAAGTTCAAAGGTGATATTACAACTTAAGACATTCAATTCATGAATAGGCTCAATGTCATCGTGGGAGTTGAATTTATCTATAGGTGGATCAGACTCGATAGGTTCATCATTTCGCTCTAGACTCACATTGGGATTAGGTACATATTGGTGAATAACATCAACATGTTTCTCTATAATAAGCTCATCTTCATCTAGTTCTGGAATGGCTCCCCATTCGTAGTCATTTGATTTAGCTTCTGATTCAGGATCTCTAGGAAATCTTAGAACATGAGTAAAGTCAGGGTGAATACCCCAAGAAGGGTTACCCTCAGATTCTGATTTGAATTCATACTCATGGGAATCTATCTCAGAATCACTACCACTTCCCTCTTCTTGATTGTTTTCAAGATTAGCTGGTTCTTGTGTTGCAACTATCTCTTGATTGATAGTAGGTTCTTATGTTTCTACTACATTAATTCTTTTGATTAGATCATCTTTATCATCAAGAAGGTCTTTGATTTCCTTAGGAAATTTTTCATAGGGGATGAGTTCTGAGCTGTCTGAATCACTATCTGATGGTACTGTTTCTTCTTTCTTAAGAAGAGGTTCTCCTGGTGTGATCTTCTCTATGACATGGGAACAATTACCTTTGAGGTGATAGGGTTTCTTCGTAAATCCTAAGCCAACTTTGTTTTTATTTTCTCTACCAGTATGTGGGAGAGGTACCTCAAGACCTTTTCCTCTAATTCCTAGAGGTCCTTTACCTGAATATCCCATCTTAGCTATTAATTTATCTCTTGGACCATATGACTTGGAAGGGAGTTTGGATACTGCAGAGTCACCAGTTTGAACAACTTGAGATTCAGGTTCATCTTTGTACAACCATGATAGCACAGCCTCATCCTCTTCAAATTCTTGCTTGGATACTTGTTTTGCTACAAAATTCTTTTTATATGCTTCAAGAGGTTCTTTAGAGTTTGGTTTGGATTGTTTCAAAGATTGCCCATAAGACTTAGGTGAGATAGGGAGAGATGTCAAAGATAAGACTGGCTCGATAGTATATTCTCCCATACCATTTTCTTTGATATTAACCTCTTTTGCAAGATCTTCCATTTTAGATGTGGATGCTTCTTTAGTTGGTTCAATGGAAGATTCTCTGTTATTAGGTACAAGCTTATCTGCACTTTCCTTCAAGGTGTTGCAAGTTGTATTCAGATCTACGGGGATAGTAACCTCTACTCCTTCATAAGGAAACTTCAAACATTGATGGTATGTAGAAGGAATAGCTTGCATTTCATGTATCCATGGTCTCCCTAGAAGGACGTTGTAGGCCAAAGGTAGATCAAGCACTTGATAGATGGTATCTTTGATAACTGGACCCACTCTGATAGGTAAGACAATGGTGCCTTTAGAAGATCTTTCTTTTTCATCATAGGCCTTGACAGTTATTTTCTTTCTAGGATCAATAGCCAATTCTGAAAATCCCAATTGTGTGATCAAGTTGTAAGAACAAATGTTTAGGCCAGCGCCTCCATCTATCAACACACATTTGACTCTATGGTTCTGGATCAAGACTTCTATATGCAAAGGCTGATTATGTAGATAACTCAAGGAGTTGTCATCTTCCTCTGAAAAGGAGATATATTGTGGAGATGTAAGATGTCCAACCATAGTCTGGAACCTGTCTAAATCAAGGTCATTAGGAACATTGGAACCGAGAAAAGCTTTATCGAGAATGGCTCTATGAGCTGGAGATATTCAAAGCAACTCAAACATGGAGATTTTCACATTAGTGTGTTGGAGTTGTTGAACAATGCTATAAGATGTAGGCCTTGTATCCTTTGGATTGGAAGATTTGGAAGCAGCCTTCTGTTTAGAAGCAGATGAAAGATTGAAGGGCACCTTAGGGACATTTGATGAATCTGGGATTTGTCCTTTCAGATGTGTTCAAGCTTGTGATCAAGTAACTATGTTAGCTGAGGAATGATCTCTATATCTTTGTACAATTGTGATGACATTGAAACTTTCAAAGAGACATGGTTCAACCATATTGATGACAACATTATTTCCAGGGTAGGCATAGTTGACTTTTGCCCCCATATTAGGTTGAGAAGTTGAAACTTCTTGACGATGTTTTGGAAATGGTTCTGTGAATGCTATATGATCATTATTTCTCAGGAGATTTTCAATTGTGATGTCTCCACTATCGATTAGATCTTGAATGGTATGCTTCAAGTGGTAGCAATTATTAGTTTTGTGACCTTTACGCTAATGGAAATCACAGAATTCATTTCCTCTCCACCATTTCGGTTTGGGGTCCTGATCATTTGGTCGGATTGGTGGTAAAGAGATGATGTTATCAACCAATAGAGTTTTCATAGTTGATTCTAAAGACTCTCCCAGAGGAGTAAACTTTCGATGTTTATCCCATCTTTTGTATTCTGGCTTCTTTTGGGATGGTTCAGAAGATGTTTTCTCTGAAGCTTTAATGGCTTGAGTACCAAGAGTGAGATTGTAGGCTGGTACCTTTGATGGGGCACAGACAGTGTCAAAAATGCCATTTGTGATGATGCCTTTGTTCTTGTTCCAATTTTTGTTCTTGTCTTTAGAATTGGATCCCGATTCGTACTTGTCTTTTTGAAGTGTGATTTCTCCTTTTTTCACAAGCACTTTTTTTATTTTGATAGCATTATCCACCATCTTATCAAAAGATGTATGATCTTGCATTTGTAGAGGATAATTGATTTCTAGAACAAGGTTGTTGATGAAGATTTCCAATTTTTCTATTTCTGGAATAGGTATGGCATATAGAGAGAACTTCTTCCTCCATCTCTTGAGAAATGTTAGGAATGGTTCCCCTAGATATTGCTTGAGATTACAGATATCGATCATGGTGACCGGGTGCTGAATATTATAGGAGTATTGTTGATAAAACAATTTGATCAACTCCTCAAAAGTTTTGATAGTAGAAGGTAGTCTAGAGAACCAATGGATGGCTGCTCCCCCTAGAGATCGAGGGAAGAGACGCATCAGATAGGTTGGTTCATGCATGAACTCCATTGATTGTGTATAGAATTCTCTGACATGATCTTGAGGATCTGAGTGTCCATCATACTTATCATACTTCAGCATCTCTGCTCTTTTTGGAAAGGGTGGCATGTACAAGTCTTTGTCAAATGGAAAAGGACATAGAGCCTCCATGGAGAACTCTTTGGGTTCCTTCTCTTTTTCGAGTTGATTCAGTTTGACTTGTAAAGTATGTATTTGTTTCGTCATAGTTGTGAGTGGAGTTTCTTCCTCATGTGTACTAATTCTTTGAGACATGTGTACTGATTCTCAATAGCTACTGCTCTGTTCCTGACATAGTGATTTGTTTGACAGATTTTGGAAATAGGCTGAAAAAGCTAAGTATCTGGCAATTCTGACAATTTTCTGACAACTTTCAAAAATTTCCCAAATGACACTCTACAAACTCGTACGACAGTGGGTATGCTATGAAATGATAGTTGAAAATCTCGTACGACAGTTGCTAGCAGGATTTGACTTTTTAAATTTGACTGGCAGAAAGACTCGTACGACACTAGGTTCTTTACCATACGACAGATGGGCAGTAATGAAACAACACTTGATAGAAACTCATATGACTTTCTGACCTCCTGAGATGACTTTTGACTCCAGAAAAGAATTTTACTTCAGATTTTGCAAATTTTGAGTTTTCAGCTTCGGATTGTTTGCAAATTTTAATGTCTAGATTTGAGGATTGTAACAGATTTGTCCATTTTCAATAACCAGATAGATAAACAAGCATGCAAAATAGCAAGCACGTGATTTCAAGCATGTCTAAAAACAATGAACAAGGGCAAAAGCAACCTTGCGCATGAACAATCAAGTGACTTATTCGTTCTAATCCTCAGAAGCGCTAATTGTGTATGTTCCAAAAATGTTTTGCAATAATGCACATATACCCTATAAAATGAAATTTTGGCCTCGCTTGGGTTTTTAGTAATGGTTTGACTCTGCAACTTTTATGATCCAAAGGAGTGAACTCCAATCCCGACGCACCAGGGTTTTGACACAGTCTGAGAACTTAATCTTCAGGAGCTGCTAGGGAGATCTGACAACCCAACAATGAACCATACCCATGGAGATTTCTTCCACAAGGACATTTATATAGCGGCTATCACTACCATGATGAAAATGGCTATTACCGCTTGAGGTTCCATCAACGCAGTTTTCCCTACGAAGGGAGTGTCTACTACGGTTAACCCTCTCTCAAGGTGACTCACAATAGTATACCACAAGGGGACTTGGCTCCAGATCCAAGGTTTTTGACGCCTTTTCACTTTTAACCCAAACAAAGCAGGTAGATTAATCCGATATGCTAAAAAAAATTTTTGCTTCACCAAGGTCTGTGATGTCAACTCCACGTGATCTATCAACCTCTTTGGAGAGAGAATGTATCAATCAATAAGAGAAGAAACACTAACCAATTTTGATTCACCAAAGCTCATGATGTCCACCCCACGTGATCTATCAACCTCTCCGGGGGGAGAATGTATTGATCAATAAGAGAAGATGCACTAACCAAGTTGAATGTGAAACGCACTAAGTATCCTCCCTACCTACAAGGATTCTATTATCAAGAAGGATTTCACTGGGAATCCAATCTCTCAAGAATCACAAATAGTGTTCATAGGGCCTAATTACTATGTGAGCATAGATGTATGTTTCCAAAAGAAAATCAACCGAAAGTACCCAAAAAGCAGAAAGAGGAACACTTAACACTTAAAGAAAATATGAGATGAGTCCACAAGGTGGAACACTTAACACCTCACACAAGCTGAAAATGAGTCCCCAACTTAGAAAACAAGTGAGTTCCTAAAAGCATAAAAGGGTTGCCTAGTGGAACAATTAATGCTTCTCTCCTGTAGACCCCTCCCTTTTAATGTGGCGCTGACCTTGCAACCATAGGGTGGAATGAGGGGGCGACAGATTAGCGAGTCCAATAACCCAAGATAGTAATCAAGATCAATCACAAGTATCTAAGACTACTTAATGAATCCTTAAGGGGTCACAACCTAGTATCAATTATGCAAGTGTGTAGAAATAGACAAAAGCATGAAAAGATGCACACAAGCCAGACACATAAGAGATTTATTTTAAGTACAAATTGAAATGTTATTAAATGAAGGAGAATACCTGAGATCCTCACAACATGATTAACAGATTTTACCTAATTTTTAGCAATTCTTGTTGAGCTTTTCCATGCATGCAAGTGACGAACTCTCCAACAAGCAAACAAGCAAACAAGATATGCAACATATATTCAACTTATGAAAACCATAGGGTTAGCTCTAAAAATAAATTATTATCAGTAATAATAACCAGAAATTAACCCAAATGACAACTCATATCATTCATTGAACCATGTAAAAAAAATAAGTGCATACCCATCACAAAACTTTATTTTTTTTGCTACATTTGACCTAGTCAACAAGATCTAATTTTTTTTTAATGATTTTGGACACAAAAATAGAAATTCAAAATAGAGACCCCTACTAAAAAATAAAGAGCTTTCCAAAAATGTAAAATTTTTAGAAAAATCTCTTCATTTGTGCCTTAGAGACCTATTTTATCAAAACAGACTAGTTTTTGTAAATTGACTATTTGAGTTATTATATTGCATCCAAATTTAAAACACAAAGAATGGAACCCCTATATAATTTAAAGAGATTTCCAAAAATATAATTTTTTTTGAAAAAATGCTAATTTGTGTCAGATATTAATTTTTTTCTGAAATTTCAAGAAAAAAATATTAAAAATTCAAATCATCTCAAAAAATTCTAAATTTTTTACTGTAGCTTCTCTGATATGTTTCCAACTTGCAAAAAAAAATTCAGAGCAAAAATTGAAGCTGTTTGAGAGATAAAATTAAATCTTTGAAACTTTAAGGTTTTAGCTCCCCCAAAAAATCAAAACTAGCATGTAAAGGTGGGTTGCCCCACGGTGGGCACCAAAAATATGTGTGTGAAAATTGTACCTAATCTGTAGACACAACACTTCAGTAAAACATTAGAGGTTAGCAAAAATCATGCAAAATTGAAATGTAATCTAACCAAGCGATCTACTGCCTTCTAATAGGTGCGAGATTGATGTTCTTAGATTGCTATTGAGATAAATGACCTAGACGACACCTAAATGAAGGATTTGAATGCAAAACTGATATGAAATATGAATGCAATTAATCTATTTTTTTTTTATAGATATTTTCTATGCAATGATATGAAAACTTGATATGAATCTATGCTAATATGAAAATTGATCTATGATATGCTAAATGATCTAACAATGATATGAAAATGAATCTAAATGAATGTTAAAAAAAAAACAAATTGATCTCACAATAGCCTTGATTCACAATAAGCTTTGATTCTCCAAATTCCAATTCTCCAAAATAGTTGTGCAATTCATAGATGACTTTGACAAAGTAAGCTTGCAAAATTATGAGATGAATTATGAAGAGCTGAGCCTTGATTTTATAGAAATCCAGGGCTTTGGAGGTGCATGAAAAAAAGCCATAAATCACTCAAATAACTCAGGTTGATTTTTGAGTTATTTTTAAATAAAGATAATTTAATTCACAAAAATATGCAAATCATGCAAAAATAGCTTTTTAACTCAAATTAGAAGTTTAGATCAATTTTAAAACTCAAAAATGATGTTGAGTTCCAAAAAGTCAATAACTTGCATTGATTTTCTGATTTGGAGTTTAACTGCTCTTTGATTGTGCACATGGATAATTATGAATTAATAAATAAATAAAGTGATTTATTCTCATCTTAACTGATTTTTGAAAATAAATAATTGATTTATGGGTTAATCAATTATTTAATCAAACTTTTATTAAAAACTATATTATTAAATAATGACAACTTGCTTTAATTAATTAAATAAAAATTTAATCAATTATTCATAGGATATTGGATTTATTGTCAAAATTAAATAATACAATTAATAATAGATAGAATTAAATTTAATTACACAATTAAGCGGCAAGATATTAAATCTAATTAATTAAATATGAAAATATTCAATTAATCAAACTTAGGATAAATGTGATTTATCGCCAAATAATCATTAAATTAAAGATAATTTAGATAATTAGGAATATTGCTAGGAATATTCCCCGATGCAGAATTTAAGATAATCAATTATGATTCGATGATGTTTAGATGTGCCTTAGATTAGGACTTCGATGTTGATTTCATTCGATTTGTAGATGTAGGAGGTTAATGAACTTATAGCCCATTTTTGAGGTATTACAGTGACCAGTTCACTCGTTTATCCAGAGTTGAGAACCTAAAAATGGCTCTAGCATGAAAACCATTGGAGGGAACTGTATGACCATTTGGATTATGCTAGAGCATTGTACATATGTTGTAAATATAGAGTTTTATGGATAGGTGTACAGGGAAGCTATTTTTATGATCAAGCCCTAGGCGAGCCAGAGAGTGCCCGGTTAGGAAGCTTGACTGTAACCAATGAAGGATAGAAGTCTTTGGGGGTTGAATGAATTAATCCAAAAGTGTGGAAGTTAAGAAAAAGGTCTAAAGACTTAATCCTCAAAAGGAGAGGTCGTGATCAATTCGATGGAGGGAGAAATAGCCATTTCTTCACTGTGAGTCAGAGAAAGGCAATTAAACCTAGAAAGTAGGCATGGTAATAGGAAGATATTGTACAAACTTCTTGAAGATCCAAGACCTTGAAAATATTTGAGAACTCTGAAAAGGGTATCCGAATGTCAAGTTTATTTTGGCACTTGTGTGGGAAGTTGGAAAGTTACAGGCCGTAAGGAGAGTTGAAAGACATAATTAGGCCTAATAGGGGCTTATAGCCTTGTAGCCCTATTTTGATGAGATCGATTATTGTATGAGGGATATTGAAGAATCAAGCACCTCAAACCCAATCAAGATTGGTACAAAAGAAGACTTATATCCAATTTACATGGAATTTTCATTTTGACAGTAAGGTGATGGACTTCAAGAAATGAGTTCATGCAAGGGTACATGGAGAAGGAGTTGAGTAACTAAGTTGGTAGAGAGGTCTAGGAGAGCCATAGGTGATTTCTAGTGATCCCTCATTGAAGTAAAGGTCTCAGATAGTCCAAACTAGGCCAAGATAAGGACCTAGAGCAAGTCCTAGGTGAATTAGGACTAAGTTTAAGAGACCTCCCTATCAAATTGGTATCAGAGCTACCAAAAGATTTGGGATAAGACATAGTGTATGTTAGAAGGTGGGAGTACATCAGTTGGAGAATCCACCATGGTGACAAATGCTAAGTTGGCAAGATAAGTGATGAAACAAAAGGAGGAAAATAGACTCTTTGAGAAAGCCCTAGACGCTATGAAGGACAAACTTGAGGAAGTTGCAGAGGCAGCTAACATGATGAAGGAAAAGTTAGAGAATGATGAAGAAAAAAGAAAAGAAGTGGATGAAGATGACTATATACAAAAATTAGATCCTCCAATGCAAGAGGAACCCTTCCTTAAAGCCATCAAGGCATTGGGTGGTAAGACACTTGAGGGGATACCCCTGTTCACTAGCAAGATGGATTCAAAATTGGTCATGAAATGGATTAAAGGGATGGGGAATCACTTCAAATGTGAAGGCATCACATAGGCATAGAAGGTGAAGGTTATCAAAGAAAGACTCAGGGGACCAGCCCTAACTTGGTGGAAATTCCTTCAAGAAGAGAGGGAAAGAGAAGGGAAAACACCAATAGCTAATTAGAGGGATATGGTAACAAAAATTAAGGAGAATTATTTACCAAAGGATCATGAGATCCAACTTCACAAGAAAAGGAGAAGTCTTAGATAGAAAGAAATGGATGTGGCCTCTTATATTGAGAAATTTAAAAAATTATGCCTAAGGTCTAAGGTGCAAGAACTAGAGGAAAGTATTAGAGTGGCAAGGTACTTAGGAGGATTAAGGTGGAGTATCCAAGAAGAGATCATTTTATGGACTCCTACTACTGTTCACAAGTGTTTTCAATTAGCACTTAAGGTGGAAGAGAAAAATAAAAATAAACGAGACTCTAACCCTAGGGGTAGAGGAAGAGGAAGAGACTCTAGAGGACACATAGGTGGATATGGTGGAAGGAATAGTGAGCCAAGGAGCCAAGGAGATTCCAATATAGCTAAACAAAGTAATGATCCAAGTGGAAGAGGTAACTATGGCAAAGGAAGAGGATTTCATGGAGGTGGAAGAGGCAAATCAAGTAATTTTAGTAGAGGTTCACACTTTACAAGCATGAAATGTTACAACTATGGTCAACTAAGCCACCCTACCTATAAATGCCTTGACAAAGTTTCAAGTTCACAAGGGGAGAAGAAGATAGCCTATGCAAAAGAAGAGGTGAGTAGTGTCAAATCACCAAAGGATATCTTAGATCCAGAGAATGGTGAGAACCTCATGTTTAGGAGGGTCCTACTCAAGGAACCAGTCAAAGAAGAACCTAAGAAAAGGAGGGCTCTATTTAGGATCAAGTGTAAAATCCTTGGAAAAGTGTGCAAGGTCATCATTTATTCTGGTTCAATAGACATCATTATCTCAAAGGAGGTAGTTCAAAATTTGAAGCTTGCTAGAATACCTCACACACATCCTTATAAGGTTACTTGGCTAAACAAGGGACAAAATGTCTTAGTAAATGAACAAGTGTGGGTTGACTTTGTGATTGAATAATACCAAGATAAAATGCTATGTGACATCCTGCCAATGGATTCTTGCCACTTTTTGTTGGGTAGACCATGGCAATATAACCAAGATGCAATCTACCATGGAAACAAGAACATGTACACCTTCAAGAAGAATGGGGTTACTTACAAGATCCAATCACTTATGGAGGAAGCAGCTACAACTTCAAGAGACTCTAATGTTCTTTTGATGAGTGGTAAGGAGTTCTTGCATGAACTCAAGGATGAGGAAAGATTTGGACTATCTATAGTCATTAAACCCAAGGAGGAGACCAAGTCTCAACAAAACTCTACACCACAAGAGGTAAGGAAACTATTGGATCAGCTTAAGGATATTATCAGTGATGGAACACCAACTACTCTTCCTCCTCAAAGAGAAATTAGTCACCAAATAGATTTCATAGAAGGAGCATCTTTTCCCAACAAAGCAACATACAATATGACACCAAATCAAAACAAGAAGATTGCAAGGCAGATCCAAGAGCTACTTGATCAAGGGTTAATTAGAAAGAGCATAATCCCATGTGTTGTTTTAGTGGTCTTGGCACCAAAGAAAGAAGGTAAATGTAGATTATGCATTGGTTCTAGGGCAATAAATAAGATAACTATTAGATATAGGTTTCCTATTCCTACAATAGAAGACCTTATGGATTGTCTTGGGGTGTCTAGATACTTCACTAAAATTGATCTCAAGAGTGGGTATCACCAAATTAGGATGAAAGAGGGGGACGAATGGAAATCATCTTTTAAAACCATAGAGGGTCTTTATGAATAGGTAGTTATGCCCTTTGGGCTCACAAATGCACCTAGTACATTCATGATAAATTAATGAATGAAGTCCTAAAAGATTACATAGGTAGGTTTATGGTGGTATACTTAGATGATATCCTCATATTTAGAAAAACCAAAGAATATGATATGAAGCACTTAAAAGTTTTCTTGAGAAGGTTGCATGAGGAGAAACTATCCATTAATCTAGAAAAGAGTGAATTCCTAAAGCAAGAGTTAGTCTACCTAGGCTTTATTGTCTCCCAAGGTGACTTAAAGATAGACCAAAGAAAAGTTGAAGCCATTCTAAGTTGGCCCACTCCTAAAATAGGGATGAAAGTGAGGAGCTTTCATGGGTTAGCTCAGTTATATAGGAAGTTCATAATGGGCTTTAGTGAGATATGTGTGTTGGAAACTACAATTGAAGCAATTATTGTGTTGTAATTAATGTCAAACCTTAACTAGTAAGACTATTGCTACTTAGGAAAGTACTATATCTATTGTTGTGAAGAAGGGAAAGAAAGGATGTTAACAATAGAACCTAAGGAAAAGTTGAGTTATCTTGATACTACAAAGTGTACTTGACTATGTTGTACAATGATGAGACAATGTATTATTTATCTTAGTAAGATTGAAGACTAAACTGGTAGGCTTGACCAAGAAAAAATGAAGAAATCATGTTCAAGCTGAGCAATGTTAGTGTCGACCAAGTCAGTATATGCTGAGCAAAATTTTAGTGTCAACCGAACATCAGTTAATTGCCGAGAAAGACAGTATAAGCTGAGAGAACATTTGTAGTAATGATCGAGCTTTCTACATGAAGACCGAGTAGTTGATCACAGTATTGACCGAGCATCAGTATAATTATATTTGAAGAGAATTCAGATTTTGAGCTGACATTGTTGAATTCTTGGATTATGTAAAACATGTTGACTTTATTTATTGATTGTTTGAAAGCATTGAATGCACTAAATTTTTTTTTATTGTAAATCTTTAAGAGATTTGAGATGTTTCTAGAAAAGGAGTCGAAGAACATAAAGTGGGTAGATTCAATGAATCTGACCTAACCCTAAGATCTATGAAGGAGATTGAGCAACAAAAGATGAGTTAACCTAATTGAGGAAGTATTAAGGGAACCTAAGCATTAGGCATGTGTGTACATGGGTGAAAAGAGGATTTTGGAAGATCAGTAGATGTTATTGATTGTATAAGCAGAAAAGGCTGAAGGAGAAGTGTGGTGATTGCTTGAAGAAAAGTTCAGAGAAGATCAGAGATGAAGATGGCAAAGTTTCAAAGTTAGTAAACCAGAATTTGTGTACAGAATTGGAAATGATATTTGCAAAGTGAGTTGTATGTTTTTTAAATCAGTACTGTTGCTACTTTCTAACCATTGTAACAGTCAAAATCCTTTTAATAGAGGTTGACCTAATAGTCATATGTTTAAATCCTTTGAACAAGGTTGCATTCTAATGGAATGTATGTAAGTCCTATAACAAGGCTCACTTCTAACAGAGTGATTGAAATCCTTTAACCGGGTCACACCTAACAGTGTGTATTGTAACCTTTGACAGGGTTGGCTTTTAACCGAGCTCACTTCAGAAGAGTGAAAATAATAGTAGCATGTTACAAAGTGGTTTTTCCCAGATTGGGTTTCCACTATAAATCCTAGTGTCAATGCTTGTGTGAATGTTTTGGTTTAAACATTTCTATGTTTTACAAGTTAGATACAGCTGGGTAGTGGACTACAATGTTATATTTTTCTATTATAGAATCAGTGATGACCGAGTTGGTTTTGATTGTTAGATCTGATTTAAAGAAAAGTTTTTGAATTTTTTTTTATACATCTGGACTTGAGAACAACTGATTCACCCCCCCTCTCTATTGTTCTAAATCATATTAACAATGTGTACCCTTGCTTGATACAATAAAAGGTGGAGTCAAAACCAAGTTCAGATGGACCAAGGTAGCTCAATAAGGATTTGAGAAACTAAAACAAAGAGTGGCAATACAACCCATTCTAGTCCTACCAAGATTTGACAAACTATTCATAGTGGAATGTGATGCACACAACATAGGAGTGAGAGCAGTCCTTAATCAAGGAGGGTCGATTGCATTTTTCAATGAGAGATTTAATGAAGCTAAATCAAGGTACTCTTCATATTACTTGGAACTCTATGCATTGATTTAAGCTCTTAAGAAATGGATGCACTACCTATTTCCTAAGGAGTTTGTAGTTTATATAGATAACCAAGCACTAAGTTATATCAACACACAAGAAAAGCTAAGTCATAGGCACATCAAGTGGATGGAGTTTCTCCAAGCCTATACCTTTACTATTAAACACAAGAAAGGTCTAAATAATAAGGTTGTAGATGCACTTTGCCGAAGGCTTCTAACTGTCCATGAAATTCAACTTCAAAGCATCGGTCTAGAAGGATTTAAGGAACTCTAAAAAGAGGATGAAGACTTCTCAAGGGCATATAAGGTATGTGATGAATTTGAGAATCACTTTCATAGTGAGTTTGTTCAATAAAATTTACAAAATGGCTAGCTATTTAAGGGTAACTAGTTATGTGTACCCAAGGGATTAATGAGGGAGAATCTTATACAAGAGAAACACAATAGGAGCCTTAGTGGACACTTTGGTTTAAATAAGACATTGGACTTAGTGCAAAGGTTTTATTATTGGCCAAAGATGCCAAGAGATGTTAGGAGATATGTTGAGTAGTGTATAGTATGCCAAAAAGCTAAGGGAACATCTTCCAATGCAGGGTTATATCAGCCTTTACCAATCCCAAATAGACCATGGGAGTGTCTTAGCATGGATTTTATAGTAGGTCTACCAAGGACAGCTACTAGTTTTGATAGTGTCTTTGTGGTGGTAGATAGATTTAGTAAGATGAGCCACTTTATACCTTGAAAAACCACACATGATGCCAGCTATATTGCTCATCTTTTCTTCAAGGAAGTGGTAAGGATTCATGGGCTACCAATCAAAATTGTGTCATATAGGGATGTGAAGTTTATGGGGAACTTTTGGAAGACCCTATGGAAGAGATTGGGTACACATATTTCATTTGTTTCATCTTATCATCCTCAAATAGATGGCCAAATAGAGGTGATAAATAGAGTGTTACGAAACCTCTTGAGATGTCTCACAAAGTGGTGCAGGAGTACACCATGGCTAACCTCCATGCTTAGTAATTTTTGGCTTGTACTTGACTCTAGCCAAGTCAAGAAGGGTAATGTTAGTTTGTTTGAAGACCTTAGAAGGTCATTTGAAATGTAGGCTAAGTGGTTTAGTCACTAGGACTAAGGTCACACAAATAGCCAATGTTAGTAGTTTTTAATTCTTAGTGCTAATAGTTAGAGATTGAGTCTTTAATGTGTCTTAGGTAGATAATGAAGTTGTAAAGATTCCATAAGGTATTTAATGGCCTTGGATCCTCAAAAAATTGGAGGCTAAGAGTCCTAATAAATAGGATTGAGGCATATGTGAAAGTTGCCAAATGTTGCAAAGAAGTTGTCATGACAACATTTGCAATTATTGCAAATGTTGCATGCAACTCAGTTATCTTGGATCCCCTAAACTTTAGTAGGTGGGAGATTGGCCAATAGGCCCTAGAATGGTGGAAGTGTCATCTTATGTGATGTAAGACTCAAATCTCAAGGATATTTGATGCATTTTAATAATTTGAAGTTTGTGAATAGAGCTCTACAACAGTATTCATGTGAATATCTTGAGATTTTGTGTTGACAGTCAGGTAAAATGGATTGAGAGACCAAAAATAATAGTTGATTAGTATTTTATAGATGGTTTGAATAATTTTTCTTTTGGAAGGAAAGTTGATTTGAATAGGTTTAGGGCATCAGTTAAAGTAGGTTTTGTTTTAGAGTTCCACTGGTTCTATTATGACCAGTCTAAGCTTTCATGGCTCCCCCATGAAATCTAGCCATGGGAAACAACTCACGATGGATGGATATGTTAGGGATTCACTAATGTATATGTTGGTTGTCCTTTTGGTTTCAACTTGTAGGTTTACACTACGATTGACAACTTAATGTCACTGACTCTATCACCACTCCAAAGTTTGCAAGTAAAAGGGCCAATTAACAAGGATCAAAGAGATCCTCCTACACTTTGAGCCAAGATGCTCAGGCAAGTTTACCCTTGATTCACTTCTTGAAAGGAATCACTAACTAATAGACATTTATACCCCTTACTAATTGATTAAAGATTTCATCATTTATATGTGTGTGTGATTGATGATGATGGACTACTTCCAAAGAATAGATCAGTGCCTTATCCCAGGGCAAAGAGTCACTTAATAACATATATCAACTAAAACCTTAACTCAAATACACATGAACTCAGAGTAAGTGCTTTGCCTATTACTCCCCTCACTCCCAAACCTGATCATCAAATTCCAATCCAACAATGAACCCACTGGAATCACCCTAAAGGCTTTAATCCCAACTTTGTTAGGAACTCCAAGCTGATCTCACAATACTCTTTGTTTACCATATGCTAATCCACTTTGTGACCTTAACATATATGAATCTACAATCTGAACAAGAAGACAATCAAATTTTTGAGACAGGAATTCAAGTGTATTCTCATTAACTTTCAGAACCAATGCATTACCAAGACAACAAAATGCAAAGAGAAACAAAACCCTCAATCCAAGCTCTCCTTGTTCAGTATAATACCATCAACAACCAAGGACCAAAAAAGAAAGTTTTGGAGCACCTACAAAATCAAAAATCTTGCAATATATACCCCCCTAGTCATCTTGAAATCCCAAAATAGGATGCAACAAGCTACAAATGACTAGGGTTAGGGTTTCACCCACCAGACCAACTAGAAATAGTAAAAAAATTAATACAGGGGTGGAAACCCAAGCAACCTAGAGAAAGGAGATCCCAGAAAGATCCTAAATCATGACAAATTCCTTGAGAAGGTACTGAGAACCATGAAAATGTCAAATTTGTCAACCTGCTGGGCCACCTGCAACATGCCTCGAGCATAAAGAACGTGGTATAGACCCTTGCAAATGATCATGGAACACCCTGGACCACACTGAAATAGTCAGAAAAACCAATTCTACTAGATCCAGCTGCTTAAACAATAAATTTTAGTCATTCTGTCACTGGAAACCCTCAAAAATTTGAATTCAAACTACAACAGTCATTTCCATGGCACCAGCAGTAAATCGGCGGTCAATATTCAAACTGAGATCAACTTTAAGTCACAACCATTAGATCCTTCACTTTTCACGGTCTTACGTCTTAACTTTAGCGGGACCCCAAGTCTCATTTAGTGAACACATGACTAAAGGCTACCTCCAAGTCACAGAAAATTTTATGTCACCGCCAATCTATTTTGACAATACATGAACACATGTTCACTGAATCGCCACATCATTTAGAACACCGCTATATTATTGCACGAATGAGCGAAACCCTTTGAAATCTATCGGAACCGCTAAATGAATTTAACTGAACTACTAAACCTTAGACCCCCACTTGGGCCCGCATTATGCCATGTGTCATCATGTTATTCACTATACCTACTCAGTCATCAATGACATGGGACCCACTTTAGAAACCCTTGAATCAGACGGTGGGCGTAAGATCTCATGGCTTTGACACAACCCATGAGAACTTACGCCAACCATAGATTTAGTCCCTGTCACTGATCTTTCTGACAATAGCCCCACTATCCATATAAATAAGACCCACCTCAGACCCTTCTGACAAATCCCTATCATCATCCACATCGACCAATCAAAACATCGCAAGTCAGCACCACCTATCAGAGGACCCACCCTTGTCAGTTGTCTAAGAAAAGTAGAATCGACGGTTGGTGTAAGATCTCATGGCTCTAACAACTTCCATGAGAACTTATGCTAATCATAGATCTTCTGCAAATGTCAGGTCCCACTGACAGATATGCCAGCAACCAGGTCCCACTCACATGTCCAAGCAAGATTCAAAATCAACTGATGGCACATGATCTCATGGGGTAGGACTATTCCTTGAGATCATGCACCGACCGTAGATTGAAAAACCTTCACTATAGGCCCCACTAACAGGATCCCACTCAGCATTTGACCAACTAATAAGAAACTGCCAACTATGCCAACATGGCAGTGGACCCACTTAGTTGAAAAATATGTCACATAGGAGAATCAACAGCTGGTGTGTAATCTCATAGGTCTGATAGATTCTATAAGATTATACACCAACCACTCGATTGAACCAAGACCAAGACCAGGGCCTAGGGAAAAAATTAAAGGCCAAAACTATAGGAAAGAATCCAGCACGGGGACTTAGGACTTAGGAAAAATTAAAGGGGACCCTGCCAAACATAAAAACCTAATCGCCAAACAACATAAAAGGTTATTTTAATTAACACATGTGGATTTAAGGATTTAAGTCACCAAAAAGATAACGATGAAAAAAAATAGGGCTAGGGCATTTTTGAATTTTTTCACCCAATGGCTAGATTTTTAAATTTTTGAACTAGGGCTTGAGGCCAGAGACATGAAAAATGTTGCAAAGACCAAAGGGAAAGACCAGAAGCCATGAAATTTTTTTTGAGTGATAATAGTATATAAGTTCAAGATTAGGAGTCTGGGAAATGAGGAGAGCTATTTTTAATGCTAGGCCCTAGGCGAGCACACAGAGCCCAGTTAGAGGTCTAGACTGTGGAGAAACAGAGATTTCATTACAGTGTTGAAGGTACAGTATGACTCCAGGATTTTTTATGGTAGGTGTTCATCATAGTTAAATTTAATATGAAGATTGGGTTCATGCAAATTATTTACATTGGGTTTTGAGAAAGATTTCTAACAGGACATAGTTAGTCCTAGAAAGTAGGTCAATTAGCCCTATTTACCCTAGTTTATAGGAAGGTGGTGTACTGAGGCTTCCAGGACGTAAAAATTTCAAAATATTTAGTAAAATCCAAAAGGGTATCCAAATCCTTAATTTTTTTTACAAGTTGTTTGGAAAAGTTTGAAAAGAAAATCCAAAAGCCTCTGCAAAAGGCTACAAGGATTAGGCCTATTTTTAAGGCTCTAAAAGATGAACCATTGAAGTCGGTAAGAATATGATTCAAGATCCTCCTAAAATGGATCAATTGAGCCAAGTTATGAATTTTTTCAAGATGTAAAGCATCCCTATGAAATGGAATGGAGTTTTTGGAGAATTGGCACTTAGAGCTTTCTAAGTGAGTGAGAAGAAGTGTACTAAAACTAGGGTGTTAGTCTTCTAAGGTTAAGCACAAAGGAAAAGAACTCTTGGAGATGAGTTAGGATTGGGATTAGTTAATCACCTAAACCAATTAGGACCTAGGGGAGACTAGGTTCCTAGAAGAGACAAGCTAGGTCTCTTGGATGTCGTGCAAACAAGCCTTGGAACACTCACATCATATTGGTATCAGAGCTTAAATTGATCAGGCTTGTGGTGGATGTTGCAGCCTACTAAATCAGTGGAAGAGACTACACCAAGTGACTAACATTGAGTTGGCCAAGGAGGTTAAATAACAAGAAGAAGATAACAAATTGCTAAGGCAAAGACTAGCTCAAATGGAGCAACTCTTGGGTGAAGTCCAAGACAAAGAAAATAAGGTCAAAGAGAAAATTGACCAAAAGGAAGAAAAAGAAGCAAGGGAGAAGGAATTAGACTTGGAGGAGGAAGCTCCAACACATGACCCTATTCTTCTTGAAGAGCCATTCTTAAAAGCATTGAAGGCATTGAGTGGTAAAGCTTTGGAAGGTGTGGCACTATTTAGTGGACAAATGGATCCAGATTCATTCATGGATTTGATAGACATCATTGAGAACCATTTTGAATGTGATGGCATCTTAGAGGCACAAAAATTTATGGTGGCAAAGTCTAGACTAAGAGGGTCAGCTCTTACTTGGTGGAAGTTTGTGCAAACCAAGAGGGAAAAGCATGGAAAAGGTCCTATTGTTACATCGAAGGGTATTGTATCCAAAGTGAAGCAAACTTACCTTCCTAATGATTATGAAGTCCAACTTTATTTGAGGAGACACAATCTTAGGCAAAAAGATTTAGATGTCCAAGCATATACCGAGGAGTTTCAAAAATAATGTTTGAGGTCCAAGGTAGTTGAAGATGAAACCATTAAGCTTGCAAGATACTTGAATGGCCTCAAATGGTCTATTCAAGAAGATATGAGCCTAGTGAACTTCAAAACCATTCACCAATGCTATCAAATGGCCTTGAAGATAGAAGAGAAAAGTAGAAGGAAACAAGTAACCTCTAAAGGCAAAGCTAAGAGAAAAGATAGTAGAGGACAAAGAGGTGGCTATGGTGGAAGAAGTTCTGATTCAAGGGCTCAAGGTGAGATAAAATTTAGTGAGCAACAAGAAGGAAGCTCTAGTAGAGGTGGTAGAGGAAGAATCTCTATATCTAGAGGAATAAGTGGTGGACAAGGAGGAAGAGGAAACTATTTTTCCAATTTAAAGTGCAACCATTGCAATCAAATGGGGTACCCTACCTATAGATGTCCAAAGAAAGGTGGTTCATCACAAGGAGGTGACAAGAGAACTAACTTAGTTCAAGATGATTCTAATGAAGTAGAGAAGCATGTTGAGGTACCATTGAATTCAGAAGAAGGAGAGAACCTCATGATGAGGAGAACTCTAATCAAGGAGCTGGTGAAAGAAGAGCCAAGCCAAAGGAGGTCTTTGTTCAGGATTAAGTGCAAGATTATGGGGAAAGTATGTACGGTCATTATTGATTCAGGCTCTACTAAAAATATTGTGTCAAAGGAAGTAGTTAGCAAGTTGAAGTTGACAAGGATACCCCACACCAATCCTTACAAGGTTACTTGGTTAAATAAAGGTCAACATGTGTTAGTGAATGAGCAAGCATGGGTGGAGTTCTCCATTGGAAGGTACAAAGACAAATTTTTATTTCATGTGTTGCCTATGGATGCATGTCATTTTCTCCTAGGTAGACCATGGTAATTTGACCACCAAGCCATACATGATGGAGGAAAGAATTCTTATTCTTTCAAGAAGGACAATGTGACCTTCAAGATACAATCACTGTTGGAAGATGTTGAAGTAAAGATAGCAGATCCAAATTTACTTATGGTGGGTGAAAAGGAGTTCTTACAAACCATGGAAGAGAGTGAAGGTGTAGGCTTTTCTTTGGTGTTAAGACCAAAGGAGGTAGATGATGGAAAGGTGACTAAGAAGATAGAGTTACCAAAAGAGATTCAAGGTATGTTGTAGACTTACCAAGGCATTAATGTAAGTGATGGACAACCATCAACCTTACCCCCTAAGAGAGCCATAAGCCATAGGATAGACCTTATCCTAGGAGCTACTCTACCTAACAAAGCAGCCTATAAGATGACCCCTCAACAAAATGAGGAAATAGCAAGACAAATACATGAACTCCTAGACCAAGGCCTAATTAGAAAGAGTATTAGTCCATGTGTCATACCCACTGTACTTGCACCAAAGAAAGGAGGAACTTGGAGGCTTTTCATAGATTCAAGGGCTATCAATAGGATAACTATAAGGTATAGGTTCCCTATCCCTAAGATTGAAGACCTAATGGACTATTTAGGTGAAGCTAAGTACTATAGCAAGATAGACTTGAAGAGTGGCTATCACCAAATAAGAATACATGAAGGAGATGAGTGGAAGATAGCCTTCAAGACCAATGAAGGGCTGTATGAATGGCTTGTCATGCCATTTGGATTATCCAATGCCCCCTCCACATTCATGAGGCTCATGAATGAAGTCCTCAAAGAATACATAGGCAAGTTTGTAGTTGTATATCTAGATGATATACTAATTTTTAGAAAGACAAGGAGTGAGCATCCAGAACATCTTGACATTGTTTTAAAGATGCTACATGAGGAGAAGTTGATGATCAACTTGGAGAAGTGTGAGTTCATCAAAATAGAGCTACTATACCTTGGGTTTGTCTTATCACATGGAAATCTGAAAATGGACAAGAGTAAAGTGGAGGCTATCATGAATTGGCCTACTCCAAGGATAGCAACAGAGGTAAGGAGTTTGTATGGCCTTGCACAATATTATAGGAAATTCATAAGGTAGTTTAGTGCAATTTGTGCTCCCATGTTGGATACTATCAAGGGAGGAATGGAAACAAAGTTTGTGTGGAATGAAGATGCTAACAAAAGCTTTGAGTTGTTGAAGGAGAAGATAGCTATCCAACCTATTTTAGTGCTGCCAAGCTTTGAGAAGCTTTTCACCATTGAGTGTGATGCTAGCAATGTAGAAATTGGGGTTGTTATAAGCCAAGAAGGTAGACCAGTGGCTTTCCATTCTGAAAAAGTTGAGTGAGGCTAAGAGGAAGTACTCTTATTATGACCTTGAGATGTATGCATTGGTCCAAGCTCTAAGGAAATGGAGGAACTATTTGCGTCCAAAGGAATTCATTGTGTATTCAGATAATCAAGCACTTAGTTTCCTGAATTCACAAGAGAAGTTGAGTCACAAGCACATGAAGTGGTTTGAGTACCTACAAGCATATACCTTCAATATCAAACACAAGAAAGGCTCTCACAATTCAAGAAATTCAATTGAAGAGCATGGGAATAGATCATTTCAAGGATCTATATGCAGATGATGAAGATTTTGCTAAAACATACAAGGTATGTGTTGAATACAAGAATCATTTTCATAGTAAGTATCCTGAGTATACTTTGTAAAGTGATCTCCTGTTTAAAGGAAATCAATTATGTGTTCCTAGAGGCTCTATTAGAGAGAATTTGATACAAGAAAAGCATAATGGTGCTTTGAGTGGTCACTTCAGGATCACTAAGACTCAAGAACTTGTTTGAAGGTTTTTCTATTGGCCAAGGATGAATCTTGATGTTAGGAGGTATGTGCAAAGTTGTTTTTAATGTCAAAAGGCCAAGGGAACTTCATCAAATACATGCCTTTACCAACCACTACCTATTCCTACTAGGCCATGAGAATGCTTGAGTATGGATTTTGTAGTTGGGTTACCCAAGACAAGATAAGGTATGGATAGTGTGTATGTGCTCGTGGATAGATTCAGCAAGATGGATCACTTTGTGCCATGTAAGACCACTAATGATGCTAGTCAAATAGCCTATCTTTTCTTCAAAGAAATAGTGAGAATCCATGGTTTACCTATCAACATTGTGTCAGATAGAGACACTAAATTTATGAGTCATTTTTGGAGGACTCTTTGGCAAAGGTTAGGCACTAACTTTTCCTTTAGATCAGCCTACTATCCCAAAATTGATGGTCAAACCAAGGTTGTTAATAGAAGCCTTGGAAATCTTCTAAGATACTTGACTAAGGAGTATGGCCAATAATGGGATCAGTTGATTGGGCAAGCTGAATATGCCTATAATGACACTATCAATAGATCAATAGGAAAGAGTCCATTTGAGATAGTATATGGACTACATCCTAGAGGTGTTTATGAGTTGAGAGATTTGAAAGATGAAGTGAAAGGAAGTGGATATGTTGATGACTTTGCATATGTTATGCAAGAGATACATGAAATAGTGAGGAAGACTTTGACAGAGAACACCATGAAACATAAAGCCAAGGTGGATGAAATTAGAAGGGTTGTTGAGTTTAATGTTGGTGACTTAGTCATGGTGCATCTTAACAAGTCAAGATTGCAAAAAGGACTCCCTCACAAGTTTCAGATGAGGAGGATAGGACCCTATCCTATATTGGCTAAGTATGGTGATAATGCATTCAATGTTGAATTGCCGAAAGATAGTGGATTGTCTCCAATTTTCAATGTTGTAGACTTAGTCCATTATAGAGGACCACAACAAGATATGGATCAAAATCTACATGAAGTGATCAGAGATGTGGAAGACCTACAGTTACCTACTGCTTGAGTCACAGGTGCTGATAGTGTATTGGATACAAGGGTCTATAAAAAGACTAGAACAAAAGAGTATAAGGAACATATGATAAAGAAGCATGGGCAGATGGATGTTGATGCAGTGTGGATAAAGGATTCAGAGTTCAAGAAGATAGGGATTGATCCAAACATCCTCAATCCAAGGGTGGATTGATCTTTTTATTTTGGGGAGGATGGTGCAGGAGCACACCATGGCTAACCTCCATGCTTAGTAATTGTTGGCTTGTACTTGACTTTGGCCAAGTCAAGAAGGGTAATGTTAGTTTGTTTGAAGACCTTAGAAGGTCATTTGCAATGTAGGCTAAGTGGATTGGTCACTAGGACTAAGGTCGCACAAATAGCCAATGTTAGTAGTTTTTAATTCTTAGTGGTAATAGTTAGAGATTGAGTCTTTAATGTGTCTTAGGCACATAATGAGGTTGTAAAGAAGCCATAAGGTCTTTAATGGCCTTGGATTTGAGAAACATTGGAGGTTAGGAGTCCTAAGAAATAGGATTGAGGCATATGTGAAAGTTGCCAAATTTTGCAAAGAAGTTGTCATGACAACATTTGCAATTATTGCAAATGTTGCATGCAACTCGGTTATCTTGGATCCCCTAAACTTTAGGAGGTGGGAGATCAGCCAACAAGACCTATAATGGTGGAAGTGGCATCTTATGTGATGCAAGACTTGAATCTCAAGGATAGTTGATGCATTGTAATAGTTTTAAGTTTGTGAATAAACCTCTGCAACATTATTCCTGTGAATATCTTGAGATTTTGTGTTGACAGTCAGGTAAAATGGATTGAGAGACCAAAGATAATAGTTGATTAGTGTTTTATAGGTAGTTTGAAGACTTTTTATTTTGAAAAGAAATTTGATTTGAATAGGTTTAGGGTGTCAGTTAAGGTAGGTTTTGTTTTAGAGTTCTACTGGTTCTGTTCTGACCAGTCTAAGCTTTCATGGCTCCCCCATGAAATCTAGCCATGGGAAAAAAATCATGATGGATGGATATGTTAAGGGATTAACTAATGTATATAAGTTTAGGATTAGGATTCTGGGAAATGAGGGGAGCTATTTTTAATGCTAGGCCCTAGGTGAGCACACAGAGCCCGGTTAGAGGTCTAGATTGTGAAGAAATAGAGATTTCATTGTAGGGTTGAAGGTACAGTATGGCTCCAAGATTTTTTATGGTAGGTGTTCATCATAGATAAATTTCCTATGACTATTGGGTTCATGCCAATCATTTACATTGGGTTTTGAGCAATATTTCTAACAAGACACAGTCAATCCTAGAAAGTAGGTCAATTAGCCTTGTTTACCCTAGTTTATAGGAAGGTGGTGTATGGAGGCTTCCAGGACCTAAAAGTTTCAAAATATTTAGTAAAATCCAAAAGGGTATCCAAATCCTTAATTGGTTTTACAAGTTGTTTGGAAAAGTTTGAAAAGAAAATCCAAAAGCCTCTGCAAAAGGCTACAAGGATTAGGCCTATTTTTAAGGCTCTAAAAGATGAACCATTGAAGCCAATAAGAATATGATTCAAGATCCTCCTAAAATGGATCAATTGAACCAAGTTATGAATATTTTCAAGATGGAAAGAATCCTTGCAAAAGAGAATGGATTTTGTGGAGAATTGGCACTTAGAGCTTTCTAAGTGAGTGAGAAGAAGTGTACTAAAACTAGAGTGTTAGTCTTCTAAGGTTAAGCACAAAGGAATAGAACTCTTGGAGAAGAGTTAGGATTGGGATTAGTTAATCACCTAAATCAATCAAGACCTAGGGGAGACTAGGTTCCTAGAAGAGACAAGCTAGGTCTCTTGGATGCAGTGCAAGCAAGCCTTGGAACACTCACATCACAAAGGAATATGGACAAATGTGGGACCAAGTGTTACCACAAGATGAGTTTTCTTAGAATGATAGCACAAATAGATCCATCAGAAAGAGCCCATTTGAGGTAGTGTGTGGCATCCATCCAAGAGGTGTGTGTGAACTTAGGGAGTAAG
The DNA here is from genome assembly GCA_027943335.1 of Chamaecyparis obtusa. Taxonomy (NCBI): domain Eukaryota; kingdom Viridiplantae; phylum Streptophyta; class Pinopsida; order Cupressales; family Cupressaceae; genus Chamaecyparis; species Chamaecyparis obtusa. The sequence goes on from BSBK01000164.1 coordinate 2,559,944, forward strand.
GAAATCAAGGAGGAGTTAATGGCCATGAGGATGACTTTTCTCAATCTATGCAAGAATTTCATGAATAGGTGAGAAGAACATTGGTGTAAGCCAATGAAAATTTGAAAACTAGAGTGGATGAAAGAAGAAAGCACTTAAACTTTGAAGTTGGAGATTGGGTGATGGCACATCTCAACAAGGCTACACTCCAAAAGGGCATTCCCAGAAAGCTATAGATGAGAAGGGTAGGACCATGTAAAGTCCTAGCTAAGTATGGTCCCAATGCATACAAAATAGGTTTACCAAAGGATCTGGCCATATCTCCCATTTTTAATGTACAAGATTTGATCAAATATAGGGGTCCTAATGTTAACAAAGAGGAACACAACTTTTATGTCACTACTAATGTAAAGGACCTCCAGTTACCTTTACCAATGAAGCCTCAAGCTGAGAGAATCCTAGACTCAAGGGTTAAGAAAAAGACAAGGCATGGTGTCTACATGGAACACCTCATCATGTGGAATCAAAAACCTAAATCAGAAGCTACTTGGATAGTAGAGAATAGTTTCAAAAAGTTGGGTATTGATTTAGAACTCTTGAGCCCTAATGGTTCTTAACTTCTTGTTGCAGGGGGAGAATGGTGTAGGAGCACCTAGGGTGTTTAGGCTACCCTAGTCTAATCATTTTTTCTTGTAGTGACCTTAGCCAAGTCATTGTCTAATAAGGAATATGGAGAGTCCCTAATGTGTGTGTGAAATCTAGCAAGTCCTAGGAAGGTTGGTTGGAGTCATGAAAGGGTCCTTACTAGACTTGTTTGAGTTTGAGTTTCTTTGTCTTGTTGCTAACCTACAAAGCTAGTTGGTTAAAGACTAGGTTGACTTTCCAAAATGATGGAATAAAAGAAGGAAATTGGTCTCATAGTTTTTGATCGACCATTGAGGTCATCTAGGACTCATTGGAGTGGTCTAGACAAGTTTGACAACAAAGTTGTAAAAGTTGTCAATGACAACTTTGCAACTTTGCAAAGTTGTCATGACAACATTTTGTCAAAATGCCTCTCGAAGGCTAAAAGTAGTTAGGGATCCATTTGGATAGTTTTTCCCAGTCCCCCTACACTAATTAAGTATTCTTCTGACTAGAGATGAGGGTTGGCATATTTTGTAACTTTTTGTTTTGAGAATTTAATTATTGGTGTGCTTTGCAACTCGGAAATAGTGCTAAGAGCTTGATTATCCTTAAACTATGGATTGATCTGAGCCTATATTTTTCATGTGTGAATAGTCTATTATTTATAGTTTTCTTTGTGTACACATACTTAGTATTTATATTGTCTTTTTTTTCTTTCTTTAATGTTCTCCTCTGTGACCAATTCACTGGTTTATCCAGAGTTGAGAACCTAAAAATGGCTCTAGCATGAAAACTATTGGAGGGAACTGTATGACCCTTTGGATTATTATAGAGCATTTTACATATGTTGTAAATATAGAGCTTTATGGCCAAGTGTGTAGGAAAGATATTTTTATGATCAAGCCCTAGGTGAGCCAAAGGGTGCCCGATTAGGAAGCTTGATTGTAACCAGTGAAGGATAGAAGGCTTCAAGGATTAAATGAACCAATCCAAGAATGTGGAAGTGAAGAAAAAGGTCTAAATACTTAATCTTAAAAAGGATAGGTCATGATCAATTTGATGGAGAGAGAAATAGCCATTTCTTCACTGTAAGTCAGAGAAAGGCAATTAGGCCTAGAAAGTAGGCATGGTAATAGAAAGGTACTATACAAACTCCTTGAAGATCCAAGACCTTAAAAATATTCAAGAACTCTGAAAAGGGTATCTGGATGTCAAGTTTATTTTGGCACTTGTGTGGGAAGTTAGAAAGTTACAGGCTGGAAGGAGAGTTGAAAGACCTAATTAGGCCTAATACGGTCTTATAGCCTTGTAGACCTATTTTTATGAGATCAACTATTGTATGAGGGGGATTGAAGACTCAAGCTACTCAAAACCAATCAAGATTGTGTTAGAATAACTAAGAGGAGGGGGGGGAATTAGTTATCCATAGTCCTAAATCAAAATGTATAATCCAAAATAATTTACTCAAACTTCTGCAGCTCAGTAACATAAAATACTTTACTGTCTATGTTATTACCGATTGCTTGTCAATTAACAACTAATGATTACTGACCAAATCTAACATGTAATATGTATTGTATGATAACAAAAAATCACCACAATGAATACATAACACAAAAGATTTAACGTGGAAACCCTATGAAGGGAAAAACCACATGGGACCGGTAACCCAAAAATGTTCACTCTTCTAAAGTGAGGTTGGTGAAGACCTAACCCTATTAAAGGTTACAAACACACTGTTAGGTGTGACCTTGTTAGAGGATTTTAGACCAACCATTATCATCCAACCAGCATTCACTATGGGGTTGACAGGATAACAATGCTCATTCTATGAATGAAACATATAAGACTTTCAATTCCACTATGTTAAGAGATTTCTCTATTTACAATGGTTAAAATGTAATAGTAGTTTGATCTAATTACAATAAAACTTCAATTGTAGATGTTCAGATCTATATTATGCTCAATCAAATCCTCTGATCAGTATAACAATTCTATATCAACAATAATCAGTGACTTACTATCGCTCAGTAATAGCTTTTTGATGCTCGGTAAACTCTGCAGTTCAGTTCTCCTTAACCAGTTTGATCAAGTATACATGAAGCTTGTTCATGCGATAATTCTATAGTCCTTCTTTCGACATTTTTTTCATAATGAAACTTTGGTCTCTTAAATAGACAAGTAAACTATTTTCTTCTCCTCCATAATATTTTTCCACTTATTCTCCTTCATCCATTTTGCCACTTAAACCTTCCTCAACAGTTGTGCCAATAATACATTTTGATTTCATCCTTTAGATCTTCCTTGAATTATGCTAGCCATTGATCTTCGTAAAAAACATTATCTCCATCACTGATTTTGATGTACTTTATAGCTCATCAATCCTTAATGGCTAAACTAATCATTTAATTATTTTCTCCTACTTGGTTAACAAAGAAATGTGTCGGTGAACACAAGCTCAGTTTATACTGTGCTTGGTATACACTACACTTCTCGGTGTATACTATGATGCTTCATCAACCGACCATACTGCCTTGTGTCTTTCAGCTCTTTTCCTCATGATAGATAAATGAAACATAATCAGGTCAATAACATAAGGTCATAGACTCATCAACAAGTTACTCAATGTATTCCTTATCCTCATATGTCATATACATCTTCCTCATATAGATATTTATGTTCTTCATCTCTTTTACTCCTTTTCTACAGATGTTTAGTTATAGTAACTCACAAAATGAGTGTTGTCAAACTAGTTGACATCAATGACAACATATTACTGATTTAATCATATTACATATCTAATCAACAACTCAGTGATCTCTAATCATGGATCTTCAGTTAGGTTCTAAATCAGTTGTAGTTCATCAATCTCTCCCTTTGGCATTGATGGAAACTCAAGTAATATGAAATATACCATACAGATACCAAACATGTATTCTACAACTCTGTGAACAAATGTTGTACAAGCTCTCCCTAGCTTAATATGTTTAATCACTACATTACCCAACAACATTACAAATGCAGCTTTGACATTCTCCAAATATGATCTTTTCAGCTCTCGAATTCCTTCTTCTGTTCTCAATAACTAATCTTCAGTGCTCTCCCTTTCTTTCAGTTTGTCTCTCCCTTAGATAGTTTTTAGTGTTCTCATCAGTGCATATTGTTTCATATTGTTTATCTCTCCCTTTGATAGTAATGCCAAAGAAACAAATAAAAATGCACCTCTATAGTGCCATGTAACTCTTTGTTTTCTGGTGCATACTCTGTATCTTTGTATACTGATATGCCAATATGTTCCAGTTCTCCAACTTTTCATAACCTTAGACATGATCCAAAGTGTGAACTATGCTGCATCAACATGAATGATCTTCTGATAAGATTAGGCTGATGTAACATCCAAATCATATTAGTGACCAGTAGATAGGGAACGGGCCCCAAGTCTTGTCCTCAAGTATTCAAATGTATCCTTTGGTAGAGGCTTTGTAAATATGTCTGTAAGTTGTTCTTTTGATGTAACAAACTCTAGCTTAACCTTCTTCTCCTGTACTTGTTCTCTCAAGTAGTGATACTTGATTGATATATGCTTTATTTTAGAGTGCATCATTGGATTCTTTGAAATGTTTATTGCACTAGTGTTATCATAGTATATAATCACTGGCTCAGTGATTATCTCATTCATACCTTCCATAAATTGCTTAATATATGCAATATTTGAACATTTTGTAGCAGTAGCAACATACTCTGCTCTAGTTGTAGACCAAGAAATGCAAGCTTGCTTCTTACTTGTCCATGTAACAAGTCTTTCACCAAAGAAAAATGCTCCTCTAATGGTACTTTTTCTGTCATCCACATTTCCAGCCCAATCAGCGTCGGTATAGACTCTGAGTTTAAACTTGTCTTCCTTAGGATACCATAATCCATAATCTTTTTTTTTTCTTCAGGTATCTTAGGATTCTCTTTGTAGCAACCATGTGTGACTCTCTAGGGTTTGCAGAAAATCTTTCAAAAATTCCCACAACATGTGGTATCTCTAGTCTACTATGCACTTCATACATTAACTTACCAATCATTGATCGGTATAGTGTTTGGTTCACTTCTGTAGTTTCATCTTCCTTAGTCAGTTTGCATCCAGTAGCCATCAGTGTTCCCATAGGTTTATCATCTTCCATGTCAAATGTCTTCAATACTTCCTTGATATATTTGGATTGTGTAATGAATATACCATCATTCTATTGAATCACTTGTAGTCCTAGAAAGAACTTTATCTCTCCGAACATAGACATTTCAAATTCACTTCTCATTTCATCAGTAAATGACTTACAGATTTGATCTTGTCCTCCAAAAATAATGTCATCCACAAATATTTCAGCAATAACAATAGTATCTTCAGTATCTCCTTTCATATACAAATTGTTTTTCTCACTTGTTCTCAGTGTAGAGACCTGTCTTTTAATACCATGCTTATTAAAAAAATTAGTAAATTCATCAGAGATAAATTCACCTCCTCTATTAGATCTTAAGCATTTCAAATCTTTACCAGTCTCTTTTTCTACTTTTTCTTTATACCACTTGAACATCTTGAATGCCTTAGATTTTTCTTTTAAGAACATGACAGTCATTAACCTAGTATAATCATCAACAAAAAGAATAAAATATATGTCTCCATAATAACTCTGAGTTCTCATAGGACCACATAGGTCGGTATGAACCAACTCAAGTATCTTCTTTGTTGAGTAATCTTTGCTTTTGAAATTAGACTTAGTCATCTTACCTTTCTGACATTCATGACACATAACATGATCCAGCTTAGATAAGTTAGGCAGACCTCTAACTCTTTTCTTTTTACTGATCTTAATCATGTTATCAAAATTCACATGACATAACCTCTTATGCCACAACCATGCATCTTCATCTTTCATCAATAAACAAGAAGATTGATCATTATCAAGATAAAATAGATTACCTCTAGATTGTGTACCAGTTCCAACAAGTCTTCCTCCATCATCAAATATTTTCACCTTTTTTCTCTCAAAAGTAACTCAGTGGCCTGAATTGTTCAGTTGTGCCACACTTAGCAAGTTATAGTTCAATCCTCTTACCCAATAAGCATTTTCACATTTTAATCTATCATTTATCATCAGGGATCCTTTACCTCTTACCATACAGGGTGCATCATTTCCCATTCTTACAGATCCTCCATTGTATTCTTCAAGATAATCAATTTTTTCTTCATCACCAGTCATGTGATCTGTACAGCCACTATCTATAATCCATGTATCATTCTTATTAACTTTTGAGATAAGTGTTGTCTCTACATACCTTTCATCTTCTTTGAAATCATCCTTCATTGCCACAAATACTACCTCCACATTATCATCAGTGTCGGTATTGATGATATCTTCTTCCTCAAAAATGTAGCAAACCTTCTTTCCTTTGTCATTATTATCTTGGTTATCTCTGTTGTATTGTCAGTAGTCTCCGTTGTAGCTTCTCCCATAGCTTCCTTTGGATCGGTCTTTGGTTCTATCATCATCTTTCTTGTGTGGACATCTAGCAGCAATGTGGCCAACTTCTTTACAATTAAAGCATGCTAAAGGTAACTTGCCTCTATACATTCCTTTTCCTTTAGGTAACCTTCTAGCCATAAGAGCTTCAAGTTCATCAAGATCATCATCAGTATTGCTATCACTATCATCATTCTTATTTCTGCTACTAGACTTACCAATCTTCAGAGAAGTCATGAAAGTAGATTCAACATTGGGTACAACACTATTATCATAATTATTTAGTTCAAATGTTGTAAGCTTTCCAATCAAATTATCAAGAGTGAGTGTGTTGTTAGGTGCTGACCTATTTTCATGAATTGCAGATATTCTGATGGCATAGATAGGCAATAGGGTTCTCGTAATTTTTCTTACCACAGTGTCTTCATCAATAACTCCATTTGATGCTCTAATAGCGTGAACTACCTCTTTTATTATGTTTGTGTACTACACAATGTTTTCACCTTCTTTCATCTTCATGTCATCAAATCTTCCTCTCAAGCTTTCGGCTCTTGCTCTTTTGACATTCGCATCACCACTATAGATTAGAACTATTTTATCCCACATCTTCTTGCAGTAGTATAGTTCTTGATGTCTTCAAATTTGGCATTTGAATAGGCAGCAGCAATCTCCATCATAGTAACATTATGTTCATGCATGTCCCTTAATTGATCAAGGCTCAAAGGACCAGTGGGTGGTGCAAGGTATCCATTCTCCATCATATCTAGGGAAGAATTCCCAACCCTAGATACATGCAGCTTCATTCGACTTTGCCATATTGTGAAGTTATCCTTGTTCAGCTTTGGCACTTCCCTCTTAAATATTTTGAGACCTTTGTGCTAAAGTCCTTAAAACTTTGTTCCAAGCAACCACAACTTTGATACCAATTATTAGAATAACTTAGAGGGGGGAATTAGTTATCCACAGTCCCAAATCAAAATGTATAAACCAAAACAATTTACTCAAACTTCTATAGCTCGGTAACATAAAATACTTTACTGTTTGTTCTTTTACCGATTGCCAGTCAATTAATAACTAATGATTACCGACCAAATCTAACATGTAATATGTAAAGTATGATAACAAAAAATCACCACAATGAACACATAACACAAAATATTTAATGTGGAAACCCTGTGAAGGGAAAAACCACATGGGACCGGCAACCCAAAAATGTTCACTCTTCTGAAGTGAGGTCGGTGAAGACCCAACCCTGTTAAAGGTTACAAACACACTATTAGGTGTGACCTTGTTAGAGGATTTTAGACCAACTGTTATCATCCAACCAGCATTCAATATGGGATTGATAGGATAAAAATGCTCATTCTATGAATGAAACATATAAGACTTTCAAGTCCACTCTGTTAAGAGATTTCTCTATTTACAATGGTTAAAATGTAATAGTAGTTTGATCTGATTACAATACAACTTCAATTGCAGATGTTCAAATCTATATTATGCTCAATCAAATCCTCTGATCAATATAAAAATTCTATATAAAAAATAATCAATGACTTATTGTCACTCAGTAATAGCTTTTTGATGCTTAGTAAACTCTACAGTTTGGTTCTCCTTAACTAGTTTGATCAGGCATACATGAGGCTTGTTCATGCGATAATTCTGCAGTCCTTCTTCTTCCGGCATTTTTTTCATAATGAAACTTTGGTCTCTTAAATAGACAAGTAAACCATTTTCTTCTCCTCCATAATATTTTTTTTCTTATTCTCCTTCATCCATTTTTCTGCTTAAACCTTCCTCAGCAATTGTGCCAGTAATATGTTTTGATTTCATCTTTTAGATCTTCCTTGAATTATGTTAGCCATTGATCTTCATAAAAAACATTATCTCCATCACTGATTTTGATGTACTTTATAGCTCATTAATCCTTAATGGCTAAACTAATCATTTAATTATTTTCTCCTGCTTGGTTAACACAAGCTTGGTTAACAAAGAAATGTGTTGGTGAACACAAGCTTGGTTTATACTATGCTCGGTATACACTACACTGCTCGGTGTATACTGTGATGCTTCATCAACTGACCATACTACCTTGTGTCTTTTAGCTCTTTTCCTCATCATAGATGAATGAAACATAATTAGGTCAATAACATAAGGTCATAGACTCATCAACAAGTTACTCAATGTATTCCTTATCCTCATCTATCATATACATCTTCCTCATGTAGATATTTTTGTTCTTCATCTCTTTTACTCCTTTTCTACAGATGTTTAGTTATAGTAACTTACAAAATAAGTGTTGTCAAACTAGTTGACATCAATGACAACATATTATTGATTTAATCATATTACATATCTAATCAACAACTCGGTGATCTCTAATCATAGATCTTCAGTTGGGTTCTAAATCAGTTGTAGTTCATCAAATTGGTACACAAGAAGAATTCTATCCAATTTCCATGGAATTTTTAGTTTGATAGTAAGGTGATGGACTTCAAGAAATGATTTCATGCAAGGGTACATGGAGAAAGAGTTGAGTACCTAAGTTGGTAGAGAGGTCTAGGAGAGTGAGAGGTGATTGCTTGTGATCCCTCATTGAAGTAGGATCTTAGATAACCCTAAATAGGCCAAGAGAAGGACCTAGAGAAAGTCATAGGTGAATTAGGACTAAGTTTAAGATACCTCCCCATCACTTTGGTTGTTAATCTAGTGGTGAGTTCAGAACATGGATGTGTGTTCTCAGCTCAGATGGCTCATGATTTGGATGTTGGAAATATATTCTTATTTTATGATAGAGGTTGATGTTCAACGTTCCTGGTGAACAATGTAGTAGTTATAGATTCTAAGATAGAGGTATTTGTGTTTCTATTGTGGTTATTCATGATGCTTGTTGATGTTTTCAGATCATGTTCTATCTATGTTGATGGATCACATTGAGTTGTGTGATCGGATTCAGTGATTTTTCTATGAAGTTTTGATGTTCTTGGTTGACTTCTTGAGATATCATGTTGAGATGATTTAAGGCACAGTCTTTGGATCATGGCATTTTCATAGATGGAGATTTGGGTCCTAGCTATGTCTTAGCTGACATGTCTTGGATCACATTGTGCATTGTGTATTACTCTTTGTAATATTTATTGATTAGGTCCTTGGTTTCCGTATTTGTGATAAGTTGATGTAATGTATTTAAGGATGTAATCTTTGAGATCAGTAAAAGGTATGGATGTGATGGATGTGTGAGATACTGAATAAAGTGATATTAGTGGATGTGTGAAGAGGTATGAGTGGAATCTAAAATAAATTCAAAATAGAGTTGTACTTAATTGGAGTCGTATTGACATGTTTGAGATGCTATCAAACAATTCATCAAATTAGTGGATTGTTGTCCACAGTGGATTGTAATTCATCTTTGGGGTTGTAGCCCCATTTGTATTTTGGGTTGTTTCCCAAGGGTTGTTTCCCTGATTTGTATTTGAGGGGTGAGATCTGGGTAGTGATCTTGAATGCATGTGCATTCCCCATTGTACCTTTAACATGGTTTTTATGTGCTAGTACATCATCTAGTGGGTTGATCCCCATTGTGGTTTTTTCCTCAACTGGGTTTCCACTCAAAAATCTCTAGTGTTATGTGTTTTTATGTTGATGGTTCAGTTGCTCCATGTTTATCTAAGTAAGTAATTTAATCATTGCTGTGTTTTATTTTGACATGAGTATTTTGGGCACAACTGATTCAACCCCCACCCCCCCCCCCCCCCCTCAATTGTGTGTGTTGCCTTATTTTTATCAATTGATATCGCAGCTAGATCCTCTTTTTGGAGGTTGAATAATTGAGGTGATCTAGGATGGAAACTTTTAAGGACACTCTAAGATTTGATGGAGCCAATTATACTTTATGGAAGGACATGATGATTACACATTTGAGATGTATTGGAGAAAAATATTGGGATGTTACAAAGAAATATTAAAAGCCTCCTACATATTTTTCCCTTGTTAGTGTTGATGATAAGACATAATTCAAATGTAATTTGAGAGCCAAGGAAGTCTTGTTGAGTGCCTTATCAAATGTTGAATATGAAAATATCATGGATTTGGAAAATGTACATGGGGTATAGACAAAACTTGAATCATTACATGAAGGATACCCTTGTGTGAAGCAACTGAAGTTATAAAGCCTAAAAGGGAAGTTATAATCCTTGAGGATAAGCAAAGATGAAAACATTCAAGCCTATGTTCACAAGGTGATTGAACTTGTTTTTATAATCAGAGGTGTCAGTGGAGTAATTGATGTAAGGCAAGGAGCAAGAGGGCCAAAGGATGGCTCACCCTAATGTTTTGAGCCTACCACACACACAGAGAAGCAACAAATAACAAAAGTGTGAGAGAGAATGCTAGATCTTTTATTAACTTTCATGAATAGGAATCATGCATGCTGGGCTGTAAGGCCTTCCCGGTTATGGCCTAATATTACAATGAAACTCAGAAGTCCTCAAACATGTGAGGATCTGTTACAATCTCAACTCTAATGTCTACTATCTTCTAACTCCTCCTAGCACCCTAGCACCCCTAAACTATCACCAAACATCTACATTTATACAAGAAGCTACCGAGCTAAGTCAGCCTTTAGTTCCATAATTAATGGAAGTAACGGTCAAATTTGGGACCATGCACTTCCCAATGATGGATTCTAGCATTAATTCTATGATCCAATATAAATGCACAAGTCGGCCACAATAAGAAACAAAACTAGACCCATCGGTAAGCAAGATAACCAAGCAGCAGACAGGCAACACTGAGTGCCAGTGAATTAACCAACTACCCAGGAGATAACTGATGACACTTGGTAACCAAAGGAAACCAACCAACTACTGACCAACTCAGTTGAAGAAGAAACTGAGAAACACAAACAAAGCTCAAAAGTTCTTTTTTTTTTGGTGACACAGGATTGCCAAGGACCCGAGATGCTCCTGCATCAGACACCTGGAGTTATTTAGAAATGATTCTTAGAATTATTTGGTAGGTTTAGTCTGAGCTGCATCCAACTCAGACTGTGAAATCCAAGAACCATCCTCCATTGGTCTATTCTTCCACTTGACTAGATATTCCAAGTAATGTTTCCCTCTTGTACTTCTACCAACTCTTTCCTTCAAAATCTATTCCACTTCATCATTCTGCTTCTTGGGATATTCTGTCGGTATTGTCACTTCTTCATTAGGTTCATGATACTCATATAAATCAGCAATGTTGAAAATCAATGATATGTCCATGTCATCAGGTAACTCAATCTCATATGCATTTCCACTGTCAAATTTCCTCAAAATTTTGCAAGGTCCATACTTCTTCATCTTCAGCTTTCCATATGTTCCAACAGGAAACTGACCTTTCTTCAAATGAACCATCACTTCATTACCAACATCAAAATTCTTGTATCTCCTTGATTTATCAGCTCTATCTTTGTATTTCTGATTACTATCTTCTAGTTTTATCTTCACATCTTCATGCAATGTCTTCATGTATTCAGCAAATTTCACTCCTTCAGCACTTCTTTTATTTTCATCATCAATGTCTCTCAAATAAGATAATCCTCTCAGTTGTGTGCCATTCACAATCTCAAATGGTGTCTTTCCAGTACTTCTATTTATTGAATTATTGTATGCAAACTCTGCTTGTGCTAACACAGAATCCCAATTACTCGGTGTGTCTCCAACTAAACATCTCAAAAGATTTCCCAAACTTTTGTTCACAACTTCAATCTATCCATCGGTTTGTGGGTGAAATGTAGAACTGAATGATGTTAAAATGGATTCACCACCATTCAAATGTAGAGGGGGGAATATGAGACCTATTCTCAAACCCAAATTCCCCAAAGAAGAGATCTGATTTGATCAACCAAAAGGTTAATGCACAATCAAATCAATTTTATGGAAAAGAGTAGGAAGAGAGAGTAAATCCAATATTTCCCTAATGTGGAGGATTATGTTTAGAATATAGAATAATTGAAATACAATTACTAACCTCAAATTAGGGTAGATCTAGAAAATGTCAAATTCTATTGTCTATGTGTACTTTTGGGAAAATCTGAAACTTGTCTTGGACTAGAAATGCTGAGACAGAGAAAACCCAAAAATCTTTCCTCAAGATGGCTCAGCTCAGGTTTGACCCTTATAAAAGGTCAAATACCACATTCTTTATTTGAAGTCTGATTCAAATTCTATTCATAGATCCTGAAAGTTTTCCAAAAAGGGTATCCAAATTCACTCTCAGATCTAAAACTCCACACTTGTACCTGCAAGAAAATGGGGGGTTTTCCTTGGTCAAACCCAAATTTAAGAATTAAACTTGAAATTGAATTGAAATATATTGTGCATAAACAAAGTAATTGAAACAAATCACCTTGCTTATGTTGAAGTCCTTGTAGAAGATTTGAATCCTCAAATCCACAAGTAGGAATGCTTCAATGGATGTAGGATGTCTCCAATCATTGGTATTTGATCTTCAACACCAATCTTGACTTGATCTTTGCATATGAGAAGGCTTGAATGAATGGAGAAGGATGGATCATCAAAGGGGGCTCCAAAGAGATTGAATCCTTCAATGGCTAACAATGGATCTCCTTGATGAAAGGATGCTTGAACACTTGAATTCTTGAAGACTTGCTTGCACTTGAGAGCTTGAGATGAGATATGAAAACTTGATTGAGAAAACTTGATGTGAAAATGAGAGAGGAAGGCCTCCTTTTATAGTGATCTAGGGCACACTCCTCTAGATGGGCCACCTTGGAGAATTAAATCCCAATTAGGTCCTCACCTTTAGAAAATATACCTAGATTAAATGTAATTAAATGATTTACCATCCCGAAACCCGAAATGGCCGACCCGAAGGTGGGAAAATAAATCTCCCGAAAGCCCAAAGCCTGGAAATTAAAGATCTTGAAAATTTGGAGAAAGGGGTCAATGTCAAGGATGGCCTTGACCTAGTTAGGGTCAACCTAAGACATTGACCCTGATCCTAAGTTGACTCAGAATCAAGTCAAGAGGTCCTAGGGATGTCTAGAAACCTAAAAACTGATGCCAGATCAGGACAGAATGTCAGGAATAGACATAAAATCCTATGATTACTGAGATGAAGGCTAGGAGGATCCATTTCTAAATCCTACCTAGAAAATAGATCCATGGAAGAGAGAAATTTAGGAGAATCCTTGGGATTCTAACCCTAATTTCACCTAGAATGAAGAAATCAAGTGCAGAGAAGAAGTGGAAAGCGGGGAGAAAAGCCAAATACATGAAAAGACCTGATCAAGGTGCTTGAGATGACCCCAAACCACTTACTCGGAGGGATAAATGCTCTTATCATGGAAATTCTTCCATTTTAAGATGATACATTAAGCCCCCACTTTAGCAAGAGTATGGACTCGATGCAAACTCTTGGTAAAGGAGATCAGAATAACAAAATAATCTTATCATAATCCAAGGGACAAAGAGAAACCTTAAGCACCCAGGGACTCAAGTCTTCATCGACTCCTAGATCATAATAAGAGAGACATCTCTAGAGAGAGAAAGAAGGTGTGATTACCTCAACCAATGAGAACTTATGTCCCATTGTGAACCACACAAAAAAATGGTGCAACTGGAAAGATGGAATTGAATTGCCTAGTGAATGTTGCTACTCACTAGTCAACCCATCAAGAATTTATCCTTAGGAATATTCTATTCCATAAGAATAAAATCAAAAATAAAAGAGATCCAATCTTAAGGACACTTCCAACCTTAAGGGATCAAAATATATGTTTATATTTGAAACTGGAGGGATCAAGAGATCCTAAAATATAAATCCGTACTATAAGGATTAGTTACTAATCCAAAAAGGGAAAAAAAAATGTATCTTGAAAAATATGTGTGTATTGAAAAGTGTGTGTGTGCAATAGGTGAGCAGAGCATATGCCCCCACCTTAAAGTCATTGCTGACACTTTAACAAGAGTAATGGCTTTAACGGAAACATAAACAACACTGATTACATTTCCACATCAAGATGCCCCCAGACCAAGACAAATCAAGGGAAATATCACAAAAACATATAGAGAACATGAAAGGGATCTACCTACCATGGGGTTAGTATGATCATAAGATAATATATATATATATGTGTGTGTGTGATATTATTGCAAATGAATTGACATCATTCCCCAAAGAAAGTAGAAATACAATCACAAAGGAGGAAAGATCACATAAGATATATGAAGGAGAATCTTTTTGGACCATGACATGGAGACCAAAAAGAATTAGTGCTACCATATCTTGAATCCAATAAAATTATACAAGGAAACATTTACGAACAATAGCACAGTTACAACATAACATTGAACAACGCATAGAAGAATAGAGATACATAGAGAAGAATTTGAACAATAGTTTTGATTCCTTCATCACCTTGCACCAACTGAGTAACAAGGATTGTGTAAAAGAATCTAACAACATTTAGCAAACACATTACGGGAGAAGCACAGTATAGCAGGAAAACACACAACAAAGCTACCACGAAGGACAAGTCGATCAAGCATGCCACCTATTCTCCCAATCTCATTGTATATCATTTAGAGAAGGTGGGCAACTCGCAAGAGGGACTATATCCAACACAGTAGGAATGATAGCCAGTTCCAAACAAGGATCCTCTTGAGAATCACTATGTTCGACACTAGGTGTAAGAGTTAATTGTGATGAAAGCATATTAGGTAAATCAATGTCATTGTCAATAGTCTCATATTCATCATTAACATCATCAGTATCATTGAGAGTATCTTCTTCATCCAAGTTAATTAAAATAGGATCTAAGATACGAATAGAATCATCATAATCATGCATGTGAACATCATTATTAGTAGCAACATCTCCTAATACATTATGCATAGGTGTATCTGAAGAAGATAGAGATCTTTTAGCTTTAGCATGAGCACGATGCTTTTTACGATGTTCATTAGTAGAGCGATTATGTTTTGATTTATTTGAAAGAGGTTGAGAACTAGGAGGAACAACCATGGGATCCTTCATAGGTTCTTTAGGAAGATCAATAGGATTATTAACTATTGGAGAAACAATCACAGGATCTTTGATAGGTTTGGTAGAAGGAACTTTATTAAGAGAACTAGAAACCATAGTTAAAGGAGGTATCGAAGGTGTAGGTAAAATAGCATGATTAAGATCCATAGGAGGTGAACTTAATTAAAGGATTTTATGATGTTTATAAGCTTGATATGATCAAAAAAGATTATCAGGTTGAGGAGGACATGAATTAGGTAAGGAAGGCCAAAAGAAATCTAGAGGAGCACAATCTCTAGGCCTAGAAGGTTGATATAGACTATGATTAATCATCTTCACTTCTCCATCATGAATAAACTTAAGACACTTATGGATAGGTGAAGCAATAGCATGTATGGCATTCAACCAAGGTAAACCTAGCTTAACTTGAAATTGATCAGATGTAGGAACCACAATGAAGGTAGTGTTCACAATTTTTCCAAAAAGTTCAACAGGTAAGGTAATAGAACCAAATGAGGGATAAAGAAAACAATTGCAAGTTTGAATCCACACATTCGATGTATCATAGAAATCATGTTGTAAACTTTTCATAAAAGATTTTCTTCAGTGATAACATTGACTAAGGAGGTAGGATCAACAAGACAACCACGAGTAGGTATCTGAGCAATCCTAGTAGTAATGTAAAGGGGACCATTAGGAGCTTTAATAATCTTAGAGTCATCAAAGGTAATCAAAAGTTCCCGAGGTCTTTTATTCTTAAATTTTTGTCGAGGTTTAGGTTGAGGTTTCAATTTAGGTTTAGGTTTTGGTCGATGTTGAGATTGAACTTGAGGTGAGGGTTGAGGTGAAGATATAGACTTATCAATATGCTCCACTTGATTAACAACATGATTGAGATCAACCATCTTTGAATTATACACAATTTCCATAGCAAATGGTCGAGTAATAGTATTAGTATCATGCGTAGGTAAAGGGTTCGTATAAATTTGAAGGTTCTGATTAGGAGGAGAGATAGATTGATTCCTACTACTATCTAGATTATCAATAGATAAAACCTTAGAATAAATTAGATCTTGAACCTTATGTTTTAAAGAATAACATCTCTCACTATCATGACCATTCTGATGATGATATTGACAAAAAGAATTTTGATCAAAAGATTTAGATGCAATCATAGTAGGTAAAAGAGGTCGAATAGGAGGTAAAGTAATCATATTAGTAGCTAACAACCTATTCATAATAGCATGTAAAGTTTCAGAAAGAGGAGTAAACGTATGATTTAATCGAAAAGCAGTGGATGCAGAAGTGGCATTATGAGATGCAACAGCAACCTGATCAACAACTACATTCGCTTGTTTGTTTATCTTGACATAATTATTAAATTTTTTAAACTTGTTTTGATTAGGAGCAGCATCACTCTTATCAACTGGAATAGGAGCCATTGGAGTGGTGCTCTCAAATTGACTCACTTGTAATTGATAATGATGAAGTGTTGCACAAAGTTGTTGAAAAGACGTAAATTCAGTAAGCAGAATCTTATCTATAATATCCTTTTGCAAATTTGAAATAAACATACGTTGAATATCAATATCAGGAATAGGATAGGAAATCTGAGCATGCAAATGCTTAAATCTACTAATATATTCAGTCAATTTTTCTTTAGCACTTTGTTTACAATGCATTAAATCAGTCAATGACACTTGCAGGCCAATATTATTTTGAAATTGTTGAATAAAGGCATTAGCAAGTTGTGGGTGTAATACCCCAAAAATGGGCTATAAGTTCATTAATCTCCTATATCAACAATTCGAATGAAATCGACATCAAAGTCCTAATCTAAGGCACATCTGCACATCATCGAATCCTAATTGATTATCTTAAATTCTGCATCGAGGAATATTCCTAGCAATATTCCTAATTATCTTAATTATCTTTAATTTAATGATTATTTGGCAATAAATCACATTTATCCTAAGTTTGATTAATTGAATATTTTCATATTTAATTAATTAGATTTAATATCTTGCCACTTAATTGTGTAATTAAATTTAATTCTATCTATTATTAATTATATTATTTAATTTTGACAATAAATCCAAAATCTTATGAATAATTGATTAAATTCTTATTTAATTAATTAAAGCAAGTTGTCATTATTTAATAATATAGTTTTTAATAAAATTTTGATAAAATAGTTAATTAACCCATAAATTAATTATTTTATTTCAAAAAATAGTTAAGTTGAGAATAAATCACTTTATTTATTTATTAAATCATAATTATCCATGTGCATATTCAAGGACCAGTTAAACTCAAATTAGAAAATCAATGCAAGTTGTTAGCTTTTTGAAACTCAACATCTTTTTGAGTTTTAAAGTTGATCTAAACTTCTAATTCGAGTTGAACTATACTTTTGCATGATTTTTGTGACTTAATTATCTTTATTTAAAGATAACTCAAAAATCAAGCTGAGTTATTTGAGTGATTTATGGCTTTTTTTCATGCACCTCCAAAGCCCTGGATTTCTATAAAACCAAGGCTCAGCTCTTCATAATTCATATCTCACAAATTGCAAACTTACTCTACAGGAATCGTAGCATATCAGATTTGGAGAATTTGCACAATTGGAGCTTGAAAGATAAATTTGAGGATTCGAAGCTTTGCGAGATCAATTTCAAATTCATAGCTTTCATATTATTGTTAGAATTTTCATTCTCATATCATATCATTTCTAGATTAGCATTGCATATCAATTTTCATATTAGCATAGATTCATATCAGTTTTTATCATATCATTGCATAGAAAATATCAAAAAAATAGATTAATTGCATTCATTCTATATCTATCTTTTGCATTCAAATCCTTTGTTTAGGTGTCATCTAGGTCACTGATCTCGATAACAATCTGAGAATATTAATCTCGCACCTACTAGAAGGCAGTAAATCTCTTGGTTAGAGTAGATTTCAATTTTGCATGATTTTGATTATAACTAACCTCTAATGTTTTACTGAAGTGTTGTGTCTACAGATTAGGTACAATTTTCACACACACATTTCTGGTGCCCACCATGGGGCAACCCACCTTTACATGTTGGTTTTGATTTTTTTTGGAGCTAAAGCCCTAAAGTTTCAAAGATTTAATTTTATCTCTCAAACGGCTTGGATGTTTACTCTAAATTTTTTTTTTAAGGTTAGACATATATGAGAGAAGCTACAATAAAAAATTTAGAATTTTCTGAGATGTTTTGAATTTTTAATAATATTTTCTTGAAATTCCAGAAAAAATTAATATCTAACGTAACTCATCATATTTTTAAAAAAAATTTATATTTTCAAAAATCTCTTTAAATTATATAGGGGGTTTATTCTTTTTATTTTAAATTTGGATGTAATATAATAGCTCAAATAGTCAATTTACAAAAACTAGTCTATTTTGATAAAATGGGTCTCTAGGGCACAAATGAAGAAATTTTTCAAAAATTTTCATATTTTTGGAAAGCTCTCTATTTTTTAGCAGGTGTCTCTATTCTAAATTTCTATTTTTGTGGCCAAAATCATATCAAAAAAATTAGATCTTGTTGACTAGGTCAAATGCAGCAAAAAAAAAAAAGTTTTGTGATGGGTATGCACTTTTTTTTTTTACATGGTTCAATGAATGGTATGAGTTGTCATTTGGGTTAATTGCTAGTTATTATTGTTGATAATAATTTATTTTTAGAGCTAACCCTATGGTTTTCATAAGTTGAATATATTTTGCATATCTTGTTTGCTTGTTTGCTTGTTGGAGAGTTCGTCACTTGCTTGTATGGAAAAGCTCAATAAGAATTGCTAAAAATCAAGTAAATCTACTAAGCACATTGTGAGGATCCTAGGTATTCTCCTTCATCTAATAACATTTTGATTTGGACTTAAAATAAATCTCTTATGTGTCTGGCTTGTGTGCATCTTTTCATGCTTTTATCTATTTCTACACACTTGCATAATTGATACTAGGTTGTGACACCTTAGGTATTTATTTAGTGTTCTTAGATACTTTTGATTGATCTAGATTGCTATCTTGGGTTATTGGACTTGCTAAATCCACCAGCCCCTCATTCCTCCCCATGGTTGCAATCTCAGTGCCATAAAGGGGAGGGGTCTACAGGAGAGAAGCGTTAATTGTTCCACCAGGCAACCCTTTTGTGCTTTTTAGAACTCACTTATTTTCTAAGTTGGGGACTCATTTTCAACTTGTGTGAGGTGTTAAGTGTTCCACCTTGTGGACTCATCTCATATTCTCTTTAAGCGTTAAGTGTTCCTCTTTCTGCTTTTTTGGGTACTTTTGGTAGATTTGCTTTTGGAAACATACATATGTGCTCACTTAGTAATTAGGCCCTATGAACACTATTCATGATTCTTGAGAGATTGGATTCCCAGCGAAATCCTTCTTGTTGATAGAATCCTTGTAGGTAGGGAGGATACTTAGTGCGTTTCACATTCAACTCGGTTAGTGCATCTTCTCTTATTGATCGATACATTCTCTCCCAGGAGAGGTTGATAGATCACGTGGGGTTAACGTCACGAGCTTTGGTGAATCAAAATTGGTTAGTGCACCTTCTCTTATTGATCAATACATTCTCTCCCAGGAGAGGTTGATAGATCACGTGGGGTTAATGTCACGAGCTTTGGTGAATCAAAATTGGTTAGTGTGCCTTCTCTTATTGATTGATAAATTCTCTCCCCGGAGATGTTGATAGATCACGTGGAGTTGACATCATAGACCTTGGTGAAGCAAAACTTTGTCTTAGCATGTTGGATTAATTTGCTTACTTTGTTTGGGTTAAAAGTGAAGAGGCATCAAAACCTTGGATTTGGAGCCAAGTCCCATTATGGTATACTATTGTGAGTCACCTTTAGAGAGGGTTAACCATAGCGGACAATCCCTTCACATGGTAAACTGCATTGACGGAACCTCAAGCGGTAATAGCCATTTTTGCCGTGGTAGTGACAGCCGCTATATAAATGTCCTTGTGGAAGGAATCTCCATGGGTATGGTTCATTGTTGAGTTGTTAGATCTCCCTAGTAGCTCCTGAAGATTAAGTTCTCGGACTGTGTCAAAACCTTGGTGTGCCAGGATTGGAGTTCACCCCTTTGGATCATAAAAGTTGCAGAGTCAAACCATTACTAAAAAGCCTAGCGAGGCCAAATTTTCATTTTATAGGGTATATGTGCATTATTGCAAAACATTTTTGGAACAAACACAATTAGCACTTCTGAGGATTAGAACGAATAAGTCACTTGATTGTTCATGCACAAGGTTGCTTTTTCCCTTGTTCATTATTTTCAGACATGCTTGAAATCACTTGCTTGTTGTTTTGCATGCTTGTTTATCTATCTAGTTATTGAAAACAAATAAATCTGTTACAATCCTCAAATTTGGACATTGAAATTTGCAAACAATTCAAATCTGAAAACTCAAAATTTGCAAAATCTAAAGTAAAATCCTTTTCTGGAGTCAAAAGTCATCTCAGGAGGTCAAAAAGTCATACGAGTTTCCATCAAGTGTCATTTCATTACAACCCATCTATCATATGATTGAGTACCTAGTGTCGTACGAGTTTCCATGCCAACAAATTCTCAAAGTCAAAATCTTGTAACTGTCATATGAGATTTTCAACTGTCATTTCATTGCTACCCAACTATCGTATGAGATTTTCAACTGTCGTTTCATTGATACCCAACTGTCGTATGATAACCAACCCAGTGTTGTATGAGTTTTGATGCTAGAAAATTCTAAGAGTCAAAATCTTGCTTACAATTGTCATACAAGTTTTGCAACTGTCGTTTCACAGCATACCCACTATCGTACGAGTCTGCAGAGTGTCTTTTGGGAAATTTTTGAAAGTTGTCAAAAAATTGTCAAAATTGCCAGATATTTAACTTTTTCAGCCTAATTTCAGAATCTGTCGAATGAATCACTGTGTCAAGAATAGAGCAGTAGCTATTTAGAATCCAATCATTTTCCTAAAGTGGCCTTTTGAATCTGATTCAGCCTTCTGTTTAATCGATTTGAGTCCTTATCATCCTGTGTCAAAACCTTGTCATAACTATCAATCTTCAATCAATCATCAAAATGACTAAGTGTTGTGATATCTTGTCCGCTAACTTTTGGGAACCTACCCATACATCCAACGCATTGTATCCTTCATCCATGTCTAATCAAATCTTCAAATCAATCAAACCTTAACAAGGTTGCATCATCTGATCATCTTGATTCAATTCATTCTTCGGTTATTTGGATCTTATTCTTTTGTTTCACTTGAGGTGAATGGTGGAGACTAGAGCTTCCTCTCATGAGAAATCTATCACCACTCTCCAAACTCCAACTCTTAAGCAACTCATCAATTTTGGTCTTTATGAGGATGATGGTCTTGGCAACTATTGATTGAAATCTGGTTACATACCTCCTCCATCAACTCACGGAGGTACTCAACATACCCCTCATCAATCTAATCCGGGGAGTCCATGAACTCCTACCATGTCTCAAGCAGGGACAAATTTTGGCTTTCAAAGAGCTCAATCTCAACATGGTGCAGATCAGGAACCCACACCTAAAGAAATTGCTCAATATCAAAATGATAATAACTTCAAACGAATGATGAAGCATTTCTTGAAAGAAGATAGAGAAGCATACTTTTTACAACTAGCTCATCAAGGAGCTAAACTTCCTCCCAACTTTAGTGTTGAAGATATCATTATGCATGAGGAAGAAACTCCACTCACAGCTATGACAAAATAGATACATGCTTTACAAGTCAAATTTAATAGCCTTGAGACAGAAAAGGAACCTAAAGAGTTCTCCATGGAAGCTCTATGCCCTTTTCCTTTTGACAAAAACTTGTATATGCCACCATTTCCAAAAAGAGTGGAGATTCCAAAGTATGATAAGTATGATGGACACTCTGATCCTCAAGATCATGTTAGAGAGTTCTGTACGCAATCCATGGAATTCATGCATGAACCGACCTATCTAATGCATATTTTTCCTAGATCTCTAGGAGGAGCATCCATTCAGTGGTTTTCAAGATTGCCTCCTACAATCAAGATGTTTGAGGAATTGATCAAATTGTTCTACCAACAATACTCCTACAATATTCAGCACCCCGTCACCATGATTGATATTTGTAATCTCAAGCAATATCTAGGAGAATCATTCCTAACTTTCCTCAAGAGGTGGTGAAAGAAGTTCTCTCTATATGCTAGACCAATTCCCGAAATGGAGAAACTTGAAATCTTTATCAATAACCTTGTTCCAAAAATCAATTATCCCTTACAAATGCAAGATCATACATCTTTTGACAAGATGGTGGATAATGCTATCAAAATTGAAAAAGTGCTTGTAAAAAAAGGAGAAATCACACTTCAAAAAGACGAGTACAAATCAGGATCCAGTTCTAAAGACAAGAACAAAAATTGGAACAAGAACAAAGGCATCATAACAGATGGCATTGTTGACACTTTCTGTGCCCCATCAAAGGCACCAGCCTACAATCTCACTCTTGGCACTCAAGCCATTAAAGCTTCAGAGCAAAAGTCTTCTCCACCATCTCAAAGGAAGGCAGAATACAAAAAATGGGATAAACATAAAAAATTTACTCCTCTAGGAGAGTCTTTAGAATCAGCTATGAAAACTCTACTGGCTGATAACATCATCTCTTTACCACCAATCTGACCAAATGCTCAGGACCCCAAACAGATATGGTGGAAGGAAAATGAATTCTGTGATTTCCATCAGAGTAAAGGTCACAAAACTAGTAGTTTCTATCACTTGAAGCATACCATTCAAGATCTGATGGATAGTGGAGACATCACAATTGACAATCCCATGAGCAATAATGATCATACAACATTCACAGAACCATTTCTGAAACATGGTAAAAAAGTTTCAACTTCTCAGCCTAATATGGGGGCAAAAGTCAACTATGCCTACCCTAGAAATAACACTGTCATCAATATGGTTGAGCCATGTCTCTCTGAAAGTTGCAATGTAATCACAATTGTATGAAGAGATAGAAATCATTCCTCAACTAACGCAATTACTCAATCACAAGCTCAAAAGCATCTGAAAGGACAAATCCCAGATTCATCAAATGTCCCTAAGGTGCCCTTCAATCTTTCATCTACTTCTAAATAGAAGGCTACTTCAAAATCTTCCAATCCAAAGCATACAAGGCCTACATCTTATAGCATTGTTCAACAACTCCAGCACACTAATGCAAAAATCTCCATGTTTGAGTTGCTTCGAATATCTCTAGCTCATAAAGCCAATCTCGATAAAGCTTTGCTCGGTTCCAATGTTCCTAATGACCTTGATTTAGACAGGTTCTAGACTATGGTTTGACATCTTACATCTCCATAATATATCTCCTTTTCAGAGGAAGATGACAACTCCTTGAGTCACCCACATAATCAGCCTTTGCATATAGAAGTCTTGATCCAGAACTATAGAGTCAAACGTGTGTTGATAGATGGGGGCACTGGCCTAAACATTTATTCTTACAGCTTGATCACACAATTGGAATTTTCAGAATTGGCTATTGATCCTAGAAAGAAAATAACTATCAAGGCCTATGATGAATAAGAAAGATCTTCTAAACGCACCATTGTCTTACCTATCAGAGTGGGTCCAGTTATCAAAGATACCATTTGTCAAGTGCTTGATCTACCTTTGGCCTAGAACATCCTTCTAGGGAGACCATGGATACATGAAATGCAAGCTATTCCTTCTACATACCATCAATGTTTGAAGTTTCCTTATGAAGGAGTAGAGGTTACTATCCCCGTAGATCTAAATACAACTTGCAACACCTTGAAGAAAAGTGCAGATAAGCTTGTACCTATAGACACGAAAAATTGGCAAAAGGCTTAAATCAATAAAAAGGTGCAACAAATCATCAAAATAGCACAAAAAATCAATAAATGGAACAAAGACAATTCAAATCAAAGGAAAATTTAATTAAATGATTAAATGATTAAATAAAGCTTGAAAAGGGGAAAAACACTATGAAATTGATTAAATTCAATTAATGACATAGTTGTTGAAAGCAAAAATCAAAATGAACCTCTTACCCTTCATGGCTAAATTTAATTACTTTAATTAATTAATAAATACTAATTTCCCTCAACAAAGCAAAAAGGAGACAAAATGGACACAAATCACTCACTTTTGTTGAAATGGTCCAGCTTTTGAAACCATTTAAATGATTGTCCCCCCATTTATGGACAAAGCAAAGCCAATTGACCTTACCCAAGCATAACCATGGTTATCTCACTCTACCCCTTACCCTTGGGAAAATCTTATATATTGAAGGCATTTAGAAGCATAATTCATCCACTCCATATGTTTGAATTGCAGCAAAGCTCTGTCAATTTGCATCCACATCACTCACTTATCATTTTTCATTGCTAATTAGCTTAAATTGCTTTGATCATAGTAGATTGTTCATCAAATAGAGCTAGAAATTGATAGAATAGATCTAAATTTGCATATCATATAGCTTAATTCTCATCTTTAGAGTGTCACTAGTGAGGATCATAGCTGAGAGCCTCATTTACCACTTTATTTTAGAGATCCATGAGATATTTAGATTAATTATGCATTATTTAGATTAGTTTTATTTGAATAGTGTAATTGTCTTTTAAATCTTGTTATTTCATGAAGGTGTAAATCACTCACACACAAATGGCGCCCACCATGGGGCATCAATGTCAAACAAGTATCAAAGTACAACTGGAAGGGTAACACCAAGGTCACAAGAATATGATACAACATCAAGTATCTCAATATCAATACACAACTGATCAACAAGAGTACTCATAGCTCAACTCTCGTCACCATTGGGAGGAGGTCCTGGAGGAGGCTATGGAGGAGGCTGTGATGGAGGCTGCTGAGGCGGCTAAAGAGGCATCTGACCAACCATAGCAACAAGGAGAGGAACCAATGGAGCCAGACCTGACACTAACTACTGAATCATAGAAGACATCTATGATACCTCTGTCCATAACGCTCCCACATCTACTTGCAATTGGGTAGTACTAGAACTCTCACCAACCTCATAGGTACTCTGAGGATCACCTGTATCTATAGGAGCCTTCCCCCGATCATGGGAAAAAGCTACTGGCATCTGTTGGGCACCTGTATCCTGACCATCCATGGTAGCCTGCAGTAATCCCGCTCCCGTATCCTATCCTGACACTGAATCCTACCTAGTAGCCCTCACATGGTCCTGATGATCTACCCTCTATCTCTGTGCTACTGTAGGATGATAAGGAGGAGGAGGTGGTGCCTGTATCTATATATCTCTCGCTCATCCTCTGAGTCTAACCACCACCCTACCTCATGGTCTACCTCTGCGTCTCCTCCCACCACCGACACCATCGACATCATCATCTCTCCCAGGCACTGGCTCTGCAGGGTCTGTAAATCGAGGCATAGGATGCTCCATCAACCAATCCAGATACTCCTGAGTAACCCCGACATCTCTAATATGTAATCTCATATCCCAGTCCATAAAACCAAGCCGTGATATCTGCTTAATAGCATCATCATATGAAGGCATGTGTCCCCAAGTAGCCCTCTCTGCACTAGAATGAGCATAAACTACAGATCCCTGAGGCATAGGTTGAATCTGCCCAAACTATCGTAGTACTCTACCTACCAAAAATCTCTCAAGGACAGAATCGATCTTGCCGATCATCCATCAAGGAGCAAACATGTACGGTAACTCCAAGCCATCCTCTCTCCAATCCTCAACATTGACATATGGTCTCTAATAGACCTCATCCATATCATCAATTTGTCACCGCCAATACTGCAAATGTCCCAAGTGATGTTGTGTCACCATCTCAGTGTACTACCACGCAAAAGGATACCCTAAAGTTTGGTCTCGCTCTGATATCAGATGACTAACTGGTAAGTGCTCCCATATCCAAAGCTGCAAAATGTGAATCCCAACAGATAACATAGCTGATCTCCTATAAACCACCTCATGCAGATCATGGTATAGCTGTGCAAGCACACAAGATCCCCAATCAAATTGTCGAGGCTGATGAAGCAAGTCCTTGATAATCCTGCCCCAACCCACTGAAAACCCGTGACCCCGACGATCAGGTAGTAACACGCCACCAATGATAGCACCTAACATCGCTGGTAAAATAGGAAATGAAGCAAACTGAGGCCATAAGATGCAATCATCACTAATAGAAGGATCTCTGAATACTCACCGACAATAGGTCCCATCATACACTGCATCATAATATGCTATCTCCCCATGTGTCGGGATCCGCAGTAACCTATACACATCCTCAGGAGTAATAGTCATCTCTCCCTGTGGCAGCCAAAAAGTGTTTGTCTCAAAGTGCCAACGCTCTGCGACAGCAGTAATCAAACCTCAGTTCATCTGGAACCGAGGAAGCTCTAATACACATAACAAACCATAGCGCCTAATCACTCACCTCTCAGCGTCAGTCAACTGCTCTTTAAGCTCCATCACCCAATGTGGTACAGTCCAGAGGTACAAAATAGGGACATCCTCTTGTTTACTCAAAACAATGGAATCACATGAGTAACCTAATGTCAGGAAATCAAACAATCAATCGCAGTCATCAATTTAAATATACTTATCAGACCTATCAATCCTAACTCTAAGCATTGAGGAAGGATGATCCTAATTTTATGTCTCTAAGCATTTGAGAATAAGATGAATGGATGATTAGACCCATGACCTATCATTCGTGATGAAGATTGATTTACCTTATCCTTAGATAGCATCATTACCAATGTCCTAATTCGTTGTTGAAATCAAACAAGGGGAACACCCTAACTGAACATTTGATCAAATTCATTGAAGTGATCGATATCAATCAAGTTGACACAATCAAGAAATCAGACGTCATAACAAAGTCTCAAGTAACGTAAAAAAAATTTCACTTACGCAACTTTTCATTCAGGCGTAATTTCTTTTAGCAGAGGTGACATCTAATTTGTCATACGCGTAATTTTAATCATCCGTGTGACTTCATTTGATAGAAGCGATATAAGATTTACCTCAAGTGACATTTTATTATCTAAGGTTTTTCACGCAACAAACAATTAAAATGTTTAAACCCTAAGCGATATTAAATTTTTAGCACGCGATAAAAGATTTTCTATAGGCGTAAACAAAGCTATGGAAGGTGATACTAAATTTTCAAGAGGTGACATTTTATTTTTTCAAGCGTGACTACATTGCACGAAGGCGACATTTCTTTTCTAAAACACAGAATCAAAATTTTAAAATGCATTAAATGAAGTCATAAATGCAGTTTTAGAAACACAAGAAAAATTTGAATGACATACCGGAGGACCATCGTTCGCTCTCCGACTGAACCGGCGCGCTCTCTCAAACTGATGCTCGTGATGTGGGACCACCATTGTGTAAAAAGGGCTAAAATCAGAGCTAAAAATCTCAAAAGGGAACGGTGAAAATGTGATGCAGGAGCATCCTGGGTGTAAGAGCAATCTTGCATCAACCAAAAATATTTCTATTTTTATATTCAATAAGGGCTATTTTGTGCAGAGCTGCTATTTATGGAAAGTTACTATTTTTGGTAATTTTCGTATGTGCTCAGAATGATCTGATTTCTTTCTTGGAGGTTCATTTTGGTCATATAAGTCTGCCAGCAAAGTTTCATGGCTAGATCAGGTGTAGTTTTGAAGATATTGAAGATTTTCGGTATTGGCAGCAGGGTACAGAAACTTTGAACTCAGTTTTGAAGGCTTTAGAGGCCCCGAATGAGGTTGAAAATATAGATGACAAGTGCTTGCACCAATCAAGCTTGTAGAGCGCTTCGTGGCGTTTCTGAAATGGGGTTATAATAGTCAATCGGGTCAACTGGTGATGACTTATGATCTCCGGAAGTCAGGTCACCTGAAATGGTAGAAAATAATTTTCCTTCAAAATTTCTGTTCGAGTTTCAAAAGTTATTTTAAGCCGACTTTGATGTAATAAATTGAAAAATAAAATAATTCTAAGTTTGGTCGGCCCTTAGGGCTAAATTTCTGGAACCTTCTCGGATGGTGGAAATTGCCTATATAAGGAAGGCTGTATTATTGTCTTAGGCAGTTTGGAATAGTTCTGGGTAGTAGATCTGGGTATTGATTCGAGGCTTTGTCCTATAGAATATTGTAAGGGAATGCCCATGTGGCTTTGCATATTGTAATTCTAAAAGTTTGTAATTCCACATTTGTGGAGATAATAAGAAGCCAATTTTCTGTTCTTGCATATTATTGTTGTTGTTTCTCTATTTCTGTTATGTGTTTGTGGTATTAAGGGGAGCACCCTTCATCAAGTGGTATCAGAGCAGGAGTTCTTGAGTGTGTAAACAAATCACCGACTGTGAGGTAGTTTGCACCAGGACCGTGGTTAGGGTTTCAGTGCGCATCGCGAAAATGCCTCCACAAAGAGAACGTGGCGGAAGAGCTGGTAATGTGACACCTGAGGTTAGAGAGCTGCAGAGACAAGTGTGAGCATTGCAAGAAGAGATTCGCAGAGGAATGAATCTTAATGTCAGAGATGAAAGCGAGGATGAAGCTGAAGAAGAATATCAAGAAGGAGAAGTCAAAATTGTAAACCAGGAGGAAGAAAGACTTTTTCAGGCCATTTCTAAGATTGGGAATAGACCTAAAATTGAGGTTCCTACATTTTTTGGAAATCTTAACCCAGAAGAATTGATCGACTGGATCAATGAATGTGAAGAATATTTTGAGTATGAAGATGTTGAGGATCCTGATAGGGTCAAATTTGCGAAGGCCAGACTGAAAGGTCATGCGAAGATATGGTGGCAAGAGATTCCGTTAGAGCGAAATAGAAGGGGAAAGGAGAAAATCACGAGATGAGATCGGATGGTGGATAAATTGAAGAGACAGTTCATTCCTGTTGATTATGAGCTTGACCTACTGAAAAAAATGCAAAGTTTGAAGCAAGCAGGAAGATCTGTTCAGGAGTATATAGAGGAGTTCTATCGACTTCTCATCAGAACAGGCCATGCAGAAGCTGATAAAGAGAAAGTTGCCTGATACCTTAATGGGTTAAGGCCAAGCATTAAGGAGGAGCTGAATCTGGTTCGAATGAACAGTATTGAAGAGACATACCAGTTTGCCCTAAAAGTAGAGGAAAAGTTGAACAAGAAGTTTGAGAGCAAACAAAATGGAAGAGGTCACGGTGGATGATCTAGTGGACGGTCATATGGTGGCCGAAATGAAGATCCGAAAAAGAAGGATGAGGCCAGTAGCAGTCAAAATCAGCGAAGAAATAATTCCAATCACTTCCAGGATCAGAATAATAGAGATCAGAGAGGAAGAGGAAGAGGACAAGGATCTGGAAGAGGTGGCTTCCGTGGAACATGTTTTCACTGTGGAGAAGAAGGTCATAGGGCATTTGAATGTCCTCAGTGCCAAGGCAGAACAGACAGGAGAAATGAAGGCTAGGCCAGAGTTGCACATGTCGATGAAGATGCTAGATCATCAAATTTTGAAGATGCTGAAAGAGGAGAAACGCTAATTAACAGAAGAGTCTTGCTGAGTGGTGAGAATGAACCTGAACAAAGGATGAGCCTGTTTCACACTAGATGCAAGTGTGAGGGTAAATGTTGTGATGTGATTATCGATAGTGGAAGCACTGACAATTTGGTGTCAGAAGAGATGGTGACAAAGTTGAAGCTCAAGAGAGAGAAACACCCACATCCATATCGGATTGCCTGGGTGCAGGATGACCACAAGGTCATGGTCAATGAACAGTGCTTGGTAAAGTTCAAGATCGGCGGGTACCAAGATGAGGTACTATGTGATATCATCTCTATGGATGCATGTCATATGTTATTGGCTGACCGTGGCAGTTTGACAGATGTGTTGTACACGATGGTCGTGCGAATACCTATTCCCTGACAAAGGATGGAGTGCAACATAAGCTAAAGCCATTGAAGGAGACCGAAGAAAAGGTATGTGGTAATGCAAGAATAACATTTGTTGATGGAAGGAAATTTCTAGATGGTATGAGGCATGAGCATGTGTGTTTTGCTTTAATTCCAAAAGTTGGTAAAGAAGAAGTAGAGGATGTACCTGTAGAGGTTGCAGATTTGTTGAATGAGTTTCAGGATATTGTATTTGATAATGTACCTGATGGATTACCACCGGTAAGGAAGATCAGTCATCAGATGGATTTGATTCCAAGAGCCAGTTTTCTAAACAAGGCAGCACACAGAATGACACTAGCAGAAAGTGAAGAGTTGAACAGACAAGTACATGAGTTGTTACAGAAGGGGTTGATTCGAGAGAGTCTGAGTCCCTGTGCTGTACCAGCGGTATTAGCACCAAAGAAGAATGGAGAGTGGAGGATGTGTACAGATTCCAGAGCAATAAACAAGATCACAATCAAGTATAGGTTTCCATTGCCACGAATGGATGATATTATGGACTGTTTGAGTGGGGCTATGTATTTCTCAAATATAGATCTGAAGAGTGGATATCACCAAATTCGGATCAGAGAAGGAGATGAATGGAAGACTACCTTCAAAACAAAGGAAGGACTATATGAGTGGTTAGTCATGCCTTTTGGGCTAACCAATGCACCGAACACTTTCATGCGGCTTATGAACGAGGTTCTGAAAGAATTTTTGGGTAAGTTTGTCATTGTTTACCTAGATGATATTTTGATTTTTAGCAAGACATTGGAGGAACACATGACACATATTCGTATGGTGTTTGAGAAGTTGAGAGATGAGAAATTGTTGATTAATTTGAAGAAGTGCAGTTTTGTGAAGAAAGAGTTAGTGTATTTGAGATTTGTAGTTTCAGCAGAAGGTCTAAAAATGGACCCAGAGAAGGTACAGGCTATCCTTGAATGGCCTACTCCGAGGAGTGCTACTGAGGTAAGATCTTTTCATGGTCTAGCTAATTTTTACAGAAATTTTATCAAAAATTTTAGCAGTATTTGTGGTCCCTTGACTGAGACAATGAGAGGGGATAGAAAAGAGTTTAAGTGGACTAAAGGAGCAGAAAAGAGTTTTCAATTATTGAAACAAAAAGTTATAGAACAACCTGTTTTAGCACTTCCAGATTTTAATAAGGTGTTTCAAGTAGATTGTGATGCTAGTGGTACTGCAATAGGAGCTGTTATGAGCCAAGAAGGTAAACCTGTTGCGTATTTCAGTGAGAAGTTAAATGATGCCAAGAGGAAGTATTCTATTTATGATCAGGAATTTTATGCTATACTTCAGGCATTAAAGAAGTGGAGACATTATCTGCTTCCTAAGGAGTTTGTTTTGTATACTGATCATCAAGCTTTGCAATATTTGAATAGTCAAGAAAAATTGAATCAAAGACATTTGAAATGGGTTGAGTTTTTGTAGAGTTATACATTTATTTTGAAACACAGAAGTGAAAAGTCTAACAGGGTTGCAGATGCTCTTAGCAGAAGGCAACTATTGCTGACAAAGATGCAGATTGAGGTGGTTGGGTTCAAGGAACTCAAGAATTTGTATCCAGAAGATCCTAATTTTGGTGAAGCTTGGAAAGCTTGTACAGAACCTGTTACTCTAGACAGGATGAAATGGTTGGATTTCATCATCCAGGATGATATGCTATTCAAAGGGAGTCAGTTGTGCATTCCATGAAGTTCTATGAGGGAGAATCTCATCAAGGAGAAGCATAGCAGAGGATTGGCTGGACATTTTGGTCGTGACAAAACCTTTTCTTTGGTTAGTGAGAATTATTATTGGCCACAATTGCAGCAAGATGTGAAGAAGTTTGTACAGAGTTGCAGAGTATGTCAGATGGCGAAAGGAGTGAAGCATAATACAGAGTTGTATCAGCCATTACCTATACCAGAGAAGCCTTGGGAGGATATCAGCATGGACTTTGTTCTTGGTTTACCGAGGACTCAACGGGGACATGATTCAATTTTTGTGGTGGTTGACAGATTTTTGAAGATGGCACATTTCATTCCCTGCAAGAAGACTAATGATGTTGTTCATGTAGCAGGATTATTTTTTAGAGAAATGGTGAGACTACATGGTTTGCCAAAGACCATAGTTTCAGATCGAGATACTAAATTTGTTGGATATTTCTGGCGGACATTGTGGAAGAAGTTGAAGATAGATTTGAAGTTCAGTTCATCACATCATCCATAGACTGATGGACAAACAGAGGTGGTGAATAGGAGTTTGGAAAATTTGCTGAGATGTTTGGTTGGAGATAAGCCAACAGGATGAGATTTGATTTTACCACAGACGGAATTTGCATACAATAATTCTGTCAACAGGAGCACTGGTAAATCACCATTCTAGATTGTATATGGAAGTAATCCAAGAAATGCATCTGAATTGAGGAAGATAGATAAAGGAGAAATAAGTAGTGCTGAAGTTGAGGATTTTGCAGAACATTTGAAGAACATCCATGAGGAGGTGAGGAAGCATATTGCCAAGATGAATGCACAGTATAAGGCTAAGGCAGATGTGAAAAGGAGGCATAAGGAATTTTAGGTTGGAGATGAAGTCATGGTTCATTTGCAGAAGGAGCGGTTTCCGGTTGGTACATATAACAAGTTGAAAATGAAGAAGTTTGGACCATGTAAGATACTGAAGAAGCATGATTCAGGAAATGCATATGAGGTAGAATTGCCTACTGGGCTGAATATTTCACCAGTGTTTAACATTTTAGATTTGACAGAGTATCATGAAGGAGGTGTTGAAGATGAGGTTGCAGCAGCACAGTGGAATATTCCAGCAACCAGTTCAGATATCAAGGAGATTGAAGACATACTGGACAGTCGTGTTGGCAGAAGCACAAGGAATAGGACATATGAAGAATATTTGGTCAAATGGAAAGGATGACCTGTTGAAGATTCATCATGGCTAACAAAGGAGGAGGTTAACCGTCTTGGTTTTCCTCTGCACACCTGAGTCGTGACAGGGTCACTTCTCAAATTACCCCAAGTGTCTGATGCAGGAGCATCCTGGGTGTAAGAGCAATCTTGCATCACCCAAAAATATTTTTGTTTTTATATTCAATAAGGGCTATTTTGTGCAGAGCTTCTATTTATGGAAAGTTACTATTTTTGGTAATTTTTGTATGTGCTCAGAATGATTTGATTTCTTTCTTGGAGGTTCATTTTGGTCATATAAGTCTGCCAGCAAAGTTTCATGGCTAGATCAGGTGTAGTTTTGAAGATATTGAAGATTTTCGGTATTGGCAGCAGGGTACAGAAACTTCAAACTCAGTTTTGAAGGCTTTAGAAGCCCCGGATGAGGTTGAAAATTTAGGTGACAGGCGCTTGCGCCAGTCAAGCCTGTAGAGCGCTTCATGGCATTTTTGAAATGGGGTTATAATAGTCAATCGGGTCAACTGGTGATGACTTATGATCTCCGGAAGTCAGGTCACCTAAAATGGCAGAAAATAATTTTCCTTCAAAATTTATGTTCGGGTTTCAAAAGTTATTTTTAGCCGACTTTGATGTAATAAATTGAAAAATAAAATAATTCTAAGTTTGGTCGGCCCTTAGGGCTAAATTTTTGGAACCTTCTCGGACGGTGGAAATTGCCTATATAAGGAAGGCTGTATTATTGTCTTAGGCAATTGGGAATAGTTCTGGGTAGTAGATCTGGGTATTGATTCGAGGCTTTGTCCTACATAATATTGTAAGGGAATGCCCATGTGGCTTTGCATATTGTAATTCTAAAAGTTTGTAATTCCACATTTGTGGAGATAATAAGAAGCCAATTTTCTGTTCTTGCATATTATTGTTGTTGTTTCTCTATTTCTGTTATGTGTTTGTGGTATTAAGGGGAGCACCCTTCATCAAAATGAATAGTAAAATGAGGGGTTTTACCCTATTTAAGGTGAAATTGGCCCTAATAAAGACTTGAAAAATGCACTTTGGACCTATTATATGACATCTTCGTTAGCTGGGGCATAAATCAAACTTGTCTATTTCTTTATAACGGTATCAGAAATCAAAACATATTCCAACTAATTAAATTTTTTCAAATTAAGGAATCAATATGTTTTATTTCTGATGGGGCATCAGAGTATCAAATTGGCATCACATCTAAAATATTTATCAGTGGGGCATATCATATCAGGTTATCATATCATATCATATCATATCAAGTTATCATATCATATTAATTTCGTATCAGGAGGCAAATCAATATCCAATCTGCTATCATATCAAACCTATTAACATATCAAAAATCAATAAACCCAGGACCTTTATCAATAAATCCAAGACCTTTATCAGTAAACCCAAGACCTATCATCAAACCAGGACCCATATCATATCAGAGGCATCAGAATCATATTAGCACCATCATCAGAGGTACATCATCATCATCAGGAAGTACATCAATCAGAACGATCAGAGGCATATCAGAACCAGGACCTGAATCAGATCATCATACTAAGGGAATCTTTGAATCGGTGTTCTTCGCACATTGATCCAAACAGGGGCATTTGTAGACACAAAAAATTGGCAAAAGGCTTAAATCAATAAAAAGGTGCAACAAATCATCAAAATAGCACAAAAAATCAATAAATGGAACAAAGGCAATTCAAATCAAAGGAAAATTTAATTAAGTGATTAAATGATTAAATGATTAAATAAAGCTTGAAAAGGGGAAAAACACTATGAAATTGATTAAATTCAATTAATGACATAGTTGTTGAAAGCAAAAATCAAAATGAACCTCTTACCCTTCATGGCTAAATTTAATTACTTTAATTAATTAATAAATACTAATTTTCCTCAACAAAGCAAAAAAGAGACAAAATGGACACAAATCACTCACTTTTGTTGAAATGGTCCAGCTTTTGAAACCATTTAAATGATTGTCCCCCCATTTATGGACAAAGCAAAGCCAATTGACCTTACCCAAGCATAACCATGGTTATCTCACTCTACCCCTTACCCTTGGGAAAATCTTATATATTGAAGGCATTTAGAAGCATAATTCATCCACTCCATGTCTTTGAATTGCAGCAAAGCTCTATCAATTTGCATCCACATCACTCACTTATCATTTTTCATTGCTAATTAGCTTAAATTGCTTTGATCATAGTAGATTGTTCATCAAATAGAGCTAGAATTTGATAGAATAGATCTAAATTTGCATATCATATAGCTTAATTCTCATCTTTAGAGTGTCACTAGTGAGGATCATAGCTGAGAGCCTCATTTACCACTTTATTTTAGAGATCCATGAGATATTTAGATTAATTGTGCATTATTTAGATTAGTTTGCTTTGAATAGTGTAATTGTCTTTTAAATCTTGTCATTTCATGAAGGTGTAAATCACTCACACACAGTACCTAATAACAAAGAATCTTCCATTGAACCAACTAAAGAAGCATCCACATCCAAAATGGAAGATCTGGAAAAAGAGGTTAATATCAAAGAAAATAGTATGGGAGAATATACTATCGAGCCAGTCTTATCTTTGGCATCTCTCCCTATCTCACCTAAGTCTTATGGAAAATCTTTGAAACAATCCAAACCAGACTCTAAAGAACCTCTTGAAGCATATAAAAAGAATTTTGTAGCAGAACAAGTATCCAAGAAAGAATTTGAAGAGGATGAGGCTGTGTTATCATGGCTATACAAAGATGACCTTGAATCTCAAGTTATTCAAACTAGTGACTCTGCAGTCTCCAAACTCCCTTCCAAGTCATATGGTCCAGGAGATAAATTAATAGCTAAGATGGGATATTCAAGTAAAGGACCTCTAGGAATCAGAGGAAAAGGTCTTGAGGTACCTCTCCCACATACTGGTAGAGAAAATAAAAACAAAGTTGACTTAGGCTTTAAGAAGAAACCCTATCACCTCAAAGGTAATTGCTCTCATGTCATAGAGCAGATCGCACTAGGGGAACCTCTTCTTAAGAAGGAAGAAATAGAACCATCAGATAGTGATTTGGATAGTTCATAACTCATCCCCTATGAAAAATTGCCTAAAGAGATCAAAGACCTTCTTGATGATAAAGATGATCCTATCAAAAGCATTAATGTAGTAGAAACACAAGAACCTACTATCAATAAAGAGATAGTTGCAACACAAGAACCAGCTAATCTTGAAAATAATCAAGAAGAGGGAAGTGGTAGTGATTCTAAGATAGATTCTCATGAGTATGAATACAAATCAGAATCTGAGGGTAACCCTTTTTGGGGTATTCACCCCAACTTTACTCATGTTCTAAGATTTCCTAGAGATCCTGAATCAGAAGCTAAATCAAATGACTATGAATGGGGAGCCATTCTAGAACTAGATGAAGATGAGCTTATTACAGAGAAACATGTGGATATTATTCACCAATATGTACCTCAAACCAATGTAAGTCTAGAGTGAAATGATGAAACTATCGAGTCTGATTCACCTATGGCTGAATTGAACTCCCTTGATGACATTGAACCTATTCACGAATTGGATGTCTTAAGTTGTAGTATCACCTTTGAACTTGAGCATCAGGTTAGGACCAATGATGACATATCCATATCCGTAAACACTATCTCCCAATCTTTCCCTACTTTGACTATCAAATATCTAGAACTTATTGATCAAACCTCCACGAATCTGAGCCATGGTATTTATTCCTTCCTGAATGACTATGCCCTCACTTTCTACCTTAATGCAGTTGAGCCTATGAGTACTTCCATCAGTGAACCAAGCATCAGCATGACCGAGTCGGACATCAAATATCTTAGTCAAAAAAACAAGAATAAAAAGAAAAAGAAAAAGAGTTCTGAGGGTGAAAACCACTTTGTGGTAGTCTCAGAACCTACAAAAGTAAAAATAAAAGATGTATCCAAAGGTGAAAACCTCTCTAAGGTGCCTAAGGATGAGATATTTGATGTCCTTCTGAGTCATTTACAGGACAAATCTCCAGTTCTAATTGAGCCCACTCAATCCATCAATTTGGGTACAACAGAGGAACCACAATTGGTACATGTAGCACAATCATTATCAGAAGAAGAGAAACAAAAATTTACAACATTCCTAACAGAGAAGAAGATCAACTTTGCATGGAAATATTCAGATATGCCAGGATTGGATCCTAATCTTATAATGCATCATTTATCTATTGCTCCAAATGTCAAACCTGTCAAGCAAAAATTTAGAAAGATGCATCCTCACATTGCACTCTTGGTAAAAGATGAATTAGAGAAGCTCCTGAATGCCGGATTCATCCAAGTTATTGACTATGTGGAGTGGATCTCTAATATTGTACCTATTTCTAAGCCAGATGGGTCAATCAGAGTGTGCATAGACTTTAGAGATGTGAATAGAGCATACCCTAAGGATGACTTTCCACTACCTAACATTGATATGATAGTGGACATGACTACGGGTTTTGAGATGTATTCCTTAATGGATGGTTTCTCTAGATATAACCAAATAAAAATTGCTCCAGAAGACCAAGAGAAAACTGCTTTCACATGTGCATGGGGCACCTTTTGTTGGAATGTCATGCCATTTGGGCTTAAAAATGTTGGAGCTACATATCAAAGAGCAATGACATCTATTTTCCATGACATGATGCATCGAACTATGGAAGATTAGGTTGATGATACTTTAGCAAAATCTATGATCAGAACTGAACATCTAAAGGACTTGAGCATGATCCTAGATAGAATGGAAAAGTTTAGTCTCTGATTAAATCCTAAGAAGTGTGCTTTTGGTGTCACTTCTAGAAAGCTCTTAGGATACATAGTTTCAAAGAAGGGCATTGAAGTTGATCCGGCTAAAGTCAAGGCTATAATAGAGATGCAACCTCCCACAAATATCAGTCAAATGAGGACATTGCAAGGAAGAGTTCAATCTATCTGAAGATTCATATCACAGCTAGCGGACATATCAAAGCCTTTTACAAAAACATTACATAAAGGTGTGACCTTTGCATGGAATGAAGAATGTGAGAACAACTTTAACCATATCAAGAAGTATCTATCAAATCTACCTATCTTGATGCCTCCTATTCATGGGAAGCCATTGATCTTATATGTCTCCGCAACAGCCACATCACTGGGGGCATTGCTAGCGCAACATGATGAAGAGAAAAAGGAAAGAGCTATTTATTATATAAGCAGAACATTGGTGGCATATGAAAAGAACTATTCTATGATTGAGAAAGCTTGTCTTGCTATGATCTTTGCATCATAGAAACTGAGACACTATATGTTAGCTCATACCACACATCTAGTAGCAAAAATTGATCCACTAAAATACCTACTAAGCAAGGCTGCCCTCACAGGTAGACTGGCTAAATGGGTCATGCTTCTAAGCAAATTTGACATTGAATATGTTGAAAGAAAAGCTATAAAAGGTCAAGTTATTTCTGATCAACTAGCAGATGCACCCATGTTTGATGACACACCAATGCAAATGGAATTTCCAGACTCTATTATGCACCTATCTTCTAGAGAATGGCAATTGTTCTTTGATGGCTCCTATACACAGAATGGATCTAGAGCAGGCATATTGTTCATAACTCCTCAAGGATACTCCATCCCAAAAGCATTCAGACTGAAGTTCCCTTGCACAAACAATATTGTGGAATATGTGGCCCTTTTGAATGGTATAAAACTAGCAATTGAATGGAGAGTAACAGAACTACACATTCATGGAGACTCTCAAATTTTTATTCATCAAGTCAATGATGTGTACCAAACTAAAGATGAAAATCTCATTCCTTACAAGAGAATGGTAGATGATCTTAAGAAATATTTCATATCTATCACATTTGAGAAAATTCCTAGAACGGAGAACAAGGCTGCCGATGCAATGGCAACACTATCTACTTTATTACAGTAGCCTGAACATGAGCTATGCTACGAGTTCTTGGTGGAAGCACTACCTTATCCTACATATGACTCCCCTGAAACCCACATGATTTGCACTGTTGTAGGTCATGATTTCCAAGACAAAATCATCCCCGATACCTTCAACCATCATGAAAAGAGATACCTTATCCGTAATGCCTCCCGATATATCATCATTGGTAATGATCTATACAAATGAGGTCTAGATGGTACGCTACTTAGATGTTTAGAATGGGAAGAGTCTCAATGTGCATTAGAGGAAGTCCATGATGGTATTTGTGGGTCACACTCGAATGGTTTAACACTAGCTCAAAAAGTTATTAGGGCTGGGTTCTATTGGCCTAAAATGGAGAAAGAGGCTATCAAATTTGCTAAGAATTGTCAAAAGTGCCAAGTGCATGGCAACCTAATTCATGCTCCAGGGAGGGATCTAATCCCCTTTACAACACAATGGCCTTTCCATCAATGGGCATTTGATCTTATCGGGATAATTCATCCTCATTCTTCTAACGGACATACCCATATAATCACAGCCACAGATTATTTTACAAAATGGGTAGAGGCGGTCCCTTTGACACAAGCAACAAGGAAATGGATATCTATGTTCATATTGAACTATATCATATGCAGATATGGGATACCTCATTCCATAATCACAGATAACAGTGGGCAATTCAAGAATAAAGACCTAGATGATCTATGTGCCAAATTCAAGATCACCCAACATTGGTCTTCTATCTACTATCCACAAGGGAATGGCCAAGTAGAGGCTTCTAACAAAAATCTATTAAAGATCTTGCACAGAATAGTAAATAAAACTGGCAGAGATTGGCATCTCATGATTAATCCAACTCTATGGGCCTACAGAACAAGTATCAAAACACCTACAGGGGCTACACCTTTAGCTTTAGTTTATGGGTCTAAAGTAATACTGCCTATTGAGGTTGAAATCCCATCAGTCTGAATTAGAATGCATGGTCTAGTAACTGATGATGACTACAGAGTGTCTAGGTTACAAGAACTGGAACTACTAGATGAGCGTAGATAAGTAGCATATGATCATCTCAGAGTATATCAGAAGAGAATGTCTAGAGGCTACAACAAGAAAGTCAGACACAGAGAATTTCAGGTTGGCGATCTAGTCTTGAGAGAAAATCCTAAAAATCAATCCCATCTAGAACGCAAGGGGAAGTTTGAACCCAATTGGCTAGGTCCCTTTGTCATCACTGCTACTTTTGGCTCTGGTGCCTATCAACTCTCAATGACTGAAGGAGAATAGCTCCGAGAACCAATCAATGTTTTCAATCTGAAGAAATTCTACGCCTAAGGCATTCAGTCTATGGTACAATGTCCTGAAAAAATCTTTAAAATTGGAAAAAGTCCTAAAAAAATGAACATCTTGGTGAAAACTTAGCAATAGGTGCCTTGATGATTCACAAAAAAAAAAAAAAAAAATCAAAAGTACAAAATAAATTGAAAAAAATGAAAAATACAAAAAAAAATAAAAAGGGGCCTTGGTGAAAACCTGGAAACAGGCGCCTTGGTAGCAAAAATAGAATCTCTGCCAAGATGGTGAAAACCTGGCAAACAGGTGCCACTTATTTCAAAATGCTCCATCTATTAGTGCAATCTTAGTTTTCCCCAACTTTCAGTTTTGCTTTAGTTTGTACATATCTCCCGGTTTGTTTTTGCATTTTTAGTTTTCAATAAGTCAGTTTGTCCACCAATCAACTCAAGCATCTGTATCCTATCAATGTTCAAACTTGGGGGAAATCAATGTCATATCCTATGGTCTCCAGTATACTTTAGATGTGTCATATCCAGTCAGAGTCCTTTGAAGCTATATCTGAGTCAGTCAGTCAGTCTCCTCTCCAGAAAGGATTTTGCATCTACAACAACAATCAAACACAAACTGAAAACAATTTGTGCTTTTCATGCTTTTATCTCCTTGTATGCTTACTGATTTGCATTGAGATTTTTGCATATTGTGTCCCTTCAAGCTCTTCGATGATGTCCTTTATAGGATTTAGAGAGTGATGACAAGGTCATAATCTTTTCTTTGTCTTCTGCTTGTATGTGAAAATCTAACGTCTTTGGAAATTTTGGATTGAAATGGTGTCTGACTGTAAGAGCCTCTATCTCGAATTGGATGGCCATGCGTACCTCAACCATTGATACCCAAAAAATTCAAGGAAGTTTGATCTAACTATTGTCTTTTTGAGTGAGTTCTTTCTCCTACTGTGAAACACAATCTTACCTATAGATGTGAATGATAAAGGGTCACTACGGGTAATTCACATTGGATTTAGAATGATCTCTTGGCTATTTGATGTGTTTGTCATGCAAGGTGTATTCAGGTCATCACGACATTTATGTTTTGATGCTTATACAAATTTCTATATCAAAATGGACATGATATTCAGGTCATCTTGGCGTTTGTGCCTTGGTGCTTATATCTAATCTGACATTCCGAAAACAAAACAATATTCATATGTCCATGGTTGCCTAGCCAGTGGGTGTTGTATTGATTCTTGCGCATACAAATCGATATTCATATGTCTATGGTTTCATAGCTAGTGGGCATTGTATTGATTTATCCGGTTACCTAAAAGTTCAATGATGATAACAAATCGACACATGATCAGTGACTAGGTCCTAGGTCTTAGGTTGCATTTCATTTTGCATGTCTCTTTGCATTTTTCATGTTGCATGATCTCACAATGGCTAAACAAACTTCAATGCTTAAATAATTCTCCACTCGCATCTTCAAATCTAACAAGAGTTGAATCTCACATGAAGGTTCCTCCAACAAAACAGCAAGTAGAATCTTTTTTCGAGATCAAAATTCAAATCTGAGATCGTTTATTATGTCAAAATCATGATTTAAAATTTTGGGCCCAGGACGGTCTACTGCTTGCATATTTGACCTTCAATCATCACAAAAATCCATAATTCAACTTAACTGATTATCTTACATCAAACTATCAAAATTTCAACTTGGTCAACTCATGGTTTAACCTAGTCAAACTTGGTCTTTTGGGACCTTCCAACGATGCAAAATACATTCTCGGACGTGTTTAACCACTTCTCAAATCAATTAACATGCTTCTAAACTATCAACACTGACTTTTCTTGTCAAATTTCAATTTTCATCCCGAAGGGGGCATGGTATTACACATCATTCAAAGTTTGTAAATCAAATTTGAAATCATATCTTCCTCAGTAATCAAGACAACAACCACGTCTAGTTATTGATTCATCAAAAGTCCTCATCGCTTGGGGAAAATCTATCATCACTTGGGGCATATTAGATTCATCAAGATCCATATCAATCTGGTATTCTCCTAATCTTGTAAACTGTATCAGTTTCTGCAACCATTGGATCGTAGTGTTCTTTCCTTGGTTCTTTGGCAACTAAAGGATTCGGATGTGATACTTGCTAGTTCTACTAAGACAATCAAGTCTAGAACTGGTCACTCACTTCTTTGCAATCCTAAGGTTTGGAATCAGGCGTTTTGACACTCTTTCACAATCATCGGTTCATCGCTGCTATAGTGAACATTATCTTTGGTCATTCAGGACCTATTATCTCCATATCAAATCAATATCAATCAGCTTCTGTCTCATATCAATTATCAATTTCAAACATCAGTTTCATATCTTTATCAAACACAGACTGTCTTTGAACCACTGCGCTTCACACAGTAATTCAAAGAGGGGCAAAATGTAATACCCCAAAAATGGGCTATAAGTTCATTAATCTCCTATATCAACAATTCGAATGAAATCGACATCAAAGTCCTAATCTAAGGCACATCTGCACATCATCGAATCCTAATTGATTATCTTAAATTCTGCATCGGGGAATATTCCTAGCAATATTCCTAATTATCTTAATTATCTTTAATTTAATGATTATTTGGCAATAAATCACATTTATCCTAAGTTTGATTAATTGAATATTTTCATATTTAATTAATTAGATTTAATATCTTGCCACTTAATTGTGTAATTAAATTTAATTCTATCTATTATTAATTATATTATTTAATTTTGACAATAAATCCAAAATCTTATGAATAATTGATTAAATTCTTATTTAATTAATTAAAGCAAGTTGTCATTATTTAATAATATAGTTTTTAATAAAAGTTTGATAAAATAGTTAATTAACCCATAAATTAATTATTTTATTTCAAAAAGCAGTTAAGTTGAGAATAAATCACTTTATTTATTTATTAAATCATAATTATCCATGTGCATATTCAAGGACCAGTTAAACTCAAATTGGAAAATCAATGCAAGTTGTTAGCTTTTTG
Organism: Chamaecyparis obtusa; assembly: GCA_027943335.1. Classification (NCBI taxonomy): domain Eukaryota; kingdom Viridiplantae; phylum Streptophyta; class Pinopsida; order Cupressales; family Cupressaceae; genus Chamaecyparis; species Chamaecyparis obtusa. The sequence goes on from BSBK01000164.1 coordinate 2,603,287, forward strand.
AAACTCAACATCTTTTTGAGTTTTAAAGTTGATCTAAACTTCTAATTCGAGTTGAACTGTGCTTTTGCATGATTTTTGTGACTTAATTATCTTTATTTAAAGATAACTCAAAAATCAAGCTGAGTTATTTGAGTGATTTATGGCTTTTTTTCATGCACCTCCAAAGCCCTGGATTTCTATAAAACCAAGGCTCAGCTCTTCATAATTCATATCTCGCAAATTGCAAACTTACTCTACATGAATCGTAGCATATCAGATTTGGAGAATTTGCACAATTGGAGCTTGAAAGATAAATTTGAGGATTCGAAGCTTTGCGAGATTAATTTCAAATTCATAGCTTTCATATTATTGTTAGAATTTTTATTCTCATATCATATCATTTCTAGATTAGCATTGAATATCAATTTTCATATTAGCATAGATTCATATCAGTTTTTATCATATCATTGCATAGAAAATATCAAAAAAATAGATTAACTGCATTCATTCTATATCCATCTTTTGCATTCAAATCCTTCGTTTAGGTGTCATCTAGGTCACTGATCTCGATAACAATCTGAGAACATTAATCTTGCACCTACTAAAAGGCAGTAAATCGCTTGGTTAGAGTAGATTTTAATTTTGCATGATTTTGATTATAGCTAACCTCTAATGTTTTACTGAAGTGTTGTGTCTACAGATCAGGTACAATTTTCACACATACAGTTGGAAGGAATCAATTGAATAGGGAGGAAAGGAACAATACCATTGTAAGGCCTTGTCACGAAAGGTTCTAGAAAATAGTTTGGCTAAAATCCTAGGGTCATGAGCATAATCACTACAAAGGATTTGGAATGTTTTAACATGATGAGAAGGATCTCCTTTTCCATTATAATTCTCAAGATGAGGCATCTCACCTTGCTGAGGAACAAGAGTATGAATAATATCTCAGGACAAGGGACTTCCCATGTCACATGTAGGAATACTAAACTTGTTTTGAGTTAAGGAAGAAAGTTGTTGTTGTAAGGATGACACAGTTTGACCCAAACTAATGATGGTTGAATCATTAGAGGAAATAGGGGGAGTAGCAACATTAGACACACTAGGTAAAGTGTAAGAAGCTGCAAGAATAGAGGACACAAATGGAGGACCACTAGGAACTCCAGTCGGAAGTGGATTGGAATAAGTAAAAGGAACATTATGATATGAAGGTTGTGATGTAGGAAGGGACATAGGAGGAACACTCAAAGGAATAGAGGGAACCATCATAGTCACCAAAGAAGGAGTATAGATAGGAATACTAGGTAAAGGATTAGAAGGAGGTTCAACACTAGTGATAGGAGGAGTTAACCCTAAATCTTGAGTTTCTTGAGCTAAAGGTTTAACATTTGAATGCACAAGATGAGTAATACCACGCAAGAGGTTAATACCTTGATCACTATCATGAAGAGCTTTCTTCAGAGCCTCTATAGCTTGAATGGAATCTTGATTATGGTTTTCTTGAAGAAGCCAATTACCCATTTTATCAAGTTCAGTGGAAAGTTTTTGGACTTGTTCAGGAGGAACTCATAAAGTGTCATCCTGATCATGAGATGAGTGAGAAGAGTTTTTCTCCATAGGAGGATTGGAATCATGCAAAATCAGGTTATCATCAGGGATCCTAAGGAAAGGAGAAGAAGATTCAGGATCAAAGGCACCCATTAGTCTACTACTTCTTCTAACCAGAATGTTATAAGTAGGACTAGTGGTAGTAAAGCTCATAAACTAAGGTAATGAACTAAACTAAGAACACATAAAGCATGAATATGAAATCTAATAACCATGCAAGATCAATCACAAAGGGCAAATCTAATACTAACAAGATAAAAGGAAAGCATAATAAGGCATCCAATTGCACAAAAGAAAAGAGAGTAAGTATGTCGGGTTCACCAAAATGAATGGTGTTAAAATGGATTCACCACCATTCAAATGTAGAGGGGAAAATATGAGACCTATTCTCAAACCCAAATTCCCCAAAGAAGAGATCAGATTTGATCAACCAAAAGGTTAATGCACAATCGAATCAATTTTATGGAAAAGAGTAGGAAGAGAGAGTAAATCCAATGTTTCCCTAATGTGGAGGATTATGTTTAGAATATAGAATAATTGAAATACAATTACTAACCTCAAATTAGGACAGATCTGGAAAATATTGAATTCTGTTGTCTATGTGCACTTTCGAGAAAATTTGAAACCTGTCTTGGACTGGAAATGTCGAGACAGAGAAAACTGAGAACCCTTTCCTCAAGATGGCTCATCTCAGGTTTGACCCTCATAAAAGGTCAAATATCACATTCTTTATTTGAAGTCTGATTCGAATTATGTTCACAGATCTTAGAAATTTTTTGAAAAGGGTATCCAAATTCGCTCTCAGATCCAAAACTCCAGACCTGTACCTACAAGAAAATGGTGGTTTTTGTTGTATTGGGGGTTTACCTTGGTCAAACCCCAATTTAGGAATTAAACTTGAAATTGAATTGAAATATATTGTGCATAAACAAAGTAATTGAAACAAATCACCTTGCTTATGTTGAAGTCCTTGTAGAGGATTTGAATCCTCAAATCCACAAGTAGGAATGCTTCAATGGATGTAGGATGTCTCCAATCAATGGTATTTGATCTTCAACACAAATATTGACTTGATCTTTGCATATGAGAAGGCTTGAATGAATGGAGAAGGATGGATCATCAAAGGGGGCTCCAAAGAGATTGAATCCTTCAATGGCTAACAATGGATCTCCTTGATGAATGGATGCTTGAACACTTGAATGCTTGAAGACTTGCTTGCACTTGAGAGCTTGAGAGCTTGAGATGAGATATGAAAATTTGATTGAGAAAACTTGATGTGTAAATGAGAGAGGAAGGCCTCCTTTTATAGTGATCTAGGGCACACTCCTCTAGATGGGCCACCTTGGAGAGTTAAATCCAAATTAGGTCCTCACCTTTAGAAAATATAGCTAGATTAAATGCAATTAAAGGATTTACCATCCCAAAACCCGAAATGGCCGACCCGGAGGCGGGAAAATAAATCTGCTGAAAGCCCGAAGCCCAAAAATTAAAGATCTTGAAAATTTGGAGAAAGGGGTCAATGTCGAGGTTAACCCTGACCTATTCAAGGTCAACCTAAGACCTTGACCTAATCAGGGTTGACCTAAGACATTGAACTTGATCCTTAGTTGACTCATAATCAAGTCAAGAGGTCCCAGGGATGTCCAGAAACCTAAAAATTGATGCCAGATCAGGATAGAATGTCAGGAATAGACATAAAATCTTATGATTACTAAGATGAAGTCTAGGAGGATCCATTTCTAAATCCTATCTAGAAAATAGAGCCATAGAAGAGAGAAATTTAGGAGAATCCTCAGGATTCTAACCCTAATTTCACCTAGAATGAAGAAATCAAGTGCGGGGAAGAAGTGGAAAGCAGGGAGAAAAACCAAATACATGCAAAGACCTGATCAAGGTGCTTCACATGACCCCAAACCACTTACTTAGAGGGATAAATTCTCTTATCATGGAAATGCTTCCATTTTAAGACAATACAAGAACTATATTTCAACTCAGTGCCAAATTTCTTCCAAAGTGTTTTCCAAAAATAACCAACAAATTTATTGTCTCGGTCAAAGATAATACTCCTCAGTAACCCATGTAATCTCACAATTTCCTTAAAGAAAAGATCTACTACATTTACTACATTTGATGTCTTTCTACATGGTATAAAATGTGTCATCTTAGAAAATCTATCCACAACAACGAATATAGAATCATTACCTCTCACTATCTTCAGTAAGCCAAGAACAAAATCCATACTGATATCAATCCAAGGTTTCTCAGGTACAGAAATTTGTGTATACAATCTAGTATTCTAACTTACTCCTTTTGCAATTTGACAAATACCATAACTTTTCACAAATTTCTGAACATCTCTATACAACTACGGCCAAAAGTACTTTTCCTTCAACAAATTCCATGTTTTATCAATGCCAAAGTGTCCAGCCAAACGACTACTATGTTTCTCCTTTATCAAATTAGTTCTCATTATTCCTCTCGGTATACACAACTAAATACCTTTAAACAACATACCTTCCTGAATGAAATATTCATCCCATTTAGTATTTTGTTGATCTTGTATAGGTGCTCTGCACTTTCTCCACGGCTCAAAAAAATTAGGGTCATTTTCATACAGCTCTTTCATCTCATCAAAACCAAGAACTTGAATTTTCATCGCGGTCATCAAAGATCTTCTACTCAATGCATCAGCAACTCAGTTAGTGACTCCACTCTTATGCTTTATCACAAATGTATAACTCTGCAAATACTCAACCCATTTCATATGTCTTTGATTCAACTTATTCTGACTACCCAAATATTGTAAAGCCTTATGATCAGTATACAACACAAATTCACTCGGTATCAAATAATGTCTCCATTTCTTCAGTGCTTGAACAATAGCATAGAACTCTTTATCATACACAAAATATTTCCTTCTAGCATCATTCAACTTTTCACTAAAGAAAGCAACAGGTTTACCTTCTTGACTCAACATAGCTCCAATTGCACTTCCACTTGCATCACATTCTACTTGAAATACTTTACTGAAATTAGGTAATGTGAAATTAGGTAATGCCAAAATAGGTAATTCAGCAACCTTCTACTTCAGATTCTCAAAACTTTTATCAGCACCATGTGTCCACTTGAATTCCCTTTTGTCTCCTCTCATAGTCTCAGTCATAGCATTACAAATTGAACTAAAATTCCTTATGAACTTTTGGTAAAAACTTTCTGAACCATGAAATGATCTTACCTCAGTAGCATTCACAGGTGTAGGCCAATTCAAAATAGCTTCAACCTTTTCAAGATCCATTTTTAAACCATCAGCTAAAATAACAAATCCCAAATACACAATCTCTTCTTTCATGAATGAACACTTTTTCAGATTTATCAACAACTTTTATTCTTTCAGTCTCTGAAAAACTTGTCTTACATGCAACAAATGTTCTTCTTTGGTCTTACTAAATATCAAAATATCATCAAGATATACAATCACAAACTTACCCAAGAATTTCTTCAAAACTTCATTCATCAACCTCATAAAAGTACTCGGTGCATTAGTTAAACCAAAAGGCATAACCAGCCACTCATACAAACCTTCCTTTGTCTTGAAAGTAGTCTTCCATTCATCACCTTCTCTGATTCTGATATGATGATACCCACTTTTCAAATCAATCTTTTTGAAATACTTTGCTCCAGTCAAACTGTCCAATATATCATCCATTCTCGGTATAGGAAATCTATACTTCACTGTTATCTTATTGATTGCTCTGGAATCAGTACACATTCTCCATTCCACATTCTTCTTTGGTGCTAATACAACAGGTACTACACAAGGACTCAAACTTTATCTAATCAAACCTTTCTCCAGCAACTCTTGAATCTGTCAGTTCAATTCCTGATTCTCGGTAGGTGTCAACCGATGAGGTGCCTTATTCGGTAAACTAGCTCCAGGAATTAGATCCATACAATGATCAATACTTATTTTTGGTGGCAAGCCATCCAGTACATTATTAGAAATGATATCATTATACTCAATGAGTAACTTATCAATCTCCTCAGGGACATTATCTCCTATGTTCTTACTCAATTTATTAGGAATCATAGCAAAACATATATCATCCCTCTTCAAAGAGTTAACAAACTTCCTTCCTTCCATCAAGAAAACTTTCACAAATGTGCAAACATTACTAATAGGTTCTTCCATCAATGGGAACAAGATTTGTTTCTTTCCATCAGCCACAATAGTATACTTATGCAATCTCCCATCATATATAGCATGTCTATCATGTTGCCAAGGTCTACCCAACAAAATATGACAACAATCCATAGGCATGATATCACACATCACCTTATCATAGTATTTTCCAATCTTCAAATTCACATAACATTTTTCACTTACCAGGAGTGTATGCTCATCCTTGATCCATGAAATCTAATAGGGCTTCGGATGTACTAACCTTTTCAGCTGCAAATTTGTGACCATCTCTTAAGATGTTAGGTTCTCCGAGCTACCATTGTCAATGATTACCTTCCAAATTTTGTCAAAAACTCTACATCTAGTCTTGAACAAACTTTTCCTTACCGGATCTTCCTTCTTTCTTTCATTCCACAATTCTCTCCTCACCATCAGGTTATTCTCCCTTTCAGGTTCATTCAGTGGTTCTTCTTACACTACAACATTCCTATTGCTACTAGCCTTCTTACTTTCTTGTGTACATTCAAATGACCTATGTCCTTCTTCTCCACAATTGTAACAAGTTCCTCAGAAACTTCCTCTGCTATAACCACCTCGGTAGTTACTGCCTATACCTCTAGATGAACTTTCACCTTTCCACTCAATCTTGCCTTTGTCCAGATTTGTCTTTTCTGGTTTAGATCTACCAATTTCACCATTAGATCTACCTCTTCCTCTAGGGAATGTACCACCTCGACCTTTCTATCTCTGTTCATGTCTCTTGTTCAATTTCTCCTTGACTTTCAAAGCAAATTGATAAGCCTCTTCAATACTCTCTAACTTGACCATACTAATTTCCTCTTGGATGGAAACTCTCAAACCATTCAGGTATCTACCAATTCTTTCCACATCATCTTCATCATGTCTAGATCTGATATCCAATCTATAGAATTCCCCAGTATACTCTTTTACTGAGCTATCCTTCTATCTCAAACTTTTCATTCGCCGAACTAGGTTAATCTAATAATCATAGGGTAAGAACTTTCCTTTCAATTTATTTACCATCTTGTTCCATACCTTGATTTTTTCTTTACCTTTCCTTTTTCTATCCAATTGCAGATGTTCCCACCATAAGGATGCATGACTTTTCAACTTGGTGCTTGCAATCTTCACCTTCTTATCCTCAGGGATACTTTCATATTCGAAATACTTTTCCATCTCAGTGATCCAGTCCACCAATTCATCAGAATCCAACTTTCCACTATACTCAGGAGGATTGAAATGTGGTGTTGACTTCAAACTTTTCAAAGCCTTAAAAAATATTTCCTCACCTTGATCCATAATAGGAGCAAGTTCTGCATTCACCTGTTCTTCTTCAATTTCATCATCACTAACATCTTCAAGATGTCTGCCTCTTCTTTGGGCTATCTCAACTACTTCTAACCTAGCAGAAATCTATCTTAGCATATCTACCAATCTTAGATCTGCATCTCACCTCCCACAAACCATCTTGACAACCCTCTGCAATTGTAGGTCAGATCACAATCTGCTACCCTACAAAAATCCACTAGGGCTTCAAGAGAAACTAGCAAACCTAGATCCGTAGACCTAGATCAAGATCTCACCTCGCTCTGATACCACCTAATGCAAGGTAGGGAGAAAGAGGGCCAAAGGATGGCTCACCCTAATGTTCCAAGCCTACCACACACACATGAAAGCAACAAATAACAAAAGTGAGAGAGAGAAAGCCAAATCTTTCATTAACTTTCATCAATAGGAATCATACATGCCAAGCTATAAGGCCTTCCCAGTTACGGCTTGATATTAAAATGAAACTCAGAAGTCCTCAAACATGAAAGGATCTATTACAATCTCAACTCTAATGTCTACTATCTTCTAACTCCTCCTAGCACCCTAGCACCCCTAAACTACCACCAAAAATCTACATTTATACAAGAAGCTACCGAGCTAAGTCGGCCTTCAGTTCCATAATTAACGGAAGTAATGGTCAAATCTCGGACCATGCACTTCCCAATGATGGATTCCATCATTAATTTCATGATCCAATATAAATGCATAATTCGGCCACAACAGGAAACAAAACTAGACCCGTTGGTAAGCAAGATAACCAAGCATTAGACAGGCAATGCCGAGCGCTAGTGAATTAACCGACTGCCCAAGAGATAACCGATGACACTTGGTAACCAAAGGAAACCGACCAACTACCGACCAACTCGGTTGAAGAAGAAACCAAGCAACATAGACAAAGCTCAAAAGTTCTTTTTTTTTTTGGTGACACGGGATTGCCAAGGACCCAAGATGCTCCTGCATCAGTAATGTATGAAGATGAGATTGTTTCTATAACTATGAGATATTTTCCTCCTTATGACAAAAAAGTTTCCACAATTGAAGAAATTTGAACTCTTTCTAAGGTGACAAGAGACTCACTAGTTGGTAAGTTATTTACTTTTGAAATGACTAGAGTTCATGATAATATTCCTAAGTATGAAATTGCATTTAAAGCTACTATTTCTAAGGTTAAGCCAAATTATGTATCTGGGGATAGTTCTTCAAGTTCATCTAAGTTTGGATTTGGATATGCTAATGAATGAGAATAAATTGAAGAGGAAAGAAAGATGGAAGATCTGGAAGCCTTGATTGTGAAGAGAGTGTCTAAAGGTGTAGGTAAGTATGAAGGGAAGCTACCTTTGAAATGTTTTTCTTCCAATAAGATTGATCATTTTTCTTCTAGATGTCCTGAGAGAATATCAAAGAATAAGCCTTGAAAATTTCAGCCTAAATATCATAAGACGTGTTATTATGATAGTGAGGGTATGACTGATGAAGAGACTGAGAAAAGTAAAGAAGAGATTGTCTTTATTTCTATTAGAGATGAGAACCCTACCTTCTTGAATGAAGAAAAATACCTAGTTTCGCATGTTGAAGAAAAAGATGAATAGTTAATAAACAGTGGTTTTTTGCATCATATGATTGGGGATAAGAAAATTTTTTGAAATTAGAGGGGTATGATGGCAATGTTGTCAGATTCGGTGACAATACTCCTTATTTTATCAAAGGGAAAGGTTCGGTTACACTTGATGGTAAGATCATACTAATGATGTCTTATATGTTGAAGGTTTAAAGCATAATCTTAAAAGTGTTGGACAACTTGTTTGTAAATGATACATGTTGGAATTCAAGAATATAAAATGCATAATCAAAGGAAGTTCTGGAAATGAAATTGCACCAGGTACCAAGATAAGAGGTAATGTCTTTCATTTGAATAACACTGAGGATAAATTTTTGATTTCTAGAGTTGATGACAATTGGTTGTGGCATAATAGACTTTTTCATGTAAACTTTCATAATATTATGAAGATAAGTACTACACATGTTGTGAGAGATTTACCTAGATTGATGAAGCCTAATAATGTTGTGTAAGGAATGTCAGTTTGGAAAGATAACAAAATATACTTTTAAAATAAATATTGTAATCACCTAAAATTGGACAAGATAAATCAAGTGAACAATAAAGGCAAAAATCAGAGCAATTGAATCAAATCAAGCATTTATCAAATCAAAATTCAAATCAAGCCATAATTCAATTTAATTAAAAATCAAAAGTCATAAATTCAATTTAAATCAAATAAAGCATGATAAATCAATCAATTGTGTAATTAATCTAATTAATTACATAGTGCATTTAAATCAAATCAACCCATTCAAGGGGTGCACATGGCTAAAGATTTTAATTAAATTCAATTAATTAAATCCTATTTTCCCTCAACCACCAAATGGGAGGAAAATTCAATCAACCAATAGGATTTAAGGATAGAGCTCACATGGATCAAGCCTAAATCAAATCTCAATCACTCACTTGGAGAATGCATCTTGTCCACTCATTTTGTCCTTTGGTCCCAAGCTTTGAGGACAAAATATTTAAATGGTCTCCAAAGGTGGAACCATGGACTTAACCCTCACCTAATCATGATAAAATCAACCACACCCCCTACCCTTGCCAAAATCTATAAAAGCAAGGCATAATTCAACCAATAATCATTCATTGAAAAGCAAATAATCAATAAAAGCAAGGCATAATAATCAATACGCTAGAAAGGCAAATTTAGAGCTAATTAAGGCTTATTTCTTTTGGAAATGAAATTTTTAGTTTCTTTATCATTCATTCTCATTTTAGGACTATCACTAATGGAAGCTTGTTGAGAGCTTTGCATTAGCATCCCTAAATAGAGATCCATAGAGTGCTTAATTGTCATTATTTGCTTAAATAGCTTACTCTTTGTGGTAATTTAGTTGATTTATTTATTTATTTGCAATACTAACCCTATGAAGGTGCTTTCCTTAGCACACAAAATGGTGCCCACCATGGGGCCTTAGGCCTCATAAATTTTAAAATTTGGAAAGTACAAAAATTTCGTGCAAATCTTGTTTTACTCTCTATTTTACAAGATTTTCAGTGCATTTGAGAGTTTCTACAGTGCGTACACCAGTTTCTCCAGCACATACGAGGTCTAAAACACTGTGTTTACAACAAAGTTCTGCACCTTTACGTGGAGTTTTAGCGCTTATAAATCCTTCTATTTTCTATCTTATTTATTTTAGCATGTATACCCTGACTCTCCAATGTGTTTAATTGATTCTCCAACACGTTTAAGACTTTCTTTTAATGCCTTTTCTCAGTTTATTAGCACTTTAAATTTCTATAGTGCATTTGATTTGTTTAACAATGCTTTCAATCATTCTAATAGCTCTTTTAATAGATTCTCCTACGTATTCAATTAAATTGAGAATTGACAGAATCTAACTTGCGGAAAATGATTTATCTATGTTTGCAGGATGCCTCATCATAAAAAAATAAAAAACCAAAGACCAGATTTAATAGTGAAGGGAAGGCTTTGACTAAATGGATTAAGGAGGAGAACATTGCACACATCAAGTTGATGTTGGAGGATTCTCAATAAGAAAATGAGGTATATGAACAATACTTAAAAGTTGTAGAAGCTTATAAATCAAAGTTCATCTCATTAAATTGGATTTACTTGCCTTAATCAATTTTTGTTAAAATTTGATAAATAAGACTTAGTTTCAATTTTATTCTTGTTTTTCTTCATTTTGGCTAGTTGTGTTGACTAATTTTTTGGAGGAGAAGCAAATGGAAAGGAACGATCACCACTAAGTGAGCATAAATAAGGAAAGATTCTTCAAAAATGCCCCTAGGCCTTAGCTAGCTTTAAAATAAGGTAAGCCTAAAACTTGGTCAATTTTTCCTTAAATTTTGGCCTTGTCAATTTCAAAATCTAGTAATTAAAGCAGCCTATTATTGTTTAAGGGATTTGATACTAGGTCTATGCTCTTCACTTTCTAAGTGAATCAAAATGCCAAAAATATCAAACTCCTTGATTAAAAGAAAGGCTAAGTAAATCAAGCACTAAATTTGAACAACCCCTTGTTTGTGGAAAAGAGTAGAAATACTCAATTCCCATTAGTTAGTGGGTTTGGTAATTGAACCTTGTTAAAAGTGTTTGAGAATTGAGAAATAGATAGGGATATGCTCTTCACCTTTTGGTGAATCAAAGTCCCAAAACCTATCTCTTCATTCTACTTTATTGCTTTCAAAATGAACATGCTAGACCTATAGTGGGCTCGCCTACCGAGATTGGCCTTAAAAAGGCCGGTGAGAGGGACAGCCCAAAGTGGGATACATTTTATTTTTCCATGAAAATCCAACCCACTCTAAACTAAAATACATGCATCTTTAATGGGGTGTGTGACAAAAGGATATTAAGCTTTCAAACTTCCTCGAGTAGTCCTTTGGGATTGCGCAAAACTCTGACATTCCGGTGGTGGGAAGCCTCCTAATTTTTTAGGATGAAAAATTTATGTCCATTTTGAATGGAATCTTGATTAAATACCTTGTTAAAATAGCAAAACCTACCTTCTAGAGCCATGTTTACGAACCAACTTGTGAACTAGGTAGATTGCTTGAAGTATCTTTTTGTGCAAAAACCCATGATAATGTCCTTGTAAATTCAAACACTTTTTGTGTAGAGGGTTAAAAGAAAAAGTGTATTTTTGATTAATTTATTTGAAAAATACATACAACAATTAAGATATATCCATTTAAAAATTCATCTTATATTTTTAAATTTCTTCATAAAAGAAAACAATTACCAAATTGGGGAGAAATAATTCGAAATCAAACCTTGTTGAATGCTGATTTCTACACGCTCACATAAACTCAAATTATCTTTACAAGAAAACAACACTTGCATTGCCAAAGAGGTCCCTAAATTTGAATATCAAAGCTCTTTCAACAATCACAACCAAGGGGATAGTCTCCCAAATCTTTTTGAGAAAGAAATTGATCCAATGGATAGAAACTCCACATTTCATGATTACCATCATGGAGGAAACAATGACAATATCAATAACGCGAACCAAGGGCCTAAGGAAAAACTTGAAGAAAGAGCTAATAGAGTGGCTAAAGACAATGAATTTCTTGTAGTCATGGATAAATTAATAGATAGAGATAGGGAAAAAAATTTCCTAAACTTAGCCCAAGCAAGGGTAAAACTTACACATGATTATGATGTGGACCAACTTAAGAAAAACCAAGAAGAGGATAATCCGATGAGTGCGATGAGTAAATAATTGAAAATGTTCCAAGCATAAATTGACCTAATGAAAAAGGTAGCTGAACCTAAGTCGTTCTCTATCTAGGCCTTGTGCCCATTTCCTTTTGACGAGAGCTTGGTTATGGTACCTTTTTCGATATATGTAGTCTTTCCTAAGTATGACAAATACCTGGGTAAATCAGACCCACAAGACCACCTTAGATAATTTTTCACTCTACGCATAGAATTTATGCATGATACAATTTACTTAATGATACTTTTTCCAAGAAGTTTAGGAGGGCAAGCCATGGAATGGTTCTCCAAACTTCTGCAAGGGATAAAGACTTTCGAGGAATTAGCCTCCAAATTTGTAACCCATTATTATTACAACATTGAACATGAGATTACCATGCTCAACTTATGTGACACTAAACAAAGAGATGGTGAATCTTTCCTAGGGTTCCTTCAAAGGTGGAGAACTTTTTTCGCAAGATATCCATGAAGTATCCCTGAAAAGGAGAAAATGGAAATATTTATGAATAAATTAAATGTGGAGATGAACTATAGGCTCCAACTTCAATGTCCCCCAACTTTTGAAAAACTTATTGAGAATGGGATTAAAATTGAAGATGTGTTGGTTAAAATGGGAGAAATTAAGTTGTTCAAAGATAATAAACCCTATACCAACACTAATAACAATCATTATGTATCTATTTATAACAATAATAAAGGAGCCAACAATCAAAATGATAAACCTAGACTATGGTTGAAGAATAATAATAAAAATGTTGTGAATGATGGAGTTGTGGAAGCCCACAACTTAAAGGCTACTCCCTTTAATTTATCAAGTGGAACAAATTTGACATATAATGTGAATCAAACAAACAAAACTCCTTTCAATAATACCAATCCTAACAACAAAAACAACAATGCCAACAATAATCCCTTTAATAATTCCAATGTCAACAAGCCTAAGCCTTTCTTTTCCACATATCAAAGGAGAAAATTCACCTTTTTAGGTGAACCATTGGAAAATGCATTAAGGACTTTGGTGGCTAACAAAATCATTACCTTACCTAAACTAAGACCATATGAACCCCAAGTTTAGCCTAATTGGTGGAATGATTCTCACCATTGTGAATACCATCACAATAAGGGCCATAAAACCAATGAGTGCATGAAATTGAAACAATTGATGGAATGATAAAGGTGGAAGGTCCTCAAAATAATGAAGATCACACGGCTTTTAAAAACCCCTTCCTAAACCATGATAAAGGGGAGTCCTCGAATGAAAATCAAAATAACAAAAGAGGTAATGAGAAGGTAAATTTTGTCCATACCTATGATAACACCATTAATAATTTAAGTGGTGATGAAAACACCATAAATGTGATTGTGGTAAAGGAGAAGCCAAGGGAAGCAACATCTAATGTTGTGACTAGGGGGCAAGCATAAAAAATTACTCTACCAGGAAATGCCCCAAGGATTTTCCTACCAAATCAAACTTCATCTTCATCTTTGAAACAATATAATTTGGTAGACCAATTGCAAAGAACCCCTGCTCAAATCTCCATTCTAGAGTTACTCAAACTCTCACCAACTCATAAGGAGATTCTAGAGAAAGCCTTGGTAGAAACTAATGTACCTCTAAATTTAGATGTGGTTAAATTTCCAAACATGGTAGGACATCTTGTTGCACCCCATTGTCTATCCTTTTCAGAACAAGATGATATGTCCCCAAACCACCCGCAAAATTTTCCCATGCATATAGAGGTCATAATCCATGAGCATAGAGTGAAAAGAGTCCTCATTGATGGAGGAGCTGGCTTGAATATTTGTACCCTAAACTTGGTAAAAGCCTTATGATTTTATGAGGAGGCTATAGATCCAAAGAAAAAGATAACCATAAAAGCCTATGATGATGAAGAGAGAGCTTCCAAAGGGGTCATGGTACTTCCTATCAGAGTTGGTCCAATGTAGAAAGAGACCATTTTCCAAGTCCTTGACCTAAAGTTGACTTATAATATTCTATTAGGGAGGCCATGGATCTATGAAATGCAGGTCGTACCCTCAACCTACCATCAATGTCTCAAATTCCCCTATCTAGGACAAGAATTCATTGTAAGTGGGGACTCAAACCCCATTCAATATTGTAATAACATGAAGCCTATTAATGACTCTTTAGTCCCATATAATGCAGAAGGGTCAATTTCCCAAAGAATAGAACAAGGATAAAGTTCAAAAGATCTTCCATCTTTGAAGGGAAAAGAAATTGTTGTTGAAAATAACCAAAGTCCTACTAACCTAACTACATTGAAAAAAGGAAAAGAGAAGGTTAGTGAGGAGAGTGATCCTAAGAAATAGAAAGAAGACCAAGCTAGATCCATTCAGATCTACACCAAAGAGGCTCATTACCAAAAAATGGATCATATGATAAAAAACTTTGAAAAGCAATGTAAAATTAAAAAAAAGGGTGTAGGTGAATACTCCTTATCCATGATGGATCTACCCTTATCTCCAAAATCATATGGAAGACCATCCAATCTACCTCATAAATAAAATGATCACTTTGTGAGGGCAAATACATCTTCATTCATAGATGAAGAAGATAATGCAATCCTAAATTGGCTATATAAGGATGAGGAATCAAGTGCACATGAAAAGTACATCCAAAATATAAGCATTCTCACACATCAATATGGGAAATAATTTCAAATAATTTGAAAAATGGGATACAAAGGACAAGGACCTTTGGGAACAAGAAACGAAGGACTCATTGAACCCATTGAAATGACATGGAGAGATAGCAAAGAAAAGACTAGGTTAGGGTACCTAGAACAAGGGTACACTCAAAATAAATATCCCTTGGTATATGATCAAATTTTACAACTAGATTCCCAAAGTGATAAAGATTATAACAACTAGGAATGGGACTCATTGTCAAGTGATTCATGTCAAGATAAGGAAATTGATGTCATCCACACCTACACTCCTAGCAAGAGAAAAGGACCAATCTCAGAATCACATCAGAATCAAGCCTTAAGTTCTAGTCAAGTGGTCTTAGATAATGTACCAATTCAGGAGATTGTGATAAATCAATGAGTAGGAGAACCTTATGTACCATCATGGAGACCTACTATGGAAGAATTTAACCCTGGGTTTAATCCACAAGATTTTTATCCAACAGAAACCTTAGAAGATTCTAGTGAGGAAGATTTTGATGTTGGTTCTCTAGAGCATCTTGAAGAAGTACATATTATAGATTTAAGTGATACAATGTTTGAACCTTCAAATGAAGTCATGTCCCTAAACCCCATTGAACTAAACCAAAGAATTGATCCTTTCACCCTTATCTATCCAAAATTAATTGAATGGGATTCCATTGAACCTACCATCCTTCCTACATTTTCGACTGATAACTTGGTGTCCCAATACTGAATGTAGTTTAGCCTTCTTCTACCATGGAATATCAGGTAGGAGTGACAAAGGGGAGTATTCAACCTTTTAGTTCGAAAAAAATTTAAAAAAATAAAATAAAATAAAAAATGGAAAGAATTTAATGTTGAAAACCACATTGTGGCAACATTAAATAAAAAAGAAAAAGAAATAAAGAATGTTTCTGATGGTGAAAACCCAACAGAGGCACCAAAGGGATAAGGGTTGGATACTTTTCCTGAGCATTATGAAGAAACATCACCTATCTTAATTGAAGCAATAGAGAAAGTGAATATTGGGTCAGAATCAGAGCCAATAATCATACACCTAGCAGCATCTCTATCTAGTGAAGAAAGAGAGGACTTCATCAAGTTTTTCAAAGAAAAATAAATCAATTTTGCATGGTCATATGATGATATGCCTAGATTAGATCCAAATTTGATCATGCATCATTTGAATATAAAAGGAGTAAGACCAATAAAGAAGAAACTAAGAAATATGCATCCACACATATCTTTTCTTGTAAAAGTGGAGGTAGAAAAATTCTTGAAAGTTGGGTTTATAAGAGCCATTGATTATGCCTAGTGGATTTCAAACATTTTACCAATTTCAAAAGCCAACAAATCTATCAGAATTTGCATGGACTTTAGGGATCTTAATCTTGCATGTCCTAAAGATGACTTTTTGTTACCAAGCATAGACCCCATCGTAGATTTGACAGTAGGACATTAAATGTTCTCACTTATGGATGGGTTTAGTGGTTATAATCAAATAAAGATAGCACTAGAAGATCAAGACAAGAAAACATTCACATGCACATGGGGGACATTCTGTTGGAATGTTATGTCTTTTGGTCTAAAGAACTTCGGAGTGACCTATCAAAGAGCCATGAAAACCATATTTCATGACATGATGCACAAGTTCATGGAGGATTATTTAGATGATATACTTGATAAATCCCACTCAAAGGAAGAACATCTACCCATCTTAGAGAAAATATTTGTAAGATTGGAGCAATTCAAAGTAAGGTTAAATCCAAATAAGTGCACATTCAATGTTCAATCAGGAAAGCTACTAGGGTACATCATTTCAGTGAAAGGAATAGAGGTAGACCCAACCAAAGTCAAATCCATCATGTAAATGGGGGCACCTATAAATATAAGTCTGATGAGATCTCTTCAAGGCAGGATCCAATCCATTTGAAGGTTCATCTCTCAATTAGTGGAAAAGTGCCACAATTTCACTCAACTCCTTCATAAGGACATAGTTTTCAAATGGGATGAGAAATGTGAAGAAGCCTTAACTTTGTTGAAAGTATATCTAATGAATCCTCCAACTTTGATGCCACCTATAAGAGGCAATCCCTTAATTCTATACATTTCAGCAACCGAACAGTCATTAGGGGCACTCCTAGTTTCAAGAAGATGAATCGGGAAAAGAAAAGGTCATATACTACATAAGCAGAACATTGGTGAAATATGAGTTTAACTATACCTTCATTGAAAGAGAATGTTTGGCCATATTTTTTTCTTCACAAAAATCATGCCACTATATGTTATCCCACAAGATTTGACTCATTACAAAGATTGATCCCTTGAAATATCTTCTCAACAAAATAGCATTGAATGGGAGACTAGCCAAATGGGTCATGGTGCTAAGTGAATTCGACATAGAATATGTGGATCGTATCTGATCAATTAGTAGAGTCACCATTAAAAGATGAACATCCAATTCAAGTGGAATTTCCATATTATGAAATTGTGAATGTTGAAGCAAAAACATGGCAATTATATTTTGATGGTTTCTATACACAACATGGATTAGGATTAGGCATACTTTTGATTACTCCTCAAGGGTCTAAAATTTTGAAATCATACAAATTTTATAGTACCAATAATATAGTTGAGTATGAAGCATTGGTCATTGGTATAAAATTGGCATTAGAATGGAAAGTGACAGAGCTACAAATCTATGGAGATTCATAACTAGTCATTAATCATATTAATGATGAATATCAAACTAAGGATGAAAATTTGATACCTTACAAGAATATGATTGAGAATCTCAATAAATACTTTACTCATCACATTTAAGCAAGTACCAAGAGATAAGAATAAAGCAACATATGCAGTGGAAACTTTGGCATCACTTCTCCAAATACCAAATCAAAGCGCTAGATATGAATTCCTGGTAGAAGAAGTTGAGCAACATGCATTTGACCCTACCCATCTTCATACCATTTTTTTGCTAATAGAACATGAATCAAATTGGTATGGAGCCATTTATACCTACTTAAAAGACCAAACCCTACATATGGACCAAACCAGGAAACAAAAGAAAAGCTTTATCCAACAAGCCTCTCGTTATACTTTAATATCCAACACATTGTATCATAAGAGTCTACATGGAAAGATTCTAAGATGTCTAGAAAAAGAGGAATCAAACATAGCCTTATAAGAAATTCATGAGGGGATTTGTGGGTCACATTCAAATGGTTTAACTCTAGCTAAGAAACTTTGTAGGATAGGATATTTTTGGCCTTCAATGGAAAAAGATGCTTGTCAATTTGCAAAAACTTGTTGTAAGTGTCAATATCATGGGAACTTGATCCACGTACTAGCACAAGAACTTCATCCTATGACAACACCTTGGTCATTTTATCAATGGGGTTTGGACTTAATAGGGATGATTTATCCACCATCTTCAAATGGTCATAAATTAATCATTACGGCAATAGAATACTTTACCAAATGGGTGGAAGTTGTACCCTTGTCAACTGCTATAGGAAAGAAAATATCCTTGCTCATTCTAAATCACATAATTTGTAGATATGGTGTACCTCATGCCATCATAAGAGACAATGCAAAACCTTTCAAAAATAAGGATTTGAAAGAGTTATGTACAACATTCCACATGATACATCACTGATCTTCAATATATTACCCCCAAGGTAATGGACAAGTAGAAGCAACAAATTAGAACATCTTAAAGATATTGAAGAGAATCATGGATAATTCGGGTAGAGATTGGCATATAAAAATAAACCCAACCTTGTGGGCTTATAGGACAAGTATCAGAATGCCAACATGAGCTACACCATTTTCCTTAGTCTTTGGGGCAGAAGTAGTTTTACCTTTGGAGGTAAAAATTCCATCTTTAAGAGTATCCCTACATGGTTTGATAAGTGAAGAAGACAATAGAGTTGCTAGGTTACTGTTAGGAATATTCCCAAGAGATAATTGAGAGGGGGGGTGAATCAATTATCTAAAAGATTCAATTCTTTATCCAATTAAGTATAGAAGAACATTAAGCATAAACACAATATGAGAACACTTAACACAACACCAAAATTTTGGTTATGGGGAAACCCAAATAGGTAAAAACCTTGGTGGAAATTAGCACCCACTATAAGCTGCACTAAAGTATTATGATCCCTATTAGAAGATCTCACAACCCTGTTAGGAGTTGATCTTTACAATGCATTAAGTACACTGACCTAGTCAAGGGTTGGACCCTATTAGGATTATTTTACAATTAAATTTTTTAGGGGTGAGGACACACTATCTGGGAGCACACTACTCAAAGGGGTGAAGGTTGTAACCTTCTGTTTAATAGATACATATTATATCTAGATCTTAGTGAACTGCACATAGACCTACTATCTTGATCAGTTCCAATGAATATCATATACTCTCTACTTTGTCACATAGACCTTCTATTGATGGCTCAACATTTTTCACCTTCTGCTCTGCTCTTATCTTTCAACTATCTGCCATGCTTATCAATTACAAATGACTTCCTATAAATATCTTTCCTATAAATGATATAATCAAGTTAGCCTATTAGAACCATCTTAAAATCATATTAGAGAAATAATACAACTCTCCAATAACATCTTAGTTGGCTCTACTAAGCACGCAACACAAATTAGGACCTCCCAACTCAATATGAGTAGACGCGTCACTTCACACTATCAGCTCCACTAAATCAATTGATACTTTATTCTCATGCTGAATTATGTCATGTGCTCTTAACATAACATTCTTAACTCTTCTCCCAACACTAATCTAAGCACGCATATCAAACTGATAGGTGCAACTACTATAACAATAAAAATAATGTCGACTCTGCCACATAAACTTAGGAAACTATAACTATCAATTGGAGACTTCATAACTCAACATGTACTACATATCTAACTCTACATCCATGAACATAGAATCATACATATGTCTACAACATAAATATAAAAGCACAAGGCTCCATTGCAACCATACTATAAATCACATACAAAACTCTTCTTGGGACCTATCAAGAACACTCAATGATACAGACTGATGTATTACACTTTGAATCAACCTCTGCGTATATGATATCATGTTGATAACATATCTAGGAAACATATGCTCATAGTTCTCTCCATCAATCTTCCATGCATGTTGCTTACCATATGTTGTCATCAATGATAAACATATAGTCAACACTCTGGCTTGCTGTAAAATCTCCAACAATCTCCCCCTTTGGTATTGATGGAAACATATGGAATGAAAAACACCACCAATCCAAATGTACTATCTTTTTATAATATTCTCCATTTCCTGAACAAAATTCCCCGAAGGATGAATCCTCCATCTCTTATTGTTTTGTTTCTTCTTGTTAAGTACTCACTCCCCCTTGCTACAATTCTTTTATAACATTCTCCATTTCCTCATCAAAACTTCCTTAAGGATGAATCCTACATCTACTACTGTATTACTTACTATTTTGTTTTTCATGACTATATACTTACTCCCCCTTTGACATCAATGGCAAAGGGCGCCAAACAATTAAGCACGGGTACTACTCCTAAAGTAGAGTAGTCAACCTTTCATCAGTCACTAAAGACTGATGCACTCCTTCAATCTCTAATTAGATTCAGGGAAGGGGATTACTCCCAGCTTCTCCCTGAGATACTCAAATGTATCTTTAGGTAAAGGCTTTTTGAATATGTCTGCTAGCTAATCTTTTGTGCTCACATAGTCCAACTTTACTTCTTTCTCTGCTACTTTTTCTCTTAGGAAGTGATACTTTATCTCAATGTGTTTTGTCTTTTCATGCATCACAAGATTCTTTGACATATTGATAGTGCTAGTGTTATCACAATGAATAAAAATAGGATAATCAATTTGAATACCAAAATCTTTTATCATCTGCTTGATCCACACAATTGTAGAGCAATTTAATGTTGTTGCAACATACTCTGCTTCTGTTGTGGACTGAGAAATACAATTTTTATTCTTACTTGTCCAAGTGACAAGCCTATCTCCAATAAATACTACTCCTCATGAGGTACTCTTTCTATCATCCATGCATCCTACCCAATCTGCATCTGTATACACATGAAGTTCTACATTTTCTGAATTAGGATACCATAAACCATAGTCTATAGTTCCTCTCAAGTATCTAAATATCCTGTTTACTGCCATGAGATGACTTTGTTTAGGATCTTCTACAAATCTTCCAACAATACCAACTGTATTGGAAATATCAAGTCTACATTGAGTAAGATAGATTAGTTTACCTACCAATCATAGACTTATACAAGGTTATGTCTACTATTGTTGAATCATATTCTTTTGAAAGCTTGCATCTAGTTATCATAGGGGTACATACTGGCTTACAATAATCCATCTTGAATTTCTTTGATATCACTTTCACATACTTATACTGATTAATGAAAATACCTTTGTTTGTCTATTGCACATTCAGTCCCAAAAAGAACTTCATAGGTCCAATCATGCTCATTTCAAATTCTCTATGCATCTCTTTAGAAAATTCAGCACTAAGCTTGTCATTACCACCAAAGATAATGTCATCAACAAATATAGCAACCAATAACAATCCATCAAATGTTTCTCTTATGAATAAGTTGTAATCTGCTACTCCTTTTTTGAATCTAATCTTAGTCAAGTAACCATCAATTCTTTCATACCAAGCTCTAGGGGCTTTCTTAAGTCCATAGAGGGCTTTCTTCAATTTTCATACCATATCAAGGCTATCTGATAATGTAAATCCTTCAGGTTGTACTATGTATACTTCTTCCTTTAACTCTCCATTTAGAAATGTTGACTTGACATCCATCTGGTATAACTTAAAGTCTTTGAATGTAGCATAGGCTAAAAATAACTTTATGGCTTCCAATCTTCTTACAGGGGAAAATGTATCAAAATAAGCAATTCCTTCTCTTTGCACATATCCTTTACATACTAGTCTTGCTTTGTTTCCTACCACTATTCCATCTTCATTCATCTTATTTCTAAATATCCACTTGGTTCCAATCACATTCTTATCACTAGGCCTAGGGACCAATTTCCATGTATCATTCTTAATTATCTGATCTAGCTCTTCTTTCATTTCTTCATGCCAATATGAATCATTACATGCATATTCAACACTTAAGGGTTCAATATGTGATAGTAAACATACCTCTTCATTTGCTGTGGAACTCTTTTCTTTTGATCTTGTCATGACTTTACTGTTCTGATCTCTAATGATGTCTTCCTTTGAATGATATCTAGATGTAAATTTAGGAACATTAGGTGTGCCTCTCTCATCTAACTTCTATGATTCTTCTTCACTAGTTTTAGGGTCATTGAATAATACATCAATGTTGTCAAACATTTCATCAACAATTGTTTCTCTAGTGGTTGGTCTAAGTTCTTCAATCATAGGTGCATAATCATGATATATTTCTTGAATAATAAACTTCTCATCAATCTTAACATGAGCACTTTCAATGATCTTCTTAAATCTTAAATTAGAACATCTCTAGGTTTTGCTTTTAGTAGAGTAACCAAGAAAAATACCTTCATCACTTCTTGCATCAAACTTGCCAATTTCTTCATCTCTCTTGATGTAGCACTTGCTTCCAAAGATTCTGAAGTATTTTATTGTAGGTACATTCCCAAACCATAGCTCATAAGGTATATTGTATGCACCTGGCCTCAATTGAATTCTATTGATTGTATAGACTGTAGTATTGACCACATCTCTCCAATAGGTGTGTGTGACCTTTCCTTCAATTATGATGGTGCAAAATGTGTCAAGTATGATCATATTCCTCCTTTCTGCAATTCCATTCCGCTAAGGGGTTCTAGGTGCACTTAACTGTCTCTTTATCCCATGTTCTTTTTAGTACTCATATAATCTGTCAGAGGTGAATTCTCCTCCTCTATTTGATCTTAGACATTTAATCTTCAACCCAAACTCATTTTTAACCTTTTCTTTGAATATTTTGAACTTCTCAAATGTTTATGATTTATCCTTTAAGAACACAACACACATCATTCAAGAATAATCATCAACAAACAAAATAAATTACCTTTCACCATAGTATGATCTTGTTTGTGTTGGTCCACATAGGTCTGTATGCACTAGATCCAATTTGTTCTTTGTTGAGTTGTGCTTTCTTTTGAATGAATTCTTCACGTGCTTTCCCATTACACATTCCCTGCATATTTTATCAACTAGTTTTGCAATGTTGGGAAGGTCTCTTACTGCCTTTACATTGCTTATCTTAACCATGTTGTCAAAATTGATGTGACATAGTCTTGTGCCATAACCAACTATCATCTACTTTAGCAAAAAAACAACTTGCTTCAGGATTAAGCTAAAAAACATTACCTTTAGTCTTTGGACCTGACACAATCATTTATCCTTCCTTGTTATTAATGATGCACTTGTTGTCTTTGAATTCCAACTGATATCCTTTGTCAAGAAATTGTCCAACACTTAGTAAGTTATGCTGCAAACCATCAACATAAAGAACATCATCAGTGTTGTTCTTTCCATCCAAGGTGATAGCTCCTCTACCTATGATAGGTTTAGGAGTGTTGTCTCCAAATCTAACCATGTCGCCTTTTTATCTATCTAGATGTAAAAATTTATCGTTGTCTCATGTCATGTGATGTGAGCAACCACTATCAATGATCCAATCTATCTCGATGCCAGCTTGTGAAATCAGTGCTAACTCTTGTGCTTCCTTTTCATCTTCAAGGTCCATTTCATCAAACATTTTCTCCATGTATTCAAGAGCAATGAATCCAATTTCATCTTTTGTTGACTCTTCATCTAATACTCCATCTCCAGCATAGTAACATTCTTTTGTGTAATTGGGCTTATAGTTAGTTTTGAACTTATTGATTCTAGTAGGACACTTAGATGAAAAGTGACCAATCTTGTTACATGAAAAGAACTTGAATGGTAACTGACCTTCATATTTTCCTTTTCCTTTCCTTTCTTTCTTAGCAATCAAAGCAATGAAATGATCTAGTTCTTTCTCTTCCTCTTCATCTTCATCATCAAAATTACTATAAGTGTTCAAGGATTTCTTACCATGGACTGAAGCTTTGAAGGATGTCTCACTTTTAGGCTTTGTCTTCAAGCTTGATATCTCAAAAATTGAAATCTTGTTGATTAAGGTCTCTCTTTTGAAGTCTTTTGAAAATTTCATAGTCTCATCTAGGATGTTTATCTTTCTCTCATATTCTGATGTCAAAGTAGTCATCAACTTATCCATTATGTCTTCTTCTGAGATCTCTCCACCATTGTTTCTGATTCCTGCAACTGCTTCATTAATCCTTTGATTATAGGCTCTAATGTTCTCTTTAGGTAGCATCTCCAATGTATTTTAAATAGTCTTCCATGTCTTTCTACGTGCATTCTTGGCTTGGACATCACCTTCAAACATGTCTTCTAGATACTTCCATATCTTGTAGGCTTTATCTACTTTCTTGATCTCTGAAAACTCACTGTTAGACAATGCATTGATGAGGGCTTCTTTGGCAATGGAATTTTGAGTGAACATCTCCTTTTGTTTAAGAGTTGCATCTTCCTTTGCAAGATCTACTAGAGAGGGAATCTGAACTTCTTTGGTAGCTACTTCAAAAATCTCAAAGGCAATGCACTGCAGTTTGTCATCATTTTGTTCTTCCAATCTAGATAGTTCTCTCCATCAAACTTAGGACTTTCTTTTCTAAAGAATGTCATATGATCTACCTCAAGTTGTTAAACTTTCTCTCTAAGGCACTTGGGTCTGATACCAATTGTTAGGAATAGTCCCAAGAGATAACTGAGAGGGGGGGTGAAATAGTTATCTACAAGATCCAATTCTTTATCCAATAAAGTACAAAAGAACATTAAGCATAAACACAATATCAAAACACTTAACACAACACCACAATTTTGGTTACGGGGAAACCCAAATAGGTAAAAACCCCGGTGGGAATTAGCACCCACTATAAACTACACTAGAGTATTATGATCCCTGTTAGAAGATCTTACAACCCTATTAGGAATTGATCTTTACAATGCATTAAGTACAGTGACCTAGTCAATGGTCGGACCCTTTTAGGATTATTTTACAATTAACCCTATTAGGGGTGAGGACACATTGTCCGGGAGCACACTACTCAAAGGGGTGAAGGCTGCAACCTTTTGTTTAAAAGATACACACTATATCTAGATCTTGGTGAGCTGCACGTAGGCCTATTGTCTTGATCAGTTCCAATGAATATCATATGCTCTCTACTTTTTCATATAGACCTTCTGCTGGTGGCTCAACACTTCATACCTTCTGCTCTACTCTTATCTTTCAACTATCTGCCATGCTTAGCAATCACAAATGAATTCCTATAAATATCTTTCCTCTAATAATATAATCAAGTTGGCCTATTAGAACCATCTTGAAATCATATTAGAGAAACAATAAAACTCTCCAATAACATCTTAGTTGGCTCTACTAAGCACACAACATAATTTAGGACCACCCAACTCAATATGAGTAGACGCATCGCTTCACACTATCAGCTCCACTAAATCAATGGATACTTTCTTCTCATGTTGAATTATGCCATGCGCTCTTAATAGAACATTCTTAACTCTTCTCCAAACACTAATCCAAGAACACATATCAAACTGATAGGTGCAACTACTATAACAATAAAAATAATGTCGGCTCTGCCAGATAAACTCTAGAAACTATAACTATCAACTGGAGACTTCATAACTCAACATGTACTGCATATCTAACTCTACATCCATGAATATAACATCATACATATGTCTACAACATAAATATAAATGTGCAAGGCTCCATTGCAACCATACTGTAAATCACATACAAAACTCTTCCTGGGGCCTATTAGGAACACTCACTGATACAGACTATTGTATTACACTCTGAATCAACCTTTGCGTCTATGATATCATGTTGATAACATATCTAGGAAACATATGCTCATAGTTCTCTACATTAAGCTTCGACGCATGCTACTTACCTTATGTTGTCATCAATTACAAACATACAGTTAACACTCTGGCTTGCTACAAAATCTCCAACAGTTACATGAAGTAGAACTGCTAGATGGAAAACAAGCCTTCAATCATTTGAAAGTGTATTGGAACCAAATTTTAAGGACCTATAACAAGCATATAAAATAAAGGACATTTCAAATAGGTGACTTATTTTTGCGAGAAAATCCCAAGAATCAAGAAGAAAGAGAAAAGAAAGGAAAATGGGAAGCAAACTGGTTAGGACCTTTTGTGATCACTTCATCTTTTGGGACAGGCACCTATAAATTAGTTGATTGTGATGGAGAATAATTACAAGAACCTATCAATAGCATTCATCTAAAAAGGTTCTACACATGAAACAAATGAAAGGGTATAAAGAAAAAGAGTATCATAAAATCAAGTGGAGAGCATCCTATTTATTGTATATAGTCAAAAGAGATCCTGAAAATACCAAAAACATTGAAAAGCAAAAAAGAGCAAATAAATCAGAAATATAGAAAAGATAAAAAACAATAAAAATTGAGCATGAAGAAAGCCAAAAACATTCAGAAATGATCCTCAAAAAGATGTTGTCTTGGTGAAAACCTAGCAAATAGGCACCTTGATGATATGGAAAAAGAAAAAAAATTGAAAAAAAGAGAAAATACAAAAAAATCAGAAAAGAGAAAAAGTGCTTTGGTGAAAACCTAGCAAATAGGCACCTTGGTAGCAAAAAAAGGAAAAAAGCTTGAAAAATAGAAAAAGAAAGCAAAATCCATTCAATCAGTGAAAACCTAGTAAATAGGCGCTATTGAAAGTCCAAGTCAGTGGCATGCCTAGCAGTCATCCTTGTAAATATTATATTCACCAGCATTTGTATATACTGCATAATAAAACCCCACAGTTGCATTTGCAAGTACCTAAAGATTTTGGTCACCTAATTTGCAAATTGTCCTAAGTCCCACAAATGTAATCATATCAAACTAGGGGCAATCTACTCTAAAGGAGGAATTATTCATCAATAGAAAACTTCAACCAGACACCAAATCAATTCATCAAAGTACAAGTGAAACACTCAATCAAATCCCAACTCTAATTCAATTTGAACCAAATGCAAAATTAAGTCCAAAATCTCACGAAGACCTTATCTTTATCAGGATTAGAAGTATGAAATGGATAGAACTATACTTGAAATATGGATTTGAGAAAAAATGCAAAATTATTCTAAAGTGCTGACTTGATTGATGAAATCATGTCTTTCTAGCGAATCGATGAAAGTTTTTAAACTAGATAAGCAATTATGAAAGCATGGTATTTTATTAATTTCTGAATGACTATTTTAAGATCAAAGTTTTACAGCATGTATTATTTGTCTAAGGATGTGATCATTAAAGAATCATCGAGGACTTGTATATACAATGAAACTAAGATCTTTGTTTATTTATGCAAAAGGATACCTTGGATATTTTGATGTTAAATATCATAATAACAAAATCCACTTGCAATATAGAATCTAACAAAATCAATATTCGTACTCTCATGATTGACTTCAATTAGTGATATTCATACCAAAGGACGGGAAGGAAATGTAAGAGGTGAAGGTATTCATATCATCATAGTTGAACTAGTGATGTTTGTACTAAATTTGGATATCAAAAACTGCTCAATGATGAATATAAGCTCCAAATTTTTGATAGTGATAGTTAGTTGCATACATCTTAGATTAAATGTATTTAAAGTATTTTCCTTTCTTAGCATAAAATCAAAATTGCAAGAGGAAAATAGAACGGGGGTGGAGTTAAATCAAAAATCAAAGGAACATCAAAAACTATATGTGATCAAGTGTGTTGGAAATCAAAAATTAGAAAACAAGGGTGCATTGCATTAGTTCACTTGCATTTGCTAGATTTAGGTAATCTTGCATTCACTTAGGATTTCTCCCTAGAGTTCAATTAAGTTCATCACATTTAGCTTACATCAATTTGACTAAAGTTAATTGCATTAGTTTACATCATTTAATTTAAAATTGCATTAGGTTGCATTCATTTTGAAGATCCATCTCATTTAGTGTGCATTCATTTTAAGAAAGCATTCATATTCAACCATTAAGCTCATTTCTTATTACAAATCATTTGATAATGGTCATTGCATCCATTAAATCATTTCATTCAAATCGACATAAGTTCATCATTAGTTTCATGTCATTAAGTTCATTCAAAAACATTGCACATTACATCATTCATCTAAATCCATTCATTAAAAGCTTAGGGCATTTATTTTCATCATACATTATATATCATTGCATCTACATTCATCAACATCATTCATCCATATAACAAAATTCATTCATTGGATCATCTAGTTACATCACATTTGCATAACATAAATCCATTACATTTACATATTCCTTACATATCCATATAATCAAAATAGATATATCCATGAGTACCATTACATTACATCATCATATAACACATTTATGTACCATTTGCATCATATTTCATAAATCATTACAAAATCCATGTCACATACATTCACACACTTTATGTCATACATAAGACAACCATTTAAGCATAAATAGAACATGTGCATCCATATCATCATCTGCATCTAGAAAAGCATAAAATAAAGCATATAGGAGATGGAAACATATAGATCAGCATATCATAGAAAAACACTTGGAAAAATGAAGTCCAACACATGATGACATCACATAAAGTAAATATGTCAACTATGTATCAAAGTCCATGGTATCATCATCAAAATAATAAACATCTGGAAATAAAAGTCCATCAAAGTATAAACAAGTATCAACACATAACATAAAGAACATCAACTAATCAAAAAATAAAAATAGATTCCAATGTCTCAAGATAAAAAATGGGTTATCATGTACATCAATGAATAAATAATATATATCATCTCAACATAAATCAACTGCCAAAACCACTAACAACATCAACACCATCAAGACCATGATCACTATCAGGAGGTCTGCTGGAACTAGCCTGTAAACCATGCTATCTCATAGAAGCCATGAAGGTCTACATCATCGAACTCAGATGAGTAACCTATTGTCTCATCTATAACATCTGAGACTATAATGATCTGACATCTGAGGCTAAGGATGGTGCAGGATTCTGAGCTGGAACCTGTATAGGGGGAGTCAGTGGAGTAGTAGAAGAAGATGGAATGGAAGACAATGGAATGGAAGATGATGGAATGGATAACAATGGAATGAAAGAAGAAGAAGATGGAAGAACTGAAGAAGATGGCATAGAAGAAGAAGCAGAAGCCTATACGGGAGGAGGCTATGGAGGATCCTATGGAATAGCCTATGGAGGAGGAGCCTATGCTGGTATACGCTATGCTTGATCTAGCAAAATCTGAGCAGCCTGAGCATCAACATCAGCCACTACCTGAGCATCCACCTATCTCTGATATTGGACCCTATGATGGCCCCATCTGGCTACAGGATCCACAACAACCTGATGTAAAACCTTGTCCACACCAACAACTCAAACTCAAGGTCATCCACCCCTCATTTGAATAGCACCCCTAGGAGGAATGAGCGCAATAGCAATCACTGGGATCACAACTCTGCCTCCTCCAACTACTCGCCTACCCAATCATCCCCGACAAGCTCATCTCTGACCACCCCCACCTCCATCCACATCCCCATCATTATCATCTGACTCCTCTATTCTTGGCACTCACTCTGCCAGATCTGTAAATCTCAGAAATGGGTTTCGAGCAAACCAATCAGCATAGTCATCAGTAATGCCAGCATCTATGACATGATCTCTCATATCCCAAGGTAGGTGACCTAGCTACAGTACCTCCTGGTGAGCTATCCTATAATCAATTTGTGGCCCCCACATGGACCTCTCCACCTGTACTTGGGCATACATCACCAATCCTTATGGCATGCCTTGTGTACGACCATACTATCATAATACCTGGAGGAAGAAGAATCTCTCAATGATAAGGGGAGTGTGCCCTATCATCCACCTAGGTGTTCACATGAAAGGAAGCTCAAATGCATCCTCTAGCTAGGCCTCACAACCAGCATATGATCACCACACAACCTGATCTACATCGTCAATGACTCGATGCCAATAATCCAACTTGCCCAAATGGACCTAATAACCATACTCTCATACATCCATTCAAAAGGCCACTCGGGATTACAGTGCCTAATAGAGATAGGTCTAGTCACTGGAATATGCTCCCATGTCCACAATTGTAGTAGAATAACCCCCATAGATAGAGTCACTCCATGATGATACACAACCAAATGCAACTCATGATATAGCTGCACCAAAATACAAGTACCCCAATCAAATTGGCAAGGCTTACCAATCAGATCCTCAAGGATATGCCCCCAACCAACTGCGAAACCATGCCCTCAACAATTAGGATCAAGGAAGCCACCAATCAGAGCGCCCAGTACCGCAGGAAGAACCAGGAAAGAAAGGAATTGAGCCCAACAAATATGATCAACACCAATAGTTGGGTCCTGAAGCACCTTCCTACAAGTCATCCCATCATACACTTGGTCGTAATAGACCAAATCTCCATGAGTGGGGATGTGAAGGATGCGATACACATCCTTAGGAGTGATATTCATCTCTCCCATAGGAAAATGAAATGTGTTATGGTTAGAGTGCCACCTCTCTACCATAGTTGTAAGGAGTCTCTGATTCACTAGGAATCAAGGTAGGACAAGTAGAAAGGAAATACCGCATCTACCAATGAGTCAAAGATCTAGACCGTTGAGGTTCATATGGAATCATAAGGGATATAAACCTCTAATGGTGGGTGACTTAAGCTCGGCCTGCAAAAATAAAGTTTGAAACACATCAATTTTTGAAATCAATATCTTTTGAATCATCCTAAGTCAATCAAACATTTAAAAATTATCAAACCATAATCAATTTTCCTGATTCTATTAAGAGAGGATAGAAAATTTATCATCACTCATCATCTAAATCAAGATTGACAATCAAAAATTCAAAGAAAATTGATTCAAATTGACATCATATGACTCGCTACCAAATCAGGCTTATTACCTAAGCCAATCAACTGATTGACGACACTGGAAAGTTCAGAAAACTGACTTAGTCATTTACATTTTTACCAAACAGGGTAAAGTGATATTTAAATGATTAAAATTGCTAAAAGGAAAAAGCACAATTTTAAATGGTGTACGTGCAAGTAAAATTTGTAAAAGCATTATTTTAAGGTATACACGCTAAAATAATTATCTATACGCACTATTTAAAAGATCAAAAGCACACAATTTTGTACATGCTATAGAAAATTTTTAAAGTGAAACATGCCTTAATTGCTACGTGTGTATGTGCAATTTAAAATTGTGGAAGCATTGTGGAAAATCGTACAAGTGCTAAAACAAACTTGTACGCACTAAAGAAATGATTAAAACTGCTATTAAAATTGCAAAAAGAAAAAAAATAGGGTTATTATTCATAAAAATTCATTTTTTTCAATTTAAATGCATAAAATTTGACAAAGCAAGTTAATGGGGTACATACCGGAGGTCCATAGCCAGGTGGCCGCAGATACCGATGCCCTCGCTCAAACCGGTGCTCACAAATCGTGATAACCATGGTGAAAAGCTCAAAAGGCTCAAAGAAGAAAAGTCAAAAGGCAGAGTGAAAATGAATAGTAAAAATGACTTTTTACCCCTATATATAGGCCATTTTGACCTAAAAAGGGAATCTTTGACTAGAAATTACTAGGGACCCAAATTTTTCACCAATTCTGCCAAATCAGGGTCATTTTTCATCAAACGAACACAAATACATTATCAGAAATAAAATCAAAATTCATTACAATTTGACCTAATTAATGCAAAACTGACCTAAACTGCCATATTTTTCAAACAACTTTCATATTTTATTTCATTTCTGAGGGGGCATACACTTGGATAATCAGGAACGGCATCAGTATCATCAAATTAGGGGCACGACCATCAAATCAAAGCATAATCTTTTATCAAAAAAAAAATTCGCTTATTAATCAAAAGGGGCATCAAACATCAAATCAGATAAAAAAGGTACCATATTAAATAATTCATCATTGAATCGACCATCACGACATCAAATCCAATCAAACTTCATCAAAATCTACATCTTATACTAAGCATCGAGATCGACCATCAACAGAATCAGGACTACATATCAAGGATGATCATGACATTCTTTGAATCGACAAACTTTGCATGTCGACTCAAATAGGGGAATTTGTAATCACCTAAAATTGGACAAGATAAATCAAGTGAACAATTAAGGCAAAAATCAGAACAATTGAATCAAATCAAGCATTTATCAAATCAAAATTCAAATCAAGTCATAATTCAATTTAATTAAAAATCAAAAGTCATAAATTCAACTTAAATCAAATAAAGCATGATAAATCAACCAATTGTGTAATTAATCTAATTAATTACATAGTGCATTTAAATCAAATCAACCCATTCAAGGGGTACACATGGCTAATGATTTTAATTAAATTCAATTAATTAAATCCTATTTTCCCTCAACCACCATATGGGAGGAAAATTCAATCAACCAATAGGATTTAAGGATAGAGCTCACATGGATCAAGCCTAAATCAAATCTCAATCACTCACTTGGAGAATGCATCTTGTCCACTCATTTTGTCCTTTGGTCCCAAGCTTTGAGGACAAAATATTTAAATGGTCTTCAAAGGTGGAACCATGGACTTAACCCTCACCTAATCATGATCAAATCGACCACACCCACTAACCTTGCCAAAATATATAAAAGCAAGGCATAATTCAATCGATAATCATCCAAAAATTTGAGAATAGCATCAAACCTCTTGCCATTTATAGCTAGAAAGGTAAATTTAGAACTAATTAAGGCTTATTTCTTTTGGAATTAAACTTTTTAGTTGCTTTATCATTCATTCTCATTTTAGGGCTGTCACTAATAGAACCTTTCTGAGAGCTTTGCATTAGCATCCCTAAATAGAGATCCATAGAGTTCTTAATTGTCATTATTTATTTAAATAGCTCTCTTTGTGGTAATTTAGTTGATTTATTTATTTATTTGTAATACTAACCTTATGAAGGTGCTTTCCTTAGCACACAAAGATATATTCTTCAAGTGGGTTGTTAGATTTGATGCATATAGATTTATGTGGTCCTTGATGCAGGAGCATCCAGGGAATAAGGTTGTTGACTCGGATGTGGGTTTTGGTCGAAATTTACTTCTGAAGGTCATATCTTTTGACTCGGATGTGGGTTTTGGCTAAAATTTTATAGGCAGTTGTGTGAAGAGTTCTTTGAATTGTTGATAGAGCTTAGCTCAATTGGTGGCCCTTTCGACCTTTTTTTCGACCTTTTTTGGGAGCCAAAATATCATCTTGGCCTCCGAAATTGGCTTTTCATGTTTTTTTCCAATTTTTAGAAAGTTGTCTTTTGTAATAAATCTGAAATCATGTTTCTGATTTCATATATTAGTTGGTAATTCATCTTGCCTTAGTTGGGGGCATTTCTTGGGAAAAATTAGGATTTGTAGGATGGGTTTTGAAAATTACCAAAAATGGAAAATCTAATTTTCCTAAAAATCTACCAAATATGGTAATTTTTGGAATTGTAATAAGTAGCATTTTTCTTTCATTGTAGAGGTAGGGTAAGTTGGAGAATATTAATGAAGAATTTGGAGTTCTAAAATTTTATGTTATGCATTTTCTGAATTGTTGTTCTTGAAGGGTTTGGGCTACATTAGTCCTACTAGAACAAAGAGTTACTATGGTGACAAATATTTCATTTTATTTATTGATGACTATTCAAGGATGATGCGGGTTACATTTTTTAAAGAAAAATATGAAGCTTTTGACAATTTTAATATCTTTAGATGAAATGGGATAGAGGTGGATAGTTTACTTCAAGAGGATTTAATGCTTAGTGTGAAGAAAATGGAATAAGGAGATAGATGTCAACCCCTTGAACCCCTTAGAAGAATGGAATTGAAGAATGAAGGAATAGAACAATTCTTAACACTGCAAGAACAATGATGATGGAAGGAGAAGTGTCATATATGTATTGGAGAGAAGTTGTGAGCATTCTAGTCTACACATTGAACTGAGTTCAAATAAAACATGGTACTAGTAAGACCCATTATGAACTTTGGTATGGTCATGTTTCCACAATGAAGTATTTTAGAATCTTTGGAAGTAAATGTTATATCAGAATATATGAAGATTTTGGAAAATTTGATCCTAGATGTGATGAAAGTATCTTTCTTGGTTCTTCAACAAAGAGAAAGGCTTATAAATATTTTAACTATCGATTGAGAAAGATAGTGGAAAGTGCTAATGTGAGAGTTGATGATAATTATCATAAATAGATCAATTCATGTAGTTATGAGTTAGATGATGAAGAAGAAAAATATATTGTTCAAGCACATAATCAAAATTAGAATCAGAGTGGATCAACAGAATAGAATGGAGAATTCTTTGATGAAGAAGAAGTGTAAATTCAAGAGTCTGCTACAAAACAAAGTCTAAAGACTCTAAGGTGGGTAAGGTTAAATCATTTAGAAAATTAGATTATTGGTGAAAGGAATGAAGGTGTTATGACTAGATAAAAATATGCTAGAATCATAAATGAAATTTTTTTGATTTCCCAAGTTGAACCTAAAGATGTTGATGAAGCTTGCAAAAATATAACTTGGGTTAAATCATTGGAAGAAGATATGGAACAAATTGAGAAGAAAAAAAAATAAAGATCTTGGTTCCCAAACTGAAAGACAAGAATGTGATTGGAACAAAGTGGGTATTAAGATATAAACTAAATGAATATTATGAAGTGGTAAGGAATAAAGATAGATTAGTTTACAAAGGATATTCACATATGGAAGGTATTGATTTTGAGGAGACATTTTCTCATGTTGCTAGAATTGAAGCATTTAGAATCTTTCTTGTATATACTACTTGTATCATCTTAAAATGGAAGCACTTCCATGGTAAGAGCATTTAGCCCTCTGAGTAAGTGGTTTGGGGTCATTTTAAGTTCCTTGATCAGGTCTTTGCATGTATTTGGCTTTCTCCCCGCTTTCCACTTCTTTTCTGCACTTGATTTCTTCATTCTAGGTGAAATTAGGGATAGGATCTCAAGGATTCTCCTAAATTTCCCTCTTTCATGGCTCTATTTTCTAGGTAGGACTTAGAAATAGGTCCTCCTTGACTTCATCATAGTCATCATATGATTTTATGCTTATCCCTGGCATTATTTCCTATTTTGGTATCATTTATAGGTCTCTGGGCATCCCCGGGACCTTCTATCCTAATTCTGACTGGATTTGGGACTAGGGTCAGATTCAAGGTCAAACCTGACTAGGTCAAAATCAAGCTCAAACCTGACTAGGTCATTCCCAACCTTTATTTTTCCCCCTTCCTTCAAATTTCTAGAATCCTTGATTTTTGGGTATCGGGCTTTCGGGATATTTGTTTTCCTGCCTCCGGGTCAGCCATTTCAGGTTTTGGAATGGTAAATCCTCTAATTGCATTTAATCTAGGTATATTTTCTAAAGATTAGGACCTAATTGGGATTTAATTCTCCAAGGTGGCTCCTCTAGAGGATTGTGCCCTAGTTCACTATAAAAGGAGGCCTTCCTCTCTCATTTTGAACATCAAGTTTTGTGAGAAGATCTCTACATCAAGTTTTGGCAATCAAGTTTTCATATCTCATCTCATCTCAAGAAATTGCAAGCTCTCAAGCATTCAAGAAAGTCTTCAAGCATTCAAGTTTCCAAGCATCCATCCATCAAGGAGATCCATTGTTAGCTATTTAAGGATTCAATCTCTTTGGAGCCCCATTGAAGATCCATCCTTCTACATTCATTCAAGCCTTCTCATATGCAAAGATCAATTCAAGATTGGTGTTGAAGATCAAATGTCATTGATTGGAGACATCCTACATTCATTCTACATCTATTGAAGCACTCCTACTTGTGGATTTGAGGATTTGAATCCTCTACAAGGACTTCAACATAAGCGAGGTGATTTGTTTCAATCTCTTTTTTTATGCACACTACATTTCAATTCAATTTCAAGGTTAATTCCTAAACTAGGGTTTGACTAAGGCAAACCCCCCATACAAAAAAAAAAACCATTTTCTTGTAGGTACAGGTGTGGGATTTCAAATCTAAGAGTGAATTTGGATACCCTTTTCGGCAAACTTTCAAGATCTGTGAATAGAGACAGAATCAATCTTCAAATAAAGAATCTAGCCTTTGACCTTTTATGAGGGTCAAAGTCAACCTGAGCTCATCTTGGAGAAAGATTTATGGGTTTTCTTTGTCTCAACATTTCTAGTCTAAAACAGGTTGCAAAATTTCTTGAAAATACACACAGACATCAAAAAATGACATTTTCCAGATCTGCCCTAATTTAAGGTTAGTATTTTCATTTCAATTATTTCAGATTTCAAGATTAATCAAACTATAGGGAAGTATAGGGTTTCTCTCTCTCTTTCATATTCTTCATACATTGATTCGATTGTGCATTAACCTTATGGTTGATCAAATTGGATCTCTCCTTTGGGAATTTGGATTTAGGAGTGAATCTCATATTTCCCTCACACACTTACACATATAGAGGTGATTTCAAATTACCTCTATTCATTTTGGTGAACCCGACTAGCTTACTCTCTTTCTTTGTTGGTGTTAGATTCCTCTCTATTCTTATTGTGGAATTGGATGCCTTATTGTGCTATCCTTTTATCTTGTTAGTATTAGATTTTTCTTTTGTGTTAGATCTTTCATGCTAATTAGATTTCATATCCATGCTTTATGTGTTCTTAGTTTAGTTCATTTGCATTGCATTGGTTTATGAGCTTTACTACCACTAGTCCTACTTATTAGAAGAAGTCGTAGACTCATGGGTGCCTTTGATCCTGAATCTTCCTCTCCTTTCCTTAGGATCCCGGATGATAACTTAATTCTTCATGATTCTAATCCTACAATGGAGAAAAACTCTTCTCACTCATCTCATGATGAGGATGATGCTTTAAGAGTTCCTCCTGAACAAGTCCAAAAACTTTCAACTGAACTTGATAAAATGGGTAATTGTCTTATTCAAGAGAACCATAATCAAGATTTTATTCAAGCTATAGAGGCTCTTAAGAAAGTTCTCTATGATAGTGATCAAGGTGTTAACCTCTTGCGTGGTATTACTCACCTTGTGCATTCAAATGTTAAACCTTTAGCTCAAGAAGCTCAAGATTTAGGGTTGATTCCTCTTATCACTAGTGTTGAACCTCCTTCTAATCCTTTACCTAATATTCCTACCTATACTCCTCCTTTGGTGACTATGATGGTTCCCTCTATTCCTATGAGTGTTCCTCATGTGTCTCTTCCTACATCACAAACTTCATATCATAATGTTCCTTTTACTTATTCTAATCCACTTCCAACTATAGTTCCTAGTGTTCCTCCAGTTGTGTCTTCTATTCCTGTAGCTTCTTACACTTTACCTAGTGTGTCTAATATTGCTACTCCTCCTATTTCCTATAATGATTCAACTATCATTAGTTTGGCTCAAACTGTGTCATCCTTACAACAACAACTAGCTTCCTTAACTCAAAATAAGTTTAGTATTCCTACATGTGACATGGGAAGTCCCTTGTCCTGAGACATTATTCATACTCCCGTTCCTCAACAAGGTGAGATGCCTCATCTTGAGAATTATAATAGAAAAGGAGATCTTGTTCATCATGTTAAAACATTCCAAATCCTTTGTAGTGATTATGCTCATGCCCATAGGATTTTAGCCAAACTGTTTGCTAGAACCTTCCATGACAAGGCCTTACAATGGTATTGTTCCTTGCCTCCTTATTCCATTGATTCCTTTCCAAAACTTGCTAATGCCTTTATTCAATAATTTCAAAACAACATTGGCCCGCAAGTGTCTTTGACTCATTTGATGCATTGTAAATGAAGTGCTAAGGAGAAATTAATTGAATTTATTGGTAGATTTAAGCATTTGCATGCTCAGATTTCCTATCTTGTTCCTGATATTGATATTCAACGTATGTTTATTTCAAATTTGCAAAAGGATATTAGAGATAAGATTCTGCTTACTGAATTTACCTCTTTTCAACAACTTTGTGCAGCACTTCATCATTATCAATTACAAGTGAGTCAGTTTGAGAGAAACATTCCAATGGCTCCTATTCCAGTTGATAAGAGTGATGTTGCTCCTAATCCAAACAAATTTCAAAAATTCAACAACTATGTCAAGATAAATAAACAAGCGAATGCAATTGCTAATCAAGTTGTTGTTGCATCTCACAATGCCACTTTTGCATCCACTACTTTTCAATTAAATCTTATGTTCACTCCTCTTTCTGAATCTTTACATACTATTATGAATAGGTTGATAACTGCTAATATGATTACTTTACCTCCAATTCAACCTCTTTTACATGTTACGATTGCATCTAAATCTTTTGATCAAAATGCTTTTTGTCAATATCATTGTTAGAATGGTCATGATACTGAGAAATGTTATTCTTTAAAACATAAGATTCAAGGCTTAATTGATTCTAAAGCTTTATTTGTTGACAATTTGGATAGTAGTGGGAACAAATTTGTCTCTCCTCCTAATCAGAACCTTCAAATCTATATGAATCCTTTACCTACGCGTGATACTAATACCATTGCTCAACCATCTGTTGTGGAAATTGTGTATGATTCAAAGATGGATGATCTCAATCATGTTGTTAATCAAGTGGAGCATGTTGGTCAATCTGTATCTCCACCTCAACTTCAACCTCAACCTCAACTTCAACCTCAAATTCAACCACAAGTTCAATCTTGACCAAAACCTAAACCTAAATTACAAACTCAACCTAAACCTTGACAACAACCTAAGAATAAAAGACCTCGAGAACTTTTGATTACCCTGATGATTCTAAGACTATTAGAGCTCCTGATGGTCCCCTTTACATTTCTGCTAGGATTTCTCAGAAACCTACTCGTGGTTGTCTTATTGATCCTACATCTTTAGTCAATGTCATTACTGAAGAAAATCCTTTTATGAAAATTTTACAACGTGATTCTTATGATACATCCGATGTGTGGATTCAAACTTGCAATGTTTTTCTTTATCCATCATTTGGTTCTATTACCTTACCAGTTGAACTTTGTGGAAAAATTGTGAACATTATCTTTTTTGTGGTTCCTACTTTTGATCAAGTTCAACTTAAGCTAAGTTTTCCATGGTTGACTGCCATGCATGTTTTTGCTTCACCTATCCATAAGTTTCTTAAGTTCATTCATGACAATGAAATAAAGATGGTTAATCATAGTATATATCAACCTTCTAGGCCTAGAGATTGTGTTGCTCTTGATTTCTTTAGGCCTTCATTACCTAATTCATGTCCTCCTCAACCTGATAATCTTTTTCGATCATATCAAGCTTATAAACATCATAAGATTCTTGAATTAAGCATACCTCCTATGGATCTTAATTATGGTCTTTTACCTACACTTTCTATACCTCCTTTAACTATGGCTTCTAGTTTTGTTAATCAAGTTTCTTCTATCGAACCTATCAAAGATCTTGTGATTGTTTCTCCTATTGTTTCTAATCCTATGGATCTTCCTGAAGAACCTGTGAAGGATCCTAAGATTGTTCCTCCTAGTTCTCAACCTATTTCAAATAAATCAAAACGTAATTGATCTGCTAATGAACGTTGTAAAAAGCATCGTGCTCATGCTAAAGCTTGCAATTCTATTCTTCAAAGATATCTACCTTCCTCAGATAAACCTATGCATGATGTGTTAGAAGAGGTTGTTACTAATAATGATGTTCACATGCATGATTATGATGATTCTATTTGTATCTTAGATCCTATTTTGATTAATTTGGATGAAGAAGATACTCTTGATGATACTGATGATGTTAATGATGAATATGAGACTATTGACATTGACATTGATTTACCTAATATGCTTTCATCACAATTGACTCTTACACCTAGTGTCAAACATAGTGATTCTCAAGAGGATCCTTGTTTGGAACTGGCTATCATTCCTAATGTGTTGGATATAGTCCCTCTTGCGAGCTATCCACCTTCCCTAAATGATATACAACGAGATGGGGAGAGTAGGCGGCATGCTTGATTGGCTACTCCTTCATGGTATCTTTGTTGTGTGTTATCCTATTGTACTGTACTTCTCTCGTAATGTGTTTTCTAAATATTATTAGATTCTTTAATACGATCCTTGTTACTTAGTTGGTACAAGGTGATGAAGGAATCGAAACTGTTGTTCAAATTCTTCTATATGTATCTCTATTCTTCTATGCATTGTTCAATGTTATGTTGTACTTGTGCTATTGTTCATAAATGTTTCCTTGTGTAATCTACTTGGATTCAAGATATGGTAGCACTAATTCTTTTCGGTCTCCATGTCATGGTCCAAAAATATTCTCCTTCGTATATCTTATGTGATCTTTCCTCCTTTGTGATCATAGTTCTACTTTCTTTGGGGAATGATGTCAATTCATTTGCAATAATATCATATATATATTATCTTATGATCATACTGACCCCACGGTAGGTAGATCCCTTCTGTGTTCTTTGTATGTTTCTGTGATATTTCCCTTGATTTGTCTTTGTCTGGGAGCATCTCGATGTGGAAACATAATCAGTGGAGTTTTTTATGCTTATGTTAAATTCATTGCTACTGTTAAAGTTTTAGCAATGACTTTAATGTGGGGGCATACGCTCTACTCACCTGTTGCACACACACACTTTTCAATACACACATATTTTTCAAGATACTTTTTCCCTTTTTGGATTAGTAACTAATCCTTAAAGCATGGATTTATATTTTAGGATCTCTTGATCCCTCCAATTTCAAATACACATATATATTTTGATCCCTTAAGGTCAAAGGTGTCCTTAAGACTGGATCTCTTTTATATATTTTTTTGGTTTTATTCTTATGGAATAGAATATTCCTAAGGATGAATCCTTGACGGGTTGACTAGTGAGTAGCCACATTCATTAGGTAGTTCAATTCCATCTTTCCATTTGCAATGTGTCCTTGTGTGGTTCGCAATGGGACATAGGTTCTCATTGGGCGAGGTAATCACACTCTTTCTTTCTCTCTCTAGAGATGTCTCTCTTATTGTGATCTAGGAGTCGATGAAGACTTAAGTCCTTAGGGGCTTAAGGTTTCTCTTTGTCCCTTGGATTACGATAAGATTATCTTTTCATTCTGATATCCTTTTCCAAGAGTTTGCATCGAGTCCATACTCTTGCTAAAGTAGGGTCTTAATGTATCATCTTAAAATGGAAGCACTTTCATGGTAACAGTGTTTATCCCTCTGAGTAAGTGGTTTGGGGTCATGTTAAGTTCCTTGATTAGGTCTTTTCATGTATTTGGATTTCTCCCCACTTTCCACTTCTTTTTTGCACTTGATTTCTTCATTCTAGGTGAAATTAGGGATAGGATCTCAAGGATTCTCTTGAATTTCCCTCTTCAGTGGCTCTATTTTCTAGGTAGGACTTAGAAATAGGTCCTCCTAGCCTTCATCATAGTCATCATAGGATTTTATGCTTATCCCTGGCATTTTTTCCTATTCTGGTATCATTTCTAGGTCTCTGGGCATCCCCGAGACCTTCTGTCCTAATTCTGACTGGATCTGGGACTAGGGT
Source organism: Chamaecyparis obtusa (assembly GCA_027943335.1). Classification (NCBI taxonomy): domain Eukaryota; kingdom Viridiplantae; phylum Streptophyta; class Pinopsida; order Cupressales; family Cupressaceae; genus Chamaecyparis; species Chamaecyparis obtusa. The sequence goes on from BSBK01000164.1 coordinate 2,645,132, forward strand.
CAGATTCGAGGTCAAACCTGACTAGGTCAGGATTGAGCTAAAACCTAACTAGGTCAGGATTGAGCTCAAACCTAACCAAGTCAGTCCCAACCTCAATTTTTCCCCCTTCCTTCAAATTTCCAGAATCCTTGATTTTCGGGTATCGGGCTTTCAGGATATTTGTTTTCCCACCTCTGGGTTGGCCATTTCGGGTTTCAAAATGGTAAATCCTCTAATTGTATTTAATCTAGGTATATTTTCTAAAGGTTAGGACCTAATTGGGATTTAATTCTCCAAGGTGGCCCCTCTAGAGGATTGTGCCCTAGTTCACTATAAAAGGAGGCCTTCCTCTTTCATTTTGAACATCAAGTTTTGTGAGAAGATCTCTACATCAAGTTTTGGCAATCAAGTTTTCATATCTCATCTCATCTCAAGAAATTGCAAGCTCTCAAGCATTCAATAAATTCTTCAAGCATTCAAGTTTCCAAGCATCCATCCATCAAGGAGATCCATTGTTAGCTATTAAATGATTCAATCTCTTTGGAGCCCCCTTGAAGATCCATCCTTCTACATTCATTCAAGCCTTCCCATATGCAAAGATCAATTCAAGATTGGTGTTGAAGATCAAATGCCATTGATTGGAGACATCCTACATTCATTCTACATCTATTGAAGCACTCCTACTTGTGGATTTGAGGATTTGAATCCTCTACAAGGACTTCAACATAAGTGAGGTGATTTGTTTCAATTACTTTGTTTATGCACACTACATTTCAATTCAATTTCAAGGACAATTCCTAAACTAGGTTTTGACCAAGGCAAACCCCCCATACAACAAAAACCCCCATTTTCTTGCAGGTACAGGTGCAGAATTTTAGATTTGAGAGTGAATTTGGATACCCTTTTCAGCAAACTTCCAAATCTGTGAACAAAGATAGAATTGACCTTCAAATAAAGAATCTAGCCTTTGACCTTTTATGAGGGTCAAAGTCAACCTGAGCTCATCTTGGAGAAAGATTTATGGGTTTTCTTTGTCTCGGCATTTCCAGTCTAGAACAAGTTGCAAAATTGCCCAAAAGTAAACACAGACATCAAAAAATGACATATTCCAGATCTACCCTAATTTAAGGTTAGTATTTGCATTTCAATTATTTCAGATTTCAAGCTTAATCCAACTATAGGGAAGTATAGGGTTTCTCTCTCTCTTTCATATTCTTCATACATTGATTCGATTGTGCATTAACCTTTTGGTTGATCAAATTGGATCTCTCCTTTGGGAATTTGGATTTAGGAGTGAATCTCATATTTCCCTCACACACTTACACATATAGAGGTGATTCCAAATTACCTCTATTCACTACTTAAAAAATTTCATGGTATATCAGATGGATGTTAAGTCTACATTCTTTAATGGAGAGTTGGAAGAGGAAGTATACATTAAGCAACCTAATGGTTTTCCTTTGAATGATCAAGGTGTCATGGTGTGTTCGTTGAAGAAAGTATTGTATGGATTGAAACAAGCACCGACAACCTAGTATGCAAGGTTAGATAAATTTTTATTGAAACTTGGTTTTATTAAGGGATTTGTTAACAATAATTTGTATTTTAAAATTAATCATGAAAATTTCTCGATTGTTGAAGTATGTATGGATGATATCAATTTTGGTGGAAATGACAAGTTGAGTAAGGATTTTACTGATGAAATGCAAAAGGAATTTGAGATGTCAATGATAGGTGAGATGAAATTATTTATTTGTCTTCAAATTACTCAATCAAAAAGAGGGATTTTCATATCACTGTAATATCCATGTCATAAAATAAATATAAATTAAATTTCTATGTAAGGGACCTGATCGATTTAGTTTATTATGGGGCCCATTTTATTTTTGTAGGTGTTTATCATGTTGTGTGTTGGCACATTGTTTCTCTCTTGCGAGTTTTTCCTTTGACAAGGTATATATGTCCACCGGATTAGATGTCTTAGGGTATGCAACTTATTATTTTATTGTATTGTGAATTCTTGTTGGAGTTTTGTTTTTTCCATTTCTGAGGTGGAAGACCCTCCCTATTTGGTCTATTGTAGTTTCGGTGAGATTAAATCCTCACCATATTCTTCTTTGTTCATTTGGTTCTGGATCAGGAAAATATGTGGCACTATTATTGTTTGAATCAATAATTACTCTTAGCATCATTGGTATTTAGCATTCATCTTTGGTAATTGTTTATTTACTTGGTGCATGTGAAATCATTTATCTTTCTATCAAGTGAATACTATTATAATTAGGTAACAAGGGCCCAAAACTATCTGAGTACTTCTCTTTCCCCACCATATGCCCTCCATCAATCTATTGCATGGCCCAAAGCATCCCCAATGTATGGTCAAGACCTTTCCATCGTACATACTACCATTACACTGTACAATTACAGTCACCATATGACTCTTTCTCTATCGTAAGACCATTAACAACACCACGGTGCAGATTGCAAATTTGGTTGTGCAGATAGAAAATTTATGGTATGGTTGAGATATTTAGTAAAGGGACATTACAGTTGTATCAGAGCTGGTGATTTTTCTAGGTTGTTGGTGAATGCAGAAGGAACTGATAGTTTACACTAGAAGGAGAGACGGATCTATCAACAGAATGAGAAAGCCAGAGGATCATGTCACTATCATCATAACACTATTGACAAAGCTAACTAGAAGTAAAGCACATCTCAATGACACCATGGCCAGAGGAGAATAAATTCAATAGATTATGGAGGAGACGTTATGAATATTGGAGAAAGGAAAGAACATTGGAGAAAAAAATGGTCACAGTGACGATTCAATTACATGGAGGGAAAACCATCATCCCTCATCACTCATACTCTTACCCCTCAATGCCAAATTTACCTCCAATAATTGAGACATCGCACAGAGGATAGGAACCCACTTTCAAAAAAATGCAAGAATAGTTATCAGAAGATTGGAGGAATGCCAATATGGAAGGGATATATATTACAAAGATTATGTTGAGTTAAGAATGAGTTACTTCGGTGGTAACCGTGACCACTTTAATAATGAACTTAAAAGGAAGTTAAGCAAGGTAAATGTTGAGCGTCATTTTTATACGAGACAACGACTAGGAATTTTCATGAACAAATTCCCCTCTTGAAAGAATGATAAAATCAGTCTTAAGGTTCCTTTTAGGTTGGGTCTCAACTGCTTGGGTAGCTCAATTGAAGATAAATGTGAAATTGTTCACGAGGAAGCCTTTTCTGGTTCAATCTTGGAGGGACTCCAAAAAAAATCTTAGAAAAAACAATATTTCTCTTTTTTTTTAATTTTTTGAATCTTTAAATAAAAGCAATATAAATTTGATTTAATCTAATGTGACTGATTTATAAACAAAGAGAAAGGTAACAAGAACTTGGAATGAAATTGTAGAAAGTAAACTAACAGACATAAACCAACATTGTGTTGCCTTGCAAATTAAAGTACCAAGAAGATAGAGAAAACCCACAAAACATAGATATGAATAAATCACAATCCCAATTTTGTAGATGCAATCATTAATGGAAATAAATGCATATGTAAGTGTATAGGATAAAATATGGATGAGGTCCTAGAACAATGGTATGCACATAAAAGAGACCCCAAAGCCAATATTTTAACATACATTTGAATTGTAAGGGAAAGAATGCTTGAAATTAGATAAAATAAGATACGTACCTCATGATGAAATTAATTTTGAAATACCTATTTTCTAGTGTCTGTGTACAATTTAGGGCAATTCTGCAACATGTTTCAGACTGGAAATGCTGAGACGGAGAAAACCCAAAAATCTTTTATCTTTCTGACGGCAGGTAGTCTTTAACCCTCATAATAGGTCAAAGGCTACATTTTTATTTTGAAGGTTGACTTTGACTTTGTTCATAGATCTCAGAAGTTTGGTGAAAAGGGTATCCAAATCCAAGCTCAGATCTATATTTTTGCACTTGCACCTACAAGAAAAATGGTTTTGTTGTTTGTTTGGGGGGTTTTCCTTGGTCAAACCCCAATTTGGAATCAACCTTAATATTGAAATTGGAATGGAGAATGCTAGCAAGTAGTAGAAGTAGATCTAACAATGAAGCTATGATATTCAATAGATATGAAAATTGTATTTGAAATGTAATCAAGTATGTTAATATGAAATCTTGAACATAATATCAACAAATGTAAATCAAACCTCCATGATTGTATGCTTGGAATCCACCTTGAGGGAAGAATGAATAGATCTTGAAGATAAACAAAAGGATCTTGAAGGAAGATCACACCATCATGATGGCTAGATCTAGGGTTTGAATGATGAATCTTGAATTCTTGAACCAAATCCCTTCAATGGCTTGAATGCTTGAATCATTGATCTTCAATGGAGAACTTGGATGGAGAAGAGGACTTGAATGCTTGAATGGATGCTTTCTTGAATGGATGCTTGCTTTATCTTTCTTGATGAAATGATTTCTTGATCTCCTTTCTTGAGAGTACTTGAGCATGAAAACTTGATGGATAAAATGAGAGAGGAAGGCTTCCTTTTATAGTGATCTAGGGCACAATCCTCTAGAGGGGCCACCTTGGGGAATTAAATTCTAATTAGGCCTCAACCTTTTAGGAATGGACCTAAATTAAATATAATTTAATATTTTACCATTTCGGAGACCAAAACAGCCAACCCAGAAGTGGGAAAACAATTATTTCTAAAACCTGACAACCAGAGATCACGGGACCTTGAAACTTGAACCCAGGGTCAAGGATAAGCTCAACCCCAACCTAGGTCAAATTCAAGGTTTTCATTGACCCCTTTAGGTTTTCATTGACCCCTTTAGGTCTTCACTAACCTTGAGGTTACAGATCTCAGGGTCTCAGTCTAGAGATGCCAGAATCAGAAATAGGAGGTCCCGAGAGTGCCTGGAGACCTAGAAATGATGTCAGAACAGGGTAGAGTGCCAAGGAGAGGCACAAAATCCTATGATGAAGGCCAAGAGGACCTATTTGTAAGTCCTACCTAGAAAATAGAGCCATAGAAGAGGGAACTTAAGGAGAATCCTCAGGATCCTAACCCTAATTTCACCTAGAATGAAGGAATCAAGTGTAGAAAAGAAATGGAAAGTCGAGAGAAAGCTATATCAAAGTCGGGGACCCATTCAAGGTGCTTGACATGATCCCAAAACACCTACTCAGGGGGCTAAATGCTCTTATCATGGAAGTGCTTCCATTTTAAGATGATACAATAAGATATATAAAAATTCATCAGATCATGAAGCCACCTCAAACATGCACACACATGAGAAAAATTTATCTTGAAGCACCAAAGAAAAATCTCCTTAATAATTTGCCACAACAAAGCAATGCAGTAATGATAAAAACTAGACTAATGTATTCGCAGATCAAAATCACCATACAATCAATTGGCTCTTTGAAATTAATGAATGAGAAAATACACATCCATAAACTTAGCCAAGATTTCTACTATTTGGAAAGGGCCTACCCATAATCATTGAAATTTAGTGTGTTTTCCCATCTTCTCTTTCACTTTATCCCACATCAGGACCAAATCAAAAATCCTAAAGGCCTTTATTGTCACTCGCTTGTCAATTCAACGCTTGAAAATAGCTTAATGTTTAGTTACATGTTCTAAGGCCATGGTTCTCCTTTCTTCTAGGTCTAAAAGGTTCATGAGGTGAACCTGCACCCTATCCTTATCCTCAACGTATTGGTCCATAAATCTCAAGATTGGTATTTTTAGGTTCATAGGAAAAATGGGTTGTAGTCCACAGACCAATTCGTAAGGGGAAGTACCCAAAGAATTTGTTATCCTTACTCAGTCAATCCACGGGGCATATTTCAATTGTGTGTTCCAGTCCTGAGGATTATCATTTAGGAGGCGTCTAATTATAGTTATTAAGTTCTTGTTTGTAAATTCTACAACCTCGTTCCCTTGTGGATAATAATTAGAGAGAAGTTGAGGATTATCTGATTCTCAAATGCCCATTGTATAAGAGGTGCATATGAAAAAGAGGGTGCATTTTTCCATACCAGAAAGAAAGGCATACCAAATCGTGTGATAATATATTCCTCTAGGAATTTAGTTACTAGTTTCATGGTGCAATTTCTCAAAACTTGAGCTTTTTTCCATCGTGTGCAAAATTTTTTTGTTGTCAAGATGTATGTGGGTCCTTCTAATGAAGGGGGTTTGATCATTCCTACAAAATCTATCCCCCATTGGGCAAATGGATGTACCTCATAGATAGGTTGCAAGGGCATGGCATGATGTCTATCATGAATGGCACAAGTTTGGTAAGCATGATGTGAATGTACGTGCTCATGTGTATCCTTGAATAGGGTAGGCCAATAAGAGCCAAACCTCAATATCTAATGTGCAATAGCCTTGGACGACCCATGGCTAGTGCCATACTTATCATGAAACTCATTGAGAACTTGCTCATCTTATGTCCTATCCAAACATTGTAAGTAAATCCCGTCATAATTGCATTTGTAAAGTTTTCCATTTTTTAGCATGTACGAGTTGTTTTTATTCTTTAAGGCTCTCCTTTGGGAGCCATTTAGTCCTTCAGGACATTGGTTTTGGAGCAAGTAATAAACTATATCCTAGTACCAAACATCAGTTATGATCTCTTTGTTGGTATACACTTGGCACACCAAACCTTGCTCTATTTCAGCTATCATTTTGGTGAGGCCCCAGCCTCTTACTAGCTTTGTCAATTGAATCTTGATATCAAATTATTACATTATGGCCATCCATTCTCCCCTTCATTCTCCCAATTCATTCTCCCAGTTCATTTTGTATTAGCAAGGACTTGACGATAGGATCGGGAACAATAGCGACAACCTTGCTCCTGAGGATATAGCATCTGAACTTCTTGATGGCTTTAACCAGTGCAAAGTATTTCTTGTCAAGGTTAGGATAATTGAGTTCAAAATTTTTCAAAGGGAATCTCATAAAGGCTATTGGTCTTTCATCTTCCCCTTCTTTCTTTTGAATAAGGATTCCCGCACATGAGTGCTCTGATGCAAAAGAGTAGACCTTAAATGGTAAAGTGTAATCTGGACTAACCAAAATTTGAGTAGTAGCGATGGAAGTCTTAATCTCTTAAAACACATCTTTAGCTGGGGCATTTCATTCTATCTTCACATCCTTCTTTTGCATGTCATTCAAGGGATTCACTATCTCAGAAAACCCACTAATAAATTTCCTGACAAAGTTGATCTTTCCAAAGAAAGATTTTAGTTCCTTCCTACTATTAGGAGGAACCATTTTAAGGATAGCCTCTACCCTTTTAGGGTCTATTGACATACCTATCTCTAAGATGATATGTCCCAATAGCTTTCCCTGGGTTACCCCAAAAATACATTTTTTAGGATTCAGTGAAATTCCATAACTCGTGTATCTTTATAACACTTAGCATAAATCCTAAATATGATCTGCATGATTTCTAGAGAATAATGTTAGGTTGTCCATATATATGAAGATGCATTTATTGATGAGGCCTCTAAATGCTTCATTTATGACTTGTTGAAAATTTTCTCTAGCATTGATCAAACCGAAGGGCATGCAGTAGTAAGAAAATGTCCCCCACATAATAGTGAATGTCATTTTCAACTGGTCTTCCTCTATTACCATGAACTGATTATATCCAAAGTAACCATCAAGAAAAGACATCATTTGAGACCCATTTACAATTTGCAGTACTTCTTCAAGGGAGGGCAATGGGTAATTGTCCTTTTGGGAAGATCTATTGAGGTTTCATAAATCTACACAAAGTCATACTTCTCCACTCTTCTTTCTCATAGGAATAAGGTTTGCAACCCAGGTTGAGTGTCGGATAGTAAAAATGATCTTAGCATCAAGCAACTTCTACACTTCTTTCTAAATCACAGGCTCAATTACAAGGTTAACAGGTCTTTGTCTTTGACAGAAAGGTTTTTCATCTGGGTTAAGTGGTATATTGTGTACATTAATAACAAGGTCATAGGTTTTTAGATCTTGATAAATCCAAGCTATAACATCCTTATATTTCATGAGTAACTCCACCATTTGTATCTTTTCTTTTTCTGTACAAATTTTCTTGATACAAACCTTTCTGGGTTCAAGTTGTGTACCCAAATTGTAGATTTCACAATCATCACTGCCTACATATGGTGTCTTCCTTTTTTCATGAGCATAGTCATCTTTGTCAAAAATCCTTTCTAAAGCTATCATCCCTTTCAGGATGGAATTGGTTCTCAAGTTTAGGATTCGCAAATCATCTGACTCCTCAACTTCATCAACCTCTTCATCAATGGCTTGTTTATCAAAGACCTCGACACTCATGATGAATTCAATTATTTTCTGGTCATCTTGGAACACCTAGAAGTTGGTGATGTTATCCAAAATAGCTGGTATTGAGATGAATTCAACAGAAAATTTATTCAATTTTGATTTCTCCAGTGGGTGTAAGGAACTTTTTGACACTACTAAGGCATCAACGACTGTGTTTTTCCTCCTTGGGACATGGATGGATTATTTATTGTGGTTGTACACATCATATGACCAGTAATAAGGAAAATTTTGAATACCTTGAACACTATAATGGAGGATCTATTAAAATGGGAAATGATACACCTTTTCTAGTGAAAGGAAAAGAATCTATCTTGTTTAATAATAAGATTAGATGTGAGAATGCATATTGGGTGAAAGGACTTAACTATAATCTATTGAGTGTAGCACAATTGAATAATTCAGGTCACCAAGTTTCATTTGAAAGTAGAAAGGTGAAGATCTATGATGAAACCAAAAATTTGATTGGTACTGGTGAACAATCCAAAGGTAATCTAGAATGTTGAAACTTCTTGTTTGTTGGCTAGAAATGAAGATGTGTGGTTGTGGCATAAGAGACTGTGTCATGTGAATTTTGATAACATAGTTAAGATCAGTAAGAAGAGAAGAGTTAGAGGTTTACCGAGTCTAACTAAACCTGACCATGTCATGTGCAATCAATGTCAGAAAGGGAGAATGACTAAATCTAGTTTTAAAAGAAAAGACTATTCTTCTAAACGTATTTTGGAGTTGGTACATACTGACTTATGTGGTCCTATGACAACTCAGAGTTATTGTGGTGACAAATATTTCATTTTATTTGTTGATGACTACTCTAGGATGATAACAGTTATGTTTTTGAAAGAGAAATCTGAAGCTTTCAAACTGTTTAAGTGGTATAAATCTAAAGTTGAAAATGAAACCGAGAAAGATTTAAAATGATTAAGATCTGATAGAGGAAGTGAGTTTATTTATGATGAACTCACTAATTTTTTTAATGAGCATGGAATTAAAAGATAGGTTTCTGCACCAAGGACACCATAGCATAATGGTATTGCAGAAAGAAGGAATCGATCTATAGTTGATTGTGCAAGAACATTGATGATTTAGAAAGATTTTGCACAAATGTACTAGAGAGAAGTTGTTAGCATTGTTGTATACACATTGAACCAAGTTCAACTAAAGAAAGATACAAATAAGACACCTTATGAGCTATGGTTTGGGTACACATCGAATGTAAGTTATTTTAGAATTTTCAGAAGTAGACATTACATTTTGAAACATGATAGAAATGGTAAATTTGACTCTAAAAGTGATGAAGGAATATTTCTAGGATATTCTACTAAGAGAAAAGAAAACAAATGTTTGAACAAGGCTACTAACAAAATGATTGAAAGTGCTAATGTGAAAGTTGGTGAGTTTTCTAAGAAAATTGATGAAGAAAGCAAGAAGGAACCAAAAGACTATGGTAGGTTTACATATATTGAGCATCCATACTATCTACCAAAGCCATAGGTTGAGTCTACCAAGCGACAAGAAAATGCTACCGAGAATCAGCAAATACAAACCGAGAACCAGGAAGATGCTACCAAGGAAGAAAATGAACCTGAACCGAATGATGAGCAAAGAAGAGAGAAAGTACTGGTGAGATTTTTTGGAAGACACCATCCATAGAACCAAATTATTGGAGACAAGAAAGCTAGCATGATGACACAAAGTAAGTTAAGACAGAACACATGTTTAGTTTGTGAATTTTATCCTAAGAATGTTAGAGATGCACTTGAGAATGATGAATGGATTAAGGCAATGAATGAAGAAATTGAATAGATAGAGAAAAAAAAAAGGACATTGGTACCGAGACCGAGTGATAAAAATGTGATTGGTACTAAGTGGATTTTCATAAACAAGTTAAATGAGAATGGTGAAGTGACTAGAAATAAAGCAAGACTTGTATGCAAGGGATATGCACAAGAAGAAGGTATTGACTATGGTAAAACTTTTGCACCAGTAGAAAGACTTGAAGGAGTCTAAATATTACTTGCATATGTTGTACACAAAGGATTCAAAGTATATCAAATGGATGTGAAATCAGCATTTCTGAATGGAATTCTTGAGTAAGAGGTCTACATAGAACAACCTAAAGGTTTTGTTGATCCAAATCAAAAGAAAATGGTATGTAGATTGCACAAAGCATTGTATGGACTGAAACAAGCACCGAGAGCATGGTATGAAAGATTGCATGCTTATCTTATTAGTATTGGCTTTGTGAGGACAAGTGACAATAGCAATTTGTACATGAAAGGAGAATCTGATGACAATATTCTAATTGCTAAAAAATTTGTTGATGATATAATATTTGGAGGACATGATAATATTTGCAAATATTTTGTTGATGAAATGAGAAAAGAGTTTGAAATGTTAATGTTTGGAGAGATTAAATTAATTCTAGGTTTGTAGATTATACAACAAAATAATGGGATTTTCATAACACAATCAAAATACATCAAGGAAGTGTTGAAGACTTTTGGCACAAAACATTCAAAACTGGTAGGTACAACGATGGTCACAGGATGTAAGTTGACAAAAGATGATGAATCAATCGAGGTAAATTAGACATTATATAGATCAATGAAATCACATATAACTGTTGTTAAAAGGATTCTGAGATATTGAAGAAAACTGAAGATTATGGTTTATGGTACAAAAAGGAAGGCAATTTTGAACTATGAGTTTACACTTATGCAGATCGGGCTAGAAACATTGATGACCGAAAGAGCACAACTTGTGGAGAATTCTTTTTGGGAGAAAGACTTGTAACATGGATAAGTAAGAAACAAGCATGTACTTCTCAGTCTACTGTTGAACTAGAGTATGTTGTTGTTGCTGCTAATTGTTCAAATAATGCATGGATAAAATAATTGTTGGAAGGAATGAATGAGGTGATCACTAATCTAGTGATAAAATATTGTGACAACACAAGTGCTATAAAAATTTCCAAGAATTCAGTGATGCATTCAAAAACAAAGCACATATCTATTAAGTATCATTACTTGAGGGAACAAGTACAACAAAAACAAGTGAAACTAGAGTTTGTGAAGTCTAAAGAACAACTTGTTGATATATTTACCAAGCCCTTATTGAAGGACACTTTTGAGTACTTGAGAACTAGACTAGGGGTCCATCCCCTATCTATCGATCACTAAGGTGATCAAGAGGTTGCATCAACCTGTACTTTATCATAAAATCATTCATGTTGATACATACAGCTCACACTTTAGGATTCCTAAAGTTGTGAAAGAATTGTAGAAGCTGGGATAGAGAATTGTATATCATTACATGAAGGTACTTGATCTAGACCAAACAACGAAGAACTACTTGGCTACTGAAGAGCTGTTTATTTTATTTTGGCATTATTGTCAAAGGGAGAGAGAGTTCTATGAAATATTGGGAGAGAGATTTCTATGAAATATTGGGAGAAATATTTCAATGAAACATCCATCCACTACAGGGAGAGAAAGAATCAAAGAACTGAAGAAGATCAAATCCGTAGGGAGAGTCTACATGAAATGTTGTTGTAGTGATTAAACATATTAAATATCAAGCTAGGGAGAGCTTACCAAGCTACAGCATTTATCTATATAGTTGTAGAATAAATGTTTGGTATGGTATGGAAAATTTCATATTGTTTGTGTTTCCATCAATGCCAAAGGGAGATATTGATGACCTACAACTAATTGAATAACTTGATGAACTGAAGAGATACTGATTAGAGATCACCGAGCTATTAAAGTGATATGTAAGATGATTAAATTAGTCAATATGTTGTCATTGGTGTCAGCTAGTTTTGACTATACTTATCATGATAGTTACAAACATCTGAACATCTGTAGAAGGAAGAAATGGTGAAGAAATGAGATATCTACATAAGGACAAGATGGATATGACAAATAAGGATAAGGTATACATTGGGTAACTTATTGATGAGTCTATGGAATTATGTTGTTGACTTGAGCATGTTACATTATTCTATTATGAAGAAGAGATCAGAATCGAACAAGTTAATGTGGTCAGTAATTGAAGATATATGTATACACTCAGTTAGTCTTGTGTATACTGAGTGACAGTAATAATCAAGTTATTTATCACCAACATATTTAGTATTAACCAAGTATGGATAAAAACATTAAATGTTATAACAGCTGACTAAAATTGGTGAGCTAGAAATTGCTTATGATTTCGAGGTAAGAGATGAAGTTTTTTATAAGATCCACGGCTGACAAAATTTAGAGATGATCGAAGGGAAGAGAATGAAATGTGTTATTGACACATCTTTCGAGGAGGTTTGAAGCGGTAAAATGGACGATGGAGATTAAGATGCAAAATCTAATGGCTGATATGAAAATGGTTTACACGTCTATTTAAGGGACATGAGATTCATTGTTGAACTATGCTGGATGAATAGAGACTGTAGAATATTTTGTGTGAAGACATTTTTCATGCATACCTAATCAAATTGGTTATAGACGGAACCGAGCTGAACTGCAGGCATAATCGAGTGTCTAAGATATATACACCAAGTAAAGTAAGTTGGAAGATATGATGAAGTGAATTTATTATTGATCAAACAAGTTATTTTGATCTTAGCATAGATCTGAATACTTGAAATTGAGTTGTATTTGAATCAAATCACTATTGTAGCAATTTAACCATTGTTACAACAAAATCTCTTAACCGAGTGGACCTGACAGTCTTTTGTATTCCCATATGACATTTAAGGAATGTTAAATGTTTTCTTGTTGACCTCATAGTAAATGTTGGTCAAAAGTTAACTGTTTGTGATAAATCCTCTAACTAGGTCACACCTAATAGTGTGCATTGTAACCTTTAATAGGGTTGGCTCCTAACTGAGCTCACTTCAGAAGAGTGAAATATTTTGGGTTACCAGTCCCAGGTGGTTTTTCCCTTAGCAGGGTTTCCACGTTAAATATTTTTTTGTGTTATTTTTTATGATTTTTTTACTATCATACTTTACATATTGCATATTTGATTAATCAGTAAAGATAGTTTTGGAAATTACTGGTATTTGGTAAATGAACAAAAAGATAGTTATCTTATATTACCAAGTTGATTGATTTATTGAAAAAGTTTGAAAAAGTACATCTAAGAGATTGGAACTATAGGATAACTAATTTAACTAATTCACCCCCCCTCTCAGTTATCTAACATCTATCTCTCTCTCTGCACTAGAAATAGGCAATGTCAATAGAAAATATTGTGCCTTCAAAAATCAGGAGTTTCAACATACATAATAGATCAATATGTGAGGGGTGATCTCAACACTTGCATTCTCTCGATTGACTTTTCATTCTAATAGAGGAAGTTTTTTGCCACTCTCCAATACAATTTGATACAAATTAATCAAACAAATTCAACTTTCGGTAAATATTGTCCATGTTGAAAATGCATTGAAAGCCCATCCACCAAGTTTTAAACCCTTTGAGGTATCATATAATATAGATCAATCCTTGAGTGAATTTGGAGAAATGGATATCCTTAGTTCTTGGCTCTTAGTTAAAAAGGTATCATGTATGTTAGGAAAAAAGTATATATTTATCTTTGTAGGTTCCATTTGTTGAAGATAACTCAAGACAAGGTTAGAAATGAAAAGTTTCAATGGAAGATATAAGTTTTGCAAGTCCATGTGCCTTGCATGTGCATGTGCTTTGCATGCTAAATTTTTCAAGATGAGATTATTTGCAAGTTTATATTGTCAAAATTATTTCTAATTTACCACATATGTGATCTTAGAAAAAACTAACTTTATATGTGAATTTGATCATTCTTTTAACTATAATACATTGACCATACATTTGAAGTGTGGGATTTTGCACCTAAAAATATTTTCCCCATGTGCGGATTGTGTTGTGTGCATTCATTTGTACTTATGTTTTTTTATCTTTCTTGTATTGTGCATCTTTGTTTTAGTAACTATTTAAGGCTTTTAGAAATTTGCATAATATTTCCTTGATGAATTAGTGTTGGGAGCATTTCCACACACAATTATTTCTTTCAATTTGTTAATTATCGTAGCTTTGATCAAAAAGAATATCAACTATAATTTATATATAATATCAATATAATGATATTGATATCATTATTATTAATATTAATATGATATATACAACATTGATTATATCTATTATAATATAATAAAAGGATAAATAAATAATTATTATTATGATATCAATTTTATTATATTGATACCATTATTATTGTGAGCAAGGCTTTTGAGGATACCTGTTTTGAAAGACTCAAACCAAACAAAGATTAGATTTTAGTCTACCATGAAATCAATCCAAAACAAGAAAACTCTAAGCTAAGCCACCTCAGATTGAGCCTAAACAGGTGCACCCAAGCACTGTTTGATTTGCTCATGCTTAAGGGGATGTGGGTGTGCTCTCTAAGCACTTGGAGCATACTCCTTATGCATTTTAGGACGGATTGAGATCCATGAAAACCTCATAAATGGCACAAAACAGGTATAGAATACCTGAGTTGCCCCTAAGGCCTCAAGGATCCAAATGATGCTGAAATGAAGATTAAGCTACATGATGTTTATGCTAAGATTGATTTTAGACCAAATAGAGATGTGATGATGATGATATGCTATGCTATGCAAAACAATAAAATAAACTATGTTAATCCATTATTACTAAGCTATGATGTGTTTTAAGAAAGCTTTGAAAATGATGAAAACTAACAATTAGTATTGATTATGCTAAAGCTAGAAGTAAAAGAGCATGATAACAATGCATGAAGATGAAAGACTAAGCTAATGAATTGCTCTTGGAAGAGGGAGCATTTATAGGATTTCCTAAGGGCTTCGGTAGGAAGAATGAGTGGCCAGGATCAAAATCCTTAAGAGAGGCCAAGATTCATTCAAAGGGGAGCACATGGATTGTGCTAGTTCAGGGCCACCTCCTTCTGACAAGTGTCACAAGGGCATTGGGTTGAAAGATGGGAGGGATGTGCACAATTTGGGAAATGTGCTTAAGGTCAAAGGGTGTAAGAAAGGGGGGAGGGGCTTCTTAAATGCATCATAAATGCATGTAAGAGGGATAAGGAGGCATTAAATGCATTTAATGCATGTAAGAGAAGTTTCTAGAAGTTTGTTGACTTTGGGTTAAGCTTAGGAGTTGGCTAACCTTGGTTAGGGAATGTGACAGGATTAGGGGGGGATTAGGATTAGGATTAATATTTAATCTTAATTAAATATTCTTGAGTTGGGATTAGGGTTAGGAAATCATGAGATTAGTCTTTAATCAAAATTAAAGAAGGATTAGAAGATTGTGGAAGAGGTTAGTGGTCTTAAGGAAATTGGCCAAGTTTTGGGCAAAAAATAAATTAATTATTTATTTTGAGATTTTTGGTCAATTTATTAATTAAATAATTAATAAATAAGGAGATAATGTTTAAATAAGATTTAAACATTTTTGGGAGGGATTCCTTAATTAAATATTTTTAATTAAGGTAAAGGGATTTAATTATATAAAAATAAATTAATTAATTAATAAATGATGATGTCATCAGGGATTTTTCAGAAAATAAAAATACTTTATTTTCTAAAGGATTTTTAGGTGTCTACAATTATTAATTATTAAATATGACATATATTATAATATCGAATGATATCGATTCTCTAAAGTTTCGATCATACACCGTCGACTTATGTTTTGCATTGTCAATTGTTATTCGTCTAAACACTAATTAATATTATCGGGTTGTAAGACCATATGTATAACATTAAGCAGCATGTGATCTATTGTGAACAGGTATGCCTATGATAGGCGTGACTCCCTAAGGAGTCATGTCTATCATAGACATGACTCTTCATCTTCACCACAACATATATGTATTAGATGGAAGATTGAATCGATGACAATACACATAAATATATAAGTGCAAGTTCATCAAATAAAATCCAAAGTAATTAATATAATTACTTCTTAGACTCAAAATATATATATATATATATATATATATCAAAGATAAAATTAAATTATTGTTATCATTTTAGAATTAATATAGGTTCATTTTGCATTTACAATGTATCAAAGCCAGGTTAGGAAAGATCCTAGTAGCAACTGAACTTGATAAATTCAAACTTAATCTGAAGAACTTTACATTCCTCTATGGCAATTGTAATTCGATTTGAAGATAGGCTAGAAGGAGGAAATAATTTTTCATCATGGAAATTCAGAATTATGATGATATTAAAAGAAAATAAAGTTGAGTCATTTGTGAAAGAAAATAAACTAGAACAAGAGAATGATCTTGAGAAAATAGCATGGACTAAAGGAAATGAAAAAGCCATGAAAATCATAGTTGATGGAGTTAGAGATCATATCGTACAAATTTTGACAAAATATGAAACTGCATATCATATGTTTAAAGCACTTGAAAGTACATATGAAATAAATAACTCCAGGAGAACTTTGGCCCTTAAGAGAGAAATCAATAATATAAGTATGAATAAAGGAGAGTCTATCAATGCATAATTTATGAGAATATCAACTCTAAGGGATCAATTATCAACTCTTGGATACCAAATTGAAAGTAAGGAGCTAACACTTATTTACCTAGATGGTCTACCAAATTCCTAGGAAACATTTGTTCAAGGCATTAGTGCAAGGTCTAATTTTTCAAATTTTGACCAATTAAGATCAGACTTCCTTCAAAAGGAATTGAGAAAAACAAAAGGATTCAATCAAAAGAATGTAGACAAAGATCTGCATTTATTGAATGCAAACTCCCACAAGAAAGGAAAGAAAAAATTTCTTTAAGAAGAGGAAAATCCATCCCGAGAAAGGTTCATCCAAGAAAGATGTTTCTCACATCCAATGTTTTAGATGTGACCAATATGGGCACTATGCATTCATATCTCCTGATAGAACCAAGCAACAAGCATCATATTCCAAAGTAAGAAAATCCAAAAAGGAGCATGAACCTAAGAAATATGTATTCTACTTTGCACTTTCAAATCAAGTATCAAATAAATCCAACACCTAGGTTATAGATGATGGTTCATCAAGACACATCATAGGGTTTAGAGAACTCCTAGACTCCATGGTAGAAGAGACTGATGAGGAAGTAACAATTGGAGATGACTCTGCACATCCAATCAAAGGTGTTGGAACTTTCACCATCAAATTAAAATCTAGCATCTCAATCCAACTCACTGGAGTACTATTTTTTCCTAGGCATAAAAAGAAACTTGGTCTCCATATCTACACTTGAGGATAATGGATATAGAGTAACCTTCATGGATAGTAAAGTGTTGGCATGGCCAAAGAATTCTACTATTAAGAAAGCTAAAATAATAGGTCATAGACAAGGTTATTAGTATGAGTTGTGTACTGAACTGAATCTATCCCTTATTCATGAAGTTGTAGACACTAACAAAATATGGCATAGAAGATTAGGACACCTCAATTTTTGTGCCCTATCTTCTATGAAAAGACTAGTCACAGGTGTACCCAAACTCAAACAATACAATTCAGGGGTATGCAAGGGGTGTGCCTTAGGGAAGAACACTAAGGGGTCTTTCCAAACTAGTACTAGCAAAACCAATAATGTTTTAGAATTAGTCCACTCATATTTATGTGGACCCATGTCTGTACCTTCATTAGGAGGGTTTCTCTACTATGTAATCTTTGTTGATGATTTCTCTAGAAAAACATGGATCTTTTTTCTTAAATGTAAATAATCATAGGAGATCCTTATAAGATTCAAAGAATTCAAATCCCTTACAAAAAATTCTTCTTGGAGAAAAGTAAAAATACTAAGGACGGATAATGGAAGAGAATATACATCAGATATCTTTAAAGAATTTTGTAAAAATGTTGGGATTAAGAGGGATTTCACTGTACCTTACAACCCTCAACAAAATGGCGTTGTTGTAAAAAAAAATAGAACCATTGTAGAAGCTGCTAAAGCTATGTTACTTGATTAAAAAAAGATACTTCACTTTGGGTTGAAGCCTCTAGTACTTCTGTCTACATTTAGAATAGATGTCCTCACTCTCATATTGATGAAAAAACTCTTGAAGAAGCCTTCACTAGTATAAAACTAGACATTAGTCACTTAAGAATATTTGGGTGTCCTGTCTACATTCATGTACCCAAAGAGAAAAGAACTAAACTAGAACCTTCTAGGAGAAAAGGTATTTTCATAGGCTATAGAGAAACTTCAAAAGCCTACATAATATATTTCCCTGGTCAGAGATAGATTGAACTAAGAAGAGATGTGATATTTGAGGAAGACGTAGCCTTTAAAAGGTAGAAATTCTATTGAGTCTAAAATTCAAAATGCCTCCATAGATCTAGAAGAAGATCCCACTCCTGAGATTCAAAGGGAGTATCCTGAGGAAGATAGAAATGAAGAACAAATCACATCTTTGGAAAATCCTAAAATAAGACCACTTTGGGCTACTAAAACAATGGAAGAAGAAAAGACTTATGATGCTCCATCAGGGAATTTTAGAGAGAGTAAAAGACCTAAGAGATTCTCTAGTTATGTGGCCTTGATGAGTGAATTCATAAAATCATAACCTTCCAATGTTACTCAAGCTCTCTAGCACCAATTATGGAAGGATGCCATGACAAAGGAATATCAATTCATTATGAAGAATGATGTGTGGGAGATAGTACCTAGGCCAAAAGAGAAATATGTTGTTTCTTCCAAGTGGCTCTTCAAAATCAAGCATGTTGCATATGGTAGTATAGAAAAATACAAAGAAAGATTTGTAGCCAGAGGTTTTCCACAAAAAGAGGGAATCAACTATGAAGAAACATTTGCACCAGTTGCATGATATACCTCAGTTAGAGCAGTCCTTGCCATTGCAGCAACCAAAGGATGGAAAGTGCATCAAATGGATGTAAAAACTACTTTCTTAAATGGAACCATTGAAGAAGAACTCTACTTAGAAAAACCTAAAGGGTTTGAATTCACAATGTAAAATCACATGTGTTTAAATTAAACAAATCTTTATATGGACTTAAATAGGATCCCAGGGTCTGGTATAAAAGAATTGACAATTATCTCATGGTATTAAATTTCTCAAAGAATGATGTAGATCTAAATCTCTACATCAAATAAAGCAAAGGTGATATATTAATATTAATATTTTATTTTGATGATCTATTGATTACAGGAGAAGATCACCTTATTAAACAATGTAAGAAAGATCTAGCCTCAGAATTTGATATGAAGGACCTAGGTCTATTACACTATTTCCTTAGATTGAAGTCTGGTAGAAATTAGATAGTATTGTTTTGAATCAAGGGAAGTACACTATTGATATATTGAAGAGATTTGGTATGATGAACTACAAACCTATGTCATCCCCCATGGAAACAAACCTTCATAAACTAAAGGAAGCAACAACAGATTCTCAGTCAGCAAATCTCACTCTCTACAGGAAGATGATTGGATCCTTGATATATTTGGTTAATACCATACTTGATATCTACCATGATGTAAATGCTTTTAGTCGGTTTATGTGTGAGCCCAAGGAGATACATCTTGTGGTTGTGAAATGTATAATGAGATATCTTCAAGGTACTATTAATTATGGCCTAAAGTATGAGAAGGTTGACTTAGATCTTCATGGATACACATATTCAAATTGGGCAGAAAGTGTAACTAATCAGAAGAGAACCTCCTGATGTTGTTTCAACTTAGGATTAGCTATTATATCATGGATTAGCATAAATAAATCCTTAGTAGCTGATGCAGTCAAAGGATGGAGGATCTAATTAAGGATTGTCCAAACTTGTAGCCAAACCATAACACAATGGAATTATACAACAATATCACCAGATTTGAGAGAAAATAGGTATCTCTATTCATCAACAACTGATTACATGCAATGTTTCAGGCTATAAGGCCTTCCTAGTTACAGCCAATTACAAAGAAAGAAACAGTTCCACAAGATCATGTAGGATCTAATACACTTCACAGTTAATCCAGGTCTATAACATGACAGGACACTGGTAGGAACTCCAAGAAAGATCTAAACTTGTGCACATAGGCCACCAAGCAATCTTCTTGTGCCTAATCTCGCAAGCTACTAACTCTACTACTTTCTATCCAGATCCAATTTCATTCTAGATCCCTGCTCCCACTGCCCCTTAACAACTACCCAAACATCTTCTTAAATACTAATTCCCAGCCACAAGTCGTCTTTACAGATAGTTAAATTCCAAAACCCAATCAGCTTCCAAATATACAAATATTAAATGCAAAACATGGTCAGCTCTCAAATAGCCTTACAATAATTAAATTATCCATGTCGACCTTCAAATCCACACAGGAGAATGCAACACGCCAGATCTAGGTCTAATGCAAGAGCATCCTAGGTGTAAGAGCAATCTTGCATCACCCAAAAATATTTCTGGTATCTTTTCAATAAGGGCTATCTTGTGTAGAGCTGCTATTTATGGAAACTTGCTATTTTTAGTAAGTTGGTCATACGATCTCAGAATGTTCTGATTTCACAGTTGGAGGTTCATCTTAGTCATATCAGCCTACCTGTAAAGTTTCATTGCTAGATCAAGTCTGGTTTTGAAGATATTGAAGCTTTTCGGTTTTGGAAACAGGGTACAGAAACTTTGAACTCAATTTTGAAGGCTTTAGAGGCCCCGGATGAGGTCAAATTTTTGGCTGAATTAAGCTTGCTTAATTTACATGTTGTAGAGCTCCTCGTGCCCTTTCCAAAATGGGGTTATAATAGTCAATCGGGTCAACAGGTGATGACTTATGGTCTCTGGAAGTTGGGTCACCTGAAATGGCGGAAAATGATTTTTCCTTCAAAATTTCTGTTTGGGTTTCAAAAGTTATTTTGAGCTAACTTTGATGTTATAAAATGAAAAATAAAATAATTCTAAGTTTGGTCAGCCTTGTTGGCTAAAAATTCTGGAACCTTCCCAGGCGGTGGAAAATTGCCTATATAAGGAAGGTTGTAGTGTTGTCTTAGGCAGTTCGGGACAGTTATGGGTAGTAGATCTGGGTATTGATTCGAGGCTTTATTCTACAAAATATTGTAAGGGAATGCCCATGTGGCTTTGCATATTGTAATTCTGAAAGTTTGTAATTCCACATTTGTGGAGATAATAAGAAGCCAATTTTTTGTTCTTGCATATTGTTGTTATTTCTCTATTTTTGTTATGTGTTTGTGGTATTAAGGGGAGCACCCTTCATCAAGGTCCCCACATGTCCAACGGTCAATCCATAATGAGGAACACGACCCAAATCAAATGCACCAGTCGGCCACGCTAATTCATCCTAACAACCAAGTCGGTTTGTAAGAACACTGAGCGCCAGAAGCAACATCGAGATCCCATCGGTAACCAAACACTGAGTAGCACAGAAATAACTGAGCGCTAGTGAATTGACCATGCCGAGCATCACTGAGCAACACAGTTATCTTTGAGTGCCAAAAGAAACTGACACCTTCAGTTACCGAGTGTTCTTTAGAGACTAAGCACCCCAATAAACACTATAACTGAGAAACCATACTCAAGACCAAGAAAATACTTCACTAACTAAGATCAAAACCACCAATCTACCTTACAAAACAAACATATTTTTGGGTGATACAGAATTGCCAAGAATCCTAGGATGCTCCTGCATCAAACACCCCAGGTAAAGAAGATTTTCTCATAAGGAAATCGGGGACGCCTTAAGGGAATCAAAACAGGTATGCCAAATATTTTCTTAACCCATATCTCCTCTTGTCCTTCATTCCAAGTTGTCTTCACTTCATTCCTTGCTCCTTGCAGCAAGTTTTCCTCCTTTCCACTTTTCTTATCCTTCCTTTCTGCAACCGATAATAACCAATTCTGACCATCCCTTCTACTATTGAACACATTAGTACCTTGGTAAACCCCATCCTCTCCAGACTCCTCAATCAACTCAACATCATCCACATCTCTCTATGTCATCAATGTCATTATCTATTGTACTATCTCTATCAGAAAGGCCATCTGTCTCTTAATCTCAAAAAACTCTTCAGATATATCATCCTCCTCTTTCAAACTAGACTTTGTAGGAATATGTTTACCAACCCTGTGCTCCTGAGGTTTGTCCCGATCACACGGACAACATCTGACAACTCCACATTCCTTAGTCTCTATCTCTTGCAAAGGTAACAGCTTATGTCAAGATCCTTCATGCCTAACCACATAGGTGTTTGCACGACCATCAAATAAAATATTTCTATCAAATTGCCAAGGTCTCCCGAGCAACAGATGACAAGCATCCATAGGCAATACATCACACAATATCTCATCATGATAAGATCGAATCTAAAAATTAACCAAGCATTGTTCTTCAATCCTAACCTTAGACACATCTTGTATCCAACTAATTTGATAAGGATTAGGATGCTTCTTTCTTTCCAAATTCAACCTACTAACCATCTCTTCTGAAACAAAGTTCTCAGAACTACCACCATCCACTATGACATTACATACCATATCCTTGCACTTACATCCGGTTCTGAACAAATTTCTTCTTTGTATTGGTTCCTCGACACATGTAGCCAACCTCCTAGTGATCAGAAACTCACCTTTTTCTACAACATTCTTAATGTCTTCTTCAACAGTTAGTGCAACTCTTCTCTTAGGACATTGAAAACTTCTATGACCTGCTTCACCACATTGATAACAAGTACCATTGAACTCATTTTTCCACCTTCCTCTCTATCCAGTATTGAAGTTCTTAGTGGCTTGACCACTGCCAGATCCCACATCAGTCTTCTTAAGATTCTCTACCATATTACTTTCAGAAATTTCTTCACCAGTCTTACCACCTTTATTCCTATTGTTCTATCTTCCTTCAAACTTCTTATTCAGTTTCTCTTCAATCTTTAATGCCATATGATAAGCATATCCTATTTTTTTCATCCTAATAGTAAGTAACTCTTCTTGAATACTAGGTCTGAAACCATAAACATACCTAGCAACCTTCTCTTTATCAGCTTCAGAATGATCAGTCCTAATCAAGATTCTGTAAAACTCCTCGGTATACTCCTACACTGATTTTTTGGTCTACTTCAAGGCTTGCATCTTCTTAAACATGTCTAACTCATAATCCACCAGAATGAATTGCTTCTTTAACTTGTCAACCATTCGGTTCCATCTAGTAATCTTTTACTTTCCTCTCTAACTTCTTTCCAACTAAACTTCCCTCCACCAAATATTTGCATGACCCTTCAGTTTAGTCTTTGCAAATCTAACTCTATCAGGATCTTCTACTTCTTCATACTCAAAGTACTCATCTATCTCATTGATCCAATCCATCAACTCTTTAGGCCTAAGGCTTCCAGAAAATGTAGAAACTTCAATCTTAGGTCTTTTCCCAATTTTAGACATAGCTTTTAGGATTCTATTTTCTTCTAGATCTCTAGCTTCTTCTACAGCTTCTTCAAAATGATCTTCTTCCTCAAATTCATCATCACTATCTTCTTTCAATGTAGTCTTCTTTCTCAATTCCTCTTGTAGGTCTTGCACTTGTTTCTGCAAAGCTCTAAAATCATCAAGACTAAATTCTCCAGAAGCTTCCTCCTCTGAGATCTCACGAGCTCTCCTCAGAGGCATCTTTAATCCAAGGTCCTGGTGCAAACTACCTCTCCTTCAGCGATCCATCCACACATTCAAGATCAACTCACTCTAATACCACTTGATGTCGTCAAGCATGGAGGATCCAATTAAGGACTGTCCAAACTTGCAGCCAAACCATAATACAGCAGAATTATACAACAATATCACTAGATTTGAGAGAAAATAGGTATCTCTATTCATCAACAATTGATTACATGCAATGTGTCAGGCTGTAAGGCCTTCTTGGTTATGGCCAATTACAAAGAAAGAAACAATTCCACAAGATCACACAAGATCCAATACACTTCATAGTTAGTCTAGGTCTATAACATGACATGACACTGGTAGGCACTCCAAGAAAGATCTAAACTTGTGCACACAAACCACCAAGCAATCTTCTTGTGCCTAATCTTGCAAGCTACTAACTCTACTACCTTCTATCCAGATCCAATTTAATTCTAGATCCCTGCTCCCACTGCCCCTTAACAACTACCCAAACATCTTCTTAAATACTAATTCCCAACCACAAGTCGGCTTTACAAATAATTAAATTCCAAAACCTAGTCAGCTTCCAAACATACAAATATTAAATCCAAAACATGGTTTGCTCTCAAATAGCCTTACAATAATTAAATTATCCATGTTGGCCTTCAGATCCACATAGGAGAATGCAACACACCAGATCTAGGTCCCCACACGTCCAATGGTCAATCCATAACTCAAGGAACGTGAACCAAATCAAATGCACCAGTCGACCAAGCTAATTCATCCTAACAACCAAGTCGGTCTGCAAGAACACCAAGCACTAGAAGCAACACCGAGATCCTGTTAATAACCAAACACCAAGTAGCAGAGAAATAACCAACCACACCAAGCATCACCAAGAAATGTAGTTATCACTAAGCGCTAGAAGCAACTGATGCCTTTAGTTACCGAGTGTTCCTCAAAGACCGAGCACCCCGGTAAACATTGTAACCAAGCAACCATACTCAAGACCGAGCAAATACTTCACTAACTAAGATCAAAACCACCAATCTGCCTTACAAAACAAACATATTTTTTGGTGATACAGGATTGCCAAGAGTCCTAGGATGCTCTTGCATCAGTAGCTCATAGTTCTACATAAGCTGAATATATTGCAGCATATATGGCTACTAGAAAAGCAATATGGCTCAGGAAACTGCTTGTGGAATTATTCAGTAAACCTTTGAATCCAACTATCATCCACTATGACAACCAAAGTTGTATCAAGATTTCAATGAATCCATTATTTCATGATAGATCTAAACATATTGAAATTCCTTATCACTATGTGAGAGACATGGTAGAAAGGAACGCAATTTAGTTGTATTATATCAGTACAAGAGATCAAATAGCAGACATTCTTAGTAAACCTCTTCTCAAGGTGAAA
This sequence comes from Chamaecyparis obtusa, assembly GCA_027943335.1. Classification (NCBI taxonomy): domain Eukaryota; kingdom Viridiplantae; phylum Streptophyta; class Pinopsida; order Cupressales; family Cupressaceae; genus Chamaecyparis; species Chamaecyparis obtusa. The sequence goes on from BSBK01000164.1 coordinate 2,670,523, forward strand.
GTTGAACACTTCATGAAGAAGCTTGGTATGATTGAAATGTAAATTCTTAAATTGATTTGTACTAATGTATTAAAGATATTTAATGCGTAAAATTCTTTTGTCATCTGTGTGACTCTATGACTTCATGGACCTACCCTTCATGTGTATGTTTCTAAAAGGTGACGACTTTTTGGATAACTAACACTTGTATTTTACATTGTAAGGTGATGATCTTATAATATTCAGTGGACTGATATCATCTAACTTGGTATGAGTAGTTATGGTAGACATTATGTGACTTAATGTTAGTGCACATACCATAACTAGGATATATAAGGAGAATGTAATCTTCTCGAGCATATTATATCCTTTAGTATCACGAGATAGGTGATACTATTTATCACGAGATATGTAATAATCCATATCATGAGATATTTGATATGTGATACTACTTTTCATGAGAAATGTGATAATCCATATCATGAGGTATGTGATATGTGATACTATTTATCACGAGATATGTGATAATCCATATCATGAGGTATGTGATACTATTTATCATGAGATATGTGATAATTTATATCACGAGTTATGTGATGTGAGATACTTTGTATCATGAGATATATGATACTTAATATCATAGACAGGTGAGATGTGATTACTTATTTCATAACTTGAGTGATTTATTATAAGACATATATTCACATAAACTATTGTGATATCTTTATCTTCCTGAGCTAAGAGGGAGTGTTAATTATCGTAGCTTCGATCAGATAGAATGTCAAATATAATTTATATATAATAATAATAATATTGATATCATTATTATTAATATTAATAATATATATATATATAACATTAATTGTATCTATTATAATATAATAAAAGGGTAAATAAATAATAATAATGATATCAATATTATTATATTTATACCATTATTATTAATTATTAAATATGACATATATTATAATATCGAATGATATCGATTCTCTAAAGTATCGATCTTACATCGTCGACTTATTCTTTGCACCATCAGTTGTTATTTGTCTACAAATCGATTAGTATTATTGGGTTGTGAGACCATACGTATAATATTAAGTAACAGGTGATCTGTTGTGAATAGTCATGCCTCTGATAGGCATGACTCCTTGAGGAGTCATAGACGTGACTCGTCATCTTCACCGCAACATATATGTATTAGATGGAAGATTGAATCGATGACAATACACAAAAATATATAAGTGCAAGTTCATCGATTAAAATCCAAAGTAATTAATATAATTACTACTCAGACTCAACAAATATATATATATATATATATATATATATATCAAAGATAAAATTAAATTATTGTTATCAATTTAGATTTAATATAGGTTCATTTTGCATTTACACAATTGGTATCAAAGCTTGGTCAATTTAACATCATATGTTTTTTATGTTGAATATTTCCAACACAAATTTATCACACTTTTTCTGGCTCATCCAAATCTTTTTTCTAGCTCTATCTTTGATAGTCATAATCCAAAAAATACCTCATTACACCTTGATCTTACATCTCAAACCGTGTTGCTAACTAAGACTTCAAATTTGAAATCATTCTTTTAAAATTCCACATACATAATTATGATAAGAATGTGATCATTTCAAATTTGTAATAGACACAATGGTCAAATTTAGATATCAAAAATCCCAAAGAGAACACATAGATCTCAATTTTTTTATACCACATTCTAGGATATTGTTTCAAACATACAGATATTTCTTCAACTTAATACCAGGTTCTCTTTACCCTTTTTAAAGAAATGTTCAAGATGTGACATAAATTTCTTCCTCCAAATCAATGTAAAGAAGTGTTGTCTTTACATCCATCTTCTCAACCTCCAAGTCATAAATATTTGCAAGTGATAACAAGAATCAAATGGATGTCATCTTTGCAACAAGAAAAAATATCACCACATAATTAATTTTATCCACCTAGGAATGCCCCTTACCAACCAACTATGATTTATGCTTCTCAACACTGTCATCTAAACCCAATATCTTCCTAAGTACCCATTTGCATCCAAGATGTTTTCATCCTTTAGGAAAAGATACCAAATCCCATGCCACATTCTTCTTCAATGTCACCATCACTTCATTCATGGCTTCCTTCATGAATATAAATCACCCATACTCATAGCATCTTTAATAGTTCTAGGCTCAACAGCGTTATCAATCGAAGAAAATATGCAACTAGAATCCAACAATAATATCTAAACCTTTCTAAGTGTCATCTAACATTGTAGACCTCTTCAATTGTTGAGGTTGAGTTTCATCCTTTTTTACATAACTTTAAGAGTTGGTTGAGATCTCATCATCAAGTCCAACAAGTGTGCATAGTTCATCTTTCTTCAAAATAGGTGGAAATTGAACTGCCTCCTTTTTCTACTTCTCTTCCTTCTTTGGTTGCAAATCAACAGTGGGAGGTTTGAACTCCATAAAATCACACTTCTACTATATATTACCTTCTCTACAACTAGATCCTAAAGCTTGTAACCCTTCACATCAACACCAAATCCGATGAAGATACACTTAACTACCTTTTTCTCCAATTTTGATCCTTCCGCACTCGACACATGACCATATGCCTCGCAAGAAAAGACTTTCAGATGCCTCATGGAGGGCTTCATAATAGATGAAACCCCCATGGGTGTCTTCTCAGCTAGCGTCGAAGTAGGACATTTTTTAATCGAATAACATTCAATGGCTACAGCTTCAACCTATAAATTTTATTCAAGGCCAATACCACTCAACATTCTACTATCCCTCTCCATCAAAATTATTTTCATCCTCTCCACAATTCAATTTTTTTGTGAGGTGTATGGATTTTTCTCATGTCTCTCAATCACATTGTCCTTATAAAACCTATCAAATTCTATCAAACAAAACTTGTTGCCATTATTGGTCCTCAAGAACTTATTTTTTTACTTGTATGGTTTTCAACCAAGGATTTGAATTGCATAAAGTGACTAAAAAATTTAGATTTACTTGTGAAGAAATACATAAATGTCCCACAATAGCCATCTATGAATGAAACAAAATACACAAATCTAGATAGTGAACATTAATAAGATCAAATGCATCAAAATGAATATAGTCCAAAATCAGCCACACATCTTCTGATGCATGTGTTTCCAAGGTTGCAACAATAGTATCTGCATCATCTTGAGAAGATTTGTTAGACTTGTGATCATAGAAATCCTTTCTTTATTTTTCTTTTCCTCCTTACGCTCTTTACATATATGACCAAATATGTCATAGTTCCAACATTTTACCTTGGACTTTTTAAAAAGCAACTTAGATCTCCTTGGAGACTGGAATTTTTCCTTCTTGTCCTTATTTCCTTTCTTTATTGATCTACCACAACAAACTAGGGCCTCCTTATCCATCTTAGAAGATCTCCTTCAATACCTTCAAATAACAACAAAGTAACCACATCCGTTGTCTTGAAAGTGGTTGTTGTGCTTCTAACTACCATAAAAATCCCACAAGTCCAACAAGGAACATAGAAAAAGCATGCATTTCTCTTGATGATCAATCTTTATACCATCAAAATTGAATTAGGCAACTAGAAAATTAAATGCATTCATGTGATATGAAACAAATACTCCTTCCTCCATCCTTAGAAATATAACTTATTTCTTGAAAACAACTTATTTACCAAGTATTTCCCCTCATAAATATCTCCAAGCTTCTTCCAATCTCAATTGTAAACTTCACTTTGTGGACATTCAAAAGCGCAAAATCAACTGAATAGAGTCCTTTTTCTTTCTAATCTATTATATCCCATACATCTTGGGCAATGATTCAAGGTTTCATTCAAGAAATTGCAACCAATATATCTCTATCTATGAGTGTATCCTCCATTTTGTGTTTTCCCAACTCAAAATTGTCACCAATAAACTTCTCTATCTCTATGCTACTAGATGTTCTTTCCATCTCAAAGCTTCAACAAGGTTATGGAACCTTTCTTTGTAAAACTCCTACTGAAACAAGATCTGCACCAACAAGCCTTCTACCCAACAATGATGAAAAAAGCTAGTCAAACTCTAATACCTGAAAGGAAGCTAAGTGTAGAATAACGCTTCCAAATGCAAAATCTAATAAAAGAGTGAATGCAAAATTTTCTAACCTTTTAAATAGATTTAGATTAGATGCACATAGGAAAAATTAATTTCAAGCACATAAAACACATAAAAGCGTAAACAACATATTTGTGTGGAAAACCCTTTCGTGAATTATTAGCAACAAAATTTAAGATCCAAAATACAAGTCTATGCTCTTTCAATAGTTACAACAATAGACAATTCTAGAGTAATTTCAAAACAACATAATAACGTCTCAAAAATAACCAAAATATCTCTCAAAAGAAAACTGAGGCACCATCAAATTTATAGAGCTTATACTTGAAAGGTAGGCAACCATAAATTCCCAAAACATGTGCAATACCTAGGTAGACAAGTGGTGCCCAAAATAGAAACTTTCCATCTTTTTGACACATTGCAAACATAACTTTTAAAACCACTAACACTTGTCCTTCCATAACAATAACTTTCCATATACAATGACCCCACTACATAGAAACTTGCCAAATCCACATTTGGGCATCCATCATACATAAATCTACTTGCTAATATAAACTTGCCATAAATATAAATTGTTAAACATTGACTCCTCTCAACTTGCAAGTTACTACTTATTAGTTTCCATATCCCGCAAATATTTAACCAAGGACACATGTCACAAAAGTGTGCCTTTGAGTGACAAGTGGTACAATTTCATGCTTTGCACATGTAGGAAGCCAACACTCAATTGAGTCCCACAAAGTGGAATAGCACCCTAGAAATTAAACTCTCAGGACATAATGAATAAAATATGCAACATGTGTTTAAATAATTAATTAAATAAATGTTGGGAATCACAAAGGTTGAGACATCTTAATCCAAATAATTAACCCACTCACAAAGCATGCTTCTTGGGAAGTTCTTCCAACAAGATATTCTATCAAATTAAAATGTTCTAACCATGTGCATGCATTATCGAATTCAAGGATTGGTAAAACCATATAAGTTAAAGGTTACAATGTTTACCTCATAGGAAACCTTTGAGAAACATGTTTTGAGAATGCTTATGTGGTGGTGTCATTGCTTAAAGCCACCGAACCATCAACATCAACATGAATCGCTAGATTGAAATAGTTTGAGGTCATAAAAAATACTAGCAAAAAAATAACAATAAATGCAAAAGAGTAAAAGATTTCATGTACCAAAGACATGTAGCTGCATAAAGATGGTGACAAGTAGAAAAAAAGGACATAAACCTTAATCGTACCCTTCCTCATTTATTAGCATTTATTTTTCTCTTTCCATTTTTGTTCAATGCCATATCAAAAAATACCATATAGGATATTAACAAGATTCAACATGTTAATTTCCAAATGATGAAATTGTTTGAATAACTAAGAGTTAAAATTCTAAAAATAAAAAAATCTATAAAAAAATAGACAAAAAATTATCAAAGATACCCCATACAAAACTAAAACCAAATGATGTTAATTAAAACTTTTATAAACATAGTGAGTCCTACCTAATCTTTAACTCTCTAAAATAGTTTTAGAGATAGAGGAATATTCGTGCTTTGTTTACTTCTAACAATATAAAATTATCTTAAGAAAAAAATGAAAGTGTACCCTACATCACATTAGATGTCAAAGAGTGAACAAAGCTCAAATCATTCAACATAATAAATTGTGAATCATTTTTTCTCTATATGAGAATTCTAAAGGGAAAAATCAAGTGGCCCTTCCATGCCAACAAACATCCAACTTTAAACCTTTATCATATAGAGTGGACATAGCTCAAATCAATCCTATATCGCATAGAGTAAACAAAGCTCTAGTCCTATTCTTTGAACTTATTAGACCCTATACTTACTAGTTAATACAACACCTGACCATCATTTACAACTTTAATCCAAGGATACCAAATCATGAGAAAACTATTATTTTTTTATATTAGAAATATAAATGAACTCAACAAACATCACATCAAATTCCTCTAATTATCAAAGTTTTTAAATAGCTAGTGCAAGACAAGAATTGAGCAACTCCAATAGAGTTATCAATACACATAGACTATCAACACAAAATCAACTTCTACAAAAACTCTTCTCCATAATAACATACAGAGATAACCAACATAATTTAAAAAATCTAAACCAAGTTTGTTTACAATTTAATTTACAAATCAGAAGAAATCTTTACCATAAAACACAAATAACTTCTTATAACCCTTCCCATCCATCTCTCTATCTACTTTCAAAAGATTGCAGCTTCCTCTATATCATCAACACACTAAAATCCTCTTCTCAATGCATCTTTTGGGCATCACATTTCCTCATAAAATTGGCATTACATTTGCTCTAAAATTTATTATAGACTTTCAACTATAGGCATCCCATTCTATAATTTTTCTGATGTATTAAATCAATTATTTTTATTAACATGTTTGAACGCCCCAAAAAAACCATATCTTTGCTGATTTCCTTCAAACTTTAAATTGGGAGTTTGCCTTCTCAACTTTGTTGTCTATTTTTTGTGTCAAACTCATTGACCCATGTTTCAGGAGTAGTGGTTCACAAGAACCCATCTCTCATAAGAATGAATGGAACACTTAACACTCATTGCATCTAGGTGATTCTCACAAAGGTGAAGCAACATCTCACATGTGGTTTTCACCCATTTGGGTTTCCACGGGAAAAATCTTTGTGTTATGTGTTGCATGCTTTGTGGTGGTTGTGTTTATCTGATTAAGTTTCATTTTCTTATCCATAGGTAAACTTGTGAATGTTGATTTTGAGTTAAAGAAGTAAAAAGTATCAGATATCTTAGATTATTGATTCACCTCCCCCCCAGTAATCTTGGACCCTTAAGACTAACAAGTTCAATTATAAAGCAGAAAAACACTTTTAAAAAATAAGGATAAAACTGAAGATGTCTCACAAGATCTGGGAAGAAAAAAGGACAAACATAGGAGCTCTCAAATGAGTCAAGCAAAACATTAAAGTTGAGAAAAAACCAAGAGGAAGTAATCAATTACAAAACTTACTTATCAGGGAAGCTTGTCCCATTCTATAATTGGTCTAATGTATTAAATCAATTATTTTTATTAACATGTTTGAACACCCGAAAAACCCATCTCTTTGTTGATTTCCTTCAAACTTTAAATTGGGAATTTGCCTCCTCAAATTTGTTGTGTAGTTTTTGAGTCAAACTCATTGACCCATGTTTCAAGAGTAGTGGTTCACAAGAACCCATCTCTCATGAGAATGAATGGAACACTTAACACTCATTGCATCTAGGTGATGCTCATAGAGGTGAAGCACCAAGATTCCTACGAGGTCACCCATCCCAATACTACTCCATCTCAAGCATACTTAGCCACAGAGTTTCCTCCAAGGTTAAACCCACTTAACTTGCAACCCCATTTGCAAAACCTTCAATGAGTGTTGCATCTTTGAACCATTCATTATTGAGCCCCTTTAGCTCATCAATTGATAAGTAGAAGATTGTAATGTCCCTTGTTCGGTCTTCTAAGTTTGGAATTGAATTCAATTGTAAAAGAATTTTTTTTATCTATGAGTTACACTCAATTCTTAGGTTTGTCACAATTGAGTGTACGGTATAGTAACTAGCACTTGCATCAGAAGGAGATGCAAGGGTTACGTTGATAGACAACTATATATGTTAATGTTATAAGGTATAATAGTATATATGCATAGAAGATACATAGTCAATATTTAGTATTTTATTATTTTATCGTAATTAAGTCTACAAAAAAAAGTAACTAAAATTCATAAATAAAATATTAAGATTAAACATAACACAAATACTTAATGTGTTATATTAAGACATGGCACATATTCATTTTGTCTTGTTTATTTTGTTTCACTTTCCCATCAAAAAGTCATTTTTTTCCTTTTATGTTAATGGTTTGTCTTACTTATTCACATTTTTATTCATATTTTTCTTATTACCCTAGCACAACGCATTCTTTGTTTACTTAACTCTTCATATAGCCTTTTATATTTTATGATTGTTAAAAGCTTTAGGGCATATGGTTGGTATATGTATATTTAGGGGACATCCATAATATTTGGTTTTAAGTTGATAGAATTTTGAGAAAAAAATATTTGTGTAGCATGGGCATTATTATCCCATGTATTTGACCCACCATCTATTTGTTCTAAAATTGTTTATAAATATTTTTCTTTGTATTTTGAATAATTTTAAAAATTTGATTCTATTTTTCATAACTAAGCCAATTCTTTTTAGACACCCTATTAATCCCAAGTAATTTATTTTTTCTATTAAGACAATTTATTATTCATCAATCCAAGGTCTTGTACAAGGTTATTTAGATTTGGGACCACTATTGCATCTTTTGAATGCCCTATATTAGATATAATTTATAAGATTAAATTATTTTTATTTTCTTTTAATTGACATTTAGGTTACATAATGGGGAGATCATGGCGGCAATTTGATATTACACATTTGTCTATCAAGTGTTAGATAATTCTAATGCCTAAGTTTTGTCTATCAAATGTTGGATAATTCTAATGTCTGAGCACCTCTTTGGTTTGTTAGAGGAATGGCAAGATGTGTTGAAATATTATGATCCTCAGTATTTTTTAGTGGCTAATATTCACCAATTGACTATTTTTTGAAATTTGAGAATCTAAATTTGGCTAATAACTCAATATTTAAGCTAACTTAAATCGCCACATTTTTATAATATTTTATTTTATAAATATTTAAATCGCCAAATAATTTATTTTATTAAAAATCTGAGCTCAAAGATTCACCACAATATTTGATACATGATTAGATTCGGTTCACCTATATTTTATAATTATTATATAAATCTAAATTAATTTGTCAACAATATATCATAAGTATCAAATACTTTAAGTTATATCACAAATTTTAGTTGTCACCATTTATATAAATATAATCCAATGATCCAAATTATATTCTATGAGGTAAAAATATTTCTATTTGATTTGTAATGCTTATGGGGATTAAAATATCCTTTGAATTGTTGATCTCAATAGAAATCAATGATTTTAAAATTTTCTTGGTCCCATTAGAATTTTTTAAAATATCATTACATTTATCTCACACAATATAATGAAAGTTAATAGATTATTTTTTGAATAAATGGTACCAACTAAATATTATGGTCTGCCCCTTAAACACATCAAATATTTCCACATAAAGCCCAATAGTTTACTACAAGAATTCTATTTTTAAAAATAAAAGTATTCACTGCATTAATTATAAAATTTTCTATTATTTTTTGAGATTCGCCAATACTTTTTGTGAAAAAAATTAACTCAATAAAAAAACGTCATTAAAAATAATATTTTTTTGCAAAACATTGAGAGATTCGCCAATCAAAATTATTCTTTTTTTTCAAAAACCTGAAAGATATGCCAAGATTTTATATCTTTTTTTGAAAGGGGGTTTATTAAAGTTATTTGTGAGTTGATCCTAATTCTAATGCCTAAGCCCCTCCTTATTTAATTCTTAAAAAATAAATAAATGATTTTGATGAATCGGGAGTATATTCTTGCAAACTTTAAGTATTACGATCTTAGGACAACATTGCAAATCTCTTGATTCCTTAAAAGATGTGATTTCATCAGTGTTGCTAGTTTATAATAGCTAACTTATCTCAAACTTTTTGTCATTTCCTTGAGTTTAAGCTTAATTTAGTTGATTATCTCAGGATAAATCTACGATTAAATTATATAATCTTCTAAATCCTAAACTTTTGTTTTCTATAAATAACTAAATCAACCTCACAAATAATTTTTATAAGTAAATTTACACTTTCAAATTATTTTTCTTTTACCAAACTGTTTTTATTTAAATATCATTTTACATCTTATTTAACAAAATATATAATTTTTAATTGAGGAAATAAAAAAGAAGGATAAGATGTATCCCCTTACCAAATTTTATTTATTTAACATTATACTAACATGTTAATAAGAAAAGAAGGGGTATAATTCTTACTTAGGATAAAATAATTAGTTGGATAATTAATCAATGGAATGAGGAATACATTAGCTTCTTAAAATACTCCTCTCAGGCAACATTAACGTTAGTCACCTTATTTACTTTTTGGAGGGGCAATTTAAGTTATGGGGAACGTGTTAAATTTAAATATAGATTAACAATCCACTCTAAAAAAAATTATTTTATACTTGTTTTTGGTAGCCGATGAAGAAAGTATGAATCAAAAGATTCTTGGACATACTCTTATTTTATTAATTCTCATATCTATTTTACTCTTATTATTTTGTGGTTAACGTATTTGAAGAAATGTGCTCAACATGCAACTCACGTGACCAATGGACAAGGCGCCGAATCTAGCCTATTTTAAAGTGGTATGTAGTCTTTCTACAATTTCTAGAAACACGATGAATTCAATCTACATACAAAAGCATCCATTTGAAAAAAATTACATCTTTCGTGGTCTAGAAATGACGGACTGTTTGCATATACAAAAAACTGAAGTATAGAGGACAATTATCTTCCAATTATATTTGACTACTCTATCACTTTGTTTATCTCTCAAAAAAATTAAAAAACTTAAAATAGGATTAGGCAGAGAATATATCAAATAAAACATTTGTGATTGTTACCTAATCTTCTTGAGAGTTGCAATTCATTTTGACATATCTCAAATCATCTTTCACGCACATTGAAATAATCACAGGAATTTCATTGTCTCTTGGCTTCTAACGGATGTTAAAGCTATTAAGAGTAGGTTTGGGTGAAAACCAGTGAAACCTAAGGACTCGCACACCGCCCGCCCCCACCCCCCCTCCAAAAAAAAAACAAAAATTTCAAACTACCCGTCCCGAGATATCCCTGCACCGAGTACTTGGAGTACCCGAGTACCCCACCATCGTCATTCCACAACCACATTGCCGCTAGGACAAGTACTTGAATTTCTATTTTATTTTTTATTTTTTAATGTTACTATTGGGTATGTACTATTGTTACTATGTTGAATGTTCAATGGTTCTAGTTCGTGTTGCAATTTTTCTATGTTCAAGTAGTTCAATTTGGTATGTTATTCTAAAACATCATTTCATAACTAGCATTTCAAGTTTTATATGTGTAGTATATAGCTTGTGTCCCCTCCCTAAAATTATTCTTGAAAGGTGGGGCATATGACGAAGATATCTCATTCTTATAGTCCTTGGAGTCTTTCTTCTAGTGGCTTTAAAACTCCAGCAATATTTGCGGAAGCGTGCAGCAAGGTATGCACAGGCAGAGCATCGACTTTTTTTTTTATGTAAAAGTTGTGGTGGAGAGCACACAAACAGTGTGCATCTTGTTCCTCCTATTGCTGAAACTTCATGTTCCCTATCCCATTGCTCTTGTGGATGGTGTGGTGGTGCGGGAGCACCTAGGGGTTAGCTAATTTGCCCCCAAATTTTGATTTGCAGAAGAATGTGCATAGGGTGTGTCTTTGTAGTTAGTAGATGAGTTGCACAAGGCAGAGCCAAAAGGAGTGATTCCTCAGGTGTATCGGGTTGGCACAGGCCGATCAAATAGCATGTGAAAGTTGAATTATTGGTATAGCCTTGAGCGATACCATGGTTAGCACAACACATCCCGATCGCAATCATCGAGTTAGCCTACCCTAGCGACAAACTGCATTTGGAGACAAAGCGAAGGCTGATGGTAATATCGAGCAAGGTGAGGCCGATAGAATAATCGGCATAGGAGATACCGACCCTTTGAAGCATTAGCAGTGGAACTTGTTTTGAGTGAGACCGACAGCCGATGAGAACATCGCCAAAGGTCATACCGACATAGATATCAGGATAAGTCAAACCGATGTCAGTATCGGTGAGCGGTGAGATGCAGTTTCTATTAGCCCGATCACCGATGGCAAAGTCGAGGTATGGTATGTCAATGCGGGCATCGGAAGGAGTCTCTCTGACACCACGATCAGATCAACTTAGTCTTTCAGCGCTGGGCAATTAGAGTTTGACTAATAGCCAATGGAGGTATCGGGGGGAGTCATGCCAAAATGGAGTCAACGGAGAGAGATATGCCAATATATTCATCGGAAGACTTACATTAGCAGAGGAGTGTCAAAAAGGTTACATCAAAGGCCGATGATAGCGTCAGTGGGAGTAACGTCGATGGGTGTCCGATCAACGAAACAACCAGAATTTGTCAGACCGATCTGCGACGAAGCATTGGTACAACATAGGCCAATAGACGACTAGATAGCAGAGCAACCGGGAATCGGTTAGACCGATCCCCAATTACAGCATCGGGTTAGGTTATGTCGATAAATGAATTTTGTCAGAATATGCACAGGATGGAGCCAGTTGGTTCTTGTTCGGTTTGTAACTGATGAGCCAGTTTTGCCAAATGTACGTAGAGGGAAAGAAGTTAGTCAGATAGAGTTAGTCAGTGAGTGGCATAGTGGAATAGACGTAGGAATCAGTGTGTAATTTCCAGATGAAGTTAATACAAATTCTTGTTGTTAGTTACTTGTGTGTTTACATTCTGTTTTTGATAAAGGGAAAAACAAGTTTTGAAGGGGCCCCAAAAACCTGTACATAAAGGTAGCTCAAGATATTCAACAAAAGCCCTCCCTCTGAATGAAATGAACATCACAAACGATGTAAATGAAACACCAGGTTTTGAAGGGGCCCTGAAACCCTATACCTAACTAGAACTTAAAACAAAACTTTGAAGGTTTCAAACAAAGAATACCCCAAACAAATAAAGGGGCTAACGTTTTGAACCCTTCTTGTGGGACCGAAGGGTCATATCAAAAGAGGATGGATGCCTCTTAGAAGATTTACCTTTAACCGAAATCCACCCATCTTCAACTCTAGCCACCTCATTATGCAAGGCCGAAGAACCAACAACCAGCAGGGGTGTTGGAGTAGCAACTTCGCCTAGTAAGGGACCAGCACAAAATCCAGCTGAAGAAGGAACACTAGGAGGAACAGCAACATCAGAACCAGCGCCAGTAGAAGCCACCGCAAGGACAGCGACATCCACCGAGCCACCAAAAGGTGCCCCAACTTTAGCCACCAGAGACTCAAGAGGACCAGCAGACAGGCAAGCATTACCAGCCAGCAACGTAGGATCCAGAACAAAGGTAGCCAAAGAACTATCTGGAACCAGGCTAGTAACAGACTACTCAACCACTTGCGAGAAGCTCTGATGGGAAGACATCTTCTCCACCATATAGTGCTGAGAGGAGGCGCCCTTCCACCACGAAGTGGATTTTTTAACTTTCTAAATCTCACATTGAGAAGCAACATGCCTAGTCTTAAAGCATTGTTGGCATTTGAATGGGAGACCCTCATAATCCAATTGTTGGATCCAATTTCTACCCTGAGAAGAAAAAAGTTTAATCTCATCAGGTAGGCCTTTGGAAATGTCCACATCCACCAGGATACAAGCATAAGTAGTATGAAGAAGCTTTGCAGATTTATCATCCACCATTAACATTTCCCCAATAGCATCCCCCATCGTCTCCAAAATGGAATCAATCCAAAGATGGAGGGGAAGATGAGGAAGCCTAACCCAGATAGGTTGCCTATCAAACGATTCAGAGGATGGAACGAAATTAGGGTGCCAGGGTTTCAATAAAAGCATGTGTCGATCATCCCAACTAAAGAAATTATCACACAAAATAATTTTCTTGTCCTCAGCAATTTCAAATTTAGCCACAAAAAAGCCTTTAGCCATTGGGAAAATGTGGATTGTACCATAGATGAGCAGTTCCCAATGACTTGAGATCCATGAGTGAAGGGCAAGCAAAGAGGGCCCTTGAATCTGCAAATCAACCCATGATCAAATAAAACAGAAGCAATGTGTTTACATTCTATTTTTGCAGTTTTGTTTATGCAAATACAATCTTGTACTTGGTTGGATTATGAGGAACAACCAAGTTGTAAATCATGGCTTCATTTGATCTTTGCTAGTCAGCTTTGTGCATTGAACAAATAGAGCCAATGTATTTTATGTTTGTTAGTTTTCTGGTAGGTATGCAGGCAAATGAAACTCTCTTGCCCTAGGTGAGCTTGGCTATAGTCCGACTAGGGAAGAGTAGTAAAAATGAACTTGTAGGGGATCTTGATGATAGAGTCAAGAAAGATGACTGTCAGACCAGTCAAGAAGAATTGTTCAATGAGTGAACAGAATGGAGAAGAGCCATCAACTCCTGCAAGGAATTAGGAGAGGGATGAGTGTGGATGAACTTACCATTGTGAGTTCATAGAAGAAGAGAGCAATTGAATGATGTGGAGTCAAGTGGAGGTGAGAATTACCATTGTGACCCTGGATTGGTCATATTAGTGGATTGGTTAACCCTTGGAGGGTAGCTAATCAGTGGATTGGGTTCTAACATTGAACCTTGTTGAAGGGGTTATTTGAATGATCTTAGCACATAAAGGAGTGCTTGGTAGTCTCTTGGGAGATTCCTGCAAGTCCTCCATTTCTCTCTGCATCATGTGGCTCCTGCTTCCACTTCTTTGCACCTCTACCTCAACTGTGAAAGAGTGAAAACCAACTACTTTGCATTTTCTTCACCCTATGCATTCTATTTGTTGACATATTGGGCAGTGGCTTCGGTTGCACATAAGAAAATCAATGCAAAATCAAATCAAATCTCTCATAAATACAAAATCAAATCAAAGTGAATCTTTAAGATACATAAAATCATCTCATATCTCTGATGGCATATTTCTATGGATTTACTTGTTTACAGTGGAGCATAAACTGTTTACCAACAAGATGAAAGTTGTTTTCGAGCATGAGACAGGGTTTAGTGAAAACCCCATGTATAAAGTCTATCAACTAATAATATTTCTAAAGGAAAGATATATCAATACAAATGTGACTTATCTTGATGTTATGTGAGAAAAGTATCGCCAAGAATTCCGATATATTCTTATTAATTGATGGAGGAATGCAAATTATCTCTGATCAATGATGTTAACCATAGTTTGCAGACTCGGACTCGGAGAGTACTCGGCAAGCCCAAAAAAATTAACTCGGAGAAAACTCAACAACTTAGAAAGAACTAAAAACCAAAATCTCTTAAAGAAACATTTTTTTTTGTAAAATTCAATTACAAAATGTATTAAATTAAAAATTGACATCTTGAAAGAGAAAATGCATGGTTGTATAGCAAAAACATGTCACACACACACACACACACACACATATATAATAAAATATTTTATATAATATATTAAAAGATAATTAACCAAATATATCTAAAAATTACAAGCAACAATTGTTTTCCCAAAACCACCTCTGGTGCCTCACAAATGACAATTTGATGAAAATTGGATTTTCTTTGCAAATTTGACTAAATGGGTGACTTTCCTTAGATAAGAGATGTTTGAAACTGCCACAAAACACAAAAAACTCATAGTGATCAAATAAAATATTTTTGGGAAATGCAAGATCGTCTATGGACCTAGATACTCCAATATCAATAGCAAAAGCAATTGCCCCTTTCATCCCATCCATCCAATGATCCAACTACAATCTTGGATCTTACATCCCACAAAATGGACAAAGCTCAAATACAATCCTATGATCTTGGTTAACTTGAAATTGTTTGAATATGTCACAATTTTCACATGTTCTCAAAATGTATTCAAATTTCTAAACCTTCCTTCAATTGCTAACGATGAGTGAGGGAGGAGATCTAGACTAAAGCTCGAGTAACATCTAAGCAATTCATCTGAACAAGTTTATAAAGATGTCATTTGACTCATATTGTAAGAAAGACTTTTAGCTTTAGTTTTAGTTAAGAAAAGTGTGAGATGTGTAGGGAAAGCTTATATTGATAGTTGTGTTTTTATCTTAAGGCGAAAAGAAATAAAATAAAATTACTTATTTAAGGTACAATATTAGTAGAAGCTTGTAAATTTTTTAGATTAGCTAACATTCTTATTATTGTCTATAATTTCCTTGAAACATATATTCAGATAGTTTTTACATACTATTAATGAATCGTGACATGTTGAATAGATGGCCTAGATAGGGGTTTTAGTGGCTTGTCTTGAACATGATGTGATTTTCCCTATGTTGTGTAGAGTCCTTGTCTCTACCTTGAAAATCACATATCAAAACATTTTGGAATGTTGAGTTTTCTCAAGAAACATTGAAGCACCTCATTATTGTTTTTTATATTAAAAGCAGTGAAAAACAACAGGGCTAACCCATTACAAAAGCAAGGCCTAACAATAGATTATCATGCCATCAACAGCACAGGCAAGATGGGTGCTAACAGAATTACAAACTAGTCAATACAAAGCACAAAGGCTTTTGCCCAAGCAAAGCGAGCCAAACTCACACCGCAAGAGGAGGGCGAGAGTTATTTCTATGTCAGCAGACAACTGTCCAAGCGATACTATCCTTAGGCTCCCCAACAAAGGAGACTCTGCTAGGGCAGCTGTCAGCACTGCAGTTAGAGTGTTGTAGAGGTTGAGCAGCATCAACAGAAGTAGTGGGAGTGGATATGTCCTCTAGGCTAGAGGACAAAGCACCGGTGAAATTTGGGGCATCAGCAAGGGTTGCATCGGGAGCAAGACATGGAACAGCCGTAGAAGCTTCGCCCTAATCTACAGCAGGGGCATCATCAAGATTTTCTGCAAGGGTATCTTTTTTGTTAGCAGCATGTGAATCCTCAGAGGACTCACAAAGAGAGTCAGTAGCACGGACTATCAAATGATCATTGCTTGTAGCCTTCAACCAAGTTGTAGCACTTTTGTGGTGCAGAAGAGTGCAATCAGTGGTCATGTGACCAAAAGAGAAGCAGCACCAACAACGAAAGGGGAGGCTCTCATAGTCTAGTGCTTGAATCCATGGCATATCCCCAACCATGAGCACCATGTCCCCAGGAAGTGGTAGAGAAATATCCAAATCGACCAAGATGTGGGCGAACGTAGAATGGTCCAAAGTCATCGTAGCTTCATCCACCTTCAAGAAACGGCCAAGGGAGTTCCCAAAAGCCTCAAAGCAAGACATCTCCCAGAAATGGAGTGGGAGATTTGGAAGACTATCCCACATTGAACGCACATTGAGTGGTTCAATGAGAGGGTTGAATGAGATTGTCCAAGGTTTGGCAAAAAGGGAATGGTTCCCCCAAACTCAAAACTTGTTCAAAATCAAATCACAATCTTCAGAAGAAGAAAATTAAGCAATAAAAAAACCCTTAGCACAAGGGTAGATTTTAATGTCACCTAAGACAAGAGGTCGCCAAGAGCCTGTAACCCAACCATGCAAGTCCGGAAGAGAGGGCCAAAGGCCTACGAGTCTACCAACCAGCCCTCTGTTATGGTAGAAATCCACATTTCCACTTCAGGGCCACAAACGACCACAGGTGACATCTTGGCACAAGCAATGGGACAAGTTTTCACCTTAGACGAGATGGTAGTAGAAGATTTAGTAGCAAGAGCATAGCTCCTTCCACCAATACTGTAGTTTTATGAGGGGGGGGCTCTCACCTGACAACTCCAAAAGCACCAACACCGAGAGCCAAAGCAGCAACAAAAGGAGCACGAAGAACAAAGTTATTACCCAAAAGGGAGGGTCTACCACCAGGGTGAGCACCCAGAAGAGTCGCAGCTGGAGCAACATCAAAAACCCCAGACTCAGCAGTCAACAAAGGCATGCCAAATGAAGCGTCCGCCACTAAACAAACCACCAAGGGCATAGAAGAGGGACGGACGCTGGCACCAGCGAGCTTGTCACCAACACCTACACACCGGTCAACAACCACCACGCCAACAGGGCCCGAGGGAGCCTTAGCAACTAGAGAAGAGGGAGATGCCCCAACGCAAGTGCCTCCAACACCATCAACAAGAGCCTACATCGCAAGGGAAACACCATTTGAAATCTATTAAGAGTGGGAAGAGCCATTGAGCATTTCCATTTCACGAGTTACATAAATTGTCCCTCGTTATTGTTGCATTTGAGATGGTGAAAAATAATCTACCACTTATCCCAAAAATTATATTTTATTCTTTAATGTTTGCATCAATGATTTTTTTGTACAAATTTCATGCTTAGATGTATTGCTTCTTGAATCAACTAAGGAATGCATACACATTAGTTGACTTATCTTTCACTTATTTATATGATAATTTTATACAATAAAACTATTGTGCATTTTCTCTATGATTTGATTATTTATTAATTTTGGCACAAATATAAACAATGTGAGAATAATAGATTTTAAGGATGTGGCAAGGACTCTCCAATGTGTGTTGATTGCATTAAGCTTTTCTATGTTTTCAATTACTATTAATTGGATACCAAATAGTATCATTTGACGAATTGATGGCTTTGGTAGCATAGTATTGCTTAAGTCAGCAGCCATGGTTGAGGGCTCATTTGTGTCTTATTTTGTACAGTCTTCCTATTCTGAACTTAAGGGAACTGGCTGGCCAAAGATCTCCTACTTTGTAGTTATGATCTCAAGACTGCCAACGACAACCCACCTATATAGTTGGAACAAGTACAGTTATCAGTAGAAAATAATTTAAATACTTTAAGAGTTAAAAAAAACAAGTTCTATTATGGATTAAACACTTGGATTGTACCCAACAGTATTTACTTGTTACGCTGAAGGTGTTTCCCTATATAAGATGGATGATCTGAATTTTGACATCAACAATTGATAGTTGAGTAGAAGTAGTGGACAGCCATATGATACATAGCGGCCGCCCATTTTCCCTCCCATTGAGTAGGAACAGAATAAGCGGGCAACCTAATGTCCACTCTCATTCAGTAATCCAAGACCTGTAGAGTTGGGCTCAACATGCCTTCAAACTTGATTGGTCTTTTTTGGCCAAAACTCTTAATAGATTTTGCTATGAGAATGTCTTGTTTATGAGTCTTGTGAATGAGGACTGTTCGTGAAGGACACCTTCCATGGGCATGCCACAATTGGGGTAAGGCAAGTCCATTAGACCTCGTAGCCTTGCCAATTATAAATAGCCCACCTGGAAGGCTATTGGGATTCATTTGTAGACAACAAAGATTTCCAATGCCATATTAAGACTCACAACCTTGGAAAATCTTTTCTACGACACCCACATGGTTCCAAACCAAAAATATGCAAACCTAAATGGTGCGGTGTTGGAGAAGTTTGTAATCAAAAGCTAGTTGATGAGAAATGTGCACAGTCAATAGGATCTCCATTTGGGTTGTGCAAGATAGAAAAACATCAAAACTCAAAGGAACCCGCCCTAAAATAACAAACGAAAATGGCATTTTAAACATCACATAATTTTCAACAATTGATCTAAAGGCCCTTTTGATGCTTTCCATGTCAATATTTGTTAGAATTTTCAACAATTGATCTAAAATCCCTTTTGATGCTTTCCATGTCAATATTTGTCAGAATGGAATTTATGCTTGTTAGGGTTTATGTTATTGGTTGACGAATTTAATGTGTTTTTCCTTTTGGCAGGGGAACTTTCCCTAAGATTTTCTTCGGATACAGTTCCTGCAAATCAGGAAATCTTTGTTTATCATAGTTAATGAAGATACCCTGTGGCCAAGGTTTTATGACATTTCGTAGCTACCATTATTAGAAAATTTGCTATAATGTTATTTCAAAGATTCTATAGACATCCTAACAAATATAAACTTTCCAAACCATTTTTAAAAATAGTCATATTGTTGTCTTCAGGATCATTTTTCATATAGAACACAAAGTACTGAACTTAAGTATATTGCTATGTCTCTTGCCATCACCGAGATGCCTAGATTTGATCCTTTTGTCTGCATCCTTCTTCCTTAGGCAGATTTACCTATCATCTCTTTGCATTCAAATAATTTTGAGTGCCACCTAAAGAATCTTTACTTTCTACACTGAAAAAGTGGATATTGTTTGATCCAAATACTTTGTTTTGCAGACCCAACTTACATGGTTCGTGCGATTCCAAGCAATGCATTGGAAGATGTCATTCATGGAGTTGGGTGCATGAAATTTGCCACATGCCAGAGCTAGGGATGCTGATGTGGCTTTAGATGATGCTACTATATTCAAACAACAATATCTTTGCTAATTTATGTCTTTGGGTTTATACTTTATAGTAACTTTTTATCTGTCCCTTGATTCAGGTCAAGAACCTTACGCATTTATATAAAGAAGCATTTATATAAATTTATCTGTTGAAAAATGCCTTACCTGTCTATTTCTTCAACCAAAAGCTTGAGTTAATTGAGGTGGGAATCAGAGACAACTATTCACCTGATTTTAGGAAATTACACCTTGATTCAGGTCAAGAACCTTAAGCACTCTGTTGGTATCAATAAATTCATCCATTATAAATTTACAAGCAAGCATATCCAAACCCAGTAAGAAGCTGAGATCGGGAACACTGGAAAATAGTGTTAAAATGCTAAAATCTTAGGAACCGTTTATAGCTCTTCTAATGACAAATTTAGGAGTTAATGCTTTGCTTGTAGGTGTGTAAAGCCCCTCTTACAGTTTATGATTTATTTCCATGCATCTAAAGTTCAGTAAGTTTATGTTATATTTTCATTCGCTGCAACACTACGGTGATTTTTTTCTTTATAATGCAAATTTTGTGGTTCTTAGAAATTTAAAGCCCCATAGGGATAGGGATAAAAAAAGGAATTTGCACAAATCCATTGTGTATATTCTATGGTCGTAGAAAGTCATGATAACACATCTTTACATAAATCTACCAAACAATTTACTCCCATTGAATTGACCATCCACACCTCTTCGGTGTACCCATTGCAAACCAAGGTGTGATTGCTAGTTTTAAGGCTACTATACTTAGTCAACCAAATCATTGTTCCAACAACCATGTCCTCTGATAATAATGCAATGATTGTATTTTGTCAATAATGATGCTTTCTGGCTATGCACGCCATCAGATAATTCTAATGTGTATCGGTTGTTAAGCTCATCCCCACAAGCAAAGTTGGAGATAGCTACTACATGTACGGTAGGTTCAAGAACCAATTGTCCACTGTGGATGAGGCTTATTGCATCTTTGGTCAGCTTTGTAGGCATGTTCATCAAATCTTGCCTATTTCTGCAAAACCATTTTATATGTAAGTTTTCTTGTAGCTGGCTGACAATAGCTGGCTGTAAATTCAACTCGATAGAAATCAGCATTCCTCATGAGAATGCAATTTTGTACCCACTTTGTGTTTAAATATATCTAGACTAAGCTTGTTTCTTTTGTGTTCTCATTTATTGACTCATTGGATGCATCTTCTCGTTGAATTTTGCAAAAAAAAATACATTTCTAATTAAATTTAAGCAATATTTTAAGTTCCTGAGTTTTTCCCGAATTTTATTTTCAGGCCTTGGCGAGTTTTTGGTTTTGGCCAGTTTTCCAACTATGATTCAGATACCCCTATACAGCAAGTTTTGGCCATTGGTAATGCAGTAACAATAGAAAATAGTGGTTAAAATGTTTTGATACGGACTAATTTGAAAGAGAGAATATTTCGTCCTTATGGAATGTATGCTTCATTTGCTTATTGTTTTTCACCATTAGAATCAATGTGTCATTAAACTGTATATTTTCTTATGTTTCAAATCATACCAATTATTTATCGTCAGAATATATCCTTCTAAGTTCTTTCAATTGTTTAAGTCAGGTTATGTCAATATTTTAAATCATTTGTAAGGAAATTCATCGAAGATTGGTTATTCAGAACCCGCTATGTGTTCCCCACGGCAGGCTGTTTGGTAACACAATAAATGTTTAATAGAGATCTTTGTTTGCTACCTTTTGTTGTCGGGATAATTGTATGTACGGGTTATTATGTTAGTAAAGTATTATGTTACTCTCGGTCGTTAGTGACCGAGAGGTTAGACAACTACGTCACGACGCTTCGGTCGTGGCCCTTCGGGTACTTTATATACCCTCTCGGAGGATGGACATGGGAGATAATATTGTATAATCATTATGATATAAATGTACTTGTCAATCTCGAATGATTAATGAAAGTATTTATTATTCTCTGATATATTCTGTGTTTATTATATTTCCCGTACTATGTCTGTGCAATACTAAGTTTACCCCGGCAGGTAAACATCTGGCGCCGCTGCCTAGACGCACTCGGGAAGAGAAGTGAGGAAAGGATTTATGCCCAATGTTTTAAATAAAGATAGAAATAGAAAAGTGAGAAATGATGACGAAGAGGCCGCACACGCAGCTCTAATCTCCGCACAGTAGTGTGAACGTCGCTATAGGCTAAGGCAACTTGCCAAAGACCAGCTTGTCGGAGGGTTGCCCGAAGGGGACCTCAGAAATGGTACGGAGGGTGCAAAAGCCGAAGAGGAGTTCACTTCTTCGGAACGGAGAGTGCAGAGTCGGGAAGAGTTACTTGAGGAGACACGGGCGAGAAGAGCCTTTCTCCAAGAGGAGAGAGTACGGTTTGAGGTGGGTCTCCGTACACCAGGTGCAGAGAACCAAACCGGCGGAGAGGGTGATACTGCAGAGGGTGGCACGAGCGCACCAGCAAACCCTCCGTTGGAACCGAGAACCCCGCACAGTACGGTCCCACCAGTCACAACTACCGCAAGGGCAAGTGCCATCGGTGAACAATACACAGTACTCAAGGAGGTGCGAGTACGAGTGGCATCAGCACGCCGCCTCCACCGCGGCCAACCATGGCGGTGAACAAGCAGAAGTTACCAAAGTTCACGGGACAATCGAAGGAAGATCCAGTTCGGCACTGCCGAACGTGCGAAACTATATGGACTGCGCACGGGGTAACTGACAAGAATAAATGGATCCGCCAGTTCCCTGCAACACTGAGGGAAGGTGCCATTGATTGGTACTCGGATGTTGACAAGACAAGCCTGACGACATGGGACCAGGTCAAAAAGGCCTTCCAAACAGAGTTTCAATTGTTACGAGATGATAATGAGATATTAGCGGAAATCTACAACACTAAGCAAGCGAAGAATGAGTCCGCCCGTGCGTACGGACGGCGACTCAAAGAACTCATCAGGAAGATGGAGTCGGCCCCAGCGGACGAACTGAAGAAGAGGTGGTTCGTAGAGGGACTCAAAACCTCCCTACGAAAGAAAATGAAGATAGTTCCACCTACTTCGTACAGTAATGCATACAACCGAGCAATGGATTTAGAGAGTGAGTGTAAGACCTCCAAGAAGATGAGGTCATCTTCTGACGATGACTCGGAGACTGAAAGCAGTGAGGATGGGTCGAGCAAGAAAGTGCTCGCGTTGCAAAAAGACCTTGAAAGAATGATGAAAGAACTCAAGGCCGCCAAGGGAAGTACCAGTAAGACAGGAGAAGATACGGTGTGGTGCACGGACTGCAAGGAAGCAGGCTACACAAAAGGTTCTTATCCGAAGAAGGCTTTTTGCAATATCTGCCAAATCGCAGGACATTCCACTAAAAAATGTCCCTACAACCTGAGGGCGAGAAATCAACAAGTGCTCTATGCACAGGAGCAACCTTCCACGTCTGGTATTGGCGGACAACAAAATGCTCCATCATCCGGCGGGTATGGAAACAACTGACGGGGAGGCCGAGGCAATGATGAGAAAAAAGCCGCGGGTCCAGTATGACGCAAAGGGGAGGCCCATGATACAGTGCAGAAGTTGTAACCAATGGGGACATTATGCCCGTGACTGTCAAAATGAGGCTACCGCTCCACTAAAACTGTGTCGGTGGTGCGGACCGGGGAACCATGAGGATGCTAATTGTCCGAAGTCCAGCTGCAACATCCTAGACATGGAACGAGGGGGCACGGAGAAGGTCCTCGCAATCACACGCGGGCAAATGAAGAAGGCCACATATCCTCACCCTCCGACAAAGAAACAAAGGATGCTCGAGGCGAAGGCTGAGATCGCGAAGGGAATGGAGGACCGAAGGGACTCCACAGATGTTGGCATTTCTACTCGAGCAATGGCCGAACAAAATATTTTAAGGCAGATAATGCAATTGGAGGTACCAGTAAAGGTCAAGGACCTATTGGAAACGATGCCGCATCTCAAAACGGCTCTATTCCTTGGGCAAAACATTCCAGCAAGCACGGTTGAACGAACGGAGATCACGAGTGGCTCTGCAGCCGACCCCATGACGCTATCGATAAATAATGGGCGGAATCCCGCAGTGGTGGAGATGGGTATTTTGGGTACCATCCTCACGAACATAATTGTCGACGGTGGGTCAGGCGTCAATGTCCTCCCGGAAGAAACTTGGAAAAGCTTGGGGAAACCGACACTATGGCCACCGACTTTCAATTTATTGGGGGCCGACCAGCACGGTATTAAGCCTCTTGGTACACTAATGGCGCAGTAGGTGACTATTGGAACCCAGCCTTTCACCTTAGATTTTGTTGTAATCCCTCTTAAGCAGAAGGGGTATGATGCCATCCTGGGTAGAGGGTGGTTGGTGACGGCCCGAGCCGATCATAATTGGAAGAAAAACACCCTCGCATTTGAAAAGGGGGGAAGGAAGTTTGTAGTGGACCTCAACACGCAGATGGTTGGGGAGGAAATGGCATCCGATTCAGAGTCAGACGACGGGATGGGCGGAGAGGAAGGAAACATGGAACCTAATGCCGAAGGGATACTGAAAGTGGAGGATGATACAGATTCGATGGACAGTCTATTCCACTGGCAAATGGGTGATTATGAATTATTTCCGCCGTCCTGCAACATATTGAAGATTGAGGAAGCCGAGAGTGAGTTCCCTCCGGAATATACAGCATACCGAGAAGGGGAAGTCGAAAGGAAAGAAAGCCCTGCCCAGGAGTTTCAGAAGGAGGAACCCATCTGGCACAAAGAAGCAAAGTTGGAAAAAATAAATCTTGGAGATGAGAGAAATCTGAAACCCATCGTTATGGGAGACAACTGGAATCCTATGTGGAGGACCGCAGTCTTCAAAATCTTGATTCTCCTTTTTCTTCTTATGTACGGGCAAGAGGCTGTGGTCCCTGTAGCATTTATGGTCCCAAGCTTTTGGATCGCCATTGAAAACGGACTCGACGACAAGGAGAGGGAACCATTGCACACCCGGTGGACTCTCGATGAACGGATACATGACGGTAGCAATGGGACCAAATTGAAACTTTACCCGGAGAAGATGGACCCGAGAGGAGGGACAGAGCAACCGAGAGGATGGAAAATGACTCGAGTAGTCAGGGATGCGACTCGAGAGTCGTCCGTACGGGCGACCAAAGAAGCCTCCGGACAGGAAATTGAAAAATACCCGTACGGCTATGCATGACCGTACGGTGGAAAAAAAAAATGAAAAAAAAAAGTTGAAAAACAAAAATGAAAAAAATTGAAAAAGTTGAAAAAAAAAAAAAAAAAAAAAAAAAGCGCAATGTATGTACGGCACCATAAAAACCAAAACTGTACGGCACCGTACAGCATGAAAAGAGTTTTTTTTTAAAAAAAAGGAAAAAAACAAACGCTATAAGGAGACCGTACGGCACCATACGGCAGGGGGCAAGTGCTAGTTGCCGTACGATAACAAAGGACGGTTTAGTTTAAAAGTCCGTATGAAAAATGGAAGTGAACATACTAAACACCGTACAGCCATCAGCACGTGAGCGGCAAAGTACCGTACGACCACAAAGACTATAAAATAGTGCATACTGTACGGTAAAGAACAATACAAAGCTAGATGTCGTACGGCAAGGAAAAGGCATAAGGAAGAGCACTGTACAGCATCCATACCGCACATCAGCAATGGACAATACCGTACGGAACATACAAATTATCTTCGAGGTGTCGTACCACTATAGGAGGAAGTGACATAATACATGCCGTATGAGTATATGCATAGAGCGATTAGTGGATTGTTTTGTATAGACAGGAGACCGTACAGAGCCGTACGATAGGCAAATCGGTATCATTGACACTGTACGAAGAGGAATTCTTAACATTGACCGTACGGTCCAGAGAGATTACTGAAAAGTCACTGTATGGTCGCACGTAGGCAAGGGAAGTGCTATCAACCGTACGAATTTGTGATGCATACAAGGAGTACCGCCCAAGGGATGTACGACTGCATTTCAGCCTGAGCATTAAAAAAAAATAACAAGGAAGGACTGGCAGCAGAGCAAGGAGAGGTTTTAAAATAAATTAAAAAAACGACGACAAATCAAGACAATTCAAAATAAATAATGTATGATACCAAAGGGAAGGGCATAAGCAGGTAGTGAGGAAAACATAAGCGCTTTGCAGAAAAGAGCATGGATCAGAAGAAAATCACGAAAATGGTGTGTTTCATAGACTTTGAAGGTGCTAAATTGGTGTGTTTCATAGACTTTGAGCGCGCCTGGGGCTCTGCCCCAGGACCCCGCGGGGGCGCTGCCCCTCAACCCCGCTGGGGGCGTTGCCCCCTAGACCCCCAGTCGGTTCAGTTATCAGTCCTCAGAGAGTGTGACCAGTTGAAGAGACCCAGAGCTGCTGCAAGCAAGGGTCCTCTGTATACGAAAAGTGGAGAGAGCGCTAGAGAAAGCCTTTGGAAAGGGGTACTACGCTTTGAGGCACTTGGAGTAGGTGTTGGCTAGACGGGAGACTGTCTTGGTGGATGCATAAAAAGCTCGGGAGGAGCTGACCACCCAGTTGGAGGCAGTAGAGCGACACTTGGCTAAGCGTACCCAGGAGTTGGAAGTAGAGAAGGCAACCTAGGTGGCTATCGAAATCGGATTGGCTAGGGAGACAGTATTGTGTTAGCGGAGGCTACAGCTGAAAAGTATGTTTTGGAGACAAGTTTGGTACTAGCACGAGAGTAATGTGATAGGACGAAAAGAGAACAACGACGCAACGTTGATGGGGAGGGCGGCACTTCAGCTTTTTCAGGGATGCCCTCCGCCCCTTCTCTTCAGTGATTTTCTTATTCTATATAGTGTATTTCATCTCCCTATTGTTGTAAGTCGTCGGAGACGACTTGTTTTTTGGGGGGGATGTTGTCGGGATAATTGTATGTACGGGTTATTATGTTAGTAAAGTATTATGTTACTCTCGGTCGTTAGTGACCGAAAGGTTAGATAGTTACGTCACGACACTTCGGTTGTGGCCCTTCCGGTACTTTATATACCCTCTCGGAGGATGGACATGGGAGATAAT
Source organism: Chamaecyparis obtusa (assembly GCA_027943335.1). Lineage (NCBI taxonomy): Eukaryota > Viridiplantae > Streptophyta > Pinopsida > Cupressales > Cupressaceae > Chamaecyparis > Chamaecyparis obtusa. Next base: position 2,697,735 of record BSBK01000164.1, read on the forward strand.
ATTGTATAATCATTATGATATAAATGTACTTGCCAGTCTCGAATGATTAATGAAAGTATTTATTATTCTCTGATATATTCTGTGTTTATTATATTTCCCGTACTATGTCTGTGCAATACTAAGTTTACCCCAGCGGGTAAACACCTTTATATTTTTAAAGGTTTGTTCAAAGCGATATTTTGGTTATGTGAACGAGCTTAAGCCATGCCTCAAGCCGTTATGAGCTGCTGTAAACTTTGAGGGTTTAGTTATCATTTTTCTGTATAAAGTAATCACTTTTTGGCTACGACGTTTCTAATGCAAACCTGTCGATTTTGTTTTAAGTTTGTCGGGCATGTTTAAACGAAGGGTAGCTGATAAGCCACATAATACTGCACATAAAAGGTTGATTTACTTGTTGTGACAGCAATGGGAAAAGAGTCAAAAACAGGACATTTGATTCCCTGTGGAAGATTTACAGTGAATTTGAACCCAGCGAATTAAGCGTAGGTCCGGGCACTTCATTCGGTGCAGGCTCCTGCAGGCACACTTACAGGGCACCATAAGTCTCCCATGGTATTGAAGTACCAGAGCCCATGGCAGCTTAAATATTTTCTGTTAATGAGCCTTCCTTGCAAATTAATGGCTCCAACTGGTAGACGACAATTTTATTTTAGCAGGATTGCGGACGATTCCTGAGTTGGATGGGGAAAAAAATTGACCAAAGAAATCTAGAATCTCAAATTGAACAAATGTCTTTCGAAAAACATCGAGCCCTAGGGTTGTTACAAACATATTCCTGGAAAGAAAAATGATGCAGACTGGATTCCAAAAACGAAGCCAAACATGAAGAAATCAAATATCCATAACTGAAATCAAGTATCCATAATTGGCAGGAAGCACAACTCAACAGTACACTCAATGAGCAGCCCGTCCAGATCGCTGTAGTCCAAACTCAGTGATCTGTTCAGTCCAGGGTGAGGTATAGCTTGGGGACTCCGTGGGTTTTTATACAGTTTGTAGAGTGGTTGGCTCAAGGCGGCGGTGAACAGATAAGAGTTGGTCTCCAGTTGTTCCTGGGCTCACACAGCTGTTGCTGCCTCCATCCACCACCGACCTGGATCTTAATCTGCAGGCACCATCCATAAGTAAAGCTTGATGTAAAGCAGGCTTAAAAATACAATGCTTTTTTCCTTTCCCGGCAGCAGCAAAGAATTCTGGCAACCACGAAAAATTTGCGGCTGAGATTTGACAATTTTCCGGCAGAAGTCCAACCAAGAATAGCCTATCAGCTAAAATAACAAATTTTGAGATTTAGATATAATCCAAGATTCCAAAGTAGTGTGCAACATATAAAATATCAGAAAGTGTACCATCATAACATTGAGATAATGACTGGATCTTATGTTTTATCATACACTTTAAAATTGAACATTATGCTGATCGACCACATTACTCAGCATAAATATATAGCAACAGTGGGCACACTACCTGCAACACATATTAAAGAATGCTAAAATATTGAGATTTAGAGGAACCAGTGCGAAACTAAGACTCAATAAATCACATTTAGTTTAAGCAATGAGCTTTGAAACGTAAAACAAAGATCAACCTAAAATAGTTTGAACTATAGAATCATGTAAATAATGTTGCTCTTGATAATTCATGCCAGGCTAAAACCTTTTCCTCTGATCCTCTACATCAAAAGGATTGAGACTAGTGAAATCATTATATGGTCCCATGAGCCAAACTATCATTAAAATGACAATTTATTCAAGACATCGTCAAGGTGTCAAAAGAATAGTCATCAATTTAAGGTATAATTAGTCACACTCCACTTACCATTACAGTCATCGTCATGATTCAAATGTGAGAATAAGCATATGCATATATTCTTGCAATCCAATGTATACGGTATTCCACAATAGAATTTAACTTAAACAGAAATTAACAACTATATGATTGTGTAGACCAAATAGTGGGGCATTGTTACTACTTATCAATGTGAAATGCATGTGGTTATCATCTAGGAATTACAAGGAATACAAAAACATCACATTTATTTTTTGTACTTGAAGCTGATTATAAAAATGCCTCCTCTCCCAACTTGACTTAAAACATATCATATCGTGATCAAGGATGCAGACATCTAACACGCAATAGATGCCTGTATAGCAGCTTTATATAAGTAATTGCAATGCTTTACAGCAAGTTACAACTTCAGAAGCATTTTTCAAGTGAAAGCTTAATGTGAATCCACATTTTTATACACATGAAGCTTCAGACAAAATTCAACAGTGCCATGAAAATTACAGCTCCCCACACAGGACTAAGAAACACTACAGTACTTCATGGACATCCTGCAAAGGTTTTAACTACAGGTTTTCTTAATAGTGTACTACCTAGCATATGCTTAGTCTAGCACATTGTATAGGGATTGAGCCTTCCATATTTTAACAACTAGAGTGCATCAGTCCCTAGCCTATGAAAATATTAATACTGAAAATAATTGATCATAGCAATGATATGACTTGCAGGTGGTAAACATTATGAAAATAATGCTATAAGATTTGTACAATCAATTTGAATATTGTTAGTAGCTTCTAGATATGATTGTGAGTGAATTTTTTACATCAACGTTTTGGATCACAAAGTGTGATCCAAAATGTTCATGTAGAGATCCAAAACATTGATGTAAAAAAGTCACACACAATCATATCCAGAAACTACAAACAACATTATGAAAATAAAAAAGACTCCCAAGGTTACAATTCAAGCATGGCATATCCTGAAGAGAGAGAAGCAATGCATATTGCACTCATGCTTCTACTATACCCCTGTAATTACATTAAGTTTTAATTACCTATAAACTGACAATCAGTCTCTTGCCTATGCAGATATTAATATGGAAGATTATAGGTCATAGCAATGATATGACTTTGGTAAACATTGTTAGCCGGAAAGACTACTTTATTATAGGTTGTGTATTAGTTATGTTGTTCCGACAGTAATTAGTTATTACCGAAGGGTAGTTGGGTTGGGCGGTGACGTTTGGTCACACCCCTTTGGGTAGATAAATATGTACCACCTACAGGTGAAGGGGGACAACAATGATTATAATGTGAATGTACTCATACATTGGATGGATTAATGAAAGTATATATTATTCTCTGATATGTTTTGTGTTTATTATATTTCCTGCACTATGTCTATGCAAAACTAAGTTTACCCCAGAGGGGGCAAACATCTGGCGCCGTTGCCAAACGAATCTGGCAAGTGACGGAATGAGTGGACGGATGGGAATACCATTGGAGGAGAATATCAATGTGAGGATGAATGAGGACGGAATCATTGAATAGAATTCATGCCTAATCAATTGAATAAAAATAGAAATTTAAAGAAGGGACTCGAAGAAGAACAAGCTGCTGGAATTGCCATATTCGCACAGCAGCAAGCCGAGCGAAGGGAGAGATTCAGAAGATGCGCAGAAGGACTACCGAAGGGAGTAAGTGAAGGCGAGTGTCTGGAGGAATCTAATCGGGAAGCCGGAAGAAGTGACAAGGACCGCCTGGAGGAAACAAGGAGCTTGTTTGGGTCCTTAACCTTAACCCCATGGACGGAAGCAAAAGAAGCCCGAAGGAAGGAAGAAGAGGAAGCCGCACAGAAGGAGGCTCAGGATACCGTTGCCGCCGAGAGTATCAAAGTGACAAAGGGGCGCGGGGATCACAGTAGCCCACTAGGCTTGGACGGTTCCAGTAGTTCCGGGACATCAAGTGGTACAGTACAAAAAACACTTCCGGCGATCCAACCGGCAACACAACAGGCGGTACATACACTGTCCCACCCCAGAGGGTGAATATGGCAGCTAACAAGGAGAAGTTACCCAAGTTCCATGGCGAGAGAAAAGAAGACCCTATTCGGCATTGCCTCACATGTGAGACAATTTGGTCTGCGAATGGAGTCACTGACCAAGCGGAATGGATGAAACAATTTCCGGCAACCCTCCGAGGGGTGGCAATCGATTAGTACTCTGACTTAGACAAAAGCGAAGTGACCACCTGGGACTTATTGAAGACGGCATTTGAAAAGGAGTTTAGGCTCCTGCGAGACAATAATGAAATCGTCTCTGAAATATATGGAACGAAGCAAGGAAAAAAAGAGACTGTGCAGGCTTACAGTCGCCAACTGAAGGAGTTAGTCGGAAAAATGGATAGCCAGCCATCGGATGGCTTGAAGTAAAGATGGTTCATGGAGGGCCTGAAATCTAACCTACAGAGGAAAATGAAGATAGTGCCCCCCACCTCATACGTAGATGCCTATAACCGGGCAATGGACTTGGAGAGCGAACAAAAGACCTCCAAGAAGAAAAGAAGCAAGTCCTCTTCCGACAAAGATGACACTTCGGACAATGACAATGGTAGTGATGGCGAGTCGAAGGGAAAAGTCAAGGCACTCCAAAAGGACATGGAGAGAATGATGAAGGAATTCAAGACCATGAAAGGGGGTACCAACAAGGGGGAAGATGACATGTGGTGTACGGACTGCAAGGCAAGCAACCATACAAAGGGGTCGTGTCCCAAAATGGCATTTTGTGACATTTGTCAAATCATGGGCCATTCCACCAAGGAATGCCCATACAACATGAAGGTGAGGAATCAACAAGTGTTATTTACCCAAGAGCAACCATCTACATCAGGGGCAGAGACTAACAATTGTAAGGAAACTCAGGTGCGGAAACAACTTCCTACGCTAATCTCTATAGGAAAGTATTGTGCAAATTCTTTTAAATCCTTACAATTTCAGATTCGTTAACTACTTTAACAAAGATATTGCAACCACATACCATGCATATAGAAAAATAGAGAATAACACTGATATACCCTGGGGAAACCTTTTGGTAAAAACCCCAGCACTCCAAAACATCACATCTCTTCGCAACCCTAAAAAATGCTTATGTCATGCGCTTCACTTTTTAGGGCTACTCCCAAAGATAACCGTATTAGGGTTTTACCATTCTTCGAGAAAATAGGAACCCCAAAATTTTTTCCAGGGCGATGCCCTGAACCCCACGATTGGGGAAGAGTGTACAGTACTCAAATTTATCAGTTGCCACATGTCTTCACCTGTCATTGAATCTTCCTGACATAGCTCTTACGTGTCATAGGAATCCGTCATAACCGTTTTAGCCATGATCTCTTTACACACAATTCAAGATGCTGACACATCAACATTATTTGCAAGAAATACATTTTACAAAACAAATAATAAGAATAGGAATTATCCAAGGTTGAGACACCTTATTCCTAACAACAATAACGCATCCTCGGGCGGGTACGGAGGCAACCAACGCGGTGGCGGAAGGGGCAATAACAACACCAACACGAGTCGAATACAATGTGACTCCAAGGGTCGGTCGATGATCTAGTGCCGAGCTTGCAATCAGTGGGGCCACTTTGCAAGGGACTGCGACGAGGGCGACACCCCGCATAAGCTATGCCGTTGGTGTGGTCCTGGCAACCATGAGGATGCCAACTGCCCAAAATCCGGAGTCAACTTGCTCAACATCGACGGAACGAGAAGTGACGAGGGGGTACTAGCCATCACATGATCACAAGCAAAACAAGGGGCACGGGAGGGTAAGGAAAAAATAGAGAAGGCGATGAAGGCACCAAACGAAAGATAGGAGATGGCTACCACCTCGAGCCGGAGGGAGGCCGAACAAAACATTCTGAGACAAATGTTACAGGTAGAGGTACCGATGAAACTCTAGGACCTCCTTCACACCATGCCTCACTTGGGAACGACACTGTTGGGGAACTTGGCTACGCAGCCAAATACCACACGTACGGACATCTCCGGAGGGTCTGCAACGGACCCGATGATACTTGCTGTAAACAACGGAAGGTACCCGACAATCGTCGAGATGGGCATCCTTGGCACCATCCTAACAAACACTATAGTGGACGGAGGGTTAGGAGTGAATGTCCTTCTGGAGGCAACGTGGAAAAAACTAGGAAAGCCCACCTTGTGGCTACCAACCTTCAACTTACTGGGTGCAGATCAACAGGGTATCAAACCACTCAGGACGCTGATGGCACAACCGGTCACGGTCGGTACACAACCGTTTGTACTCAACTTTGTCGTCATTCCACTGAAGCAGAAAGGCTATGACGCCATACTGGGTAGAGGATGGTTAGTAATAGCCAAAGCGAACCATAATTGGAAAAGGAATACCCTTTCGATGGAGAGTGGAGGAAAAAAGTTCACAATTGATCTTCGTACCCAGTTGGTGAGTGAGGAGATAGCTTCCTCCTCCGAATTTGACTCCGAAGGAGAAAACGATCGAAGGGATGAAGGAAGGGACGGAATGGAACCGAATAGTAAAGGCGTGCTAAGATTGGGAGAATACTCAGAGGATGATGCAGATTCATTGAACGGTCTCTTCCACTGGCAAATAGAGGATTACGAATTCTTCCGACCAACATGTAATATACTAAGTATTAAGGAAGAGCCAAAAACATTTCCCTCGGAATACGGTGAAGACAAGGAAGGGGGTGCGAAAGTAAGCGAAGTCCCGACACATAAATTTGATGAGCCAAACCCCATGAAATATAAGGAGTCATCTGTCAAAGCAATGAATCTGGGCAAGGAAGAGGAACCTAAGATCATTCGTGCCCGCGACGATTGGAATCCGAGGTGGAAGACCACAGCCTTCAAAATCTTTATTCTTCTTATGTACGGGAAAGAGACCGTGGTCCCTGTAGAATTTATGGTTCCAAGCCTTGGGATCGCCATTGAAAACAGACTCGACAACAGGGAAAGCTTGAGGGAACGACTGCACACTCTAAAGAATGAGATTAAGCCAGGAAATTTTCAAGAAGTCGGCTACGACGGGGCTGCCAAGTAGTGGACTCTTGACGGACTAGAGATACATGAGGCCATCAACGGGTCCAAATTGAAACCTTACCCGAAGAGGATGGACCCGAGAGAAGGGACAGAGCAACCAAGAGGATGGAAAAGGACTCGAGATGTCAGGCAGGTGACACGAGAGCCGTCCATACGGGCGACCAAAGAAGCATCCAAACGGTAAATTGAAAAAAACCCGTACAGCTATGCATGACTGTACAATGGAAAAAGGAAAAACAAAAAAGAGAAAAAAAAAAAAAAAGCGCAACACTGCCGACCATACGGTCGTATGGCCCAAAAACGAGCAAGTAAAGTCCACAGTACGGTGTTTGACCGCACAATGCATAAAGCCCATACGGCCAATCCATCATACGGCAAAAGAGGAACGAGTTTGGGCCACTGTACGGCGAGTCTTGAAGACATGCACACGGCAGGAGAGTAAAAGGACCGTACAAACAATTAGTCGTACGGCATCAGGCAGCACAGCGCATAGGTAAAAACGCAACCACCGTACGGCAATAAAAGGAGACACTAGCTTGTGTCTGTACGATGGTAAGACATCCAACGGTCATACAGCACACGGGGAAGTTAGAAACGTGGGACCGTACAGTGTTAAGGAGATAAAGTGCAAACAATACCGTACGGCTTCATTATTATTGGAAGCACACGATGTCGAGAGCGTACGACAGGAAAGGCATACCAAGGGCAAGTGTAAAGACCATACGGCGTCCCATACGAGCAGAGAAAGAAGTGCTTAGTACTGTACAATCACCGTACGACAGGAACAAATCACAAGTGTACGATCAAGAATCATTATATCAGTCCGATCATTGGAGAATGCAGCAAGCAGACACAGGACCGTACGATACGGCTAGAAGGAAGAGAAAACGCATAATACATCAAAGCCAGTTCAAAACAAGGAAGACGGTTATTGATGGCAAGGAGTGGCAGCAACAAGGGGAAGGTTCTCTTTTAAAAAAAAAATGACGACAAATAAAAACAGTTCACAGTGAATAACGTATGGTACCAAAGGGAAGGACATAAGCAAGTAGTGAGGAAAACATAAGTGGTTGGCGGAAAAGAGTATGGGATCGGGAGAAAATCACAAAAATGGTGTGCCCCATAGAGTTTTGTGTTGGGCTGAAGGTGCTAATTTGGTCTTGGTGGCGGGGGCGCTGCCCCTTGACCCCACCCTATACCACGACAGGGAGCACGCCTGGGGCTCTGCCCCAGAACCCTATGGGGGCGCTGCCCCTCAACCCTGCTGGGGGCATTGCCCCCTAGACCCCCATTTTCGTTTTGAGGTACACTACAATGGTGAGTTGGGGCATTGGAAAGGCATGAGGAAATTATTCAGTTGTCAGCCTTTAAGAAGTGTGACCAGTTGATGAGACCCAGAGCTGCTGCAGGGATGGAGTGTCTGCATGCCAGAAGTGGAGAGAGCACTAGAGCAAGTCTTTCGAGAGGGGTACTACACTTTGAGGCACTCAAAGTAAGTGTTGGCTAGACGTGAGGCTGTCTTGGTGGATGCATAAAGAGCTCGAGAGGAGTTGACCACCCAGTTGGAGGCAGTAGAGCGACACTTGGCTCAGCGTACCTAGGAGTTGGAAGCACAGAAGGCGACACAAGTGGCTATTGCGGTCAGATTAGTAAGAGAAACAGTATTGTTTGAACAAGAGTTAGTGGGGGCTACAGCTGAAACGTGTTTTTTGGAGACAAGGTTGGTGCAGGCACAGGAGGAATGTGATGTGACGGAACAAGAACTACTCGGAACAAGAACTACTCGAAGCAACATTGATGGGGAGGGCGGCACTCCAGCTTTTTCAGGGACGCCCCTCCACCCCTTCTCAGTGATTTTCTTATTCTATGTGGTGTATTTCATCTCCCTATTGTTGTGAGTCGCTAGGAGACGACTTTCTTTTTGGGGGGGATGATGTTAGCCGGAAAGACTACTTTATTATAGGTTGTGTATTAGTTATGTTGTTCCAACGGTAATTAGTTATTACCGAAGGGTAGTTGGGTTGGGCGATGACGTTTGGTCACACCCCTTCGGGTAGATAAATATGTACCACCTACAGGTGAAGGGGGACGACAATGATTATAATGCGAATGTACTCATACGTTGGAAGGATTAATGAAAGTATATATTATTCTCTGATATGTTATGTGTTTATTATATTTCCTGCACTATGTCTATGCAAAACTAAGTTTACCCCAGAGGGGGCAAACAAACATTATGAAAATAAACAAGACTCTTTGCGGTTACAATTTGATGCAGGAGCAGCTGGGGGGACCAGCAATCAGCATCACCCAAAAACATTTTCAGAAAATGACTCTCGAGAGCATAAGACAAGAAATTCGAACTAGCTCTATGACTTTAAAATCTTAGATCTTATCCAATGCCTTGATCTCTATGCCAAGTTGGAGCCACAAGATGATTGTGTCAAGATGGACAGCCTTTTTCCTTGATTGCAGTCAGGATTCGGTCCCTTCATAATATGGCTCTCGCGAAGGAAGATCTCTTAAGAAACTCCTTCTCAAGAACAATATTTGGCAGATTATTGTACTTCATGCTGGAGTTAAGGGCCTGATCAAGGTTGGAAGTTTTATTTGGCATTCTCACTCATTCACTCAACAACATTTTTGAAGGGTTTATCATAGATGGTTGCAAAGAAATGCTTCTGGAGCAGAACGTGCTAAATCTGCAGGAAGTGTGGCAATGTACTTTAGAAATACAGCTAGGAAATTAAAAAACAAAGATATAATCCTTCCAGCCTGTTGACAGTGCTGCAAATGTGCAGAAGTTGTTTTCTAAGGATGACCATGAGAATTGGTTATTTGGTGCTGGTCTTTCAAATCTTGAGTATTCATACCCATGTGAGATCATGGGGTGATCAGCTCGGGCACTAGATTTACTGGAGTCAGTGAGGAAGGCGAGGAAAATCACCACATCGAACAGAATTTTGTTCATCAGAAACCTAGGTCATCTGCGTGGACTCCAAAGCCTCCTCAAATTTTCAACTGCAATGCACCAAACACAGGAAACATGGAGGTATTGTTTCACTACTACAGCATTGAACAACAAAGAACATTGCCCATTCATTTGTTGGAAGGATAAAGAAAAAAATTGATACAGGTTTGCAATGACAGAACCTTAGGTTGCATCGAAACATGCAACTACATAGAGCATTCAATGGCTAGGGAACGGGATAACGAAAAGAAACTGAGAAGTTGAAGATTGGAGAACACGAAAAGGAATATAGGACAGAAAGCATTGAGGAAAAGGAGAAGAGGGGGCCTCAGGGAGGAGGACTGGGAGAGGATGAAAAAAATGCCACGAGAGGGGAATCGAATGGACATTCAATCAAGTTACAGATTGAAAAATGAGGAATTGGCAAAGGCATTGATCATTTGGACTGTTACTATTAAAATCAAATGCAGCTTATGAAATGGAAGATAAGTTGGCCAAGAGGGGCATCATGGGTTACAGCCAAGAAGAGGAAAGCTATGGCTTTTGGCTAAAGAAGCAGATGAGATAGATAGTAATCATGTAGATAGAAAGGCCATTGAGAGGACATGGCTGTAAAAGTGGTGTTTGCAGATTCAATGGGAATAAGATTATATTTGTTGTTACAATCTGAGTGTTCAATTAAAAAACAGAGTCCCTGTTTTTTTTTCTGTTATGTGTTTTGAGATTTCGAATTGGTAGGCAAAAATGAGCAAGTTCTGCACCAAATGGTATCAAAGTATTCCTCAGTGTGTGGACAAAGCGCCAAAATAAGGCAGTTTGGCACCAAGACCTGGGGTGGAGTTGAAGCAGTAGAGTTGTCTGAGAGACTCGAGAGGATTGTTGCAGGCATATGAGGAGTCCTGAGCAATTTAGAACTGAGGGTGAGAAGATGTATAAGAGAGTTGACCATGTGTGTGAGTTGCACATTGGAGGTGTGTGAATTGTTTGATGAAATGTCGAAGAGAAAAGTATGAAGTTGGCTATGGAAAATCCCTTGGGAATTTCAGTCCTCTTGAAGAGAGAAAGAATGTACGCAAATGAAATGAGGGGCATGATGAGAGGCTTGAGAGAGACCAAAGTAGTAATGTTAAAGAACAAACGAAATGAAGTAGTGGAAGAGGATCAAGTCAGAAGGTAGATTTGGAAGTTGCAGCAGAGTTTATGAAGGCCATATATTTGATCAAGAACCTGATAAAGACGGTGCATTGCTTGGAAGAGTTGTTCATTTCGAGTGGAGAATGAGAAAAAAGATGTAACGGTTGCAGTGAGCCATGGTGAAGAAGATGTTGCAGCAGTAGAGGTTGAAGAAAATGTTGCACAGCTGAAATCAGAGAGGAAATTAGTGATATTTCTAAGTTTTTTGAAGTAGAGATGAATTAGTGCATGTAAAAAAGTGCAAGTGGATTTTGCAGATCGGTGTTAGAAGATTGCATGCTTTCATATGGAAGCAATAGAGGATAGCACAGGAGGATTGGGTGGAGGTGGTTGGTTCATGGTGGGTCAAAACCCAGGAAAGAGGAGAAGAGTGGAAAGATTGTTTGGTGGAGGAGGCTGGATGATGGTGGGTTGGATCCTACAAAGTGGAAGGGTAGAGGAGAAAGACCTTTGCGGAAGGGGACGACAAATGGTGAATACAAATCCACAAGAGGAGAGAAGAAAAGTGAGCAGAGTTGCTTATAGGTTGTTTACAACCTGAAAAGACAGTTCTATTATCTAACTCCATTTTTTGAGTTCTACTCATAAAATTTTCCTACCCAGTGTCTGATGCAACACCTAAAAACATTTTCAGAAGAAAACACTCAAGAGAATGAGACAAGAAGTTCAAACTAGTTTTATGACTTCAGATTGTATTCAATGCTTGATCTCTAGGCCAAGTTGGAGGCACAAGATGGTTGTGTAAAAACTATGTACTTCACCAAACTGGCAATCTGCTTGTGTCAGGATGGACAGCCTTTTTCCTTGATAGCAGTAAGGATTCAGTCCCTTCATATTAAGGCTCTGACAAAGGAAGAATTTCTGATTGAACAACAAAGAACATTGCTCATTCCTTTGTTAAAAGGACAAAAAGAATGATATGGGTTTACAATGACAGAGCCTCGGGTTGGATCTTCCGATGCAACTAAACATAGAGTGTTCAATGGCTAGGGAAAGGGGTAATGGAAAGAAAAAAGAGAAGTTGAAGATTTGAGGACGTGGAAAGGAACATAGGCCAGTAAGCATTGGGGGGAAGGAGAAGAGGGAGGCTCGGGAAGGAAGACCAGGAGAAGGTGAAAAGAAAACACCGCAGAAGGGGAATCAAATAGACATCCAATCAAGTTGCAGATTGAGCAATGAGGAATTGGGTTAAGGCATCGGTCATTTGGACTGTTGTCTATTAAAAGCGAGTGCAGCTTATGAAATGGAAGATAAGTTAGCCAAGACAGGCATCATGGGTTACAGCCAAAAACAGGAAAGCTATGGTTTTTGGCTACGGAAGCACAGATGAGATAGATAGTAATCGTGTAGATAGAAAGACCATTGAGAGGCCATGACTGTAAAAGTGGTGTTTGCAGATTTAAGGGGAATAAGATTATATTTCTTGTCACAATCTGAGTGTTCAATTAAAAAACAGAGTCTCTGCTTTTTTGTGTTATGTGTTTTGAGTTTGTGAACTGTTAGGCAGAAGTGAGCAGTTTCTGCACCACAATTCAAGCATGGCATTTCCTTAAGAGTGAGAAGCAATGCATATTGCACTCAATATACATATACATACATACATATAGACACACAAATATACATATAAACACATGCATGCATGCGCGCGCACACACACACAAACATATACACACATATATATCAATATGAGCCCACATTTCCAACATATTTTCAGTAGAGCTCAATGGAGAACTAATGCAGATTTTTTGTTTCCTGGTTCTCCTATAAAAACAACACTAATTAAGAAGTTCAAAAGATACTCTCTAAAAGTGGAGGAAGCCCATATCTCCATTCCGTGGATTCTGTACAAAAAAAGTTTTCTTTGTTCCCCTGACCAAATATAAAATATGTATTGCCTCCTCTTCAAAACCTTCAATTACTTTGCAACATTACATCATAGGAACTCTCCCACCCCTGGTCAGTGACCCACATTTATGCCAAACTTGCGAGAAGTTATTAAAAGAAAAATATAGGCAAAATCAAAAGGCTGTGCATCATCTAAGAGAGAAATACTTTAAGTTCTATTTTTAAAATGCATATCATGTCACAGAAAACTCTAATACATCCCAACACAAATAACAACATTATGGGCTTACCGAAATGACGTTAAACAATAGCCAACATGTTAAACAGCCATTCAATATCTGTCTGCCACAAACCTTGAAGCAATTACTTTTAAAATAGGAAGAATAAGACGAGCCTGGTCACAACATCAAGTTAATGCCATCCATAACAAAAAATAACGGTTATAATGTGTTAAACTAGAATTTGCATCTACTAAAATGCTATTTCTGAGGTCACGATCGCCAAACTGCGGGCTCAAAAAGATTAGCAATTCAAAACACCTTTAAGGCAAATAATAAAACTATTCATCTAGAGCATGCAATTGCATATATCTGTTTCCTAAATAGAAGGCCAAAAAATGTAAGAACAAATCAAAGATTTTTCAGAAGACATTTAAAAAATCTTCTAACAGAAGAAGAGAAACTATATTGAAAGGGATACAAGACCACCAAGAAAACAGTACAGGAAGTCAAATTGGCCATATGAGGGACTGAAAATGTCACCAATATTTTTTTTGAAATAAATATGTTAATGTTTCATCAGTAAATAAATCTTACTGTAGCTAGAAAGGAAACATGCCCGTTGTCTGCAAAATATGAAAAATGATATTGCAACATATACCTTCAATTTGAAAGGAACGCATACTGTCAATTTGTCAACTGAGAGACCTGTGAGGCCTTACCTTCAATTTAAAAGGAACGCATACTGTCAATTTGTCAACTGAGAGGCCTGTGAGGCCTTGGAGCATTAGGGTTCCCCTTCTCATAGAAACTCCTAAATAGATGAACTGCCTCATCGGCCATTAATCCCCCAACACATGTAAATCCGCTCCCCTTCTCCTCAGCTTGATTGTCCCCGCAAGGGCCAGAGCCGTGCCTGTGCACATCCATGACAGACCCACATCCCCCAAACCTGTCATTTGCACAGCCATAGAAAACGCGTGTGATCCCAAGGAGGGAGAGTGCAGCAGCACACATGATACAGGGCTCACAGGTGACATAGAGCTCAAATGCTGCGAAGCGCTGAGCAACTTGCTGTTGCGTGAGATGGGCAGCTCGGCAGAGATGAAGAAGATTATCAATGGCTTCCATCTCGGCGTGCCTCGTCGCATTTCTGGTCTGATTGGTGGCGTTGCTCCCTCGTGCAATGATTTGACCATTTTCAACAATTACACACCCCACGGGAACTTCCAGTTGGGAAAGAGCCCGCCTCGCTTCCTCCATAGCCGCCTCCATATATGTCGTCTTATCCATTCATGTACACCCAAATGTCAGCTCCTTTTTTTGAAATTGCAGCGTAGCCCTAATGCTACTAAAGTGGAGGCGACGTAAATATTGTTATCTCTTCATCGGGGTTATCCAAAGTGAAACTCAAATTGAACGCATTCGAAAAAGTGAACTCTGAATGTGAACGTCTTCTCCCTTTTTCTTGGTTCTGCCTCGATACTTCCCCTACACCTGCAAAACTGCACTTGACACATCTAAAAACTTATATATATAGATGAATCCATAGGCACAAAAACCCTCATAGATCATACCCAACTCGCTTCAGTTTTGAGTAAACAAATTATTTAAGGGACTCGCTCTCGCTCTGCAAGCTCGCGTGTTTATAGTAACACTGAACCTCTGGGAAGAAAAAATTCGTAAGACTAATACTTGTAATGGATTTCCCACATCCTCGTACCTTGGCGAGTGTTTTTTATTAATATTATTTAAAAGCTTGTGTTGGGACTCTAGTTTTATAATGGTTTGTGCTAAATTTTAAATTTCCTAAATTTCCATAATTTAAATAGTTGGGCAAGGTATTCTTATTTTTCAATGGCTTTAGGATTTGGGGTCTTGGATTAGGATTTTTTCGAATGGAGCTTTTTTAAAAATTGAGTTGGACTTGCTTGTTATTTTCAAGAATATTTTAAAGGTGGTGGTTTCATAAATTTTGTAGTATAATTCATCTTTTAGCCTATTTAGAAAGTGTCTTGTTGTTTCATTGAGTTCTTTGGAACAAAACTATTGATAACAACAAAAAATAAAACTGTAATTATGCTCTGTCAAGCCACATATAAACTCTTGACACATGTTATGTGTAACTTGTACTCTTGTAGGTATCCACATCATGGATGTCATTTCTTGTCTCGAACTTGATGTGGAACAGATTCTCCATCTACCTATGAGTCTCCTCCTTCTATGGTCCATCATCCATTTTTGCATCCAAAGCACATTGTAAAACATTGTTGCACTCATCTAGCCATTCTCGTTGATCCTTGAGATTGACATCTTTTGTAAACAAATTAGGCAATCCCAATTTGACTGTATCATCAAACCCTTTATAATCATTCTCCAACTCCTCGGTGTAATTATGGTGGACTTCTACAATATCAATATTTTGAGAACTTGAACTACAAGCTTTACTAATCTCCATCTTATGTATCTTGAGATCAATTGTGTCATGTAGCCTTTTGTGTTGCGTAATTGCATTATAGGTCTTTTGGTGTGAGACCCAGTATTTCTTTGGCCATTGAATCAAACTGGAAAATCTTTTATGTATCAAAATGGAAAGAAGATCAAACCATGAACTAGCCCCACCCCCACTCTAACCTCATCATTTTCTTGTTGCAACTGTTGTGGATTGCCTTGAGTTTTCACAAACAATTGGAAGTAATCTTCAACATCTGATCTTTAAGGGAAACAATCTCAAATCTCAGTTGTTCAGTCTCCACCTTAAGAGTGTCTCTTTCCTTCTTCAGAAACTTGGTCTACGCCAAATTAAATTTCAATAGATTTAAACCCATGACAGTTGTTATCACAGGGTCAGTCTCCCCTACCTTGAGTGTCATCATATGGCCAAAGGCTTTGCCAATATCAATTATCTTTGGCCTTTTGTTGGGAGGGTATAGAGCCCAAATCATCATAGATGGTTAGCATTAGGTTTCAGATCCTTGATAGCATTATGGCTAGGGTTACTATTTTGGTTAGAGTTGGGATTAGGAGTGGAGTAGAAGTTAGGATTATGGTTAGGGTAAGTTCTAATGTGATGTTAGTATTGTGCTTGGGGTTAGGATTAGGGTTGGGGCTTTAAAATAGTAATATCGTAATTAGTATTATTTTTGGGGTTAGGGTTTGGGATTAAGGTAATGGTTAAGATTATGGTTAGGTGATGGTGGTGGAGAGGATGGATCCCTTCTCGGTGCCCCTTCTAGATCTGTAATGTGAATCCCCTTCAGTGGTCTAGGGGCAGTCATAGAAGCTATCTCATAATTCATAATTTAGGTTTCAAGCATACATTTGTAATCTCCACACTAAACCAACATATGAAATAATAGAAATAATTTACATCTATCATCAAAAGGTAATTTAAAAGCATCAAAATGTATCAAAGAGGAAGGAAGATTAATAGTATATGTCACATATGAAGGTGTCCAATATGTCTAGGCATGTGTAAAAATAAGTAAGTTTATGTGTTAATTAACCAACCTGCTCAACCACCTCTAACTATGGTTCTCATTGAATGCTGTCATCATTTGGGTGCTATCACTCGGCCTGAGGAGTCTGCTATAGTCTAACACAACTCTGGTCGGTGGAATCTCTCGTGTTGCATACTCAATCATGTGGTCAGGAACTGCATCTACTAGTTGCATGCCCCATGTAGTGAGATCATATGTACACTCCATAACAATTCAGCAGCTCCCTAATGGCCATAGTGTCATAATATTATTGATCAGATCTATCTACTCATCACTATCAAGAGCATTGCAATAAAATTTCCATACATTGATAGTGATCTCTACACTATGAGGGTGTATTAAATGGGGAACATAGGCCATCGCCCACGCATACCACCACACATTTGTTATCATCACCAAAAGAATTTGCCTCTGTAACTCATTGGGCAGCTGGCGAAGGAGTTCTCTAGTGTGTTCCATCTGTAAAGTTTGTAGTCTCCTACAAAAGTGAAGCACAGAATTCTTAATAATATGTTTGTAATGTAGATAAATAAAAGGAAAAAACATTACTTTATTCCTTGTCCATAACATTTCAATAAATTTTGTAATACTCCATACAATACAAAAAATGCATCTATATAACTCAGATATGTAAATATTCAAACACAAAATTTAACGTAAATAGCACATCCTCTAAAATATGTTACATTCTTTTCATGTGTACAACAATAGTAAATGTCAAACTATTTTGACAGTTAAGATTATTATAACAAATAGCTTATTTGAAAATGAACAAATCTACAATAGATTTGCAAATAAAGGAACTAGTTTTCTATATTACTTCAAAATATAAAAGGCTTACAAATGATAATATTGATTATATGGGACTTACATAGGATCATGTCCTTTCAATGGTTATTTTTTAACTTAGCAGTTTATAACAAGAGTAAACAAAGATAATTAGGATTCTTGAAGCCATGATTTAACATTAGACACATGCTCTCTCTAATTTGTCTTCTCATTTATATGAGCATCATGGATGGCATTTCTTGGTGTTTGTTGTAGAAAACATTGTGCGCTTTCATAGGAAATATTGTGTGTATTCACAACCACGTTCTTTTTTTACTGGTGAATGAGACATATTGTTATGTCGATAACTTTTATCGGGCTAACATTATTCTTTTTTCTCCGTTGGGAGATTTTTAGGAGATCTCTCATTTAGTCATGAGATTTGGGAATGCATCAGTATTTTCTAGAACCTCTGTATCTTTCTTTAAGAGTTTATATATGTGTTCATGATTATCAATTAACTCCTCTATTGGAATGTTATGTTCAGCATCTTTTTGCAACCTAATTCTATCAATCAACTTTTACCTACTTTTTCCAGCATTAGCTGACACAGATATCCAATCTAAGATACCTTCTATGGGATAAGTGTTGTAAGTTTTCAGCATAGGAAGTGCACTATGGTTTTTTTCATTTGACACAGGAGTCAAAAACATTCATTGTTTTCACCATTGGTCTAACTTGTCTTATTGCTATGAGATTCGAGGCCCATTATGATGGGCTACGTTATGCAAATAGCTTTCATCGAGGTAACATTATTCTTGTTTTGCTAATGAAAAATCTTGTGTGTTTTCATTATCGGCATAACTCACGTGATCACTAGAAGATTTTGCGCCCCTCTCGATTACCAATGTTATGTCAGGGTGAACCCACAATAGTGGGTTACACTTTTTTGCCTGAATGGACACTAAACTCTATATTTTGAAAAAATTATTCAAATTCAAATGCATATTGTCGTTAAACCGTTTGAAATCAAAAGATGAAGTAAATTAGAGTCTTTTGGGATTTTTTGTCTAGATTCTAAATATATTTTTTATTTTTATTTTTGAATTGATTTGAATGGTTTTTCTTTCTCCACAAAAATTGGTATGTTTTTGAAAACGTAATTTTCAAAGAGTTACATTATTTTCATAGAGCATAACTTTTTTTCTAAAATAGATATCAATGTGATTCTTTTGAACTTAGTTTTTTAACATCCATACAGAGGGCATACAATTGGTTTGATGACATTATCATGATTATTTCATATTTTATTAACATTTGAAGTTGACTAAACCATAATTTTGACATACCTTGACTACATAGCTTATAACTTGTCGTGTATTTATCCAATTTCATTTTTATTTTTTTGGATAGAAAGATAACTTCAATACCTAGGGCATAGATATTTTTTTAAAAAAAATTTCTCTCATTTACTATTTTTCTGTAAGCGTCAAACATAGAGGTAGGCATACGGTGAAATATCTATGTTTAGTAAAATTAAAAATACAAAGTCATAATAAAATTAATATATATTAACATTATAATCATTGGAAATATTTTCTTAGTAGTACCTTAATACATAGATAGTTCTGTCAAATACATTCATTTGATTTTCCAAAAGATAAATTTGAAGTGATCTTTTGTCAGCATTTTAATAGGTGCGAAGGAGACTCCATTATAGGTACATGAATGCGGAGTATAGATGTTATATCAATGTTTTTTTCATCTAAGAGGCTTTGAGCTAACCATTTGTAATTACATCCTTCAAATGGAACCTCTCAAGGCTTAAATCATCATATTTTATTGAAAATGTGTTATTTCAGCAAAAATCAGCATCTCTAAAAAAGTGTAACCCACTATTGTGGGTTTGAGGCCCATTATGACGGGCTACGTTATGCAGATAGCTTTCATCGAGGTAACATTATTCTTGTTTTGCCAATGAAAACTCTTTTGTGTTTTCGTTATCGGCATAACTCACGTGATCACCGGAAGATTTTGGGCCCCTCTCGATTACCAATGTTATGCTGACAACTTCAATCAAGGTCACATTAAGATTGTTTTGCCAAATAGGTAAATATTGTTTGTCTTTGCCTCACCAAATTTGAATAGTCCAGATTTAGAAGCGGTCATGCAATTAAATTTAAGATGTGCACTATGTTAAGTACGCAATCGAAACAATCATGTGTTTTATGTTTTGTTGGTCCCAATTACCTTATTTTCAATATGTTTAAGTAGCGATATTTTTTGTCAAGATCAACAAGTGAGCTTTCATTTCCCTTTTGCAATTAAATATAAGATGGATGAAATGTTAAGTGTGCATGTGCGGGCAGGGAAACGGTTGTGTGTTTTCAACATTGGCATAACTAAGTTGATCGCTAGAAGATTTTTCACCCTACCTGATGGAAAATATTATGCGAACAACTTCTATCAGTGTAACATTAAAATTGTTTTATCGAACAAGTAAGTGTTGTTTGTTCACAACCCGCAAAATTTCAACAGTCCAGTTTGTGTCCTACTTGTGCGAATCAATTTAAGATGTACATAATTGTAAGTGTGAAAGTTCACAGTCAAAAACGTCATGTGTTTTCTATGTTGTGGGTCCCAGTTACCTTATACACAAGCAATTTAAGCAGTGATCATCTTTTTAAAGATCAACAACTGAACTTTAATTGTGTGTGCGTGATTAAATATAAGATGGAGGAAATGTTAAGTGCGCAGGTGCGAGTGGGGGAAAGTATTGAGTGTTTTCGACATTGGCATAACTTAGGTGATCGCTAGAAGATTTTGGGTCCCTCTTGATGGGCAATGTTATGCTGATTAAATGTTGGTTGATTTATGCTCGTGAAATTTCAATGGTCCATATTGTTGCCATAAAAATGAAAGACCCAAACTAAATCAACCTTGCACAATTAAATAAGAGGTGCAAAAATTTTAAGTGCACAAGTGCATAGTCGAAAACATCATGTGGTTTTATGCATTGTGGGTGTCAGTTACCTTATTCTGAAAGGATTTAAGCAGTGATCATTGTCTCTTACTATTCACATTACATCGACCTTGCGTGATTAAATCAAAGATGTGCAAAAATTTAAATGTGCAAGTGCCCGGTCGAAAACATCATGCATTTCCTGCATTGTGGGTTCTAGTAACCTTATTTTGAAAGGATTTAAGAAGCGATCATTGTCACTGTGATCAATAGGATCAGACTTTGGTGATTAAATTGAAAGAGGATGAAATCTTAAGTATGTAGATGCACAAGGTGGAAAATGTAGTGTGTTTTCATATCTGTAATTTCTTTTTGAACTATTTATTAATAAGTTCTTGCCCTTTTTTTGGCTTATCTTGCCATTGAGTTATCATGTTCGGGTTTTTTTTTCCTGATGTTGAGTGCTTCTCTTTTATCATTCCACCTTCTATGTTTTATAAAATGTGGTTATAGCTCCTGTAATGTGAAAGTTATTTGTTTTGCATCATTACATTAGTTCTATCATGTGCATTATTTCTTGCAAGGTATGATAGAGTCAACGTATGTGTAGGATATATTGTATTAATATTATGTGTATTATAAGTAGGGAGAGTAACCATGTTTCAGTCCATTTCAATCTTGTGCATCACCATAACCTTCTTCATTTTCTTGATAAGTTAGCAATTTAGGTATATCCTGAGGGTAAGGAAGTCGCCCTTTTAAGGAGATTCAACCGCAAAGTGCAAGTCCCACACTTGGGGGTTATATCCATGTCTCACAAGGTTTCTTAGGGGTCAAGCCCCAAACATGGGTGCAAAATTTTGTGACAATATTTACCTCAGTCTCTTGTGTTGTTCTTTGACTTTCTAGATATGGCATTTTCATTCATTACCTTGCACAATTTCATCAGGATAATATTGCAATTGGAAACAATGGCAGTTTAATAAATATGATTGTTATGCACAGAAACATAAAAATCCATAACAATTTGGGGTGGGCCATGATATTTTATTTGTTATGTAGTAAATAGATTTGAAATCTTAAAAAAGATCTAATACTAAAATATTTCACTCCTTTGAGTCTGTCATGTCTTTCTTCATCCATTGGATGAGATATTTTTAATTGTCATTGAAAAGTACATATAATCATCATAAAGCACAACACTTTTTTTGTAGATAATAATAATAATCATATACATTCCTTTTCAAGGATAAAAATTTGATAGAAGGGCACATACCAATTATTTTTATATAAACAATGGAGACAAAGGCACACAACAATGTCAAATAACTATTCCAATTGAACAACTACATTCCATGAATAATTATTCCAAACAATCTATCCTTAAATGTGTGGTTTTTAAATAAATTGTGAGCCATAGACTTATGTGACATGGTAATCGACAAACTATGATTGATTGAGTTCAATGCAATTTCGTGTGCAGAGGCAAGAGAAATTGGGGAAATCCAGACATGAATGTGATAAACTACTTGCAAGATCCACCAAATTACTTGAAGAGAGAATAGGGAAAAAGAGAATGCATTCGTGTATTTTCAATCCATGCAAATAAGACATCACAATATGGTTATGCATGTATTCAATTAAAAATAATGATCATGTTTACAATAATGCAAATCCAACCTAATTATTTTAAGTTAAAACTAGCAAAAATAGAAATCGTACATATATATACAATGCACTTAGGATAGAGAGAAGAATGTGCCTACATATGATTCACTATGAAGAATAAACATATTTGTAATAAAGACCTTTTTTAAGTTTAAGATAAATCACCAAAGAATACAATTGAAAAGTATATGTGCAATCTATGAACAAAAAAGACAAGATGGGAAGTGCAAATTTTTCATTAACAATAATTGTCTATTTTATTTATTAAAGATCATAGTGTTTAGGTAAGAGATAAGATGATTGTAATTGGTCATGTTGTCCCTTATTTTCATATACATAATTTTCAAAAGTCCACACATTTGCCATCACTTGCTATTGAATTATTTAGTACAAGTGGGATTTTTCAGTGAAATGAATAACAAGCGGCCTATCGTGAATGTATTTTATTACATAGGTAGACCTATCCACATTTTGACACCCCTCCATGTCCACAACAATTTGGTGGGGACGGAACAAGTTGTTGGAGAGAATCAGGAGGCAATCCCACCGCCTCTACAAATTTCACCTTTTAGCCTTTTGCGTGACATCTCCAAACATCTATCATCAAATCATACTTAATAGTTGACTTAGAGAACATCTTCTTGTTAGCAACAAGCACTTCCTTCAAATTGCTACTAATCAATTGTTGTTCAAGCAATTTGTGCTCCTACTTTACATTCTTCTCATTCAACTCTACAAACAACTTGTCCATGTCACTGTTTTTCTTTTGTAATTTTGCAATTTGCAAAAAAAGGCATTTATTGTCTACTTCAACAACCTCCAAATTCTTTGATAGAATAGTAATATGATTAAACTAAAGCCAAATATGAATTTGGGTCAAATTCTCTACTAAAGTCTTCAAGGTATCAGTCGTGATAAGATCTTCTGTGGCTGCATTATTTCCACTCTTGCCCCCCGCAACACACCACTAGCATATGATACGCCCACCAATGGTGCTTTCATTAAAGACTATCCTTCCCTCTAACTAGATGACTTGGTTTCCCTTGCACACTTTCACGATCTATCAGACATTGAAAATCCTAAACTTGTATTAACAGGGTTATCCATGGTGAAATTTTGGATGCCCTCTAGTTGTGTGGGAGCATCTTTCTATTTTCCTATCCCTGCATTTGAACCGTGCAATTATGGTTTCTCAACGAGGATTCAACTTTATTGGGACTCGCACAAATTGTCATACTATCAAGTTCCATAAATAAGGAATGAGAAGATGAGGGCAAATAACTACTTTATACCTATGAATATTATCAATGTTGAAGACTGTCCAAACTAGTGTTGGAAGTAAGATAATGTGTACCACCTCCAATGTCAGGCCAGTGAAAAGGTGGTGTGTAGTGTCTTCTTCCTGATCTGCAACAAAATCGACACAATAGAAGCATTCAAACTTCTTTCTGAGATACAAAATAGGGAACATCTACATAAGGTGATTAAATAAAAAATTATACTACATGCATCATGTAGAATAAGGCCCATGAGCATACTAGAAAAGATGTTACATAAAATGGTGACAATGGATTTCAAACCTCACAAATTGACATACAACGATTATTGCCATTAGGTTTCTTTAGTAATAGCATTTTGATGCCCTTGAGTTGCCACATAATAGCCTTGTGGATGGATTACTTGTTTAACAATGTCATAAACATAAATGCATGTGTGTATTTAAACATAAGGTACATATGGAAGGGAAGGTTAAGGGAAGTGTATTTGGTTTCTTACAAGATGCTATACTCATCCATCAACAATTGACATGCAGTGTAACAGAGTTAGTGAAAAACATAGACACAAGATTTTCTTTGTAAATACAATATAATGAAACCATTTTTGATACACTTGTTCCATCAATAGATCAACCACCAATTAACAAGACCATGTTGCAAACATGTATGGAAATTTGACCTTACAAGGCATAGCGAAAAATATGGAAAGAGCTTGTATATCATTCCACTTGAAAATAAAATAACAAGATTTATCAAGAAACATACATTTGAAGAAGGCAGATATATAAGAGCTCGAAATAAACAGCCCTCTTCGACCCCCATTATAACAAATTTCTCACTGAAGTCAATGTGTAAACATATGGGTAGTCCAATTGAATGGTCTTAACAACAATAAACATAGAAATGGACTTTATTTTCAAGGGACGACAAATCAGTCTATAAAATCATAAGTCAATTGAACTATAGAACATGCAAAAAATGTTAAGTTGATGCCACTAAAAATAAACATTCTACCTAAACAATACAAGTCTTTGGCAATGCATCATATTATTCATAGATCATCAATTATTTTAAGAAAACTACTATTATACACAATGCAAATATCATTCCACTTGAAAATAAAATAACATGATTTATCAAGAAACATACATTTGAAGAAGGTAGATACATAAGAGCCTGAAATAAGCAGCCTTCTTCAACCCTCGTTGTAACACACTTCTCACTGAAGTCAATGTGTAAACATATGGGTAGTCTAGTTAAATGGTCTTAACAATAGTAACCATAGAAATAGACTTTTTTTCAAAGGAAAACAAATAAGTCTATAAAATCATAAGTTAATCGAACTGTAGAACAGACACAAAATGTTAAGTTTATACCACTAAAAATAAGCATTCTAACTAAACAATACAAGTCTTTGGTAGCACATCATATTATTCATTGATCATCAATTATTTCAAGAAAACTACTATTATACACAATGCAAATATAATGAGTCATCAATCAAATATGGAAGACAATTAAAAAATTCATTTGTAGCATAATAACAAAAATGTGCCGCAAACTGAAATGTCTTGAACGTGTACCACAAACATAATGCAGATATAAGAATGCATATTATGAACTTTCCAAAGGTACCCACACAAATCCCATTCAATGGTACAACAACAAATTAACAGAATTGACATTAACAAATGTTAGTAACCCTAGTAGTGCCACTTGTTAGACTAATGAATCAATTGAGACTCATCCTCATTTCCTCCTCCTCTATTTGTTTTGTACAAGTGAGGCAGTTCCTGCATAAAATCCAATGTGCTTCTTTGGGTCCCTATGCACTGTTGGAGGGGTGATACCAAGGCATCGAATCCTTGCACTGGTTCTTTTAACAAGAGGAGGGGACTTGCTAGATTCTTTCTCCACCTTCAATGCATCAACCACTTTCTCCTAGAGTTACGTAGAGAAGTTGAAAGAGTGTGGCCTCCAAAATAATGTGGACATCTATATTAGCATAGAATTGAAGAAAATTTACATCCACACATGAAGAAATGGAAGTAGTAATACCTTCTAGTGCATCACAGGTAGAGCACGGGTCAAGTCTGAAATGTTACATGCCTCGAAAGAATTTATGGAGTTGCTTAAAATTTCTGAAA
Source organism: Chamaecyparis obtusa (assembly GCA_027943335.1). NCBI lineage: Eukaryota > Viridiplantae > Streptophyta > Pinopsida > Cupressales > Cupressaceae > Chamaecyparis > Chamaecyparis obtusa. The sequence goes on from BSBK01000164.1 coordinate 2,723,170, forward strand.
AAGAGTGACCATAAGGAATCCTAGCATGGGGATCAATAACCTCATGATTTGGACTTTGACAGTGGTTGCTAGTAATAATTTTTTGTGGCACTTCACTTCCTTTCCCACACCTTGGAAAATGCCTTTTCCAACCAATACACCTTCTGATAACATCTCGACGTGATATCCAATTGCATATGTGTGAACTTCTTCGTCTAAGGGTCGGTCGTCAACAATGGGTTCCTGTACTCTGAAAATGTACATAGACAAACCAAACTTGTGTGTCAGAAAGACAAAATATTTGTGCTTAACGATACAAAGCAATGAAATAACTCTGATAATTACCAATTCAGAAAGCCTATGGTACTTTTCTACTTCACCCCGCAAAAATTTACTGACACTATCACTTTCCTTCCTAGTCTCCATTCACGCAACCTCACCAATCATGTGAAGCCCTAGATCCCTTTTTCCACACATTTTTTTCTATGTCACAATCCTATAAAGTAGAGAATGAGTGAAGGAACTGCTATTATAGTATGAGGGAGACTGCTAACTACAAAATAGATAGGCCAATACATTGTTTGAAGTATCACATGGTGTAGGTCTTAGAACATGCAATAGATCATGAGAGAACATTCCCAATAGCTTTCTCATTAGCTTTGATTTATGTTTCACACACACCGAATCAACTTGAATCGGAGTCTCTTAGAAGAAAAAGAATCATTTTATGCTATGTCCACATCCACTTTCATTTGTACCCTAGCACATTGAGCAAGAACATAAACTATACATCTTTGATTGGGGCCTACATCGTGCGAGGGTTGTGCATGCTAACCCCAACATTGTCAACCTAACATAGCGTATAAGTGGTATGTATCAATAATATATTTTATAGGTGACACTATCCAATGTGTGTGCATAAAAGTATCTACACATTATAACATTGATTATATACATACCGCTTCTTCCACTTGATCAACACTTGCCCACTCACATGCGCACCCTTCATCCCCACCATTTCTCTTAAAAAGTAGGTTATGTCACCATTCAAAATGGTCAATGTTGTTAACTCCAACAAAATGATGAAAATAAGGAATACCATACACCCACCACATAATACTTACCTTGACATCCCTCTCATTGTTGTTCATTGACATTTCTTTTTTATGCATTCCTTGCAAAGACTTATATGGACTCCTAAATTTCCACCCGCAAGAATGAGTACCCTCATTTTCATTTGCAAGGAGACCCAAGACAAAGCCATCTTCACCTCCCTCCTCTGGCAGACCATGTCCTTTTTCTACTAAGGCCTGACATAGCAAGAAAAGTTGGGTCTCATTTATTGGAATTGTGAACCACAACGTGAGTGGTCAAATAGAAAAATAAATGAATACTTATAATACCAAATTACCTTCTCCTCTAACTAACCACAATCAAAAGAACATAATTTTCTCTTCCTCCTTTTCTCAAGCCTCTAACTTCTGTCACTAGAGTCCCACCCCATTTTCACCTCATCAACCACATGACAAAACTTACTAGCCTCGTCTTTTCCAGAACTTTTCCTCTTGATTTCCAACTTATTATGTCTCGTGGGGCATGGATGCATGTGAGGTTTTCCAGCTACACTTGGGGTGGCAAGTGATGCATCCATTGGTGCATCCCTACCAGTGCCCTAGCACGTAATTTTAGATTTACCTAGACTACTTTGTCAGTGCTTCATTTTTTCAATGTGAGTCTAAATAACAACAAACGAAATGATTATTTCAAAAAATTAAAAAGTAGACTACTAATGATTTCCTCAATTTTCCATTACCTTGTGATCTTTTCTTTGCACTAATGCTAACACCTTTTTCATTCTCTTTTGCCCAGCTTCCGCACTCTCACAAAGATGCATTTCTTCTTCAATCTTGGTCATACCTTCTACCAGGAGGAGGTCCACAGATGCCTTCTTGTAGAATTCACATATATGCTTCTCTACATGCTTTCTTTGGGCCACATACCTCATCCTCATCTAGAATTTAACATTTTTTTGGTAGTTCACATGTGCTTTGGAAATAGAGTGACATTGTTTTGGGTTGGTTGTCAAAGGTCGCCTGGGTCTGGGTGCTTTGATGAATGGAAGTTCATGCGCATGCATCTTATGAAGGTTTATCCTTCCAAGGTCCCAAAATTCATTCCTCCATCTATCAAACACATAACTGTGAGGCAATATATACCAATCTGTTGTTGCACCATTTGGCTCTATAATCGGTCCCCCCCGGCACACATAAGAGAAATAGTAAAAACAACATTTATACAACCACAAAGCTTAGAAGATAGAACATAATATTGTTGGGGAACAAGAATGAATGCACTATTTTTATATATTACATCATGATTCAACTTTTCAAAAATAAATCACACCTTACAATCACTCTGATAATTGACACCCTCTCCCCAATCATTGCCAACATTGGTCTCATTCACAACATCCTTATTCTCAGTATTTCTATGCTCATCATCACTCTCATTACCTTCGTCACTGCCACTGTTGACATCAATAGTCCCTCTTTCAACCTTAACTCTACCACTGTCACCATGACCAATTTTATCAGCCTCAACTGCTCATTTTGAGGGCTTGTCCACCCCACACACAGTGCTCATATCATCCTAAAGTAAAAACAATTATGACAACAACAAAACATCCATCATTTAAAGATTGAAGAGTGTGAACCAAATATATATGCATTTTAACACAACATTCATTCAAATTATATGATATTGGTACGGTGTAAAATAATTACTAGTTCACTTGTTGCACTCACATGGGCAGCTCTCGCCAGTATGGGAGACATCCTTCTCAAACCCCCCACTATCTCCTAACAAGGTTAATTCCACTTATTAGTGAACTTGAAAACCCTTGGATGGACTCACACAAAATAATATTTATAGGCATCCTCAAACCATACTATCTTAGCAACATATATTTTGCATCCTATGAAGCCCTTCGAGCTGCCCCATAGTACGACCTCTCAAGTGTATCACTAATCTCAAGTAATTTGTCCTTTAACTATTGCATCATACCAGCCTGCACATATTAAATAATATGAGTGTTACTGGTCGGTAAAGTTGCACATATATCATGTGCCTTAGACCTCCCAACGAAAATTTTTTCAAGTGGCAAAGAAACTTAACATACATAATGCATTGTACGGATGTCAATTCACAATATAATTATCAGTCGTTGTTTCTTCTTCAATTATTTAGATCTATCTTATTTATTATTATTTCATTTTACAAATGACATATATTAGACAAAGAGGCTAATTAAGTGGGATAGAACTTACACATTTATTTACAGACTATTGCCATGTTTACCATTTGTAGGAAAGAACTGCACATAAGATTCCACTCTTCTCTTCTAGCATTTAATCCATGAGGGGATCCCCCTGTATTTTATATAAACCCCAATTTGTCAAGTTACCCTGTTATGGAGGTTTGTATTTGTTACTCGACACAAACAAACATTTACTGCCTTGTCAACAAATATAAACCAACATAGATTACCACGTGCTTTTATGCATAATCAACATTTTGATGAATATTTTAATAAAACATACATTCTATAGAAAAGTATAGTGATTTTAATGAACGTTCATATCTACAGATTGTCTTTGTCACCATGAATACACTCATGTCAACCTTGTAAAAGGCACAAAAATAAACTCCCTTTCATCTTTAATATACCTATCACAAAAATTCATAAATATATATCTTATGTATAGCTTCTTTATTGCATTTTCTCAGTACATTTACAAACTATATTGATTAATATGAACGAATATGTTGTCAACATATACAGTGTGCTAAAAAAATATATTTCAAAGTCTTGCGCATTACTTTATCAATCGATGTAATATTATATATCAAACAACATACACCTACATATAATATTTTTCATTTAACAACATGAATATAAGGAATGACTAGGATGAGTGATCTAATTATATGGCTTTACAAACTTCAAATAATGGTTATTCTTGCATTTTTTTTTTGCTTTGAGGCAATATGCACAAATGGACGAACTTACAATGAAAAGATACGATTAAGGGTACAAAGGTGTGTCGTGGGAAGGGATATATGCCATGTGAAGGAATGTGCCTCTCCCAACCCAACACAACAACATACATGGACAATCAACCAGGCTAATAAACCATTGCACATGAAAAAAAAAAACTCTGATAAGAACCTAAGAGTTTATAACATCATTGGGGGCAATAGGGATATCACCCAACATTCTAGAATGTGGCAACCCAACTAAAGAAAGTGTCAAACTACACATTCCAAGGAATTTTGATAAACCTAGTGACAAATAGGTAACAAGGTACTAATAATATCCTATTTGTTTCTATATATATTCAAGAATTTTATATATATATATATATATATATATATATATATATATATATATATATATATATATATATATATATATATATATATATATATATATATATATATATATATATATATATATATATATATATATATATATATATATATATATATATATATATATATATATATATATATATATATATATATATATATAGGTTGTTGGACATTGACGTCATAATAAAGTGTCTATTTAGCTGTAATTTTCAAATTAACAATAATTGTGGTTTCCATTACAACAACAAATACTTTCCCTTGATATAAAATTCATAGTGGGTTTTCAATGTGACCTTCACCCTAATAATTAACATCCAAACACAAGCAAACAATGGTAAATGAATAACACATACTATGCCAACAGTACAAATAACAATTTTTCAAGCATCTCAACTATCAAAATGACCATACTTTTCAACAGATGGTGAGCACTTTTATCCATTAAATATTTCAAACAACAATATCCTATAAATACAATTAATTACCCTCGTTTCAAGAATAATGCAAAAAAAAGTCTAGACTCAATTTCCATCTCTCTTCTTTTCTTTCACTTGATTCCCTTCGGATTGAAAATAACGTATATATTTCAACCTTCAAGTCAACCTAACTGCAAGCTGACATCAATTTTCTATAACCTCCGTATACAAACCCAAAGAATTACGAATGAAGGCCCCCACACACACCAATTTATATATTTGTCACATTATGATTTTGAGCATGACAACCTACCAAAAACAATAGAGGTTACAACATTATCCCTCTACATACACCTTCACATTGACCCCAAAATATAAGATTATTAGCACAACAAAAATTTTAGTGTTTCAATAGGACTTTCTCACTCTTTGTGGTTTGTAGGCTATTGCTCAACATCAACATCGTCATTCTCTCTAGCTTCCTCTATTCATTCCAAACTTTGATCCTCATTTGGTACACATGGATCAAGGCCCAACACAATGTCGTCATGTCTATGTTTCAATAGGAATAAAATAGATCCAAAAATCTTGTTCAACTCCTAGATTATCACAACAATCAACCCTTGACTGTGCCTCTGGACCCCAATCTGAGAAATTTCATCATCCAAGAACATTGCAGATTGCATGTAAGCCTTAAGAACACATAAGACACTTGGATCACTATTAAACCATCTCTCAAGGCACTATTCCTCCTACTAGGGACTTTCCCTTATACAGGTCATAACCCCTTATATAAGCATCTAATGTATTCCCTAGAATATAAAATTCCTTCACAAATGCCAAATCTATTTCTCGAAACAACCCAATGCTCTAAAGGAGATCCATATAGTTTGACAAAAATATAGATATCAACTAGGATGAAAATATGAAACGAGGCTCGCAATAAAGAACATTTCACCCTATGATAGTTGCAATGGAAATTTGAGGTACATACAGATAGTTTTGAACCACTTTGACAACATAATTGGTGGAATCCATCCCTCCTCTGCCTTCTCCCATTCCTGTACAAGGATAAAAATGTAGTATTTGTGAGGAAGTAGTGTCATATAGAGAAAGATAGACAAGTAAAATTTATGTTTCACACTGATAAGAAGAAAAAAATCAAATCCTTCAAGATATAGTGGTGTGGTGCAAATAACAATAAGAGTCAACTTATCAAGATAAAAAAATACAAAAAAAATGCATATCTATAAACCAAAATTGTTTTGCTAAGATAAAAATTTTGTGGCCTTTCTTATTCAAGAGAACAAATCATATGATAAGGCAACCCCCCATATTGGTTGGGATATTGTTTGATTAACATTCTTTTTCCTTGCCAAAAATACCACATTATAAGGGTGGCCTTGTTTTTGTCCCTCCATGTCATTGCACCCTTGTTTAACATAACCAATGAACATCATGCTCAACAAATCTCATAGTGTTAGAAATTATACCTTTAACTCCCACTATTATTAGAGGGATGACTTCTTGTGCAGTACTTTTGTATACCCATGCATTGCACATTTTACTTGTGTCCAACCACACATGGCAGACTTGCCATTTTTCTCCAATTATGTTTGCTTTACTCAATGCCTTTTCTTTTGCATATTTTCTTTGACAAATGGGTTTCATATGAACATAATAGTATAACATGCAATGCCCAATTTTATGACAGTAGATCATAAATGTGTCTATGTGCATGTCATGCATAGGGATGGCCTCATTAACTCTAATCGTTCACTGACAAGGAGTACTATAGACCATGGCACAATATTCATCCAAGAAGACCTATGCTCACAAAATTTTGCACCCGTGCTTGGGGTATGACCACGAAGAAAATTTGTGAAACATTATGATGTAGCCTCCTAATTATGGGACTCGCATGTGTCACAGTTAATCTGCAGACAAGGTTGTCTTCCTTCAAACCAGGGTGCACCTAACCTAAAACTTTGATGATGATAGTGAAGAACTAGAATGCAAATAATTTAAGAAAGGGGATCCAACAATTAGGAATGTAGGTGCTCACTTCTTGTAAATACATGCAATATGAACTAGAATCCCTAATATGCACAACTCCTACTAAATGTCTTATTTCAAAGACATAAATCTACTTTACACCTTAATAGGTGTTCCAAGAAAAGATGACTTTCACATTACACCAACTAACAAGAAGATTTCACACAACATATAAGATGAAACAAGAATGAGGGATCAAAACAAAGAAAATAACATGCACACATTTCTGACTATAAAATAACGTAACAACAAAATATTCATTAATATATTACAAAACTAAATTTTACAGTTGGATAGCCTGATATGTTTAAAAATATCAAGAGATAAAAACCTATGAAATAGGTACAAATATTCCTTATATAGAATTCAGGCATTTCTCATATTAGACATGAAACAAGACATCTCCCCAATACATGTATTTTACTTAGACATGCTTGGATAAATAACATTTAATCAAAGACACCTGCAAACAAGACCTTTTGTAGAAACATTTGTCTCGACAAAGTAAGGATGTAGACAATAGTATTTTCAACCATCTCAAATTTTGTCACACTAACAAGGACATAACTCTTCCTAACCTAGGATCATTATATTATGTTTCACTTGGTGTAGGAATCAAATGGTGTTATCAATTGTGCGACGAAAACATACAATATTTTCTATGCACATCATCACCACGACATAAAATACAATGTTCGGTAATTGCTCTACTTTTTGATCTTCTACTTGAATATTTGAGGGAATTCAAACTTTTCTCTCAAATGTTCCATAACAAGCCCACTTAATGAAATGAATAACATTTATTTAACCTTCCATGTAGGCCCATTTATAAGGCAACATTCATTTTTTCCCACCAAGTCATTGCATACTTGTCTCATAATTACAAGCAAGCATAGTGCAATAATAAAATCTCCTTAAATAATTCAATTGTCAAGTGCTTTTGTCATGTTTTTTAATATCCCACACTTGTAGCATTGCACAATCTACATTTCACCACCAATACCTCAATAATCTTCCTATCATTTTAGCTCCCACCATGTTTGGATTTTTTAATGTCTTCCCTTTTACATGCTTCCTTAGAGACATACCTATACATAATGGCATAACATGCAATGTTGGAATACATGTCAATGAATGGTAAACACCTGACAATGCATGCAATGCTTGCAAATGCATGCATCACCTATTATCGTTCTACCCACAGGAATAGTACATAATACAATTAAGTTATATGATAGTGCAAGTTAAAACTAAAAAATCAATATACACTAAATGTTTGTATTATTAATAAACCATGCTTAACACTATCACCAATCAAAACATATAGCAGGCACCACCATTCTAATCCATTCGTACCCACAGTAGAGGGGAATCCCTATAAACAATAATATCAACCCACACTATGCACAATCCTCATACCAGATATCACATAGCATACAATGAAGATCTTTGATGATTTCTATATTTTTCTTTAAGTATTCAAGTTGAATATAAAAATAAATTCAATCTCTGTACATAAATTCAGATTTATCTTTTAATGCTCTTATCAATACATGTTCAAATGAGTGTTTAGGACTCTTATCTAAATTGCTTCTTTATTGATGCTTTGTTTGTGAATTTGGAGTGGTTGTTGTCATAGGTTTGTGTGGGTTGAGGTTCAATGCATCATGTGTTTTTTGGATTTTTGAAATTCGGTCAATGGTAAATTTTGTAGGGAGCTTAGCTGCGTCAGTTTTTATATACCCAAGGATTGCATGATTTTCTTCTCTCAAACCACAACTGAAAGTCAACATTTTTGCTCAGACTATGATTTATTTAATCAATGATATAATTATGAGATAATCCATATGGCCACTCTCAATTGACACAAACAATATTTAGTGAGACTAAGTCAATTAACCATATGTAGCAGTTAATTGATAGATCAAAAGGTTATGCAGAGAAAAAGACTAATTAATGGTTGTTGAGGGAAACACAACAAATGAGTAAGATTAATTAATGAGATGATTCATCGATGAACTCAACATGAGCATAGCTTATGAGTATAATTCCTTTAAGATTAATTAGTTGTCAGTTATCCTTCGAAAGAACCATATATCTGGGTAAGGTGCATACTGTTGAAATTATCAAAATTTTGAACCATTAACAAAGAGCACCTTCCGACATTGATCCTCTGACTATCTAACTTCTTGGAGGTATGGTCACTCGGTTATAAGTTCACTGAAATGGAAACCCTTATCGCTATAATGGAAACCCTTACAGTCATAAAATATTATATCTAAATACTATATACTCTATGTATACCTTCTATATATTGTTGATATCATAATTATTTATATTGTAATATATATAGTGTAAGAAATTTTATCTAACTTGAAAAGAAATGCAAATCCCATCATCACGTGCTCATGAGAGAATAAATTGTCAGCATAATAAAATTCAAATTATTAGTTCCTTCCTTGAATTATAGTGTAGGTCATGCTCTTAAATGATTCTCTAGAAAAAATCACTGTCAACCGTATCTTTCATTTTTATTTTTTCTGCTTCACTCTCAAAGGTACCTTTCTCATCAAAAGTTATTCCAATGAATCAAATTTCTTTTTTCTTTCATCTTCCTCAACTGACATATCTCTCTCATCAGAAGCCAAATCAATTTTTCAAATGCCCTGGATGTTGAATTTTTAATTTTTGCAACTCATCCTTTGATGCACACAATGTGATCTACATTTCCTTTTAGATCAAATAAACCCTCTTACACAATGGATGAGAAATCATTAAAATGTAAATCCACTGTAGATGCTAGTGAGATTAGATTTCCTACTTTCTTTTGTTGTATATATTTTGAAATAACAATTAGAAATAGGGAATACTGAGAGGGGGGGGTGTTGGATCAGTATTCTACAAACTTTTACTTTTGCCCAATTATGGATATAACAAATTATCTTAATGCATGCATAACATAGTAAACTAAACAACATGCATAGCAATAAAACAAATGAACTCATAACACATTATTTGTTCTCAAGGAAACCCTGGCCAAGGGAAAACCCCAGTGGGGATGGTACCGACAAAGATCTACTAATCAAAAGTATCATATTAAGGATGTTGACCCTGTTAGGATTCTATTACATGCATATAGTGTCTTAGTCCTAATTAAGGGACTATAGGCCTTGTTAGAAGCCTCAACCCTGCTAGGATTTGGTAGTACAAAATATGATTACCAGATGAGCCCACTGCCCAAACAAGTAATATACAATATTTACTAATTAAAAAATAGGTCAAGGTACATAACCTTATACTACTTGCAACTTCACATCAATATCTCTTCACTACCTTTTTCACTATCTCTATTACATTCATATCATCTCTTTTACAATTACATCATTACATCTCTTTATACAAGTTATTAAGACTAATAACTCTTTCAGTCAGCTTACATTATACAAAATATCTTTACCCAAGGGTTAACATATAGGATGCTATCCCTTTATATTGTTAAGACATTATTTTGATAAACAAAATAATCCCTTAACTCTTTACCAATTCTGTCTTCATATTCTGTCCTAGCGGCTTAACACTGTCTTCAATAAAACTATCATAACTTCTTCCATACATGTCGTACTGACTTGCACTCTCAGGTGAGTCTTCTATATTCACCATAGTATCTATGTTCAATTGTGAAAGCACTAAAATTACTCCAATCAACATCGCTAATCAAAATTATCTTCAGGTACACTGGCAAAAATATTGTCTCATACTTAAACAATTTTGCATTGCGCTTTGTCATACTTGCTCTCTGACCTGTGTGATCTTCATATAGATCATATGTTGCCACAATGAAAACATCTATGTATCTAACTCATCCAAATTTCCTACAATCTCCCCCTTTGTCATTGGTGGCAACATATGAGAAAATTGGCTAAGTCTTAGACTTCAAAAAATTTCAAAAATTGTGGCCATAATACAAAATATGTATATACTGTCCTTATGACTCCATAAATCTTATAAACATACTATACTCCCCCTAGGAGTATACATCCTTATCAATTTTCTGCTGTATATCTCTCCCCCTTTGACAACAATGACAAAAAAAGGTAAGGAGGGTGACAAAACTATGTTCAGATAAAAGTTATACCTTGATTCAATATTGCAAAGCTAGTAGGCTTGCAACACAATCTGCAAAGTTAATCTTCATGTTCTCTAACTCTTTCTCCCATGTCTTCTTAATCAAATTTGCAACACTGGGTAGTGCGCACAAACCATAAGACACAATTTCATAGGCTTGGAGATTCGCAAAACTAAACTTTTGAAAAGATGTATTAGATGAAAGACATTCTTCCAGTTGTCCTTCAACAATGCTCAATTTGATAGAAACATGCTCTCGTAAAAGAGTGAATCTTTTCAGCTTCATGTCCTTGTCATCTTGTAAAATTCTTAGTTCATCATAAATCTTGCAGATTTTCTTCTCAACATCAAGTACCTTCACATTAGGGCTTGAAAGAAGGTTTATCTCAGTTTGAATTTCAGCTTCCTTGATCTTAATCTTCTGCACTTCCTCTGCTATAAGGATCTCAGATTTTGTACACTGAATGTACAAAGATTTTCCTCTGTCTAAATTCCTTCTTATGTCTTTTACACAGATATCAAGATTGTTGATACCATTCCTGATGTTCTGAATTATGTCCAAAAGTATTTTGGCCTCATAGGCTGCTTGTGCCTTCACCTTAGCTACATCAGATAAGTTAGTAAACTCATCATCAAATGTATTCATCACTTTCTTTGCTTTTCCAGTGGGTCAGCGTCTGCAATTTGTGTGGTTACAATGCCTTGTAACTTCTTAGTTATCTCCTTTAGGCATCCTTCAAGGCTCTTCACTTTCTTATTCTTTCCAATAATTTTATTCAAAGATGTGATCAATTCCATCTGATCATCATCATCTACTTCTTTTCCCAAACTCTCAAATATAGAACCAATCTAAGTTTTCTTACTAGTCTGAGGTGTAAGACTAATTTCTTCTTGGGTGGGAACATATACTTGTTTCTCTGTCTCTTTAGATTCTTCAATTCTGGTTTCTATCTTCTCTTCTCCTTTGGCACTGTCCTGCTCTTCAAAAGTCGAATTGTCAACAATGTTTTCAAGGTTTTTAAATAGATTATCATCATTGTCCAAATTGATCTGTGTTCCTTCAACATTCATAGATTCATCTTCAATGTTGATGGCTGGTGGAGAGGGAATGTCCTTTTGTTCTACTTCTTCTACTTTCTCTTCAGGTTCTGCTGCAACTGATGGTTTTCCAGCATTCTCTGTCATTACCTTAACAAATTTCTTGTTTTGTTTCCTTGTTGATTTCTTCATAATTGCCTCCCATAATTTATATTGTCCTCTTCTTTGTCCTTAGATGGGTGTTCAGGTCTTTCAAAATCTATTGGAAATGTTCTTCATTCTTAACTATACATAAATTTCTTACAAGATTTTCTCTTATTGTTATATCTTCCTCTGATGCTCTTTTCTTCCTATTTACAAGCTTCTTATACAAGTCATCAGGTATCTTACCCTAAATTGTATCAAACTTTTTATCAGTCAATATCATGTGCTTTACCACTACATTTTCTAGGTTCAATATATTTGCATAATCATAGAGATCATAGTATTTGTTCATCTTTGTGAAATCTCCATCTTGAATAATTTGTTCATTAACTTTTTCAATTCTAGGTTTCCAATTTTTCTTCTTAACAAGAGTCTCTTCATCATCTTTAATTTTTGCAATCTTTCTTTTAACTAGTGGTACTAAAATCTTCTGCCTCTTTCCTGGTCTAGTAGCAATCTCTTTCACTCTTTTAGTAGGTGTGGAGGAGGTTGATCTAGTGTATTTTCTTTCTTCTTGATCTTTCTCAATTACTTCCACTTTCACCTTGACTTGTGTCTCTTCTTGTTGTACTGCAACTGATGATAGAGGAGGAATAGACAAAAATTCCTTTTGTCCAAATTCTCTAACTGCTACTACTATCTGTTTGGCTATTAAGAACTCATGTTCAGTCATTCATGTGTCCTTTAATATCTTCTTGATTGTGCTCTCTACTCTTTTCTTTGATTGTTTCTCTTCAAGGATAGTCTTTGTGGAGTTGAAGTTCTCCTCAAAGGTTCCAAACTTGTTGCTGTGAATGTCCATCTTGCATTTAAGTAGTCTACTCACATATTCTTCTATCTTAATCTCAGTAATCTCATAGCCAAGAGGGTCTATGAACTCTACTCTAGGTTCTACTACTTCAATGTATGTAAAGTCAGTATCAACCATAAAGCATATCTCATTCTTATACTTTTCTACTAAAAACTGAGGGATCCTTGATCTGCTTGACATTAAATTATGAAATGTTTTAATCACCAACACTACACTCTCATTGACTTTGTCAATAAGATGTCTCATGTACACTTTGTTAATCCTTTCCATTGTAGTTTGACCATCATTCCAATCATTACTAATGGTGTAAGGAAATCTTCTTAACAAATGGAAAAACATATAAGTGATTAATGATGAGAATCTAAACTGAGAGTACATAGTCTTCTTTATCTTTTCTAAATTCTCAAACAACTGAATTCTCAAAATCTCACACATGTCAACTTGTACTTTATCAACACACATCAAATAGGCTACATGTATCATTCTTGCTGCCATGTCATCTTCTCTTGAGTTAGAAAAAAACTTATTTGTAAGGATTTTGCACAAATATCTGACATCATCTTGTTGTATCTTGCTAATTACTATTCCTCTGCCATTGTAAGATGAATTTGTGTTGTCTATAACTATTTTCCTCATGTTCTTCTCATTCAAAGGAATGGCTCCAATTTTAGATAGACCAGCTACCTCATGAATTAGGTCAGCTATGATATCTATCACTCTTTCATCTAACCAAAACTTTCCATTGTGAATTCTCCTTAAAATTATCTTGGTACATTCTTCATTGTCAAACTCATATTGTAGAGAATACTTAATCATCTCATTATCTTTCAAATGCTCAAAACATACTTTCAATGACATATCCTGATTGTAAATCTTCTGATATTCTTTTGTGAAATCACTATCACTAAGAGTCTCTAGCTTACATCCCAAATAACTTCTAACATTTTCTAGATGTAAAACTCCATCCGGTACGGATGATAAAGCTAACTTAGGGTCTTCCTCCAAGGGTTCTACTGGTTCCCTTTTGACTTTAGGTCTATTCTTATCTCTGACATTATGAATCAATGAAACATCCACGACTTCTGCTAATTGCTTAACTGATTTAGAGATCTGCCAAGTAAAATACCTCGATTCCATGATTTTAGGGTTTGCGTAGATTTGGCACGAAAATCCTTGACCAAATCCTTGCAAAACACTTTCAATCACTGCTCTTTGATCTCGTTAGCACTTGTATTCACTTATATGATCAAATAATACTGATCATAACCTTTTATCATTTCAATCTTACATAGATCTGACATCGCATTCAATTCTTTTGCCACTTCTTTCTAAAAAGTTGATTCTGCTTACCTGCAAAACTTAAAACTTCTTGCGATCTCGCAAAACATATTATGTTTCTATGCTCTCTTAACCATAGTTTCAATACATCATATACTACCTTGCATTAACTGTGCAAGACTCAATTCATCATATATCAATTTCTACACTAATCTAAGTTCCTATTCTACTATAATTTTCATGAATTAAGTACTTTGAGATGGGTTAGGTAGAGATTCATTCATACCACTTGATACTTCACCTTTCTGATTACCTTCAGTGTTGAATGTGTCTCCTTGATCCGTGCTTTTAACAAACTTCACTTCTTCTGAATTACTACAACATCCTTTCTGATTGTTACTTGCATCTTCACTTCTCCTTGCATGAATTCTAGGGTTAGGATTAGGATGAAAAACACTATTGTTCATTCTGCAAAACCTTGTTGTATGTCCAATCTTGTTACATATTTGATAAACTATTCCACTGTTTCCATATCTTGGTCTAGATTGATTGATGTGTGATCTGTAGTTTCTAGCAATGTGTCCAACTTTGTTGCATCTATAACATACTACTCCATTTCTCCTATTCATATCTTTAGTAGGTCTCTTATCTGCATGGTTAGTATTCCTAAACATTCTACTACTATTATTATTCTCAACAAATTTAGGTTTTCTACATTTAATAGCTCTATGTCCAAAACCATGACAATTATAACAATAACCATTAAGAGGTTTAAATTGCTTACCTGTGCAATCTTTCTTCATATGACCAAAAGTATTACAAGTAAAGCATCTACCTTTAAATTCTCTTTGCATACCTTTAGGTGACTCCTCTTGCTTCAGTGGTTGTTCTTCTTTAGGTGTATCTTCATATTTTTCAATTTCATCAGATTTCTTTTCATTTATGCTTTCAGACATTTTCAGATCTGGTTCCTTGCTTTCTTCATTTTCTTTAGATGTGTTGAATCCAAGACCAATTTTATCATAGAATGGTTTTTGATAAGACATTTGTTCATCAATCTTCTCACTAGTTGAATATAGTCTTTCAAGATGCCACTTAGATTGAGTCAGTTCACCTTTCACAATTGTATTGTATTTCTCAAGTTCGGCATATTGCAAATTGACTTTCTCAAGTTCAGTTTTTACTTTACCAAGTTTAGATTTTAGTCCTTCATTTTCAAGCTTCAGATTTTCATTCTAAAATTTTAGATTTGCTTCATTCCTTCCATTTCCATCTTTCAGACTTAGCTTCAGATTTGCTATCTTCAATTCATGTTTAAGTATCTCATTTTCTTTTTCTAAGTTGTCATCACAATCTTCAATTTGAATTTCAGATTCCTTTTCTGATTTTAGATCTTCCAACTTGTTTTTCAATTTCTCAATGAGGTTCTTTGCATCATCATATTTTCCTTTCAGAGTGTCTCTTTCTTCAATAAGCATATCAATTTATTCAAGAGCTTCTTCAAGATTCTTCTGTAGCTTATCCATATCCATAGAGATCTTACTCAAGCTTCTAGGCTTTCCTTGAACGATTCTTTTCTAAGTAACTAAGCTCTGATACCAATTGTTAGAAATAGGGAATACTGAGAGGGGGGGGGGGGTGAATCAGTATTCTACAAACTTTTACTTTTTCCCAATTATGGATATAACAAATTATCTTAATGCATGCATAACATAGTAAACTAAACAACATGCACAACAATAAAACAAATGAACTCGTAACACATTATTTATTCTCGAGGAAACCCTGGCCAAGGGAAAACCTCAGTGGGGATGGTACCCACAAAGATCCACTAATCAAAAGTATCATGTTAAGGATGTTGACCTTGTTAGGATCCTATTAGATGCATATAGTGTCTCAATCCTGATTAAGGGACTATAGGCCTTGTTAGAAGCCTCAACCTTGCTAGGAGTTGGTAGTACAAAATATGATTACCAGATAAGCCCATTGCCCAAACAAGTAATATACAATATTTACTGATTACAAAATAGGTTAAGGTACATAACCTTATACTACTTGCAACTTTGCATCAATATCTCTTCACTGCCTTTTTCACTATCACTATTACATTCATATCATCTCTTTTACAATTACATCATTACATCTCTTTATACAAGTTATTAAGACTAATAACTCTTTCAGTCGGCTTACATTATACAAAATATCTTTACCCAAGGGTTAACATCTAGGATGTCATCCCTTTATATTGTTAAGACATTATTTTGATAAATAAAATAATCCCTTAACTCTTTACCAATTCTGTCTTCATATTCTATCATGTTTGCTTAACACTGTATTTAGTAAAACTGTCATAACTTCTTCCGTACATGTCATACTGACTTGCGCTCTTAGCTAAGCATTCTATAGTCACCATAGTATCTATGTTCAAGTGCACAAGTACTGAACATACTTCAATCAACATCACTAATCAAAACTATCTTCGGGTACACTGGCAAAAACATTGTCTCATACTTAGACAATTTTGCATTGTGCTCTGTCATACTTGCTCTCTGACATGTGTGATCTTCATATAGATCATATGTTTCCATAATGACAATATCTATGTATCTAACTCAACCAAATTACCAACAATAACAATTGAAAAATAGAGGGTTTATAAAGAGGTATATAACTTATATGATTTGTATCACTATTCCCAATATAAGATGGTGATCACCATCCCTTTAATCCTACAAGGCTTGGTCCCAAGAGAGGATAAGGGCTTCAATCTATTAACTTTGATGAACCCAATTAAATAGTGTCTCAATACTTATTTTTACTTCAAACGGATTATCCCTTCTAAAAATTGAGGTAATACTAACATGATGAGGAGACGCTAGGATTACACACCTTTAAAAACTTCATACAAGGTCACGCTTTACCTTTGTTTTGTAACACCCACTTCAAGGGTTTCAAGAGATATTACCTTTTTTTTATGTCTCTCAAGGCATTCATCACTCCAAAATGTCTAATCAAACTTAGATTTTACCAACACCTTCAAATGGATCCAATAGGCTGACCTTACTACTAAATACTATCCACTTATCCTTATCCTATACTACTCAAACTGTCCAATGTCGTACTTTACTTATCATTATACAAGGATTCTCCTTTGCCAAAGGTTCTTACTGCCATTCACCATTTTACCAAACTTATAATAGTGATCATACCAATCAGTCCTTAAATGAAAAAAAACAATATCCTCAAAAACAACTTCACCAATGTAACCCACTAGTAACAAGGGTTTCTTCTCCCAAAGTTGATAGTCTAGTAGTTCTTCAATGAAACTCCTAACCTCATGTCCTTAAGGTATTTTATAAACTACAATCAAGGACAAACTTACTCAAATGTGACAACAATAATATGCAAAGAGACATTGAGGGTTGGTAAGGGTTCATGAATTGTCCCCATTATACTTGGATTCCCATTGCCAAGAATTGGATCAAGACTAGGACACCATAAATTGGTAAAATCCCTTATTCCTTAGTCCTCAAAAAAACCTTACCCAACTAACATTGATCAACCCACATGAAAAATACCTCTATTCTGCAACAGTACAATAACTTGTTAGAAAGTAAAGTCCACCAAGATAACTGAGAGGGGTGGGGGGGGGGGGGTGAATCAGTTATCAGATAAATAAAACTTTTATCAACCTTAATATATTTTAACCATGTAAGCAATGTAATCAACAACTATAGAAAGATATACATGCACAATGACACAATGACACAAGATATGTTGACTAGGGAACCTCTTGATAAAAGAGTAAACCCCGGTGGGAATGATGCCCACAAAAGATGCAATAATATGAAAGTTCCTTGTGAGAGGATGAACTCTATTAGGATTCTTATGAAATACATTCATTACATATGAGTCCCTATTAGGAGACTTTGAATCCCTGTTAAAAGATTCTAACTTTGTTAGGAGTTATGGAAGACAAAAGGACCCACTGCCCAAATAGCTTCAGGGTAAGATCACTAAACTCACTGTCCAACTGATCTTTTTATTACTCCATTCTCTTTCACACACTACAACAAGGAAAAAATTCCTTCCTTTATACCACACTCAAGTAATTACAAATGAGTCGGCATACAAATTACAAAATAAAAGTTTCCATATGTTACATAAAAATTACACAAAACTGTTGGCTTCTAATTAAGATAATTCTTCACTCGTATAACCTCGAATCTTTCACTCACATCCACATCACTAACATCATGTCTTCAAATGCCTCATAACTACGCATGATCAGATTTGATCCCAATTAGGAGATATCATCCGATTTCCATAAACCACTACTCAGGAACACTGCTTGAATACTGCTTCCACTGATTTCCTCATACCTATCATGAATAAATGAATTTCTATCTATGCTCTTAACCACGATCTTATATAACATCATAGAGTAATTCCTCAACTCCACATAGCTTCATCTTCAATATCCCAAGTGCGCTAACTCAAACACTGTCTACTTCTCTGCTAATCTCCAGTAGATCACTGTGTTGACATCAATGATAATCACAGTCATGAATGCAACAACAACTGCTATAGAATGGCCGTGAATACTCCCCCATAGGATATATTCAGCATTCATTCCTAACAATCTCCCCCATTGGCATTGATGGCAACATAGATGAAAAAATATCCAAGCTCCATGAATACCAACATTGCAACACTATTGCTCTAAAAATGCTTTCAAATCCTCTTCATCAATCAAATCTTGCTTCATTTTCCAATTCAGTTCTCTCCAATAGATGGTTTTTCATGTATACTTCTCCCCCATTGACATCAATGGTAGATGTTTCATCATTATGTCAACAAAAATTTCAATGTCAAAAGACACCATTCAGAAAATACATTCACTAGAGTCCTCATGACTCAGCTCAAATACACATACTCCCCCATAGAGGAAGTACCAACATCCATTCCAAAAGAAAGATAAGGCTCATATACCACTAGATGGATGCAACAATCTACATCACTTCTCAAAAGTAGGATGGGGCATAACCCCAAGCATACCTCTCAAATACTCAAATGTATCCTTAGGCAAGGGTTTTGTGAATATATCTGCAATCTACTCCTTTGTGCTTATATACTCAAGTCTAACTTCTTTCTCTACCACTTTCTCTCTCACTACATGATACTTTATCTCTATATGCTTTGTCTTAGAATGTAACACTAGGTTCTTAGACATACTAATTGTGCTGGTGTTATCACAATGTATAACAATAGGCTCAATAAATTTTATTCCAATATCCTTCAGCATTTTCTTCATCCAAATTATCCGATTACAATTGTTTGTTGTTGTCACATACTCTGCTTCTGCTGTGCTCTGTGAAATACAATTCTTCTTCTTTATTAGCTAAGAAACTAATCTTCCTCCAAGGAAAAATGGTCCACCACTGGTACTCTTTTTGTCATCAACACTACCTCCCCAATCAACATCTGTATATGCACATAGGGTAAAATCATTAGATTTTTCATTCCACAATCCATACTCAATTGTGCCTCTTAGGTATCTTAGTATCCTTTTTACTGCTGCATAATGTGATTCTCTGGGTTTAGCTTGAAATATTGCTACAATTCCAACTGCATATGATATATCAGGTCTTGTATGAGTCAAATATTGCAATCCTCCAATCATAGATCTATACTTCTTTTGTTCCACTGCAGGAGACTCATCTATGCTAGATAACTTGTGTCCAATTACCATAGGTGTTCCAACTGGTTTACAGTTCTCCATTCCAAATCTCTTCAGTAAATCATTCAAGTATTTTGTCTGATTTAGAAAGATACCATCACTATTCTGTGTTATCTGTAATCCTAAAAATTATTTCATTTCACCAATCATACTCATTTCAACTTTAGTCTTCATTTCATCTGCAAATTTATCACTGGCTCCATCTTCTCCTCCAAAGATAATATCATCAACAAAAATAACAACAACCAACAAACCATTTTCAATTTCCTTTGTGTATAGGTTGCTATGAGCTGTGCCTTTTGTAAATCCTAACTTTAACAAATACTTATCCAATCTTGCATACCAAGTTCTAGGTGCTTGCTTCAGTCCATATAAAGATTTCTTTAGTTTACACACCATATCTCCTTCTTGAGTTAAAGGAAAACCTTCAGGCTACTCAATGTAGACTTCTTCCAATTCTCCATTTAGAAATGTTGACTTCACATCCATCTGATACACTTTGAATTTATTGTAAGCTGCATAGGCCAAAAATGTTCTTACTGGTTCAATTCTTGCTATTGGTGCAAAAGTTTCTTCATAGTCAATTCCTTCCTGCTGTGAGTATCGTTTACATACCAATCTTGCTTTGTTCCTTACTACTTCTCCTTGTTCATTCATCTTGTTTCTGAATGCCCATTTTGTTCCTATAACATTCTTATCTTTAGGTCTAGGGACCAATTCCCATGTCTTGTTCTTTTCAATCTGATCTAGTTCTTCTTTCATGGCTTAATTCCAATGTTCATCTTCACAGGCTTCACTAGTAGATTTAGGTTCAATTTGAGAAATCAAACATGATTGTTCTTGTACCTTATTTCATGTCAGAACTCCTCTATCTATACTTCCAATAATCTGCTTAGCAAGATGATTTCTTGATAAATTTATGTTAGGTGTCACTGTCTCAGTTCTTGTTTCTGTTGTAGGTTCTTCAATGGTTCCTTCACTGTGGCTCTCATTCAACAAATCACTGTCAGTTTCATAGAATAATTCAGTAGTCTCTGGATTAGTTCTAGGCTGAGTTCCTTCATCTAATTCACAATCAAGCATTCTTTCCTGAATTTTAAACTTTCATCAACTTTAACATTTGTGCTCTCAACAATAGTCTTAGTTCTTTTATTATAACATTTATAAGCTTTTCTCTTCAATGAATATCCAACAAATATACCTTCATCACTTCTAGGATCAAACTTTCCAATGTCATCATCTCTCTTAATATAACATTTGCTTCCGAAAATTCTAAAATACTTAACTGATGGTGCATGTCCAAACCATAGTTCATAGGGTGTCTTATCTGTGTCTGCTTTGATTTGTACTATGCTCATTGTATAAACTGATGTGTTCACTGTTTCTCTATAGAATATCTTCGCTAAGTCATTCTCAAATAACATAGCTCTTGTTGCTTTAGTTACTGACCTGTTTCTTCTTTCTGCAATACCATTTTGTTTAGGTGTCCTAGGGGCTGAAAATTGTCTCTTAATACCATTCACTTCACAAAAAATGTTAAATTATTTTGAAGTAAATTCTCCACCTCTATCTGACCTCAAAAATTTAATCTTCATTCCAGATTCATTCTCAACTTTATTCTTAATGATCTTAAACTTATCAAATGCTTCATATTTTTCTTTAAGAAATGCAATCCACATCATTCTTGTAAAATCATCAACAAGAATCATAAAATACCTTTCTCCATAGAATCCTCTAGTCCTTGTAGGACCGTTCAAATCTGTATGAACAATCTCCAACTTCTCTATTGTTGTAAACTTCTTGCTGGGAAATGAGCTTCTCTTCTGTTTAGTCATCACACATTCCTTGCAAATCATGTTAGTAGGCTTCATAATTTTAGGTAAATCTCTTACTACAAGTGTAGTACTCACTTTCACAATGTTATCAAAGTTTATATGACAAAATCTTCTGTGCCATAACCAACTATCATCAATCTTAGTAATCAAACATGTCATCTTAGTAGGATTCAACTGAAATACATTACCTTTGGTTCTAGATCTAGTACCAATCAAATTACCATCCTTGTCTTTGATTACACAAGTTTTCTCAGTAAACTAAACTTGATATCCCTTATCAACTAGTTGTCCAACACTCAAAAGATTATGTTTCAAACCATCCACAAAGTAAACATCGCCAGTATTAGTCTTTCCATCAAGAGTAATAGATCCTATACCTTTAATCAAACAAGGTGCATTGTTTCCAACTCTAACAACTCCTCCATCATAATTGTTAAACTTTATGAAATTTTTCATGTCTCCAGTCATATGATGTGAACAACCACTATCTCTAATCCAATCAGCTTTCTTTTCTACTTGAGAAACCAAAGCCTTTTCTTCCTTAACTTCTGTTTCAGGATTTTCTTCTTTACTTGCTACAAATCCTATATCATCATTATTCTTAGTATCACTTTCACTCAAAGATTTCTCCAAACTAGCTTCATGTTCTTCATCATTTGCATAGTAACATTCTTTAGATCTCCTAGGATTAAAGTTCTTCCTATACTTCTTAACTCTCTTAGGACATTTAGATGCAAAATGACCAAATTATTGACAAGTCCAACATTTAAAAAATTTCTTACCGTTTGGTTCTCTTTTCACAAGCAAGGCAATACCTTCTTCAATCTTCCTATATTCTTCATTTCTAGATCTACTGCTACTAGCATAATCTCCACTCACACTGATGCTTCTTGACAAAGTAGGGCGAACACTAAGAGCACTGAATGTTGTCTCCATTATAGGTAAGTCTCTTGATAGCCTCAGGTTCATCTCTGCTACTTCCAATCTTCCAAGAAGAGTCTCTCTGGTAAATTTCATAGTACAAGGTATAACTTGTTCAATCATCTGTGTTGTCTACTTAAATGCACAAGTCAATGTCCTCATAATTTTCCATATGACTTCATTCTTTGTCTTGGTTCCTCCATAAGATTTTATACCTGCAACAATCTTTGACATTCTACCAATATAGCTTCTAACAGATTCATCTTCCATCATTCTTATATCTTCAAATGCACATATCCAATTATGTAATCTGACTTTCTTTGCATGTTCATCACCTTCAAAAGTAGATTGTAAAGCTAACCAAATCTCATGAGATGTTTTTAGATATTTTACCTGACTGTACTCATTTTCTGAAGGCGTTGACAAGAGTGCTTCTCTGGCAAGTATGTTACACATGAATAGATCTCTTTCCTCATTAGTACAATCTTCAATCTTATCCTCATCAATGACTGTCTTCTGATTCTTTGTGATTAACCAATAACCTAGTCCTAAACAAAGTAAATGTGTCTTCATTTTCTCTTTCTAGTTGTCAAAATTTACTCCATCAAACTTAGGGCTTTCTTTCTTGAAATGATTCACCATGGATCTTCTTAAGTTGTTAAACTTTTCCTTCAAGGACCTGCTGCTCTGATACCAATTGTTAGAAAGTAAAGTCCACCAAGATAACTAAGAGGGGGGGGGGGGGGGGAATCAGTTATCAGATAAATACAACTTTTATCAACCTTAATAGATTTTAACTATGTAAGCAATGTAATCAACAACCATAGAAAGATATACATGCACAATGACACAAGATATATTGACTAGGGAACCTCTTGATCAAAGAGTAAACCCCGGTGGGAATGATGCCCACAAAAGATGCACTAATATGAAAGCTCCTTGTGAGAGGATGGAATCTATTAGGAGTCTTATGAAATACATTCAGTACATAGGAGTCCCTATTAGGAGACTTTGAATCCCTATTAAAAGATTCTAACTCTGTTAGGAGTTATGGAAGACAGAAGGACCCACTACCCAAACAACTTCAGGGTAAGATCACTGAACTCACTTTCCAATTGATCTTTTTATTACTCAACATAATAATACCAAAAGATTATTGATCTCAACAATTCAATACTCCTTCTCTGACTATGCCAAACCGCACCACCTGCTTCTTTAGATCTCTATACTTCGCATATCCTCTTTCAACAAATTAACTTTCACAATTTCTTCATTCTCTTTCACACACTACAACAAGGAAAACATTCCTTCCTTTATACCACACTCAAGTAATTACAAATGAGTTGGCATACAAATTACAAAATAAAAGTTTTCATATGTTACATAAAAATTACACAAAACTGTCGGCTTCCAATTAAGATAATTCTTCACTCGTGTGACCTCAGATCTTGCGCTCATGTCTACATCACTAATATCATGTCTTCAACTGCCTCATAACTGCACATGATCAAGTTCCATCCCGATTAGGAGATATCATCTGATTTCCACAAACCGCTACTCAGGAACATTGCCTGAATACTGCTTCCACTGATTTCCTCATAACTATCATGAATAAATAAATTTCTATCTGCACTCTTAACCACGATCTTATAGAACATCATAGAGTAATTCCTCAACTCTGCATAGCTTCATCTTCAATATCCCAAGTGCGCTAACTCAAACACTGTTTGCTTCTCTGCTAATCTCTAATAGATCACTGTGTTGACATCAATGACAATCATAGTCATGAATACAACAACAAATGCTATAGAATGGTTGCCAATACTCCCCCATAGGATATATTCAGCATTCATTCCTAACATAATTGTCCTTAAACTTGACAGTCAAACTTGGTCTTGTGTGATCAATGTCTTATCCTTCTAGTACCTTGCACCATGGTTGTAAATAAACCAAAAAAACTTCCTAAAACATAATCAAGTTGACTTTACAAATAGGAAAGTGCATGATAATTTGGATCTTACAATGGTGAATGTCTATGCTATAGTGCCTTCACAACTTCCAATCAACCTTGTGAACAACACCAACACTCACACTAATCTACTATTTGATGATCCTATCAATCTTAGTAAGGCTCCTTACAACCCTTACAACTACTCACAACAAAATTTTAACTTCAAACATTCTTAAATGTGATCAAATGACTTATATACTCCTGCAACAATCAAAATCTTCATGACAAACATACTATGACCTCCTAAAAATATGGCTAAACCACTTCACCTTCATCTTAAACTTTTTTAACATAAAATATTCAACAAAAATAATTGTCTCACCAACTTATAGTTTAATCTCATGGCTAGATTGAAAGTTATGAATATTTATTGGTTCATTGTTTACCCTAGGAGGGTTTGGACCCGTTCTGAGAAAAAAAATGTCATATCTCCCTCCATATTCCATGTATTTGCCTCAAAATTGGTTCATTGAAAAGAAGAATCTCCCTAGAATGTAAAGGATATCATTTCAACATAGTTCCAATCCATATGTGGGCGTATCAAGTGTCTGTTTACACAAAAGACTCAAGAAATTATAGAATATACATGAATATCATTGATTTCCCAACTATACTACATCCAAAATTCCACCCCCATGATCTCATTTAGAGGAAAACATGTTTAAATAGAACAAATGGAGCTAATGGATCTATTGCAACCAATACAAACCACTCTTGAACAATTTTTGACAATTATGTTGCAAAATTGTCATTTTCCAACATGACAACTTTTTGGTATCTTGACAACTTTTCAACTATCTTGACAACTTGACCTTAAAACATGATAAAATGATCCTAATACATACCAAATAGGACCAAATTATTCCAATTACATCAAATTAACCTATTTTGGACCCTTTTTTGCATGTTTGAGCAATGTTGACCCCATGGTCTTGATTGGCCTTACAATAGCAATTTGCCTTACAAAATGCCTTCCAAAGATTAAAATTGTCATTATAATGGTCCAAAGGACCTTATTACATCCTTGATTATCTTTCTATGCACAAAACATTATCTTGGCCTCCTTTGACCAATAGGTGCTATGGACCATAACATCAATCTTACAACTATAAATTATAGATAGTTAAAGAATCCAATAACATAAATTGTTTATGAATGTACAATATTCTCTACCTTATACTGTGTAATAATTTAATTGTTGGATCATTATAAAATTAACTTGCAACATAAGGTTAAAATGTTTGGATTAGACTAGTAAAGACAATAGCTATTCAAAATGTTTTTGTACATTGCTTATGTATGGTTTCACAGTAGGTGGTACAAGGCACAATTGGAAAAAACTTGTAAACAATTTCTTACAAATATATAATTATATATTTATCCTCTATTTACAAAGTCTTAATGTAGCAAATTCTTATGTTCTAGGTTTAGAATTTGCTACATTAAGACTTAGTAAACAATCAAGACTTTGTAAATATATCCTCTATTTACAAAGTCTTAATGTAGCAAATTATAAACCTAGAACATAAATAATGCATACAATCATACAAGAAAGACAAGCAAAAATGACAACAATGACAATAAATAGAAGGATGTGGTAAGTTTTTTATAAACTAATTTAGGGCTTTTAAAGCCGAAATAAACTAATTAATCAACAACCTAAGTCGGTCCCAACAATATTGAATTTGGGAAAAAATTGCTCCATGCTACACACCTCTTATTCCAAACTCAACACTTTCTTCCCTTTGCTCCTACATAGTAGCCTGCTATTTCCACTCTCGAGAACAAACCTGTTATTCGCAGGATGCAACAATACAAATACCAAATATAATCATCAATGCATACCCTAGATGATTGGAGGGAGGAAAACACAACAATATTTTTAACATACCTGCAATATTGCAAGTTGATACCTTTTGTAAATAGCTATGCCAAAAAAAGCCCTTAATTTGCAGTTGAAACCCTGCTAATTCACGCACTGATAGAAAATGTAAACTACAATATTTGAATACTATAGATGAGGGAGGAAAACATAATAATATTTTTGACATACTTGCAATGTTGCAATTCAATATCTTCTATGAACATCTATGTCGAAACAAAGCATTTGATTTGTAGTCGAAACCCTTTTTATTCACACACCGATAGAAAATGTAAGCTACAATATTCATACCCTAGACAAGGGATGAAGAAACAACAATATTTTTAGCATATCTGCAATGTTGCAAGTTGATCTCTTCTATGAACAACTATGTCGAAACAAAGCCTTCGATTTGTGGTCAAAACCCTGTTTATTCACACACTGATAGAAAACGTAAACTAGATTATTCATACCCTAGACAATTCAAAGGTAGAAAAAACAAAAATCTTAAAAAAAACATATGATGTTGCATGCCTAGATCTTCTACAAATGGTTGGTCTATAAATGGCTCTGGAAATCACCTATGACCGCTTGATCAATCTGGCTCTAATTTAGTTCCTAGATCTGCGAATCTCCCACCTCTACAAGAACACAACAAAACCCCAAATGGAAGACTGGTAATGCTAATAGTCCAAAAAAAAACCCAAAAGGGAATATTTGAAATTGACGTGTGTGGTTGCAACTTTTCCTAGCATATTTTAGGGTCACACATAACAGTTCAGTTAGTAAACCGCGGTTAGTGTGTCCAATTAGTAGTCCACCACTAGGAGATTCGGTTAGTAGGCTATGGTTACTGCTCAGTTACTAGGTTGCAGTTAGTTGTGTACACTTCATCCTATTCGTCAAATATTCCCAGTGAACTACATGTCTCATTGTCGTACTGCCTAATGATTGACACAACTTGTCTGTCGCTAATCACATCTACATAAGAGCCTTTGACTATGAGTTTGTACTGAGTTTGTACTATTTTATGTAAGAGATATTATAAGATGAAAAATATGGATGGGGTTCTAGAACAATGGTTTGCACATAAAAGAGACCCCAAAACCAATATTTTACACTTACATATAAATTCAAGGGGACGGAATGTAAATATAGAAATGCAAATGTTGAAATGAAGAAATAAAGGTACTTACCTCTGAAAAAGAATTGGCTGAAAACCCTGTTAAATAGTCTCAGAAACTGTTGATTTCTACACTTCTCAACTGAAACTACAAGATCTACAAAACCCAGAAATATTTTTCTTTTTTGAGCAAGGTCGTTATTGACCTAGGTAGACAAAGTCGACCTTGACTTGCACAACTCTGACAAAAATTCTGTTTACGGATCCCAAAAGTTTGATGAAAAGGGTATCTAGATCTGCACTGTAATTCATCATCCCGCACCTGTACCTACAAGAAAAATAATTTTTTTTGTTGGGGGGGAGGGGTTTGCCTTAGTCAAACCCCAATTTATGAATTAACCTTGAAATTGAATTGAAACTGTAGAGATAAACAAAGTAAATGGAACAATTCACCTTGCTTATGTTGAAAATCCTTGTGGAGGATTCGAATCCTTGAATTTACAAGTATGGCTGCTCTAAATGAATGTAGAATTGAATGTAGGATGTCTCAAATCAATTGTCTTAGATCTTCAACACCAAACTTGAATGGATCTTGGAATAGGAAGAGGCTTGGATGAATGTGGATGGAGAAATCTTCAACAAGAGGGCTCCAGAGAGATTGAATCCTTCAATGGCTAAAAATGGATCTCCTTGATGAATTGGATCTTGAATGCTTGAATGCTTGAAGATGAATAAATGATTTCCTTCTCCTTCTTTCTTGCTTGAGAGCTTGAGATATTATGAGATGAGATGAGATGAGAAAATGAGAGAGGAAGGCCTCCTTTTATAGCGATCTAGGGTACAAACTTCTAGAGAGGCCACATAGAAAATAATATTTAAGGGACCATGGCACAAAACTCTAGAGAGGTGCACATGGAGAGGAAATTAAATTAAAGACTTGACACAAAACTCTAGAAGGGGACCACCCTTAATATAGAAATAAAGATCATTATTTAAGAGCCTTGTCACAAAATTCGAGGTAAGGCCAACCCCAAAGTTAATTTGAGCATTAGGCACAAAAATCAAGAAAGGATAATCTCCAATAATGAATTAGGAATCCTATACAAAGATCGAGAAAGGTCCACCTAAATATTAATTTGAGAATTTGATACTTAACCCGAGAAATAGTGGCCCCGAAGAGGGAAAATACAAGATTTTGATGAAACCCTGAAACTGGAACCTAACCCTAAGGATCTAAGACTCTAGGTTGAGGTCGAGGTCGACTTTGACCTAGATCAGAGTCAAGGTCGACCTTGACCCTAAGGTCAAGAATCTTAGGTTCGCAATTTAGGATGCCATAATTATGTCAGGAAGAAGTGGAAAATAGGGGAAAAATCTAGATCCAAGTCAAATACCCATTCAAGGTGTTCGACATGACCTCAAACCACTTACTCAAAGGGCTAAATGTTCTTAACATGGAAGTGCTTCCATTTTAAGATGATACATATATGTAACATATAGGACATGGACTATTTGTATGGAGCTTAGCTAGTGGCGTTACAGAGCATCCCTACTACCACCATTCATAAGGGATAAGTGGCTTCAGTAGACTTCTACTAGTGCCGCCGGGCCTATACAGGTCCCATCAGAATGTTCTTGTTCTCAAATTTACCTCCTGAATGGACATATTTGTATCAAATTGAACCCCCACCTATCTAGTTTGATAGAGCCATATTGTGGTTGAGGCTTCTTGTTTAATGAGATTTGACTGGCATTTAATTCAAAAAACATGACAAGCATCGGGTATGATTATAGATTTTTCTAAAATCAATGGTTAGCAATTGATATGGGGGATGGTGATGATTGAATACATCATAAGTGTCTGTCCAAGTGTAAATATATGACACGAGCTAATCTCCCTACAAAATGCAACAAAGACAAAAAAAATTCAAACTTTTTTTTTGGATTTGCAAAAATACAATGATTTTTTTTTTGTGGTTTTCGACCACAAAATATGCAAATCATGAAGAAAACATGCTGAAATTTTCATGAAAATTTGTTGTGTTTTCTAGTTTTTGAAATTTGTTCAATGGTACATTTTGTAGGGATCTTAGTTGTGTCCTAAATATACTATGAAGAAACCATGGTCATTATCAATATAAAAAACATCATTAACACCATAACAAAGTACATTTACCCATAAAAAGAGAGAAAATATCAAAGGAATAGTTCTTGAACTTACCTACAAGAGCCTTGTCACAAAGGTTAGAGATATGAGATTGTAAAGAGTCTTCTATAATTGAAATAGAGAAATGGCCTGCTTCATCTCCTCTATTAGAATTTGATAAAGGCGAATATAACCCCTACATAAGTGGAACTTGGATTTTTTCTCACCCAGACTTTTAGAGTTTCCATTTTTTTATTATCTTGATTGTTAGGATAGTACATACACTTCTTTGTTTTATCCTTTTTGTTTCTTTGACAAGGGTAGTGACCATGGTCACTAAGTGTGTTGGATTTGAAAAGCCCTCCACTGGGAAGTTTATAATAGTCTGACACCTATGAGTTTAGGGGGATACTATTTGGCTCTAAAATAAAACTAGGTTGATGCGATGGAATATTGTTTGGAAAAGAAAAATTCCAAAATGACTGTTTTCTTTTCTTAGTCCCCACAGACTCAAAACTTGTGCCCATTGAGACCAATGACTTTTTGGATGCGTGTGTAGGGGAATATTGTTTGGCCAAGATATTTTGTCATAAAACTTCTTCCTGCCCAATTGGGATGCTCTATGTCCTTGTCTTGCCATGTTTGCAAACCTGACTAACTTGATCCATTCGTCTGGTATTTTCATTATTCTTGCTACCAACTAAAACTTTCACTTAGGTTTTTAAAATTCTTTCCCACCCAAGGCCTTTCTCCATACATAAATCCCATGTTCTTTGGTTATAGATCTTGTTACTTTGGAATTATAAGTACTAAATATAGGTGCTTCATATGATCATCCCTACCTTTCTACATATCAAAATATCAAAAAAATTATAAAGATAATATTTCATAAATAACCACTCAATATCTAATCCATCATAAATTGAAAAGTGACTAGTGCATTAGTCAATGCACATGGGATGACCAAGAACTTAAAGTATTGAAATGATACCTAAAACATATCATGCACAAATCGTCCTTATGGATACAAATACGATGGTAGATGATTCCAAATCAATTTGCAAGAAATAAACCACTACAATGGAGGGGCTTCAAGAACTATTTTAAAGGAACAAGTCTCATTAGATTATTATTTTTCTAT
This sequence comes from Chamaecyparis obtusa, assembly GCA_027943335.1. Classification (NCBI taxonomy): domain Eukaryota; kingdom Viridiplantae; phylum Streptophyta; class Pinopsida; order Cupressales; family Cupressaceae; genus Chamaecyparis; species Chamaecyparis obtusa. The sequence continues at coordinate 2,754,285 of BSBK01000164.1, forward strand.
CAAGATACATTAGATTTTTTTTATTGATAGTAGAGTATTATTTTTTAATAATAGTGTAGCAAAAGATTTACATTAGAAGCCACTGAATTGGCAGAATTTCTATAGAAATCATTATGAGATCTAAATCCACCTATGCATACCAAAAATGCCTCTCTGACTTACAATTTCATACTAAAACAACAAATAAAGTAACCCCACACCTATCGAAAGCTGACCATTCTTAACATTTACAAATGATGACAATTTTATAAACTACCCACTATAAAAATTGGGCCAAAACATTACAACATCTTAGACAAAAACCAAAACAAAGGTTAGGGCTCCCTCACTTGAGCCACTACTTCATCATCTCCTCCTTTGATAGATTGGGAATAAAGGTACCACTGTGTGTGTCCACCTTGATTGTCTTCTTCTCCTTCACCTGCTTGACCACTTCCACCATGCCACCCAAATGAAGCTTTGCATTCAACTTTAGGGGACTCAACTTCATCTTGCATTTCCTTTCTTACTGCATTAGTTTCCTTTCAGCCTCAACTTTATGCATGTATAGAAACAACTCCTCCCACCCCTTGCGAGCATATTCAATTTGCCTCTCTTTTGGCCTAGATGAACTCCAAATAATCAATGGTTATAGATCAACCATCCCACCTTCAATAACTCTCCATGGCCCTTATCTTATCTTCAGACCTATTCTAGGATCCACTCAACCAATAATCGGTAGCATTCCCCTAGCCCATTGTGGCTTCACACAAACCCTCATCACATTCAAATCTTCCTCTTGAGTACCCAATTGCAAAGTCCATACAAGAAACATGAACGAGATGTCCAAGTTTGCACACAGATGATCAGTTTACAAATATTCTTCCCCAAAAAAATTATAGACACAACTCTAGAATTTCTCATCATCAAACTAGAAAATACCTCTTAGTATTTTCATTGTAATTTCATGTCTGAAACTTGGCAGTTGGTTTGGGGGATTTAAAAATTCACTTCCATCCTAGGCTCCCACCTCAACTACACATTGTAGTTGTTACTTTCTAATATTCCCTTTGCTATCAAAGAACATGGCCATAAAAAGGCCACCGAAGTATCTAGAAAGATGCCAAGGCTTGCCTCAACAAGCATGATGACATATAGTGACACTATTTTTTACCTCTACTGGGGTTTCCAACAAATCATTTTAGCAACCACCTCTAATAATTTAAACATCCACATTAATCACTGTGGCCCTCCACCAACCATAAACTCAAGAGAAAAAATATAATGTTATATGGAAACATAAAAAATAAAATAAATAATAATAAAAAATCTCCTCTCGTCACTTTAGCTCAGCTCTCCAATTTGAATGTCTCTAAAGTATCCAAGAAATTTGAATCCTTCATGGTTTGACACCTTAACTCCTACCTTCGAAAGTTTATCAGCTACCTCATTGGCCTCACATGAAACATCCATTACTTTGAAATCCTCAAATGTTGCCAACAAAGTCTTAATTCTACAAATGTGTTTATTCAAGTACCATGTGATCAACTCTCCTTTGATAATTCCATTTTTTATTATCTGATAATCTCCTTCAAGATGAATTTTCCTCACCCCAATATTATTTTCCATTAGAATTGCATTAACCACAATTGAACATTTTGGTTCATTATTAGTTCCATCAGCTAATTTATTTGCACCTATCATCTAAATATTTCCATGTTCATATCTGGCCATATATCCTTCCCCTAATGGGCTTGAGTTTCCCTTAGAGGCCCTGTCAAAGTTGACCTTTATCCACCCTAGATTAGGTGGCCTCCATACTTCCTGCATATCCCTACTATTTACAGATTTAACCCTCAACAACCCATTAACGGGCCTAAACCTAATGAGGGTCCACTTAGCTTGAATCTTGTTATCATTATGATTAAAAGGAACTGTACTTGTATTTACCTGTGCCACAACATTCGTCACCAATTCAAAAATTTCCTGCTCAAGTCTCAATCTAAATCTGGATACATTTTCATCTCTATCCTCAAAAATCCTCCAGTTCTGTTCTTTCTAAATATCCCATAAAGTTGTAGAGGGAATAACATGCCATATTGATGAAAATGTGGAATTTTCTTGTGGAATGTACCAATAATCTAACTATTCCTTCAACTTATGAGGCATCACACCTTGCCAACCCAGCTACCTCAAAACAAATTTCCACGCCACTTGTGAATACTCACAGTTGAGGAGTCAATGATCTAAAGTCTCCTCATCTTTATTGCACAAAAAACACTTGAAAGGTCTTGCAAAACCAATCATTTTCAGTCTATCTCCTATCAAAATCCTACCTCTCCCTACTAGCCAAGAAAATGCCCTAGACTTTGGTAAACAAAACTTGTTTCAACACACTTGTTCCACCGAAAATTTATTTCTAACCTCACTTCCAACAAAGAATATCTGACCTTTACTGAGTATTGGCCACTCTTTGACCCACACCACCCAATTTTATCCAGTTCAATAGATCCAATTACTGATCTTTGTGACATAATAGACTTCAATCAATTCAAACCATCTTCACTCAGCCCCAAAGTGACAGGTTCCTTCCATTTTTCTTCCTTACCTATTTCAAAGTCACCACCTTCCAAAAAATCATAGACCTTATTTCCCTAATGTTGCCTTGTTGCATTAACAATTTCTTGTAGTATATCTCCTTGTTGTAGAGTCAGCTTTCCCTTCCATGAATCAAGCTAAAAGTCAGCTCGGTCCCCCCAACCCAACTACCAAGTTAGATGATTAATAATGACACTCCTATAGCTCACTAAAAAATTCCATAGTACTGAACCTCTTGGTGGATCCTCAATTGTAAAAATTCTTTCCCTCTCTCTGTTGTCCAAATACTTTTCTTGAAGAACTTTCACCCATTGCTGATTTGGTTTCTAATACATTTGCGAATCAAGATTTTTCCCCATAGAGTTATTCATCAACTTCCAATTTCGAAGGCTAGCCCCACCTCCTCCTTTGGGCTTGCAAAAAGACTCCTAAATGAGAAGAGACACTTTATCCTATTCTTGATTTATATTCCAAAAGAATTTCCTCATACACTGCTCTACAACCTTAATCACCTTAGTTGGAATTTTGAAACATGCCATAGAATAAAGAGGCATGGTGGAAATCATATTTTTCAACATCAAGATTCTTCCAACTAGTGTGATTCATCAACTTTTCCACCCCTCTAACTTTCCCATACATCCATCTATCAAGTCTTTCCACAAACTGGAGATCCCTTCACCACCAAAAAAAGGGGTACCGAGAAATTTACCTGGGAGCTGTTGGGATTATGGAAAGGTGAGTTACTAAGAGGGGAGGGGTGAATCAGTAATCCTAAAAAAATTTATTCTCAATCCTCAAGATAATACCCTTCATAAACTGACTATCATATTCATAATTACCATTCATTCATGAACATAAATGAAATGTAAAATACTTCTAATCTATCAAATAAGCATTCATGAAACTTCAAACATTTGACACAAAGATTTTGGTATCGCATATACCCTTGTTAGAAGGTAAAAACTGCAGTGGGGATGAAACCCACAAAGCTTCACTAACTGCAGTAATAAAGTTTCCTGTTAAAGCATACAATTTTGATCACTTATGATGATCTTACCCTATTAGGAGTAACATATAAGGTTGGTTAAGATATACCTTGTTAGAGTATTTAGCAACACTCATTAAGTGTGTACTCGATTAAGAGAGTTTACAATGAGATGGTTAAGTCTACTCTATTAAGAGATTTTCTGCTACAATTGCTAGAAAGTAACAACATAAATGATTTGGTTGTTGCAACTTACTTTGCAGAATATTAGATCTATTGATCCCTTATATGAATTCACCCTTATGTGATAGATATCTCCTTCAAATAATGCTTGGTAGCCTCTATTCTACTTATGATAAAATCCTTAACATCCTACCAATACTTAGCATCATAACCCTATCTAATCTTTAGATGTCTCATGTAGGCGGCTACTTCTCATCATTGTGTGTTAACATCTGTCATCTTGACAATATTTAAATCATAGTAATTTAGGCCTAATTAGGGTTATAGAAACATCTAGAAAACATTTGATCAACGATCCATATAAATAACCTAATCAAATCTGCATAGGGATCATCACTAATCCATTTCAAATCTCCAAGAAATATTTACCTCGATTTATGTAAACCATTTTCTAGTTCGGTAAAAATTGTTTGCCTTGTTTTTAGTGTCATCACAAACTTTTATGTGGATCTTGCATTGCTTGGTAAATATTGTATCTTTGCCTCGGTAAAATAATGTTGTTTGGTAATCAGATATACTCAATTAACATTGTACTTGGTTTCCTCAATAACATGTGGCTCGGTGTAGATGCTCGGTCAAGTCTGTGCTCAATTAACATATCATTCTCCTTATGCTATGCTTGGTTACTATACTTAATACTTTGACTAACCTATCTATTTACTTTGCTTTACCGATTATATGTGTGGCACTAATGACAACACTTAATGCAATTAGGTGTGACATTCTCTACCTTTGGCATTAGTGACAAAAACACATATGTATATCATTTTTCAAAAATCTTTTCAAAATTCAAAACTTGTTTGTAAACTTCCCCTGTCAATATACGCTCAGTAAAATACATACTATACATATGATTCCCCCTTTTTTGACACTAATGCCAAAAAGTATGTACTTACAACTTATCAAAAATATTCTTATGGGTTTCCTGTAGGTTTTCCATGAGGTGTTCCCATTCCTCCTTTAGAATTTCTAATGCTATTTTCTCTATGCCTACTTGTGCATGAATGCCAAAAATATGTTCAACTATAGATAGCTCGGGGGTGGTAATCAATTCTTTTACCTTCTTTACATGCTTCTACATCACCTCAATATGTGGTAATAACTCAGCCTGTAGCTCAGTTATTTGATTTCTTATTCGGTCTTCTTCTTTCCTAAAATCATGGCGCAACCCCTAAATATGTTTCACTTTGAGTAATGCACTTGAAATGCATGGGGTTTTGTGATGAGACTATCTGCACTCTTCTTCAAGTCTTCATCCAATTTTTTTAATTTCTCATGAATTTTAGTAGTAAAAGAATCCAAAGTACACAATTTTTGCAATACAGTAATGATATCCTGAATTATGCCTTCTATGTTAGTTATTGTTTGAGAAAGTTTTACTTTGTGTATTGCCACTGCTTGGCTAATCTTCTCGATAACTTTGTATTCAATCTTCTTTTCAGCTCTTTCTTCTATCTTCTTTTCTGCATCAGTGTTCAGTGCATTGATCTTTTTGGTTAGAATATAAAGTTGGTCAATAATAGGTGTGTTCTCATCAATATTGACATCTGGTACAACCTGCATCAATATTTCTTTTACATCTTCAAGCACCTGTTTGTTCTTATTTTCTTGCCTCAACTTCTCTTGAGTTGCTTTCCTGGTACATAGCTCTCCATATTTTCTAATAGCTTCTGGGTCCAATGTCCTTGGGTCACAATTAGGTATTTCAATGATTTCATCAAGTGTGACTAGACCTTTACTTGCATGTTTCTTCCTTTTCTTCTTTTCCAGCTTTCTTAATGATGGTGAGTGATTAAGTGGAACAGGAGCCTTTTGCTCCTAATATATTTTTGGTGGCTCGATAGACACATTACCTTCCTTGTCCTACCCCATAGAAATTCCATTATTCTAAGTTCCTAGGGCATGTGACCTTATGCCTATAGTAGAGTCATATACTTTAATTTCATTTTTCTCTCCTTAATCATTTACCTCAACATTTGCAGACTCAGTGTTCTCTCCATCTTTTGTAGATTCACCACAATGCTCGGTGTCTTTTCCTGCTTCATCACCCTTGTCATCAACTATAGCTTCTACTTGCTCAAGTGGTATAGTCTCAGTTGTCTCTGTTTCTTGAGGTTGATTATCAATAATAGAATTGAATAAATTCAAAGAATCTGTATCTTGTACCTTTTTTGTTTCTTGCTTGACAATTGTATCAATTATTTGTACAAGAATAGATAGATCACCCGGTATGAGTGCTCTAGCTATCATGGTAGGTTGTGCTTTTTCTTGATTCTCACTAGTAGCAGTAACATCTTCATCATTCTTTGCTTCCTCATCGGGGTCTCCTTTTGTAATATCTTCTATAAGTATTTCATCTTCCCCTACAATCTTCAACATCTTGGGAATATATTCCATTATAGTTTGTGCAGCAGATAAGAAATCTTCAACATCATCTATTGTTTGTTCTACTAGTTGTATGGTGTCTAAGATGTGAATAGGCTCTTGTGTTGACAAAATCTAAATCTATCTTAATTGCTTTTCCTTTATTTGGTATAGATTGCTCGGTGTCAACTGTTAGTTTAGTTTGCTCAGTTTCAGCTTTTGATCTAAGAATTTCAGTCCAGATTTTTGTAATTTCTTCATCAACTTCTTTCAATTTTCCTTTCAATGTATTTAGTGCCCTTGATTTCATCAAAAAATTGTTTTCATATTGTTGCATTATATATTTTTCAATCCATTAGACCGAACAACGTTCTATGCGGCGATGTAGATATTGCATACAAGGTTGTGAGGAAAGGTTTACAACTTGACCTAGCCAAACTTTTGTTGAGATAACTGAAGGAGAATATGAGGATAATCAGAGTTGCAAAATCAAACACATGCAAGTTTGGATTATTATTGGTATGTATATTATTTTTACTTACAGAACTCATTTCCCTCGATCAGTAATATAGAATGGGATGTGAATAAACCCATCATTTCCCAAGTCAATGAATTGATTAATAGTCTAGACAAGAATTTTGAACCAGTTATGGATGATTATTTCAATAAGTTTAAAGATAGAATGCATAAGAGAAACAAAATTCTAGCTCAACTTGTTGAAAAATATAAGAATGATGTATGTTTCTTAGTGGATACTGACATCACACTAATCAAGGCAGTTGAGCTGAGAACTACATGGCTACCACCGATGGAATATAAAGTTGATATTGACCAAGATACTAGGTCAATAGAGGTACTATTAGTATAACCTAAAGACAAAGATGCTACAAGGTTTGACACATACGAAGAAGCCAATAAGAGAATAAAGATGGGGTTAGTTGTAGGAAAGATTGGAAGGAAATCACATAAAATGATCGGAACATTAGAGAAACAGTTTGGTGATGTTGAAGAAGAAGCAAAGAAGTCAGTTGAAGAAGCAACCGAAGAGCAAAGATCAGTCAGTGAAGAAGAAGAAGAAATTGAGTTAGATAAAGAGCATCACGTAGAGCCATCAAAGGCAGTGAAAGATAAAAGAAAACAAGTTGATACAACTACACGTGCAAGGACAAGGTCCACTACTTGTATCACTTCACCTCGAAGAAGAGGAGTTGCTAAGATTACAAAGCCTACATTGACCAAAACTTATCAAAATAATAGAGGTACACAAGCTTCTACGGAGCTACCAACACCTAAGAAGAGAAGAAGACTAATCAACTTGTTCTTTGTTTCTCTTCTGATTGTCTTAACAAAAGTTCAGCTAGGTCAAGTTGTAAACTTTTCTTCACAACCTTGTATGCAATATCTATAGCACCACATGGAATATTGTTCTGTCTACTGGATTGAAATATCTTGTATGCAATCACATATGCACCAAATTTGGTCTCGAGGCCATCAATTGTGTTTATTTTCATTCCTCTTTTGTCCCACTCTGCTCCACTCAATTTTTCAATCTCATTCTTTGGTGGATGCCTTAGGGCTTTGGCTTTTTCGCATAGCGGGTTCCCTTTAAGCATGTGAGTCACATCCTTGGTGATTTTCACCAGCTCATCAGACACATTTTTCCATCATGAACTCAGCTTAGAATGATCCTTATCCATTCGGTCTTCAAATCCTTTGGTAAATGTAGTATGTTAGTTAAAACTTTTACCTCCAAATGCTTGTGTTCATCCTTCAACTTGTCATCCTTTCATAGTTCATTGTAGGTGGATTGGAGCTTGTAATCCGCAATCTCATTTATCTTGTAGTGAATATATGACTTAATGTCTTTAACCAGAAAAACCCTAGGAGGTATTAATGATAATGCGCCTTTATCATCAATTTGTGTTATGATCTATAGATGTAACTTGTAATTGGGTTCTTCATATGATGAGTTCTTGATCAATGTAACTTTCTTTTCCTTGCTAGCCTTAGATTGTATGAATTTTGACGTAGATGTCATTGTTGTTGATAAGTTAGGGTTTTGAGAAATCTTCATTCAAGTCACTCAGTTACGCTTGAAACCTTCCTGAGTAGCCTTCAATCACTCTGAAAAAATCACAAATCATTGTTTTTACTCTGAATCTGGTTGTTCAATCTTCACTCTGTTTCGCTCTGGTTCGCTCTTCGAATGCAATGTGAATAATGAATTGGTTCAACATGTATTTATACCCAAAAACACTTTTTGGCATAAGTATGGTGCAATAAATGCCTTACCAACCACTACTCGGTCAATGAACAATCACTCAGTTTTCTCCATTCTATCCACATTAAATACTTTAGCTTAGTTTACACTACTAGTGCTCAGTTGATACAATTTTTAACTACACAACTTGGTTACCTTTACTACTTGCACCAACTGACAATCAATTACTCGGTCTAGCTTTACCGACTATGCTCACTTCAAGTTAATAACATATAACAACCTAGTGCATCTTAATTCATGCTGATATGGTATTCATGCAATAAATATAAGGAAGTGCTATAAGATATGACTGATTAAGATTAAATTCCCATACTTACTTGATTATGACTTAAGTAGAAGTGGTGGAATCACCCAATCCATTGGATGAGGTGTCACCAATTGTTGTGCTTGTTTCTCCATTTTCTTTTGTTGTTGTTCTCCATAATTGGTTCCTTTGCCTTCTAATTTTGTCGATGGTATTTTCATTCATATCTTCATTTTGTTCTGGTGCTCGGTTTCTGCAATCTTTGCTTAAGTGATCGACCATATAAAAGTGTAGACATGTCATTCTAGAATTCATCCAATTTCCAAATCTTCCTCTCCAGTGTAGTCTCATACAATTTGCAGCTATATGACCATATCTTCCACATGTAGTACAATTAACCCATGTGTTGTAATCCCAAGTATAATAGTTACCTTGTCTTCTTGGTTGATATGTATTGTTTTGTCTCTTTGGTTTCCAAACTTTCTTCAGTTGTGCCCTTCATTCTTGTGACATATGACCATGCTTGTTGCAAATACAATAATTAATATCCATGTAGTGCTTCATAGGTGACTTGTTTGTCTTTGATCTACATTTTAAATGTTTGATGCCCATATTTGTTTTAATTGTAGCAATAACCATCAAATTTAGGAATAGTATTGGGAATACCTTTAGCTGAACTTACTTTACTCTTGCAGACATTAGCTATATGACCTGCTCTCCCACAATGATAGCATGAGAGCTTCTTTAGTTTTGGATTTTCGTAGACATTCCTTTTCTCTGCTTTATTTGATGATTCTCCCTACTCGATATATCCTAATCCAGTGGTGTTGTCTAGTCTCCTTTGACTCCTTAAACATTCATCCATCTTTTTGGTGCTTTCCTTAGCTTTCTTCATTAATTTATTGTTTTGATGTTGCATCTTCAATTTATTTTTCAATTTTTCATTTTCTTCCTTAATTCACCAATGTCTTCCAATTTCCTAGCAAGCTCATTGTTCACCCTGTTAAATTCTTGACTAATGATAACCATCTGATTAACAATTTCAAAGTGATGCTCGGTCAGCCTTAGTATTTTAGATTCTTTTTCTTCCATCTTTTCAGTCATTTGTCTTTTGTCTTCAACAACCATGTTTCTCTCTTGTTCAATTTGTCTTATACTATTCATAACTTCAATCATTCTCACCAGTGGTGTTGTCTAGTCTCCTTTGACTCCTTAAACATTCATCCATCTTTTTGGTGCTTTCCTCAGCTTTCTTCATTAATTTATTGTTTTGATGTTGCATCTTCAATTTATTTTTCAATTTTTCATTTTCTTCCTTAATTCACCAATGTCTTCCAATTTCCTAGCAAGCTCATTGTTCACCCTGTTGACTTCTTGACTAATGATAACCATCTGATTAACAATTTCAAAGTGATGCTCAGTCAGCCTTAGTATTTCAGATTGTTTTTCTTCCATCTTTTCAGTCATTTGTCTTTTGTCTTCAACAACCATGTTTCTCTCTTGTTCAATTTGTCTTATACTGTTCATAACTTCAATCATTCTCACCATTTGTGTTTCTTGTCTGATTTGTAGTGCTTTCAGATGCTCGGTGAGGTGTTGATTCTTTTCTGACAGATCTGAAATTGTTGCTTCAGATGCATCAGATACACTTCCAAATCCTTTTGATAATTCATCAATCTCTTCTTCCTAATACTGAGTGTCATTTTGTCGAAATGTTAATTCCTTCCTCTTTCTCAATGACTCTCCCAACTTTTATTTAATATCTTTAAGTTGTTCTAGGGTAATCTGCAACTTCAATTTCTGATTTTCAATTATCTTGTCAAGCTTATACCTTTCCATCTCCATGGATCTTTCTTCTTCAGTGATTAAACTTCTTTATCAAGAGAACAAGCTCTGACACCAATTGTTGGGATTATGGAAAGGTGAGTTATTGAGAGGGGAAGGGTGAATCAGTAATCCTAAAAACTTTTATTCTCAATCCTCAAGATAATACCCTTCATAAACCGACTATCATATTCATAATTATCATTCATTAATGAACATAACTGAAATGTAAAATACTTCTAATCTATTAAATAAGCATTCATGAAACTTCACACATTTGACAAAAAGATTTTGGTATCGCATAAACCCTTGGTAGAAGGTAAAAATTGAAGTGGGGATGAAACCCACAAAGCTTCACTAACTGCAGTAATAAAGTTGCATGTTAAAGCATGCAATTTTGATCACTTTTGATGATCTTACCCTATTAGGAGTAGCATATAAGATCGGTTAAGATCTACCTTGTTAGAGGATTTAGCAACAATCTTTAAGTGTGCACTCGGTTAAGAGATTTTACAATGAGACAGTTAAGTCTACTTTGTTAAGAGATTTTCTGCTACAATTGTTAGAAAGTAACAACATAAATGATCTGGTTTTTGCAACTTTGTAGAATATCAAATCTACTTAGCCCTTATCTGAAATCACCCTTGTGTGATAGATATCTCCTTCAAATACTGCTCGGTAGTCTTTGCTCTTCTTCTATTATAATCCTTAACAATCAGTCAATACTTAGCATCATAACCCTATCTAAACTTCAGATGTTTCATGTAGGCGACTACTTCTCATCATTGTGTGCTAACATCTGTCGTCTTGGCAATGTTTACATAATAGCAATTTAGACCTAATTATGGTTATAGAAACATCTAGAAAACATTTGATCAACGATCCATATGAATAAGCTCATCAAATCTGCATAGGGATCATCACCAATCCATTTGAAATCTCCATGAAATCTTTACCTCGATTTCTGCAAACTATTTTCTAATTCGATAAAAATTGTTTGCCTTGTTTTCATTGTCATCAAAAACTTTTATGTTGATCTTGTATTGCCCAATAAACATTGTATCTCTACCTTGGTAAAAAAATTGTTGTTCGGTAGTCAGGTATACTTGGTTAACACTGTACTCGGTGTCCTCAGTAACATGTCACTCGGTGTAGATGCTCAGACAAGTCTGTGCTCAGTTAACATATCATTCTACTTATGCTCTGCTTGGCTACTATACTTAATACTTTGACCAACCTGTCTGTTTGCTTTTCTTTACCAATTATATGTGTGGCACTAATGATAACACTTAATGCAATTAGGTGTAACATGAGCTTGCTAATACATACTAGAACACCCTAGTGATCTCCCTTTGAGAACGAGGTTATGTGTTGAAGAAGAACACCTTATATTTATGCCAATTAATACTCTGACTTGATGCATGATTGTAGGTGTCTAAGACTCTTTTCATAATCCTTGCTTCTCTTATCACGACCTCCCCCATCAAAAAAGTATCGTCCATGAACTGGTTATGGGAAGAAGGATCCACCCCAATCTCAACACCCTTCCACTACCTTTGAATTCTCTTTCTTGTGATCATCCTGCCTAAAAATTATGCCAACAAGATGAAGAGAAATGGGGAAATCGGATCTCTGTGACAAATTCTACCCTAAGTATGGAAGAAGCCTCACAAACTCCCATTTACAAGGACTGAAACCTGATAATCTAGAATCATCCCTTTAATCCACTCAACCCACTTATCAGCAAAACCAAACTTCTTCAAAACCTTGACTAAAAACCCCTTGTTACTCTATCGTATGCTTTCCTAATATCCAACTTCAGAAGCATTTTCCTCTGCTTGCTGGACTTGATAGAGTGTATAGCCTCATCAACTATGATTATCGCATAAACTATTGATCTATTGGGAGTAAATCCACTCTGTTTTGGGGAGATCAGTCTATCCAAAATCTTCTTTAATCTATTTGTAGCCACCTTTGAAATAATCTTGCAACTTGTATTGCACAAAGAAATAAGATGAAAAGCTTCAAAGGATTCAGGCTTTTCCTTCTTGTGGAAAAGGGAGACCATAGTATTATTAAAGTCACTAAGCACAAAGCCTTTCAATCTAGATTCCTCAACAACCTCCAAGAGATCATCCTTGATGACTTCCCAAAACTTTTGATAGAAAAATGCCTAGAAGCTGTCAGGGCTCGACATCTTATCTCCATCCAAACTAAAGACTACTGCCTTCAACTCCTTAAGATTGACCGTTTTGTCAGCGTCATATTTTCCTTCACTATGACTAGATTCAATATTACTTCTAGAACCTCCTCATGTATTGCATCTCGGTCCATACCATTAGCACTCCATAGCTCCAAAAAAACTCCATGACCTCTGTATTGATCTTTTCTACATTGTTTGTTACTGATCCATCCCTAAGCTTAATGGAGAGAATCCTATTAATACATCTTCTTGCCTTTATTGAGTTGTGGAAGAATTTGGTATTTCTGTCCCCCGCTTTAGCCAGCCTTCTCTAGACTTTTGGTGCCAATATACCTCCTCACACTATAAAATATCATTGTATTTGCTCATCAAATCTTTTTTTGTTAAAAATCTATCTCATCCATTCCTGCCCTTATTATTTTACTATTTAGCGCCTCAAGCTGTCCTAAAATCTTCTTCTCTAAAAATATATCTTTGAAATGATCCCTATTCCACCTTTTCAAATTCTTCTTAATAAATTGAAGTCTCTTGAAAAACTGAAAACTATTATTTCCATCCTCCCATGGTGCATTCTGTCACCATTCAACTACCATCTCAATGAAACCTTTCTCCCTAAACCACATCTTCTCCATCTTGAAAGGGCAACAAATTAACACAGTATATTTTTGCAGAAGCATGGCCATTGGGAAGTGATCTGATCCAATGATTCCTATAATTCCATCTTCAAAAACAGAGAGAAGAGTACGCCACTCCCCAACTAGGAAGAACCTGTCGAAACGTTCTACAATGTTAGAGAAAGCCACTCTTCTGTTTGTCCATGGCCATTCTTTATCTTTACTTCCCATAGCCCCTTCTAAGTAACAAAATTCTGAAAATCAAGTTGGACCTGATTCAATCAACCAACACCACCCCTCTTGTCTGCCATCTCCAAAGTTACATTAAAATCCCCCGTAATAATAGCCTTTCTAGGTACTAGAAATATTGTTCCGAACCTCTCTCTTATCTTCCAATTTTACTGGGCCATATACATTAACTAAAAAGCCACAAAATTGAATGGTTAAAGACCTTACTTTTACTAGCTGCATACTTGGTTTGAGAAATTGCCTCCACCTTGGTTGTACGAGGGTTCCAAAGAATTCCCAAACCACCAAATGCACTATCCAACTCCATGAAAACTCTCGACCATCTTTGCATAACCCCAAAATTTTTTGCTACAAATTCCTTATCTAACTTGGTTTCTTATTAGGAGCATTACAACCCCTGACATTCCACATTAGGAGATTCATTGCTACCCAGGAGAGAATAATTCTCTCCTAGATATGATCTTACTTTCCCCTTCTTGTTACCAACATCCTCCAATAATTGTTGAACAATATTCCTCCCTCTTGACCTCTGACCACCCATGTTTGCCTTAGAAACCCTAGATCTTGTTTGTTTAATAGTCCTAGGTTCCACAATACCCTCACCGTCTGAAACCCCCAAATCATCTCCATTAATATCTTGATCAAAGAATTCTTCCTCAACTTCATCTCTATCTCGATGAGATTCTGAGATTTCTTTTGTTGACGACACATGTATATCCTTAAAGATAGCCTCAATTCCTACAAAATCCTCCTCAACAATGCATTTTAACTCGTTGTAGAAGATAGTTGGAGATGGGTCCACTTCCACATTCTGACTAGAAAGTATGGCCACACCATTGTTAATCAAATTACCAACAACCCCAGCTAGTTCTGGGGACCAATGTTGAACCTGAGTCTCTTTCTGATGAGATTCTCAATCTTTTGATCCTTCCACCATGACTTGACCCTTGGTAAAGGCGAGCATATGATCTTGGACAAGCGTATCAAGTACCATTTCCACCTCATTCTTTACTTTTGTTACCTCTGGTTGAGGGATTTGGTCGTCCTCTATTTGACTCATTGTCCCTTCTACCTGCTCAACCATGTCCCTACACACCACCTGACCCTCCACCTGTTGTGTTTTGTCATGACAAGTTCATCCATTGGAACCTTTGAATCCGTCAACACATTTCGATGTTGGCTGGCCTCTGAAATAGTAATGGGTTGTTCCTCCCTACTTTTCATGTTCCCTATCTCAATTACCTCTACCTCATTTACTCCTTTATCTTGATTTTTAATCATCACTGCTAGTCTATCTTCCAACTTCTTCATTTCTAATCATTTTCGCTTATGATCTCTTCACTGTGCACCCATTCCTTACACTTGTTGCATTTTTCTACAATCTCTTCCACTTCAATCTCCTACCACCAATATCCCTCTAAAGTTCAGATCTCAATAGCATGTGGCAACGACGGATGAGGTTTCTAGACTATATAAATCCTGACATACATACTAAAATCTTCCTTAGCAATAGCTTCATCAACTTTAATAAACTTGCCAAGCCTATCCCCCAAGGATTTAAAGGTTTCCTCATTCCAGTACTCACAGGGTAGATTATATAGCTTGACCCAAATGAGGATATCCTCTATGGATGCCTGCTTGGGGTTGAAATTTGGAACCTAGTTGTTTAAAATAAAATTGATCCCACCCATTAAAAAAGGTCCATTATACATTATCCTCTTTTTTTCCCTTTCACCCCCCGCTATAACTAAGAAAAATCCATTGGGAGGAGACTTTAAAGAGAAATAGGGACCCTAGTTGTCACCTACCCACTTTCAAATCCTAAGATAGGATGGCCATCCACCTCCCCGTTTGAGAAAAAACCCTCGCTCCTGAAGCATTCGAACTGAATCCTTCCAAGCCTTTGATTCAATTCGGACATCTACAACCATGTTATCCTTCGTTAAGGGTACATCTTGTGTAATAGGGGCCTTTGGTATCATCTCCTTCGCTTGCCATACTTTCTTTTCCAAGGGCTGAAAACCTTATTTTAAATCATCGAAGATCCTCGAGAACCCCCATTGATTCTTGTCACTGTTTGCTAAGCAGAGGGAGTTCCTGATGTTATCTCTTGGAACACATTTGTCCCCCTTTCTTGAAATTTCCCAAACCCTACTCAGAGGCCGCCATGGAAGGTCATGACCTCTTTTTCCACTCCCACGACCTATGAAACGATCTTGGAACTGGCCATTCGCCTCTCTGTCCTAAAACCCTAGCCGCCTCCTCCACTCCATGCTTTGGTGGAATATTTTTTAGATTAGAAATTTTCTTTTTATATGGGAATCCTCATATTTTAGTTTTCAAATTCAAGGGAGTGCATTTGAAGTGGTGTTAAAAATTTCTCCCGCCTAGACAATTTTATCCCTAAATTTGAATTCATGTAAATTTTGAAATAAAAAAATTGAGAAAAAATAAATTATTCAGGTACCAACTTCCTTGAAAAAATCAAGTAAATTATTTAATATTTGTTAAAAAACTAATAGAACCACCAACTTCTTAAGTTTAGAACTTACAACTTTTAAACTTATCTTGTAATATAAAATTCATGTAACCATCTCATTTAAAATGTTTCTAAAATATTTCAACAAATCAAAATTTTCATCACATGCTGAAATAATTTAGTAGCTTCTTGTAAGAATATAAATAGATCATTATAAAATAACCAACTAATAATTTTTAGAAAAAAATATTAAATATTTTTAAAATTTTAGATTTTAATAATCCATAAAAATAAATGATAATATGAACAATCTGAAAACACTTAAAATAATTTTACCCCCATTCACAATTAAATCCAATTTCTTTGAAACATAGATACATGAAATAGACGGACTTGAAACACATATATATACAGCGAATTAAAAGTTGTACTTGAAACACATATAAAGCAAATATTTAAAAAAGAGCGAGTTTAGGCGTTTTTGTCCTCTTGTTTAGGTAATGGCCAGGGAAGATCTCCAGGCACACAGTAAAACCTAAATTTCTGGAAAGCTTGAAGACCATCCATGCTAACATTGTAGCGGCTCAAGGTATCTCTCAGTTTTCTCCATTCTTCCCGTTCTTCTTCATCTTCAACAGCTTTTTTTTTGCCTTTTCCTTTCTGTTTCTGGGACGGCCCCTGCTTTTCTTCTTTGCTCTGTTTGTCCTGTTGAACAGACCTTTCTCCGCCGTTTGCTTCTTCGCCCTCTTTCAAAACCTTCTCCACAATGGCTTTTAACCACTCCTCCAGCTGTTTTTCCTCTTGTAAAATCTTTAATCTTATCACAATCTTCAGCCACTCTTCAGGATCCTCTCCCTTTTTACCCTCCAGCTCTTCTAGTTTCAGTGAATATGCTCGTTCCTGCTCCCTTGTCTCTTCTTTCAGAACTTTACTTATCACTTCCATCAGGTAATTCACTCCTCCCTTGTCCTCCTCCATGGAATTAATGTAATGTGTACCATTGCTGACTCCTTTACCCTCTGATTTTTGCCCCTTGCCATTCTCTGTATGGATCTTAGTGGCGTCCTTTCCTTCTGCAGGGCACAGTTTGGGATTATTTCCTTTGATACTGATGCTATCGCCATTAGAGACATTTGTGCTACTATTTTCTGCCACTGCCGGCCATCTCTCATCCATGTATTGCTCAACGATCTCCCTCAGGGAAGGCCCGCTTGTTTTACCCTGGATTATTTCCCCTTGTTGATTGTCATTTACGGTAATCCAGTTTCTAAGCACGCGGAGATTATCCCACTCCTGTAGAAATATTTGTTTCTTAGGAACAAATGATTTGGCAGATTTGCTCACTAGATTGTTAAGAAAATGAAAGCATACCTGAACTAGAGTGTCAATTTGATCTTTCCATTGCCAACAGACAAAAACCCATGCAATAAGTTGAACCTGCCATCCTGCCAATGTCTTGACTGGCGCGCTTTTAGACAAGATATTCCATGCTAGACGATGGTAGGTGAGCAAACGCTTCCATTCTCGGGGGAGTTTTCTGCAACCCGTTGTTTTTGTTTCAAGGAAGCAAAATGCATCGCTTTCCCCTTTGCTATATTGAGGTATCAGCATTTCAATAGTTATGGGGAAGATTTCCATCAGTTCTTCCTCAATTTCAGTGGTACTCTTTTCTCCCCTGTTGCACCTGTACAAGGAGCATGATCTCAATTTTCCCATACACGATCTCATCCAAGTCCACTTATTCTCAGTCTTTGAAATCAGGCTGCCTGCGCTTGTAAACATATGATATGGTTAAGCCCTTACCAGAAAATGAAAACTAAAATAAAGTGCTTGCGCTAAAAGTCTTTTAACATCTTGTACCTTTTTCTCCTCCATCAATAACAGAACTTGTTTCAGACCGTATCGAAATCTTTGTTTCACCTTCCGGTAAACCTTGCTCTAATAGACATTTTCAATCACACGGCATTCTCAAATCATGTGACAGTTCATTTTCCAAGTAATCCTATAAAAATATATCTATTTCAATCTATTCACCTGATATTTCCATTGAACATTGTCCATGTTCAGTTTTGTTGGGAGATTGAAAATGCATTCTTTGTCCAGTACTTTCCGTGCCTAGAAAAAGAAGCTCTCAAGTTATTATCCGTCCCAAGCTCATCAAAACAGATGTAAACATCATTAGTCGTCGATTATAAGTGAAATCTTCTCACCTGAAACATTCTCTCTTTCAGTTTCTTTTATATCTCCAGTTTCTCCCCGGGTTGCCATAGTTTCTCCTCCACCTACAGAAACTGTCCAGTTTTAAAAGACATTTTGAAGCATAGGCAACCAGTGGAAACCGAACAAATATGGTTATTTGCAACAAACCAACATATTTTTACCTAGCTTAGGGTTCCTTGAAATAAAGGTTCCCAATCGAAACTTGGGATTCATTTTTCTATGCGCATGAACAGGTAGTATCTCTGTTTGTACTTCACAGTCAGTAGGCCCTTTGTACGTGTCCGAAATTCCTAGCTGCCCCTGCAAGAAATTCCTGGACTCGGAGTGACTAGGATCTGGTAGGTCTAATGGCAGCTGTATTATTTTTCTCAAATATTTGTCTGCCAAGGCCTCATTAGACTTATTGGGATGTTTATTATGCTGGTTACCAAACTTCCTTATTATTGCATTTTCGATCATTCTCTTATCCATGCCCAAAACTACGTTGATCTCGCAAGCAGCCAAAACTAGATTAATGGCAGACAATATCTGCAACGCATAGCATTTGACTTGAAATCCAAACAAGAGAACTAATAACTTGAAATCCAAACAAGAGAGCTAATAATAGTAATCAAACAAGTTGATATAATGAAAAATAAATATCTATAAGTTTCTTGTTTTTGAATTTGATTGTGTTTGAGTTTTTTATTTATATGATCACACTCTATGATTCATAATTAAGATTTTAGATAACTATCTATGATTTACCATCAGAATGTTAGGTTCTGATTATTATTACTAGAAATATGATATCGCTCATAAATTTATACCTGCAAAATGACATTTTCTTGACATCGATCAAGGTCGTCAACGAAGACTACAATCCTAAGATTGTCACTGGAAGCAGGAGCCATCTTGGGAATCGATGTGTCTGGAATATAGTCTTCATTCCAGCAAAATGTTGCACAACACCAAAAGAAACCAAAGACGTTCCATAACCAGGACGGTTTATTGCCTATTTCATTTTTCAAAAACTTTATGTCAGAAATGACCTTATGATGATAACCCAGCTTGTCAGTATGAGTTGGCAAGCATATATAGTCCACCATTTGAGAACTGATGGGCTCTACAATAGGCATCACTGATCTCACCACAGCCCATACAGCAACAATTACAGTTGCAGGTAAGCTTCCATATTTAAACTGTTTTAAATCTTTACCTTTGGCTCTGTCTAGTATCAGCCATAGAATAATAGTAAACCAAACAGCCATAATTACTGCAAGTAGGGATGGGAGAATCACTCCTAGAAAGATCTGACGTTTGCGATTTGACCAATTGTATCTCCAGCCAGTCCTCAGCTTCTGCGCCACCGTCATCGTCGCCTCCAATTCCCTTGTTACATTTACTGCAAGACCTGCCCATGCGTCGGATTCATTCCGGTATTGCCAAGCATTGTACCGTACAGTTAAAATGGAGGGTATTGTCCCCTGTATCTGTTCCTGTCCCTGCCTTTTTGATTCCTCCTTGCACACCCTTTCATTCTGATCACTTGATGTTGATTCATTCTCCTCCTCTTCTTCCTCTTCGAACTGAATGACCAACAAAACTTTATCATCTACATTAACATAACCAAATTTCCTAGAGATTATGTAATTTTTAAAACGAAATCATGAAATATGATTGGTAAGATCAATAAAATGAAAAATTACATAATCTAATCTGAAAACTATCTCAAACTAAACAGACTGTTATTTTCTTTTTTGTCTTTCACTGGATCTACCTTATAAGTCATTGAAATTCCTATTTTATATAGGTTTCAAATTCAATTCATTTTCTGTGATGTCAAATGTAGCCTATAATGGAAAAGGGAAAACATGTCTTCTCACCATATCTGTGCGGTCCATGACGGCCAAACTCTTATACATTCCATGATATTTTGGGTTATAACTACCAGAAAAGTCATCCAATGGGATTTTTACCTGAAACGTTCTCTAAAACTAGTCAAGATTTGCCGTATTCAATGTTGAGGAAACAAGTTGAACAAATAAAAAATAACTTAAGCTTTCAAGCATGTACCTCTGGATTCCTTTTATTTCTGTTGTACTTCACAGTAGAAAACAAGCATATCACCAAACATTTCAACTTTTGGAAAATGTCAAACTTGGATGCATACTTCTTTGCATGGGAGCTAGGCAAGGCTGAAATGGACTCATCCTTGTTTGCATGGGAGTTATGCGAGGCTGAAATGGATTCATCTTTTCTTTTGGATATTGATAAGCGCTTCATTGATCGTCTAACGCTTTCACCTTTTGTTGATAATTTGGGTTTTCTTACTCCATGAAAACCGTTGACTTGCAGGGAATGTGAGAATGCTAATTGAGCTGATGTCTTGAGAAGAACAGATTCTGTCTGAGAAACAAAATAAAACAAAACAAATCATGCACAATCTAAAATACTTATGCTAACTGAGCCGATGTCTTGAGAAGAACAGATTCTGTCTGAGAAACAAAACAAAACAAAACAAATCATGCACAATCTAAAATACTCTATGCTGATTGAGCCGATGTCTTGAGAAGAACAGGTTCTGTCTGAGAAACAAAACAAAACACATTAAATCATAAAATACTTATTATTCATTTCATTTTTACCTGCATCATGAGGCTGGACTTTCCCATCCCCCATTCCCCTGAGATGCCCACAGTAATGGGAGGTTTTACGTAAGGATTTAAAAACAATGCGGCCAGACCGTTGGCAAACGCACTTCTTCCTGTTCAAAAGATTATTAATTTAAAAACTATTGGCAATGGAGAACAAAAATATTGCGTCAATTCTATAAGTGTTTCTACCGAGATTGTCCTGTAGAGTCGGTTCGTCAGTTCTTTGCTCAACGCTCCTGTGTATTTGTTTGAGAACTGCAAAAATACAGTATTTGTTGATAAGCGGGAGATTTTTATTGCATCTACATGATATTCATGTAAATAAAGTGTTAGATCTTTTAGATAGGTCCCAGTGTTTCTCCATCTCAAATGCAGTTTCTTCTAAATTAAGATAACTTGCTACTACTGAACTATAAAGTTTTCCCATGGATAAGCATATAAACATACCATGTTCAACATTTTGATCTTCCCTTTCAGACAAATTGGCTCTCCATTTCGAACTGGTAATGTCAGAAATACGAGCGCCACCTGTGAGAAGCTCCCTGGTCATGTCTATATTCGCTAGTTTGGCTGCGGCTCTAAGCAAATTCACCTTTCTTCCTTTTCTTTCATCCTCAAGATAAATCTTCAGAGGCGAGTCAGAAGGTAAAGTTTGTTCAGCGGTACCAATGCCAACTGCAGAGGCGCACAAAAGAAGGGTTTTCTCCTCGTTGCAGGAACCACATTTGCTGAGCAGTAATTGTGCTATTCCCAGAGCATCTTCATCGTTTTCTGCTTGGACGGCGTAATGTAGAGCTGTTTTGCCATCACAGTCGCGATCATTTAAAGGGTGGGCTCCCTTGTCCAGAAGCTCCTGGACCACCCTTTTATGGCCTCCGCTCGCTGCTTTATGGAGCGCTGTTTGACCCAGCACGTCTGCCGCCCGAACAAAATGTTCTCTCTGCCGCGACTTGGAAATCAATCTCTTTGAAAGAAGCTTCTCCACCATTTTAATGTTGCCTGCTGCAGCGGCAACGTGAAGAGGAGTTGTTCCGCTGGAATCGATGAGATCAAGTATACTTGGAACTTCTCTTGAAGAAGCTGGAAATAGCAAAGCGTCTAAAACCTGATCATCGTCATGGGTGCCAGCAACTGCGTAATACACAGCGCTCTGGCCGTCGTGATCCTTGGTATCGAGGACCACGCCCTCGAGGCTCAAAAGCATTTGGCAAATGGATTTGTGTCCGATGAAAGCTGCAATATGGAGCACACTTCTTCCATAATTATCACGTGCTGTAACCAGCTCCGGGCATTTTACTTGGCCCTCTTCACCCAACAGTTCCTCGATGATTGTTTTTGCTTCACTTTCTTCCCTGCACTCTGCTGCGCAATGTAGTGCCGTTTTTCCTTCATTATCTCTTTCCAGTGGACTGGCTCCTGCCTTCAGCAACTTCACAAGGAGATCCCGATAACCCCTTCGGGAAGACTCCCTTAGATAAACTGACAGCTGGAGTTTCTTAAAGTTGTGCTCTGGTTGACTGGATAGTGAAAGCAGCCAAGTCACCATTCTGATGTTGGTGGCATGAGATTCAACGGCAAGATGCAAAGGCGTCTTTCCTTGATGGTCTTGTTCATCCACTAGATAATACCCATCATCATCCTCATCTTCCTCTGTATCCGCTAACACCAACATGGCAATGAGCTCTTCGTTTTGCTGTTCACGGCCAAGCGCATAATGCAGGGGAATTCGCCCATTCTTATCTTGAGCGCGAATGCTTGAGTGATGGCGTATAAGCAGGTTACACATGCGCGCGTGCCCACTGAGAGCAGCTCTGTGTAGTGGAGTCCTCTGTTTATAGTCGCAGGCATTTGCAAGCATTCGACTAGTTTCTCCCCCATTACGCAGCAGCGCTTCTGCGATATCAACTCCATGCGATTCGGCGTCGAGTTTTGCTGCATGGTGCAACGCCGTTTTTTCTCTTTTGTCGTCGGTTTCAAGGGCTTGGATGCCACATTCTATTAACCTCTCCACCATATTTAAATCGCCTTTCTTCGCGGCCTGAACAAGAATTCTGTTGAGAACACCGTATTTGCCTTCGTAGCTGAATGTCCCGTACTCTTGGTCGCGCAACAAAACTTCCTTAAGAATCTTGCAGTCGCCATTAGCGGTTGCCGCCGCTTTTTCTACAATCCCTCGCAGACTATCGTATCCATGATAGGTTTTATGCAAGATCTGGTTTGCGTAATCCACTACGGAGGCAACGAATTCCACATCTCCCATCCTCTGTCGCTGCACTGTTGAACTTTGGCGATCGATATTGGAGGAAACGCAATGCCTTATAATGGCGACTGCCATGGCGTCGACCGCAACATGGCAGACAACATCGGCGATTTCCTCCCTAGTCGAGGCCGTCCTTGTATTGAATCCAAACTGTTGGAATCTACTCAAATCGTCTGTCAAACCCATTTCATTCCAACACTGGCCTCCTAAGTCGAGGACCCTCATCCTCAACAAAATTTCCCTCAAAATCTCATTTTGAACTTCCTTTCGCAGATACTCAAGAATGGAAGACATCATGTCTTTCACTGATAGCCTCGAAAATTGGTTTCTCTTCAAATCTCGTGTGGTCTGCAACTTCCTCGCTACGTCGCTTACCAGTGTACAGGCAGCTGCTTTCTCCTCCGTTGAGTCTATTTTAAGCTCTTGCTTTGACCAACAGTTGAGCAGCCAACAAACAACCTCATAATTCCAATCCTCACAGCACAGAAACAAGGCAGCCCTTCTTCCCTCTTCCGTCACAGTGACCTCCGAGTATCGGCCCTTTTCCATGTCATCTGTTGATAATTATAAGTAAGTATTAATAAAGCATCGGGGAAGTATATAAAGTACCCAGGAGGAAAAAAAGAAAAGAAAAAAACAGACCACCTGAGCTAGAGATTTCAGACAGGGGCGAGTGAGATTGCTTAGTGAGCAACATGTATCCAACACAGCTTCTGAAACCCATTTTAGCACGGAAGTCGTATGCAGAGCCTCCTATCCAGCCATCCAAAAGACGGGCTCTGTGCCAGCTGCTCGACCAATCAATACTCTTGATTAACTCCCTGTTTTCTTCTGCTTCTTTCACAGTCGCCAAACGCCATCCACGTCGAGTTTGGTGGCTCCTTTCAAATATTTTAAATTCCACCATTGTATTCACTTTACCAGCAAAATCTATGAAGAGAGAGGTATATAACCCCTAGCACTCCATAGTTATGGCGGCTGCAACGTCTAACGAGAACAGAGCAGGTCCTATGGAGTTGAGTGTTTCATGGATGCCTGCGACCTGACGGTCTTGTCCTTTGAAAGAGGTATTCACATCACAAGCGACAGTTCAGTTTTTAATTATTTAATTTAAATAGCCTTAGGATCTCAGGTTTAAATTCATTCAATAGGCAGGAAATGAATTTAGGTACGCACATGAATCTCGGGTCAGGGACGATTATGTGGGAGTAGGTGCAAATGTCATTTTCTATTTACTTTGTGGAATATCTTGTCTAGTCCAGCATTTCTTTATTTGTTTTTTATTCAACTCACATTTATTCTCACATACTTTTTCTTTTATTATCGCACCTATCATTTTCATTCACTCCCATGCATGTCTCAAGATTATCGCTTCTCTTGGTACGAAAGTTTATTTATGTTTCATTCAAGAGGGGATCTTTTAAAGTGTAGGATTGAGTCTTAAGACGTGTAGGGTTGAATATTATTAAGATTTAAGTTATTGATTTGTAAATGATTTCCATTTATTATAGTAGTTCTTTAATCTTTAAACTAATTGTTCTTTTTATTTGTGGCTTCTTTTTATATTAGGAGAAGAGTACCAATAATCGAGCATGTTTCAATAAGAGTACACTTCACGTACACCTGATCTCTCAATTACTAGTTTTAAAGGAGCCTAAAAAATGATAACACATGTACTAATAGCCAATCATTTTTTAGCTTTTTTGGTTTGTAATTGACCACTATTAGAACATTTGTGCACAACTACTAGAACGATTGTCCACAAGTACTGATAATCCCCTTCATAAAAAAAAATGGATTCAAAGATCCTTAAGTAGATAACATGTATGGAGAGATGTGTCTCTTGATATGACTTCACATGGCACATATTTCACAATGTGATTAAATACAGTTTACATTTTTAACTCCTCTCATACACTTACATAACTTAACTAGATGATGGGGCACCTACAACAAATAACTTTATTAATTACTCATGTAAATGAACACTATTTAACACCAATTCCTTGTCAAAAGATTTTAAAAATCCATGTTTTGAACACCTTTTATTACTTTTGTCAATCATTATCCATAATATAATGTTCTTCATAGTTATATCAATAAAGGAGATGAAGCACTTCCAATGATCCATGTGATCAAAACCTTAGTTGATTTAACCACAATCTCTATGATCAATGCTACAATTTTTTAGGTTCAGCAATAATCTTTGCGGTCAACATTACAAACTTGCAGATTCAACAAAGATCTTTGCAATCAATGCTGCAATTTGTAAAGATTTGGTAATGATTTTTATGATCAACATTGTAACATTTCAGAATTAAGAATGATCTTTGCTATCAACATTGCAATTTTTTAGCTTTGAAAATGATGATTTGTGAGCAACGTTATTTTTTAGATTCAGATGCGATATTTACAATTAGAACAACAATTTTTTAGATTTAGAAATGATCTCTATGATTAATGCTACCTATTCCACATATATGAATGCTCCAAGAACAAATCTTGCATTGTTACATCATGGATAGAACTCAAGCAACCCTTGTATTGTTCACAAGTTTGTAGAGTAAATTGTATGGTTTTTATAATGATAAATGATCTTGTATGATTGATATTTTGTTTTTCATGAAAATATTTATGTGTGTACAATATTTTGAACATGTTTGTGACCTTTTCAATTAGATACACCAATCCATCCATCATTCATTTGTATGTTGATGCAAAGCATCATGGAAACCCCTTCAAGAATAAGGAACTCAACCAAACTTCTAGGATCTATCTAATCCAATCAACCATTTCAACAAATTCATCATAAAATTCATCATATTAGAGGCATATTCAATCACCAAACAACACAACTATCATCTTCATCAAATTATCCTAACAATCCTCAATCTTTCATTTAGCAGTTTTTGCAATCAACACTCAAACATCAATAACTTTCACAAAAGATAACATTTGATCAATCCCTTTGGTGAGTCTGTAGAAAATTAGGATAAAAACAACATATTAAAAACTTGGCAAGATCCAACAGTGAACTAAAAAGTTATACCTTCTATACAGAGACCCATTTTTATGTCATAAAACAAGAAAGGATGCATATATAATATGTCTAGGGCATCAAATATCTCCAAAAATACAAAACCAATTGGTATGAAACCAAATCTATCTTAAATCCTTTTGAATCTAATTGTAAACAATCCTAGAATTAGATTTTTCCATTGGATACAACCAAAGATATTATCAGACCAATCAACAACACCATTGAAGAGGGTTTAAAACCAATTTTCACTAAAACTATCATAACTTCTACAAAACTTAATAAAAATGCACCAAACCAATTGCATTGGAAAGATAAATCATCCCTCTTTCCATAAATATAAGTTTTTTCCCCTCAAACAATCATTACATGGCCGTACACCTTGTTGCAACATGACTATTTTTAGAAAATCTAGAAATTGCAATCACTAAAACATCCATAACTTCTTCATTTCTCAATGAAATCCCCAAACCAAAACAAGAAGGAATCTTATTAGATATAATATCTATCCATGCAATTTATACAACATTTCCAAGTCGCACAAGCCTGTACAAGGCCTGGAAACAACAAAAAAATAGTAAAATCAATCAAGATATCAAGGTTTGAATGCACTAAAGTTTACCGAAATATTCTTCTTTCTTCCATTCTAATTTGGAACGACCCTTACAATGATTTTATAGTGGATTTTTATAGTTTACAACTTACCAACCACTTTTTAGATCAATAATCCTCCCCTTTACAACATAATAGCAACTTTAGCAATTTTTGAAATGTTGCTTTGACAAATTTTATGCAACTTTTGCATTTTAATACAAATGACTCTCAAATCTTGAGTGAACATTATTAACACATCCAAATGGATTATAGATGAAATTTTACCACCTTATTACCCCTCCATGGGTTTATTTACATTATTTGACTATATGGACCAACTAGGTACTCTTAATATGACAATTTGACAACTTTCCACAAATGGCTTCAAATAGTCTTACATATTGATTTGTCATGACTCAAAATACATTGATAATATCAGATGAACTAAAATATTAATGAAATTTATTTAATGTGATCTTTTGACCTCCATATGTTCATGTGTGCGTAGGTGCTCCTGCACCATATGCTATCTTTTAGAGGTTGTTTCTTCCACTTCTTGTTCCAAAACATTTTTTCAAAATGATTCTTCAATCCATAAATAGTACAAATATGAAGATCCCAACACACCTTCCTTATATGTCCTTGTCTATTATGATGAGAACATTTGGAATACCACATTGCTTGAGTTGACTTATTTCTAATTACATTATCTAAAACATCATTTATATTAACTTTACATCTAATAAATAATTAAGACCTTCATTTTTTAGCCTCACAAAGTGATTCAAGGGTCTCTCTAACTTTGCCCATATTTTTACAAACTTCATAGCCCATTTTTTCATTACCTTGAAAGTAACATTTTTTTGAGAACATCCTTTGTCGTTATCATAAAAAATAGCAAGATTTGTCAATTCAAAAATATCATTATCTCCAACCTTACACTTTTCATCAAAAAAATCTTTAGTTACATCACATTTATCAAATTATTCATCAATTTAATCTACACAAATCAATTGTATCACACGTGACATTACATAGTGTAGATTTAGACATTAGACACAAAGTTTCCTTTAGTTATGATTTGACTAATTGATTGAACAAATTATTTCTCCTTTAACTTTCAATATTTCATCCTTTTTTTTTCTTTTTCTTTTAAACTATTTTTACAACCTTCTCCAATTCTTCTTCCAAAATATTTTTTTTCATACAATAAATTTTCATTTTCTTTCTTTACTAGATTTAACTATTTTTTCTCATCAGAACAAACAATTGAAATCTACTTGGTGCTATTACTTGTGCACTTAGTGGTGATTCATTCTTTTCAATTTCATGACTTTTTTGAAAATATTGTAATTATTTGGTGGCTTCACATACAATTATTTATTTTATTCTATGATTATGTCACACTTGTTTGGAAGGTTTCAAAGTTGTAAATTATGTGATGGTCTACATTCTAAATCGGGTGACAACTTGTGTCTTCAATTTTTTTAAAAATAGTTTCAATCTGAAGCTTTAACAAATTTCACCTATTAACTTCTCTAGCCCACCTTTGTTGGCAAGGTGAATGTGTGATGGGTTACAATAATCAAAGAATGTATTTCTCTATGATTCGAACCAAATAAAAATCTTTTTATTTGGCATAGGTTTAATAATTCAAGAGTTTATGGAGTAGTTGTAAAATATGAATGTGTGTGTGATAAAAGAGTATTAGATGAAATATCTATCCAAAATTTCAAACTACAAATTTTACTTTTTGGAAACTAATGGTGTACTATTCTTGAAGATTGCTAACTATAATACAATTAATGTCTATTGTAAATCTTCCTTCTAATAAAATTCCCCCTCATTTATTACTCTTTTTATTATTTGGTCTATGTTTCTTTGTTCACTTTATTTTAATATAAGGGTTTCTCTCAATGCCACACTAATCTTTAATGCCTCACAAAAGCTCCTGATGCTTTTGTCACCAAAAGATTTTTCATGTCATTGTAAATGTCACACAATGCTTCTTTAAGCATATAGAACATAAGATCTCATGTAGAAATGCTTAGAATAGAGATACTCTATTTATTTTTGTAGCAAGAAAAGAAAAAATAAAACTCCCTTGATAGACAATTCTTGACCTTTCCATGTTTGAAATGCCAACAATGTAATGCCCCACTAGGGAACCCAAGAGAGAGATTAACCTAAAACATGCTACTAAGTTTGGTGAATAATTTTTTTTAAAAGTTTACAAACAAGATAAACATTAGTGTGGAAGCAATTACCATTTACTCACATTAATACAACAACCAACACAGATTACAACTCTCAAGGATTCCTTGACGAAGATTACATAAGTATTAATTAATTAATTTAGATTAGATATAATTACAAAACTCATATAAATAAATGAACGATAAATTCAACACCACATAAAGGATAACATAGGAACAACTGGTACCATAAGGTATCCATAATAACCTACATCCACTGCACACGTCGCAGGGTATGTAATTACAATAACTGAAATAAAGCACAACATGATATCTCTGAAAACTGATACAATGATACAAGATCACATAGAAGAAGAAGAAGAAGATAAGAACACATCTCCACCAAAGAAGAACAAGAAGAAACAACTGTCACAGGGATCATCTAGCACTGGTACACGAACGTCAGAATCTAAAATGGTAAAAGAATCACTACCACTCAACTTCATGAATCTAAATGGTCCACTCCCACCGTGCTGAGGAGATAATAACAGATCCCACTCAGATAACAAACATCAACAAAACAAACTAAAGAAAAGATCCTAAAATCTCTCTAACATCAGGTGAACAAAAGATAACAAGGTAAGACTCACTAATCCAGAGGCAACCGACACATGTAGAATAACTAGACTATACATAGGAAGGTGTCATCATGTACGTCTAACCCTTGAGACTTATTTTGGTAATCACTCTGGATCCCGACACTCAAGTGACCATACATGGTATCAATGACCTCTCGTACAAACGAAGCCATTAACTATGCTAGACACACCTCTCAAGGCAACAAGCATCATCTCAATTCCCATCTTAGTCTATAATAGCACTCAAGCATGGGCGAGGAAACATATCTTATTAAGTTCATTTAAATACCCCTTAATTATATTAGGTTATCACTTGATTACATATATTTACAATAAGTGATCCTGACAAGCACTTGTGGGCCCTGACACTTATTGCAAGCCACCCCCTACTACATATCTAGGTAAACTACCCTAGGCTCACAAATCTCACATAGATCACAAGCTGATAATAATGTCCCTCAGGACTGTTCCACATAACAACAGGAACATGCAACAAGTCTCCAACCATAACATCACAAAACACTCTCCAAGTGTTCACAAAAGAATATACTCCTGATCCATGGATAGGACATAAAAATTCAACACCATATTCTCCTATATAGAATATGAAGCAGAGCACAATTATACAAAATATCATAAAAGAGAATCATAGAACAAACTTCACATAGGGTTGGGTTGAATCAATCGATTACAACAAAGTATACAAGGCAAACAACCATAATAAGTAAAACATCAAATTCCTAAAACTGAAATTACATAAGTATACAATCAGGTAATCCCAGATCCAGTTTCACACACAAGAACCATAAATGATTACAAAATATCAAAAAATAGAATTCAAAACAGCATGAGCCCATATGGTCAAATCAGGGATGATAATCAGAACACTCACACATATCAAAACATAAAACTGAACACATGTCCAACTGACACTTACCCCAACCTCTGTTTTCCCTAGGTCTTATAATACCCCGATAACACAATAAGCATAAGAAGACACTTCAGGAATGAAAATACAATATTTGCATCAAAGTAAACTGATATTGAGCCATAAGCATTTACAATTTATAGTGAACATAATTGAATCCACATAAAAACACATAAAAAAGAAACTTAACATAAACATTAAAACAATGTCATAATTAAAGAACATTCCCTATATACATCCTATGGGTTCAACAGAACAAAATCGCTCAATTTCAGTAAAATCATAACATATGTTAAAACCATGTTGCCAATAGGAATATAATTCAACCTATTTCATTAGGTTTGGTTATGTACCCAAATTAAATATACATACAAATTGCATTTAATGTAAAAATATGTTATAGTTTATTCAAAATCCATCTAGATCGAATGCAACAAATTATATAATTTAACATACTATTAAAATAAATTTAATAGATATTAACATATAAATAATCAATATCTCTTTAAAAGAAAAAGTAATATAACAAGTATTTATTCAAATATCAAAATTTAAACAAAACTATGCAATAATAAACAATGCTTCAATTAAATATTTAACACCTTCAAATAAATACACACACACACACACACACACACACACAAACATATCTATAGAAATATTTAATTAAAACTAAATTTTAAATTAATTTAATTCAATTCAATTAACATGTGTTAATAAAACTAAACATTTGAATAAAAGTTAATTTAAATAAAATTTAATTAATAATAAAAAAGAAGAAAATAAACAATATTTATTTAAAATTGCATTTTATTTTATTTTTTTTTGGGGGGGGGGGGGAGGAGGCGGGGCGGGGGGACTGACCCCCACACCCCCCTCTCTATCCTATCGCATGGTACCAAAGGTACTGTTGGTAGGCCTAAGCCACTACTGCATGGTACCCATTGGTACCACCGACAGGGACTAGCCCTATCACGCGGTACTAGTGGGTACCGCTGGCAGGGAAAGGACTGTCGTGGGGGTATAGTCCCGTGCACTCCAACTTTTTTAAAACTCATTTTTTTTAATTCTCTTTTTTTTTTTATATAAAGAAACACAAGCTTTTTTTTCAAAGCAGTCATTTAATTTGTGTATATATATATAAAGTTCAATTTCTGAGAAAAAGGAAAATAAGAATACACATGCAATATAATCATTTTTTTTAAAGAGAAAACATATTTCTCTAATCCAATGCATTTTGACTTTTCTGGGCTTCTATAAATTTGACTGTATATTTTTTTTTACCAAAATGACAATTTTAACCAGAGTTGAATTTTTTTAAACCAAATTTGATTTCTTTCAAGGGTAGATTTAAGTTTCTTCCAGCATTATAGTTAGACTATAATCTAGGATTAATTTATCATTTTCTAGGAAACCTATAAAGAGTTTTCTAATAAAATTTTGCTAGCATAACCTTGCTATGCTAAATTTTCATAAAAACCTAAAATCAACAAGCTAGGGTTTTCTATTTACCCGAAAATAGTAGATGTACCAGATCTAACTATTAAGATAAATTAAAGTTGCACAAACAAGAAAAGCCAAATAAATACAAAATACAAATTAACAAGCAAGAATTCAAAGCCTACCTTAGATCCAAAGCAAAACTGAAATTGAAAACCTTTGAAGATCTGAAGACCAGAATTCCTCCCAGACTGAATCCAACTTGTAGATCTGAGTCTACATAGAAAGCATGCACACGATCCAGATGCACAAAACAAGTAATCATAACAATCCAAATTCCCCCAAAATCCAAAGCACACAAGCTCTCCAAAATTCTCCTCCAAACCTATCTAATCTCTAAAATGAATGCAATTTTTCCCTAATAGAGATTCAATTCCCCATTTCATGCAACCCTAAAGATAACTCAACAGCTAACTCCCACATCAACTCCAATAAAAAATTGAAAGTAAATCATAATTAAATCAAATAAAATAACTTTATATCCACAACTCAACTTTGACTTTTTAGAACAAGTTGTTTACTTTTTGAGAACAATTCACTTTTCAATAATGTTAATGCACATGTTATAATTAAAATTTGTATTAAATATTTAAAGCATCCTACAACCATGCAATTAAACATTTAATTATTTAATCAAGCACACAAGCATAATTAAATAATTAAAAATAAAGCATTAGAATGGAATAAGAGCAAATTTAATAACATCTTTGAAGAAAAAATTCAGATAGAACAAGATCTAGCTGACCTTAATAATATAGTAATAGAGCAAGGTATGAATGAACATAGCTACCATAAGGAAAAAGAGTTAATGGCTAAATATAATGCAATTCTTCTTAAGGAAGAGATTTTCTGGAAACAGAAATCGAGGGAAACATGGCTTAAGGAGGGAGATAGCAACACGAAATTCTTCCATAATACTACTAACTTTAAAAGAAGCATTAACAAAATTTCTAAAATTAAGAATAATGAGGGTCAGATAACTGAGGACCCTAACCAGATATCAACCATACTCACGCAATTCTACCAATCCCTCCTCAATAAAACAGAAGCGACCGACCTCAAAGCGCAAAATGAAATGTTAAAAGCTATCCCTAAACTGATCTTGGAAGCTGACAATAAGATGATTAACAATAAATTATCCATAGAAGAAGTCAAATATGTGGTATTCCAACTCCACCCAGATAAAGCATGGGGCCCTGATGGATTTCAAGCAGGCTTTTTTCAAAAGTGTTGGCACTTCGTGGGTGAAGAAGTGTGGCAAACGGTGGAAGCAACTAGAAATTCGGGCACATTGTTAAGAGAAATTAATAATACCTTTTTTACATTAATTCCTAAGAAAAATGAATGTACAGATCCAGGGGATTACAGACCTATATCTCTATGCAATACTATTTACAAGATTCTCTCAAAGTGTTTAGCGAATAGACTTAAAACATTACTCCCTAATATTATCTCAGAAGAACAAACGGGTTTTGTTGCAAATAGATCGATCTTGGATGGGATAATAATAGCCCAAGAAGTAGTTCATACTGCCCAATTAACGAAGAACCCAAGTATGCTTATTAAAATAGACATCCAAAAAGCATATGACAAAGTAGACTGGAGATTCCTTTGTAAATGCATGGAAGCCTTTGGATTCTCTAAACAATGGATCAATCTAATTTTCAACTACATATCCACCTCCAAAATTTTGATTCTAATCAATGGTACACTAGAGGGTTTCTTCAGTATCTCCTGAGGTATTAGGCAAGGAGACCCTCTGTCACCTTTTCTCTATGTTATTATGGCAGAAGCCCTAGGTAGGATGATAACGAGCAAGCAAATAGAGGGTAAAATCATAGGTTTAAAGGCATCGAAAAATGTCCCAAATATTACTCATCAACAGTTTGCGGATGATACTAGTTTACCAGGATCCGTTAATTGCCAAGAAGCTAGAGCCTTTAAAGACATCCTTAATATGTACATGAAAGCCTCAAGTCAACAAGTCAACCCCACTAAATCGGAAATTTTCTTTATTAACACCACCCCGAAAGTAGAAATGGAAATTTGTAACATGATGGGGTACAAAATTGACAAATTCTTGTGTAAATATCTGGGCATCGATCTAGACAAAGGACTATTATCCTCTAAACTTTGGCAAAAAGTGCTCACTAAAGTACAAAACAAAAAGAGCTCATGGAAAGGTAGGTGGCTCACAAAAGTAGGTAGGTCAACAATGATTAAATCACTACTTTCAGCCATTCCCACATATCACGTGTCAGTTCTCCCCCTTCGGACTAATATTAAAAAGAGTTTAGATAAAATGTTCAGAGATTTTTACTGGCAAGGCCCAGAAGATGATAAAAAATTAGCACTTATTAAATGGGAGACCTTATGTAAGCCAATCTCCAAGGGAGGTCTTGGTATAAAAAATTTACAATGGCAGAATCAAGCATTAGGTGCAAAACTTATATGGAGGTTATACAAGGAATCTAACAGCAAATGGGCATCAATATTATTACACAAATATATCCCTAATGCGGACCCCATCAATATTTTTCGGGCCCACACACATGTGAAAGGATCGCAAATTTGGAACTTTATTAAGGAATGTAGAGGGATTATAAGTAGATTTTTATCCTGGGATGTAGGTTCAAGAGACAAGGCTCTTTTTTGGGATGATTCCTAGGCTGGTCTCCCTCCCCTAAATAGATTGGGTTTCTCTCCAGAGTTTATGGATGCTTGTAAGAACTCCCAAGGTATTTATCTTCAAGATTATTTATGCAAGGAAGAAGGAACAAAGTGGAAAATTATAGAGTGCCCAGCTTCATCAAACATTGAAAATCAGAAACTTATGGCTTTACTCAAGGAAAGAGAGATACCTCATAAATCCAAAATAGATAAGTTGATTTGGCCTGCTTCAAACAATGGAAGCTATACAGTTAAGGAGGGTTATAAATCTATAATTGTGGAGCACAATATGGACAATATAGATATGCCTCTAAACCTTTGCTGGAATAAAGCATGTCTACCTAAAGCTGGAATGTTTTTATGGGCAGCTATGTAGAATAAAATCCTAACAGCAGATAGAATTAATAAACTGGGTTTTGAAGGGCCATCCCGATGCCCCTTATGTGAGAATCAATCAGAGGATGTTAATCACCTTCTCCTTAATTGCCCATTTACGCAAAACTGTTGGAACTGGTTACATCAATGTCTTGGTTGGAAAATCGCTCTTCAACCTGACCTTTTAAACTCTCTTAAAGCATGGCCAACCCTTTATAAGGATAACCTATATAAAGATATCTGGACTATCTCTCCCTCCATATTAGTCTGGGAAATTTGGAAAGAATGAAACAAAAGAATATTCACTGGGCAAAAACTAGATTGGAAATCAATAATTAATAAAATAGAAATGTCTATTATTTAAATCATTAACAACAAACTTAGAAACCAACTTTGCTATGAAGAGTCCTTTAAAAGCTGGGATAACAAAATCAACATAATATGGCTGAGATTAAATATTCCACCCCTATATGGTAAAGGGGGGCCCAAAGCGAAAGCAGACAGAGCCTCTTGCAAATGGATCCCCCCAGAGAAGGGGTGGTATAAGTTGAACTTTGACGGAGCATCGAGAGGGAACCCTGATATAGCAGGAATTGGGGGGTTAATTCGAAATTGGAAAGAGGAAGTGGTTGCTAGATTCTCTAGGCCTATTAACCCCACCACGAACAACATGGAAGAATGTAAAGCAGTATTAGAAGGACTTAGATTATGCAGGAAGCTCAATATTTCAAAAGTAATCATAGAAGGGGATTCACAAATTATCATTAACGCCTTACAAACCAAAAGAACTCCTAATTGGACTCTAAATTCAAAAATAGAAGAGATTAATCAAATCCTGGAGAATATACCTAAATTTGAAATTAGGCATACATATAGGGAAGGTAATATAGAAGCAGATATGCTAGCAAATCAAGGCGCAAATGGAGTTATAATAATGGACCAGCTTCTCAAAACTTAACACCTTTGGCAATGAATTTTATAGGTCTGATGGTATATTAGAACAACACCTCAACTCTAGAAAGATCTGCAGGGAATGGTTACATATAGAACATAACAAAAAGTTATTCAACAGAGATTAATCATGGAAACCAAACTTATCACATTCTACACTAAGAGTGACAAGGCAATGGCGTTTAGAGGACCCATCTTTCTTGAAAGATGGAACCAACTCTTGAACCCTCTACCAGATTCAACCAGGAGAGAAATCGAAAAGTCCATAGGGGATCAGTATTTCAACAATGCTTTCATTTACAGAACAAATGGCAGTATCATAGGACAATTTATAGCATTGTCTACTTTTTCTAGAAGGCAAAAGGAAGAAATCATAAAGGTGGCAACATAGATCTTTGTAGAAGACCACCTGGGAGGACTAGACAAGATGGTTCATTGCATAGACCATAATCTCACCATACCCCTTCCTGAAATTACCATGTAGACAAACATAGGAGATATGGATAGGATACCTCAATCCAAGAGAATTGTGTTAATGACCTTCAGGGATGAAGACTGCTTTGACAAGCATTGGCCGGACATGGTTAGAAATATTGAATACCTTTTTAAAGAGATTATGGAAGAAGAATGGGATCCAAAATGGCTTTTAAAGTACTGGAGGGAAGAAGGATTTAATATCCCAGAATATCTAGATGATAACTATCCTGCTAACCTTCATATCATGGCACCTGAAGTGCCAAGATGTACCAGGAGAAACAAGAAAGGCAAGGAAGAGGTAGAATGCATAGTGGTGATGATCAAACACAACAATAAATGGAGCTGCACAGTAGTACAATAGAATAGTGATGAATAGAGGTTACCGATTGTTTGATAGCTGCTATGTATCCCAGGTGTATATAAGCATAAGATGTTCATAAGGCATACTCTGTATATTCTAAGTAATACCCAACTGTAGCAACTTGAATCAGTATAGCTTTTAACATAGTTAGAATGTTATATACTTTAGCACTGCATTATAGCATAGACAGTTCGGACCAAGGACAATATGTTCTAACTCTAA
The DNA here is from genome assembly GCA_027943335.1 of Chamaecyparis obtusa. NCBI lineage: Eukaryota > Viridiplantae > Streptophyta > Pinopsida > Cupressales > Cupressaceae > Chamaecyparis > Chamaecyparis obtusa. The sequence goes on from BSBK01000164.1 coordinate 2,791,412, forward strand.
TATACTGATGTAGATACTGTGTATATTTTGATTAAGGAACATCCTTAAACTTATTTTATGTGCAAATATTTCTTATGTTGACAAGAGATTTATCTGGCATTTTTTATAATCAATCATAAGGCATTGAAATTTGGGATTGTTTTCAGTATGGTAAAAGGCCGGTCCAGATAAATTTATCCAGAAGGACTATACAAGTATGATTGGATCAAATAACAGATCAACAGAGGAAGTAGTATAGCTAGGAAAGCCTTGATTAAGCCGGGGCCTTCAGCAAAAGATCTATGAGCTTATAAATTTGGATTGCATGGTTTAATAAATAATGCTAAGGGACTTTTAATGCTAGGACTCTCTATAAGTGAGTAATCTGCATATTTGCCCATTACTTTTGCAGATGTGAACTCAGTAGTAAAGACAAGGATAGATAATTACTATCTCTAATAACTTGATGGATTCATACTTTCAACTATTTATAATAGTATATATAAATATATATATACTGGTGTCTGTATATATATATATATATATATATATATATATATATATATATATATATATATATATATATATATATATATATATATATATATATATATATATATATATATATATATATATATATATATATATATATATATATATATATATATATATATATATATATATATATATATATATATATAAGCTACCTTACTGCGGGATTTTTTTTTTAAATGGCTTATATATAATAGGTAACATATTGAAGAGTATGTTTGGTTTGAATAATCGAATGAAATCTTCAATCCTGTTACTTATCTATAAAAGTATATATAAATATATATACAATGGTGTCAGTATATATATATTTATATATATAACTATACAACCATGCTATGTGAATTTAAAAAAAAGGATATGCTTCAGCAACCCTGAACATGTCCTCATTTCTATTACACAGATATGTTAAAGGTATATACACATGGTGACATATATATATATATATATATATATATATATATATATATATATATATATATATATATATATATATATATATATATATATATATATATATATATATATATATATATATATATATATATATATATATATATATATATATATATATATATATATATATATATATATATATATAAACAAACAAGTTTATGTTTAATCAATTTTCAGAGATTTTTAATACCATAGGTGTACATTCTGTTGAATTAATCTGTAGAGGCTAGCAATGCATTTTGCATATCTTTTCATTTTGATCTGCAACCAGGCATGACATTGAACAAGACAAAGAATTAGCATAGTAAAGAAGAGACTGCTTCGTCCCTATGTAACTATTTCTAAAATGTTATGATTAACAAATACTAACATTTGGCAGGAAATGACAACTTAAATCGGTAAGGAATATTAAACACATAGATAAGATTTGTCTCTCTCATTATTTTGACAGTAAGTTATGTATTTTCAATAATAGGTAAGGTGATGATAGAATTTTATTTGAGAAGCATTGGCTTAGATATGGTATGAACCCCATATGGAATTTGAGTTTATGTTTCTATATTAGCAATATAATAATAGCTATTGATTCTCTTGAAATACTTAGAATCATATTGGAATTTAAGAGGTCACTTGGCCACGGTCATGAAGCTGATTTCTTATGTTACAGGTAACTCCTTTCTTTTTGTAGAAAATTGGAAGGGCTATTTGGTTCCTTTTTGCTTTAACTTAGTAGGCCATATTATCTATTATTCAAAGTTAGGTTTTAAGGCCAAGATGTAGGACTCATTTTAAATATCTGGATGTTGGTTAACCCTTGTATGTGGAAGATTTATGTCTTATATTCAGGAGGAAATAATCATTCAGGAACCAAGTACACCTTCTCGTCGAAGAAGAAGGATCAGATATTGTAGACTAAGAGTTTGAATGACAAATCCAAAAATGTCAAATCACTAAATCAATGTATATCAATTGTATCAAGATTTTAAAATAAATCTCATAAGTTATCGAGACGTGGGTATGCCCACGGGAAACTATGTATTTTATCAAATCTCGATAAATATCGAGTCGTGGGTATGCCCACGTATATTTTGTATAAGGACAGGACCTATGGTCCCGGGCAAGGCTGGAGGTTTTCTCAACCCCGCTCTTCCTACCAGTGCCTGCATCGAGCGGGGTCATTTTGTAAAATTAATTATTTATATATTAATAAAATTAGGGCTTCGGCCTTTTACCGATAAAAAAAATAAAAAAATCTAATTTCAATTAAATAATCAATTAAATCCAAATATTTAATTATTTGAATTTTAATTAATTTTTCCAAATAAACATAGAGTATGATTAATATTAAATTTCAACTATAATCATTAAATCATTAATCACAAAGAATCGTGCCCCCTTAAGAAATAAATCAACTGAGACCAAAAAAATATAACCAAGCCACCTCAAGAAAGGGATCCACGAATCCATGTCAACTAGACAAATCCGGGTAGGGTAGTCAAACTAATACTTGTCCAATCCTATGACAAATGGGCTTAGGTTAGGGTTTTGGACCTGTGTTATCTCTCCTCTCTTACCATTTGAGATATTGCAATAGGGCATGCTCATCCTGACAATTCAGGGAAGTCGATGCCCGATACTTGCAAACTTGCATACAAAATCTGCATGTACATACATATATAAATATATAACAGACAATGGTGGGGATCGACTGATCGTGTGGATCTCGCAAGCAAGTAACTACGACTCTGTCCCTCAATCACATCAGGCACGTCAAACAAAAATATAAAACAAACACATCAACCATACACATGCAAGTATGGGGTCAGTAAAATCATAAGCATCAATGATTTCCTAACATATATATAATCATCCTAAAATAGTCATAACATATAAAAAATTAGACTATGGGAGAGGTACTACAAACAATGCTTCCATTCATAATATGAATATATCTAGAGCCATAGATATTATCCCATAATACTACACTTTAGGAATATTTAGTTAAAGGATTACATGTTCTTGTCGACCTCTACAATTACAATTGTGCTTCAATACACTTTTGCTACACCCTTAGTCCTATGGTTATCAATTGTTGGCATGTAGTTACCTTAACTCCTAATTAAGTCATATTATCATTAAATGATATTATTGTTTAGTTATTTAGGTTGGCCTAGGGCTTATATAATCATATCTAAGTCAACATGAGTGATATCCTAACCATAAGTAGGGTATATATAGGAGATAGTGAATCTTATTTCATTATCATATTTTGAAGTATGTTATCATTGGAGATATTAGGAGGTTTTCCCCTCGATATGGGATATTATTCTTAAAAACTATAAAGTATTCTTAACATATTCCATATTTTATTCCTCATTTGTGCATGTAATTTCTTAAAAAATTACTCTACTCTTCTATTAATCTTTTAGAACTAAAACCAGGTAATTGCATTCACTAAAATCCTCAAAAATATGGAAATTTGACAATTTTGTACCCCTTCTGATAGTGGTCTATTTGGAAATGAAATTACTTGTATGATTATTTTGTGGCTCTTAATTGAGCATTATAAATTTCATTGTATGAGTGTTGCATTAGAATAAGAAATAAATCTAGAAATGATTTATATGCGCTAGATTATTTAAATAATGATATTATTGTACTTGCTTGGTGTGCATGGTACAATTGTTTTCTTGAGAGTGAATTATTGCATGCATGAATGAAAGTGTTCATAAGTGAAAGATACATGGGGTTGTCATAATAGATCATTAGGGTCAACAACTTATGTCCCTAGATTTCACTATTCCTTGCATTCATGTGAAAACTTGTGTCTTATTTCCTTGTGTCTATTCTTCGTGTATAATATGCATTTATAATTGGTTGTGTTGATAACACCCTATATAGTAGGCATAATGGATTTCATAATGTAAATCTTATATTATAATAGTCTAATGATGATGTGGCTCGGTGCCTCCAACATGTTGTATGTGGTTAAGAATGTTGATATCATTGCAACTAGCTTGTGGCTCATGATTTAGATTTATGTTGATTTCTTGTGTGGGTAGTTCATGTATGAGTGAATGGATTAGTTTTCCCCCAATAAAGTCAATCTATTAGGTGCCCTTGTATAGGATTCAAAATGTACCTTACTTGGCCTTGTCTTGTGATCATGTAATGTGTGTATCATGTCCTTGTAATTGTAATAGTCTGTTAAAGTTTTAGGATCATTGCAAATGTAATAGCACTATCTAATTGTATGTGTTTTCCAAATGCAACAATATCTTACATTTATATTGAGAATGAGCCAAGAAGAGACATGTCCCTTCATGGGACATGTCTATTCATTATTATGTAATTAATATAATGACAATTATGATTATATATATATACATCTCATATATATATATATATATATATATATATATATATATATATTATATATATATATATATATATATATATATATATATATATATATATATATATATATATATATATATATATATATATATATATATATATATATATATATATATATATATATATATATATATATATATATATATATATATATATATATCTTCACTAGTATTGACTCATAGTGTTTATTCGACAGAAGCTAGAAAACATCAACACTCCCTCTTAGCTAGGGAGGATAAATCAATCCAATGTCAACACTTATGATCCTCACCATAGCTACACAAAACTGCTACAATAATTAACACTCCCTCTTAACTAGGGATGATAAAAATATTACCTCAAGGTAATGTGTGAGTATAGATAATCATTTAAAGTTTATATCATTTCACCGATATTACAAGTAATGGCTCTTCAAGTATCAAGTCCATGATACTTAGCAAGTACTCAAAGCAATAGTCTCCAAATATCAACTCACAAGATATTCACCTAATTGCTCAAAATGTTTATCATGAGTAATGGTCTCCAAGTATCAAATCCATGATACTCACCCAAGTACTCAAAGTAATGGTCTCCAAATATCAAGTCCATGATATTACCAAGTACTCAATGTGAGTATAGATAATCATTTTATATTTATATCATTTTACTGATATTACGAGTAATGGCCCTCAAGTATCAAGTCCATGATACATACCAAGTACTTAGAGAAATAGTCTCCAAATATCAACTCATGAGATATTCACCTAAGTTCTCAAAATGTTTATCATGAGTAATGGTCTCCAAGTATCAAATCCATGATACTCACCCAAGTACTAAAAATATCTAGTATGGTATGTGCACTAGTATCACATATGTGATACCTACCATATAGATTGATCATGACATGTCTAAAGATATTACGTCACATATTATCCACCATGAATATCTCTAACTCATCTATGGTTTATTTAATGTTACCAGCCTTATGATATCTACCATGATGTCTAAGAGATCCTAACCATCATGACATATCAACATATATCAAGTCATATATCCATCATGATGGAGATGTTACAAAGTCGTCACCTCACAACATCAATCAAATACAAGTGTTAGATGTCGAAAAGTCATCACCTTTCTCCAATGTTCACAGGAGGGCCCATAAGTCTTGGAGTCACACACATGAAATCCACCTTGACTCATCTCAGAGGGTGGATCCATCATGGCTCATCCCAAAGGGTGGAAAAAAGGGCTTTCACCTTAGACTTCTCTCTCAAAGAGAAGAATGCAATAACATACAAGATAATAGATCACAAATATTGAAACTTCTTTTCATCTAAGGCTTCATTCTCCAACATACCAAGTTTATCTAGAAGGTAAACAACCTTCCCTCTAGCAAGAAACTTGATGAGAATATCAACAATATATTTTGTAGTGATAATGTACCTTGAATATCATACATATGCACTATATCTCTTATATAGTTTGCATCACTCTAAGTGAACCCCAAGTTATGTAGGAGCTAGCTCATAAATGCATTTTAGCCAACACACATGAGGCTCAATCTCATGATCATAGTCCTCTGGATGCTTCCTTTAAGGTCTTGTAACAACCTCTTCACCTCCTCGTCCAAGGTTATTTTTAGATGAACTATCATACTCCCTCTGAATTTAATATCAACCTTCCACGAGCAAGTCATGTCTTTGTTCTTTAGTCTATATTAAGCTCTTTTCTTGAATGCCCAACCATCTATCTCAGAATATCATGACCTAGATATCTTCATAAAAGTCTTCTAGCTCACATACATGGAACTGCATCATGTTAATCACAATTCTTCTTCCTTTTATAGTTTCTTGGTCACTAGGGAAACCATCTTGATATGGTTTACTCCCTCTGAATCAATATGACCAAGATCCTTGGAAATAAAATAAGGTAGATCCTATAGATGTTGTACTGAATCCCTCTGAAGCTTTGAGTACTAACATCAACATTTAACCTTCTCATCTAAGGTTGCCTCTTATGGTTCATTAGACTTCTTCTGAATGTGATATCAACCTTTTGACCTTATCATCCAAGGTTGCTTCCCTAGGTTTGTCCCTCTAAATGAAATTTTCTTTCTTTGAAGAAATGTTTCAGCCATCAACTCAATCCCATGACTGCAAGCATCAAGCTCTTTCTCTCTTGAATGAAATCACATATGTCTCTTGATTCGTCCTGAATGTATTTCAAATAGTTCATAAAAATCAATTATCCCAAAGAAATATTAATGATAAAGGCATACAAGATTTTCTATCCCAATGTTATAGTATAAATTAATAACTACATAATTTTATATTTTTTATGAACATTAATCAACATGGAATACTTATCTCTTGATTAATGTAATGATCCTTTTCTTATTTTCACTATAAAAAATATTTGTAGCTTTTAATCGAACAACTCTTTTTGTTCAAAAATTTGCATAGACCTGTACACAGTCGATAATAAATTTGAACCTAACATTTTTTCTTCGATTGTTCAAGTGAGATTCTTCTAAATTTTATTATCACCAACATATCCAAAATTTAGAAAAATACAACAGTGCATTTGTGATATATGGTCCTTGTACTGAGACTGTATTTTTTGAGACGGTCACACATTCACCATCAACAAACTACTTTCTTACATTTGCAACTCGGCTCTGATACCATGTTAAGGTTTTAGGATCATTGCAAATGTAATAGCACTATCTAATTGTATGTGTTTTCCAAATGCAACAATATCTTGCATTTATATTGAGAATGAGCCAAGAAGAGACATGTCCCTTCATGGGACATGTCTATTCATTATTATGTAATTAATATAATGAAAATTATGATTATATATATAATGTAAATATTAGAGAAATTAATATAATACTCAAGATATATATATATATATATATATATATATATATATATATATATATATCTTCACTAGTATTGACTCATAGTGTTTATCTGACAGAAGCTACAAAACATCAACAACTAGTAAATGTGATGCTTAAAGTGAGTCTAATCCTTGCATTAATTGCATGTATGTAGGTGAGGAAGAATTACTCTTGTACATATCTCCTTGTATAATGAAGTTAATGTGTTGCATTAATCCTAAATATTTAAAAATTGAGTGAACGGGTAGTTGCATGAATTGATACTATGCTCTAGGAGTCATATTGTGTTTGGGTATGCTCTATAACGCTCTTGGGGTGTTATATTCTCAAGTATTATGTATCTTTTTTCTCTTGAGATATGTGGCTAGCGTTAGTAACTCAGTTATGTGATAGTTTTCTTTTGACTTTGATAATTTATTCTGGATCTTGATAAGAATTTTCCTTGTGTTGTAAGGACTAGAATTGTTTTTTTGTTTAAAAAAAAATTTACTCATGATCGGTTTAGTCAACAAACTCTTCTATCTATCTATTGTGACCCTTGTCACACTTGAGTTATTGTTGAGGTTTCCATCATTTTTACGATTTAGTGTTGAATTTGATAATTCTCCCTTTTTAGTTTTTCTTTTCAAATCTTATGGTGACTATGCCAAACATTTGATATTGATGGTCCTATGTTGCATTATGCATTGTTATGTTTGAGGGAGTATATTGCAGAGAAAATGTCAATCTTATAATTGTATTAATGATATGATTAAACTAAGCCTTATGTTTGATATAGTTTGACACATATAATGGCATGAATTTTTTATATCTAGATAATCATGCACATTGTCATGAATGTAGACGAACTAATATGCATTATGTAAATAGTCATAAAGGATGTGATTTCCCTACGTGGATGACATTGAATAAGCATGCTTATGTTGTGATTCAATATGACAACATTTTTTTTGATACATTTGAGTCTCTGAATGGATATGATGCTAATAAATAAGATTTTTTTATTTAAGCACTATGTGACGAGAAGGGCCTAGTACTTAGGTCCATTGATTAGATTATAGGATGGGCAATAAGGCTAAGATCATGTGGATAGATGGTGAATCTATCAAATTTTAGGTTTTACAGGTATGCATAGATTGATATGGGTTTCAATATTCTTCTATTCCTTGATTTTTACAACACTTATTACTAGGATGTGTATCGAGCTTGATCTCTTATGAGTAGGCTATCTTAGCCTAAGTTTATCATTTTTGTGACATAGTAAGTCCATTTTCACCTTTTTATCTAATAGAATGCCATGATATGAAATGTTTTAATGATGTCTTTTAGCCAAATGTTTGTATCCTCCTATAGCTTTGGGAATTATGAATATTCGACTTTGTAAAACATGATAGCCTCTTAAGATGCATGTTTATACATGGTTCCACTTACTTATCAGCTAGTATTATGATTTGTAATTGATAATTGAAATCTGATTTGAAGTATGATCGATATTGGTAGATGATTTGTAGTGAGATAGGACACTATTCTCCATTTACTCTTCTTACCAATTATTCCTTTATTGTGCTGGTTTTGTGAAAATTATTTGTTGATCTTGGAGTATCTAAATCTTAGACTAGAGGGTCAAATGTGATTGTGATATTGTATTCTTGTTAGCTCACAAAAATATATATACATATTTATACATTTCCATTAATTTTATTGCATGATAAATGATAGGAAAAACTTTAGCACTATAACGAGCATGTAGAAGTTAGATACTATAATGTATTGAATATTTTAAACCAATATGACTAGGTTGAATTCAATTTAAAAAAGGGGAGTAAGGAACCCTAGCCTTGAGTAATGGAATATTTGTCAAAGGCAAGGAAATATGAAATAAAGTTGTCTCCTCTTGTATATTAAAAATTTAATCTAAAGGAGTGAAATCACATGGGGTTTGAACTTTTCCAACTATTGGTACTTCATTTATCTTCGTGCATGTAATTAAGGAAAGAAAGGATGATCTATGTTGCAAAACTATAGATTGTATATATTTATATTCCAATCTAAAAGTTTTATTGTCAACAATTATAAAGGGTTTTATTATCATTTTGAAACATAGCATGACTTGAGGTTAGTGAAAGTGATGCTATTGGTAAAGGTTGTCCAATGCATGACTTTCGTTGACTTGTGGTAGGAATAATATGATATTTAGACTCATGTTGACTTGTCCTTATTAATTACACAATGGTTTCTAAAATTGATGACTATCCTTTATTAGGATGGTTATGTGCATGTAGATTAAATATTTGAAATTTTTATTATTATCTTATTCATGCATAATATCATGAAGACGTGAAAAGAATATCCAATTACTTTCCTAAGGGCCCGTTTAGTTGTTGGAATTAACTTGGAATAGGAAAATGAGAATTGGTGAATTGGAATAAGTTAATTCTCATTTTGGTCCAAAATGAGCATTCATCTAATTCCAGGTTCTAAGAGGAATTAGTTGAATTCTCATTTTGGACCAAAATGAGAATTAACTTATGCCAATTCACCAATTCCCACTTTCCTATTCCAGATTAATTCTAGCAACCAAATAAAAGAAATGGTTTTGATCCAATAACATTGGAGGTGTGTTTGTTCATGATGCAATATGTAATTACGATGGAACTACAAGATTGTGAAACAAGGATCATTGTTTATAAGTGTTAATGCATTTTTTTATATTCATTGGATGAATCACATGTTATGGATAGTGTCATATGGAAGGATGCTAAGGATATGGACCATTCTCATGACTTACTCTAGATGCTTTTATTTTCTTCAATGTATCACATCTTGATTTTTACTTGCATAGATTTAACATTATGTTACATGGAAAATTTGAATTAGACCACTGGATCATTGACATGTGTTGGTGATGTGTGTATGGATGATAGTTAGATGTATTTGTTTATAATATATGTGTTAGATTGGATGAAGATAATACATTATCATATTTTAGATTATGATTATGGATTAGTAGACTAACCTATTAACAAAGAATTGAGTTTGAATGAGTGCAGGTGAAAGGTTGAAGGTGAGAATATGAATGAGGTAGAGATGACCTAACTGATCTACATCAATGTACATGATGGGAATCTTGCGCACACCACATTGATACATTTTTTTTGCATTTGCATATAGTTAATTTTACAATATAAGTGTTGATCAATCATGTTTTATGAGTGTGTGTTTTATGTTTATTTTAAGATGGGAGAAGATTAAATTAATTTGATATGCATTTGGCTAGTTAAATTTGAAATAAAATGCTTTACTTTAAAAATAAAAAAAGATGAAATATTTTCTTATTTGATAAAAATTGTGTTGTTATGTTTATATTGTGATAATTATTTGTTCTTTTATGTTGATTATTTTAATTAAGATAGAAAAATAAAAAATAATACATTATTATTAAATTAAATTAAGAAACATAAAGAGATTATTTTCTTAAGTCAATAGTATTATTATTTTTCAAAAGCTCTAAAAAAATACACACACACACACACACACAGATATATATATATATATATATATATATATATATATATATATATATATATATATATATATATATATATATAATATATATATATATATATATATATATATATATATATATATATATTATATATATATATATATATATATATATATATATATATATATACTATGCAGCTTTTAAAAAAAATTAATAAAAAATAAAGTATTATATATATAGGGGAAGAGCACTAGAACCCACACACCCTAAATTTGTGCACTTGTAGAGCCTAAACTATACATTGAATTTCAATGATTTCTTTTGTTGCCTTCGTATGCGAGTTGACACCTTAAAAAAAATTCTTGGCTTCTATGCATTAGCAAAACTCCTTGTAGAGATCGACAAGCATTAAAGGGCCAAAAAGTGGTCATTTCAAAGTGTCACTCGATACCCACTCAAAGATACATCAATAGTGGATCCCTCAAAATGCCAGTTACTTGTGGGAAAATGTCCCAGTAGTCATGCACAAATGTCCCAATAGTGATGCACAAATGGGTCAATTACTAACCAAAAAAGCTAAAAAATGATCCGCTATTGGTACATGTGTAATCATTTTTGGGGCTTCTTTAAAATTAGTAATTGGAAGGTCAAGTGTGCGTGGAATGTGCAATTAATGGAATATGTTTGGTTACTAGTGCTCTTCCCTAATTACATAAATAATATTTATTTTATGTTACTTTAAAATAAATAAATAAAATTATTTTAATTAAAAACATATATGATATATAATTTTAATACTAAATCTTTGTATTTATTATTTAAATTACTTTATATATATATATATATATATATATATTCGATAAAAGGCCATAGTCAGAATATTATATTGATATGAAAATTACAGATTACAGACTTGGTTCAAAAGAGCAACAAGAGAAAATAATTAGGTAAGGAAAGCCTCCTGCCATTGCTCACAAACAACAAAAACTACAAACACAACATGTAAATCTAATTAGGTTGATAAATATATACATTCCACGGGAATAATGACCCAATCTTAGTTAAATCCCATCCTACATTTGACACTCTTGATCCAATCAAGATATATATTTCATTGCCATGAAATAGTGCACCATCAGTAGCAGTTGATTTCCGACGCCATTAACAACAAATATATATCCCCATATAAGATGAAAAATGACTGAAAATGAAAATGAATATATATAGATTACATATATACATATATATATGTGTGTGTGTGTGTACATATACATATATGTATATGTATATGTATATATATATATATATATATATATATATATATATATATATATATATATATATATATATATATATATATATATATATATATATATATATATATATAGAAAGAAAGAAATATCGAAACCAAAAGACCGAAACAAAACTACCACTTGGGCCAACTCACAATGTTAAGTATTACTTGGTAATCCTCAAAGGAAAGCTAATCACACAGAAAGGAATCTCTTACAGTGAAACCATCATAATGAACTAGATATATTGTTATGAGGCTATCAGATTGTCAAGAGTTCCATAGAATCACATAATACTCTCAATACATGTCCTGACACCTTCATTCTAAGAGCAATGCAATGCTAGGGACTAAAGAGCATATTATTAGAGAAAATATAGGTATGATGTTTCACCTGTTCAAGAGTTTAAGGGGTCATAATATAAACTGAAAGTACTCCATGAAATAACTATAGTGCTCAAAATAAAGTCTAAATACCCTAGAGAGACCATTCACTACAAAATTTGGGCTAGAGTAGTAGAACCCAATATGCATCAAGATGTTTCTAGCAGGTTGACTTTCAATACTTCTGAATAAGAGATATCATTTGCTCAGAAGGTGAGAAAATATCAAATCTCAAAGCTTATCTTCTTATCCAATTCACCACACATAATTTTATGTTAGGAGATCTTAAGAAAATTAAAATTAAAATGAAGACCTACATCCTATTTACAATAACGAGCTCTCCTTGAATCATAATTAATGATAGAGAAGAAGCTAAAAAAATCAAGAAAACAACAGAATCCCAAAGTATAAGTTACCAATATCTATTTATAAAACCTTGTGATTAACACGTGCAAAATATCATTATTAAATAAAATAAGGTGAGTGAATGAAAAAATGATTAGATACTAAAAATGCCAACATACTGAATGTTGGAGGAACAAAAATATCAATGTATAATATATATGTGTGTGTATGTGTGTGTATGTCTCTATGTGTGTATAAGTCAACATTTGTATATTAATATAAAAAAGGTTCTGACCATTAAGCAAGCTATTAACCCATGAGTATCCAAAATGTAGAAAATCACCATCAGTGCATCTCCTAGAAAAGAAAATTAAGGTTAATTATGAAAATAGACAAAAGTCTTAAGGTCATCTTACTCTCTCCTCTGATATCATTGATGCTTCTTAATCATACTACAACTCATCATTAGAAAGATGCAGTCATACTATACACTTCCATGAAACCTTTATCCAAAGACGTTAGATAAACAATAAAACCATAGATGATTCGTCCTCCAATCCTACCATAAGGACCCTTCCATAAAATTGTAGAACCTATGTATTTCCAAAAGTCATCATAGAATCAAATCCATACTATGGAAAATCAAGATGCTACTGCTCAAGACCGAAAATCCATAAATACTAGTCATTTTTAATCCTAAGATAATCAGAAAAACCATTGTAAATGTGTACCAAATTCATATATTAAACAAAGTTTCAGATATATCATGAATTGTTGAAATGACGACAAAGTCCATTGATCTAGATCAAAATGGAGAAAAGCTACTTGTTCTGGTATTTTTTTTAAACCAAAAAATGTTCTATCTCCCTTCCCCCTAGCTAGGTATGACAATTCTATCCCAACTTGATATCCTTTCCATTTCTATCAAAGTTTCCCTCACTTGGGCCTTCATTGTTCATAGTGTTCATCGACCTCTTTCATCCTTGCTTCTTGTCCTTTCTAGATCCTTCCATAGTCTCGCACCTGTCTTCGTCTTCATCAAGGAAATATACGTTAGAAACTTCTAAGACGTCCTCGTATCCTTATATTCCTTCCTCTACAAGATATTGAGAAAACTAGCATCTATTTCTTAGCCTCTTGATGTGGAAAAGCCACATAAGGAAATTCAAATTTTTGGTGCCCTTTCATCAATTTTTTCCTAATCTTCCACCCATAAAATGGGGTATCTCTTGGAATTGGTATGTTGTGCTTATCATAATGCCTTAGCTTTGGGATCATTAGCTCCCCATCAATATTTTCTAGAACTTTGTTTAAATTCACCAAAAACTCATTTATAAAGAGACTCTTGCATAATCGCTTGACTATTTATCTGTCCTTTTCAAAGAATGTTTATAGAGCTAAAAACATTGAATAAATGTCAAGATTGACCCTAATTATATCCACATTGAGGATGTATTCTTCACCAAACATCTTCATTACGACACCAATGAAAAGTTCATGAGGAAATTTTAAAATACCTTCCATGTGATCCTTTGTAACTACATCAGTGATTGTTGTTTGTCACTTATTTCTAGATAGCTTCACCAGAGTATCCATCTTTGTAAGTCACTACTACTTGCAGGGAGAGTAAATGGAACTGGAAATATAATTTCAAGTTTTTGTGATAGAATGTGAGACCTCACGTAGTTATAAGTGGTTGTAAAGTGTCTTCCCCAGAGAAGCTAGAAAGGCTCATAATGATCTAATGTATCTTAATTAGTAATTTAATGAGGAAGAGATAAATTCAGATCCACTGAATTGAAAATCTATTAAAACGTGTGAAGTTTTAGATCCAAAGAAAATAAAAGGTCTTTTAACCTTATACGAGGATTAATGACTTCATAGTTCTTAATTAGATGTCATTTGGAAGTTAGGCTTGAACAAACCTTTCATAATGGTAAGAGATGACACTAGATTCATTGAAGATATGACATAAATATGGCCTATTTAACCTCTAATTTCCCGTAAACAAATAGACTTGCTAATATTCATCTTGTTCAATTAATAATTATTTATAAACTAATGGCTAAATGTTATAGGCTTTATATGTATTTTCTTGTAAATATTGATGTATCCTTGGACAAATGTATTACTAATAGTAGATAATAAGAAGATTGATGCCATTAGGGAACCTCTTATTTATTAGTTGGAGGGATATCATTCTAGTAGAGTGACACGGTCTTACCAATGACTAAAATTTATTATCTTGATTCTCTTTCCTTAGTCTATCCCGAAAAGCCTTTACTCAATCATTAGCCCATCTGCCCCTTTGTTAGCCAATTCATATGCCCAGTTAATACCTTCCCTATAGATGTGATTAACAATGGTCTTTCTGAAGGATTGAAGTGAGTAGAGAGCTCTTGAGAGAATATCATTCAGTTTCTAGTTAGGCATAAATCCTTTACGGAGGGCATTAATTATAATTGTTGAGTCCCCTTGAATAGCCAATTTATCAATCCTCATATTCTTACATATAAGGAGTCCTTCCACAAGATTTTAAATCTATCATATTATTTGTTTAAATTCCTATTGGTTGAGCCTTTCTAGCTACTTCTATTTTTTCTGCATTATGCAGAATTCAACCTATTCCAGTTATTCCTAGATTTCCCCTAGAGGCCCCATCAAAATTAAGCTTGAACCATCCTTTTTTTGGAGGTTTCCAAATACAATAAGCTCTTTCCTTCTCATTCTCCTTGGCTCCCGACCCCACATAAGGGGGAATTTGAAGCCCTATCCATCTTCCCCTCATCTTCTCATCCCAAAATATCATCGCAACTCCCTTTTTCTTCTGATTCATGATTCTACTATTTAGAGTATCAATGATAGCCACCTCTATTTTATTTATTAGTTACTTCCCTTCCAATTTGTTTTCCTTGAAAATGTGTATGTTTTGTTCTTTCCATAGTTCCTATATTACAATGGAGGGAGTAACTTTCCACAAGCCTCCATATAAACATTGTTTCTTGATGATAGGCCATACTTGGAACATGCCTAAGATAGTGTTGGGGAAGACAAAGCTCCATCCAAGTTTATTGGTTAACCATTTCCAGCATTGATTAGAGAATTTATAGTTAAGTAGTAAATGATCTATGTTTTCTTCTTCCTCTTCACATAGGGGACACCTACTTGGGTCCTCATAACCCATGTTTTTAAACTTGTCTGATGTTAAAATTTTTTTTTGCAGTGCTAGCAATGATAAAATACCCACCTTGGGTAGAAAGTATTTGTCCAAGCATAAATTCAGGGGGATCTTTAGTTTGGGTCTGAGCTACTTACTTACAAAGTAACCATAACCATCCTTTGTATTGTATTCCCCTGTTCTCGAGCCATTCCATACTAAATTTTCTTCCCCTAAGCTAAAAGCTATGACTCTTCTACCAAGGATCTTTACTAGCTCTTCATTTTATTGGGTCAGGATGTCTAAATAATCCATAGATCTCCATTTCCAACCTTTAGATATGTCACCCTTTATACCTTCAATATAGTCTTTCACATATTCCCCCCATCTGGATTCTAGAAGGGATCTTATGGCTTCAAATTTGGAAAAATTTTCTATAGATTTGAAGCCTCCCTAGAAATCAAACTAGAATAAGGCCCTCTCACCCTTTTACCTAGATTCCAAGTTAGTTTCTACATAATAATATTTCTACATTCTAGCATAAAGTCCCAAATTCTAGATCCTCTAGGAGGAGATTTCTCCTTGAAGATACTCAAGGAGTCACAACTATTGAGGTATTTGTGGGTGGAGATCTTAACCCACTTGAGATGTGGGTTTCTATACATTCTCCAAACCAACTTTTTCTCTTAGGGTTTTTCTTTGTTCTTTGATATTTTTAATGTCTTCTCCTCCCTCCTCCTTCGGTATGCATACTTTATCCCAGGCTAGAAATGATATTTTCTTTTTTGCTCCAGTTCCTTGCTAGAAGAAAGTTCTCATATATTTATTTAATTCCTCCCTTTTGGATACTGGTAGGTTGATGCATGATAGTTGGTAAATTGGCATTGTGGATAGTACATATCTAACCATGGTTGCTCTTCCAGCAAAAGACAACCATTTTCCTTTCCAGGAATCAATTCTATTTTTTATTCCATCTATCATGGGGTCCCATAGTTTAGAAGATCCAATTCCTTTGTCCAGGGGTAGCCCAAGTTATTTGCAAGGTAATTCTCCCTTTTTAAATTCAGTATTTTACATATCTCTTTTTCCTAATTAGTCTCAGTGTTGAAGAAGAAGACTTCTAATTTTTTTGGGCTAATTTCTTGCCCCCCGAGGCTTCTAAGTAGGAGTCTAATATTTCCTTAAATGTGTTTTCCTCTTTCTTCTCCCTTTGTCCATATAGCATGGTGTTGTCCACAAATTGTTGGTATGTAGTTGGGTCCAGTCCACTTGTGATTCTAATCCTTCTCTATCATTTGGCACCACTGATTGAGTTCTAGATCAACTACCAATCATTCCAAGAAAGGAACCATCAACTTCTACTATTCTTTTAACCTTATTTACTAATTCTGACAATTAAAGAAGCTTCATAATACTATAATATGTTCTTATCGAAAACCCTGTATGTTACACAAAATGATTTTTTTATTCTCAAGCTCCTTTTCTAGCATCTGATGATTGCCTAGGCTTGTACTTGAAACTTCTATGGCCTTCATGATGACTAGATGGAAAGGTTAACTATTCAGATTGAACTGATGAACAAGATCTTTCATTTTCAATCACATTGCATCAATTTCAATTTTATTGGAGATTTCTTGTGTCGGTACTTGCTTCAAGATATTTAAAGGGTATCGATTATATTAATACTTTTGTTCCTTTTGATGTCGGGGAATTCTATAAACGTATGAGCCACAAATTTGGTTCAAGAGTTTGGAAAAAGGATGACATAATGATCACTCAATGAGCTTTTGAAACTCTCAAATGTCTATTAATGATCGGTCATGTTTGATAGCTCAATTTCCCTTCAATATCAACAAGTCACACCAAAATGGGACTTTTGTGCTTAGTTCAAGAGTTCTAGCAATGCCCGATCTCTTGACTTTATGCTCAGATTTCAAATCTTATTCAAATTTTCTTCTGAAGTGCATGTCGCCTTCAAGACCATATTTAACAATGTGCATTGGCATTTGAAGTTGCCATGACCGTGGTGGTTTGGAAACTTTTTCAAAGAAAAACATATGATAGTGTGATTCATGAATGGTGTGAAGTACCCAACATATAGCTTCAACTACGAAATGAGAAGAGCCCGATCGTAGATGGATTATGAAAATAAAAATCTTTTCTTATATTAATGGTCCCATATCTAATGGCTTACTCATTTTCATCTTTAATAACAAAATTTCAAAAGAATCGCCCTTTGTGTAAACCAAGCAATGCTCTACTTCTACATGCTTCAATACAAATTGATATTTTGACACGAACATAGAAGATATATTGAAAGTTGTGGAATTCCTTACAGTTTCCTATTGACTTGACTACTCTCATTTCAAAAGAATGAAGAAATACCCAATTCTAAAGGTGGTTTTGACAATCTTCTTAATCAATTAATTCCTCATCTGAAGGATGAATAAAGCTCAAAAATTTAAAATAAAGTTATTAATTTAAAAAATAGGGTAACACACCAGAATTTATGTTGAAACCCAAATTGGGAAAAAACATAGAGAATCTAATTCTCAAGAAAGTAAACATAGGTTAAGATGACACTAGTTAAGGTGATTTTTGCAAGGGATCATTTCCGGTTTGATCACTGTTGTTTGTCTCACTGTTAGTTGGGATAACTACCCTTATAAAAAATATGTATTAAAAAATGTTTGATTGACAAAAAGTGAACTAATAGCATTTCATCTGACCATGCATGAAACAATTCCCATTGATAGCACATTGATCACCGATAGCATAGATTTTATACAAACCTTCTGCTAGTATACACAAAACCTTTGCAACAATGTATATAAGACCTTACATCACTATATTACTAGAATGCTTCACTTAATTTTCTTCTAATTACACATCTCTTCCAGGTATCCACTAAAATAGACTCGCACTATATCGCCTTCAGATATCTGTTTCCATCTTGCACATATACTTACACACTCACACACACAATACCAAAGATATATCTAATGATATATATATATATATATATATATATATATATATATATATATATATATATATATATATATATATATATATATATATATATATATATATATATCCTATAAGGTAGCCAAATGTGTCAACCCAACCAAAATACATGTCAGTGACACACAAAAAATATTATATTTACATTTAACACACTACCATCGAACCTAAATTTGGGTCATACTTGAGAATTATTTACAACACACTACCACAAGACCTAAATATAGGTCATACTTAAGATACATATGCCTCATATCACATTTATTGAAAGACTATGGAACTATCAAAACACCGCAACCAAGTCCATGACATGATCAACAAAATATCTGACGTAACCGATAGATAGGAACTGATGAAACCTATCTTGAACAAGATACCAAAACCATCTGATAAACTACAAGAATGTCTAGGTAGCAGGAACACTTGAGAGATCACTATAAGCACAGTAGTCAATAGGTACCTACAAAAACACCAACCAAATACACTCATTGAAACCTACAGTTGTACCATAAGATGCATTCCATAGTATAAATAAGTACACCTGACAGCATACATAAAAAAAGCTCGTATAGAAATTGTTTTGCAAACATAACTGAAACCTTAATATCATATCGACAACCATAAACATTCAACTGATACCACCAACAACCAACTGATACCATCAGATAATAGATATAGAGGTTTTGAAATTAATGACAACAATGTCAGTAACATATCAATATGCCTAACAATCTCCCCCTTTGGCATTCATGGAAAAATGACAAAAACATAGAAACTTTGAACACCAAAAACTCCCCTTGAGTAGATACTCCATTAATGTTTTTATTTTCCACTATCTCTCCCCCTTTTTTCCACAATGGAAAAGGGCCAAAAACCAAAACTATAAAAAATTTAAAAAAATACAAAATTTTGGACATTAGAAACCTTCTTGTACCTTTCTTTAATGATCAAGAGCTTCCTCTTCCACTCAACAATAGCAGAACCCATTCGAGCACACAGACTATCATGCTCCACTAACATGCTGAAAGATGAAATCCAATCCAAAGACTGAAACCATCATTGATAAATCTCTGCATTAGAAAGGGTATCAAATACATGCTCCAACCGAACCTTGACAAAGTCCTTTGCCAGCCAAAATTTCTTCACCAAATCTTCTCTTTGTCTCTCCAATTTTAACATTTCTCCTTGTAACTGTCCAACTCTTATCCTCTATTTCTGTTCTATATCCTTGAAATAATCATATGTCTTTCCCAACTCATTCAATATGTCTCAATATCTTAAATTATGCCTCTAAAGTTGTCAAAAATAGCAGGACACCAAAGACAATACTTGTAAATATCCAAAATTTATTTATACATTCCTTAGTCTCATCGATTAATATGGATAACTTGTGTTTTGAATTGGCACACTTCTTCTCAATAGACTCGTTAAAATTTTTGCAATCATCTCTATTCTACAACAATCTTCTCTCAATATCTCTGACCAAATCAAATAGCATCACACCAATCATACTAGAAACCAAGATCTTATTACTGATTAGGTGATCAATCAATAATTTTGCTATTTTTGTTATGTTCTTTGAAGAGAAACTGGACCATAATTCACCAATTCTATCAAACTCACCATCTTCTAGCACAAACTGAACCACATTAGAATCCAAAGTCAGATTCTAACAAGAAACCACATTTTTCTCAACCTCTTTTTTTAATCTATAATAATCATTTTATTAATATTAACAACTAAGATTATATTAGGTTTGTAGACCATAATCCAACTATAATTGTTGAGTACTTCAAGACTCTATCTACTATGGCCATAAGCCAACATTACACCTTATTATCCTACTACTTATCATGTTTATAGATTATTAAATATTTAAATCCCTATATTTGTACAGTTACTATAAGAACTTAAATTTCTTTAGGGTTTAACCCTTTTAATAGAATTTTACATAGGATGCAGAAAAAATTGTTCTACACTTTCCTATCGCCATTGCTCCAGCCATCTTTCAAGCTTCTTAGGTCACCATCACCATAGCCATGCTTCTATCAAAACAAAAATGATCTTTGGCATCTTCAAAACCACCCTTTACTCCTTTGAAGCATTATGTCATCTTCTAGGACTTGTCCAATTCTTAATACACCAAAACTATTGATTATCAATTTCCCTTTTCCAAAATTGCAAAATTTTCTCTTTATGGCAGAGAGCCATCAATCATTCCTTTTTTGTTTTGTACTGTGTGCTCCTCATTTCTTTCTTGGAACTGGAACCTCAAACACTCTCTTCTTTTGCATTTCCTTCACCTCAGCCTCTTTCACCAATTTCTTCAATTTCTCCCATGCTCTAGTAATTTCCACTGTATATTCCCCCTTGTTCACTATGCCCCACCAATGCACAAATGACACAAGACCATAAAATTTTCCTTCTTCATCCTCAAAGCATACATTGTAATATGAGCCAATCCCTAGGAAAGCCCATTCCAATATTGACTCTAGCCCTAACAGCACGTCGTCTTCAAACATGATTCTCATAATTTTTTCCACCTCGGTTGTCTCTATAACCATCTCCAGAGCCCATGTGATTAACATTGAAATCACATCCAATTTTACTCCCCATTTCCTCTTTCTTTCCTAAAATTGACTTCTCAAGACTACTAGAGCTGCCTCTGCCACCTGTAAATCATTAATTTTTGGCAAACCCATCATTCTTTCATGTCACATAGGCCCCTTGAAAGCCTTCTATTGCTCTGAAGTGTCCACGAAGAAGGTAGTCTCCATTGTTGTTCTCGCTACAAAAAAAAAATAGAAGGCCTAAGACATCTATTTGAAAACCCTACAACCACCAAACTACTTAATCATCCTTTAAACTCTCATAACCTTTACCTCCTATGAGTAATGCATGTCCCATCACTTCATGTCCTTTTACACCTTTTCTTGGATTGTTATTCAAAAAAAAATTAGAGCATGTATCTTCTCCAGATTATGAAAAGACAAACCACACACTCCCCGCCACCACCACCAAATGAGTTAACTACTACCTTCACCAAGCCCTAAGTCATGTTTGATTAATCATGATTTTTTAAAAAAAGGGGATTTCACATTTTCCCACACCATCATGCCCCCTAATCTAACATCATCATTTATAGCCACCCTCTAATTATTTACCTTAGCTTTGCTCCAACATTCATGGCCAAACCGCTAACCCCCTTTAGAATTCAAATTTAATTTTAAAACTGCATATTTTCAAATCTTATTTCATCAACATTTTCAAATGAAAGAGCCCATTTCAATAGTACATCTACTTCATTATTCTCCATTCTTCTCACATGTCCAACTTTAAATTTCTCAAAAGTTCCTAATTCCTCTAAAATAACATTAATCACTCCTTGGAGATGCCAAGATTGAATCACCCCTTTTTGAATACTTGCACTATTATCTAAGAATCACATTCCAAGTGAATTATATGCAAGTTCAAATTCTTACTCATCCTTAAATCCAATAGAGTTTCCTTTACCTCTACCATATTATTGGTTCCATCACTAAGTTTCTGAGTTGCAAAAGCTACTACGTTTCCCAACCAAACTCTAACAATGACCCCTACCCCCGAAGGGCCTAGGTTTCACTGTGCTGCCCCATCAAAATTGAACTTCCACCACCCCCTCTCTAGCTTCTTCCAATGAATAGTGGTAATCTTACCACCCCCATCACCCAAAGGCCTTGGCTTGTTCCTAAATCATATTTTAACCTCTGGCCATTCTACCTGAATTATTATATCAAAGGATGTGTAAGGGACATAAGAGTCGAGATTGGTTGTAGTAGCACTCAACACTTCTGCCACTAAGATATTAATCATGTCTTTAATCCTCTCTATAGATTCAACTTTATCCTAAAATATTCTTTGATTTTGTTCCTTCCAAATTTCCCAAATAATGATTGAGGGACAAATGTGTCAGGTAGCTAATAACACCATATTCTTATGATCAGTAGACCATCCAACAAAAACTCCCTCACAGAGTTCTGCAGAGGTTTGAGACACCCAAGTTTAGTTCTCACCATCTCCCAACATTCATTAGCAAGTCCATATTTTAATAATAGGTGGTCTACATCTTCTTAAGCATTTTCACATAAGACACATTTTGTCGGTCCTACAAAGCCAAACTTCTTTCTTCTATCTCTTGTCAAGATTTTTCCTTGGATAGTTAACTAGGAAAAGGAGTATGCCTTACGTAAAAAGTCTCTTCCCCAACATAATTGTGTTGACCAATCAAAAAATTTAATGTCATTTGTCATTGGTTGATAGTCCAATGTGATTGAATACTCCCCACTTTTTGTTGCACACCAAATTAACCTGTCCTCCTTTCCCATGAACACACATTCTCTTCTCTGAAATAGGTTTTCCATCAAAGTCATTTTCTAATCTGAAAGGTCCAGATTGTCTAAACATTTCCACCCCAACTTCTATCCCAAAATAATTTTTTTACTTCTATATAATCATTGAGTTTGTCACCACATCGCCTAATAAATAAATTATCAATATCTTGGAATTTAGCTACATCTTTGAGGGTCGAGCACCCATTCCAAGAGTCATTCCATAAGGAAGATTGGTTGTCATTGCTAACCTGCCAAGTCAAATGATTAGTTATGAGCTTCCTACATTCTAAGATGAAATTCCATATATCTGACCCTCTTGGGGGATCTCCTATTATGAGGATCCTGTCCTTTTTATTATTATCCAAGTATTTCTCTAAGAATTCTTTCCCATAGCATGTCAGGGTTAGAATAGATGCCCCACACCAATTTTTCCATTAAAGAAATATTCATAACTTTCCAATTTTATAGCCCACCAGCACCTTGTTTCTTGGATTTGCATATTTTATCCCATGATAACAAAGGAATTTTATCATCAACACTTGCTCCATTCTAGAAGAATTTTATCATTCTTTTCTCCAAATACTTGAGTACCTTAATGGGAACTTTAAGGAAACTTATTGATTAAATAGGAATAGCTGAGATGACCGACTACAATAGAAAAATCCTTCTTGTTGAGGTTAACTAGCTGCTTCTCCACCCCTTCATTCTCTTTATATAGTTGTCATTCAACCCTTTCCAAAGGTTTGACCTGCTGGCACCTGCAAAAAGGGGAATACCTAAGTAGTTACCTAGAAATTTACCCATTCTCATGCGAAGGACCCGACATATCTGTCTCTAAGATTGAAGGTCTATATTAAACAAGAAAAATTCTTATTTTTGCCAATTCACATATTGTCCAAAGGCAACATATGTTGGTCAATAGTAGATCTGATCACTCTATCTTCCGTCAAGTCAGCTATACCCATTAGATAGGTGTCAACCACAAATTGAAGATAAGTAAGCAACTCAACTCCTTCAGCCACCTTCATGCCTTTCCAATGAGCACTACTTCACTTCTTTGAAATTAGCCTCCCTAAAAATTCAGCAAGAATAATGAATAAGAATGGAGACATCGGGTCACCCTGCCTTATTTATTTTGTAGTTTCAAAAAAAACTTTGGGGCTTACATTCAGAACTGAAATTATAGGGGTGTTTATGCAACTACCAGTCCATTTCACCCATCCAACTAAGAAACCAAATCTCTCCAAAACATTAAGCAAGAAGTTCCTATTCACATTATCATAAGCTTTTTTAACATCCAATTTAATCATCATTTTATTAGTTCTAGCTACTTTTACTAGATGAATAGATTCATGGGCTATAATAACCCTATCAAATATAGACCTATTTGGGGCAAATCCACTCTATTCTAGGGAGATTACTAAATGGAGGATCTTCTTGAGTCTATTTTCTATCACTTTTTCTATAACCTTGTAAACAATATTACATAAAGCTATTGGTCTATAATCATCAAAGGAGAGACATTCATATTTTTTGGGATTAAGGCTATAAAGGTATTATTCAAATCTTTTAAAATAAAACCCTCTTCCCTTGACTCTTCCACCACTGCCCAAAGCTCCTTTCCCACAATATCCCAAGCTTTTTGAAAGAAAAGGGTCAAAAAAACATCTGGTCCTAGATCGTTATCACTCCCCAAATAGAAAAGTTCATGCTTTACCTCCTCTAAAAAAACTTCCTTCATTAAACTCGCATTTTATGTGTTAGAGATACAATTTGGAATCACATCTAAAACAGTATAATTAGTCACCAAAGCAGCAGGATCAGTAGCAAAAAAATTAAAAAAGAAATTGACAGCCTCCCTATTTATTGCCTCCTCATCCTAGAGGATATTATCATCAACATCCTTAATTGAAAAGATTTTATTCTTATATCTCCTTATCTTAACAAATTTATGGAATAATTTGGTGTTATGGTCCCCTTCCTTCAACCAAGTCTCTCTAGATTTATACCTCCAAAAAAATTCTTCCCTTGCTAACACCTCTGAATAAAATTTTCCTTAAAACTTCTCTATTCCAAACTTTCAACTGATCTTTGAGAAATTGGAGTTTTTAAAGAACCAAAAAGATTTGTTACTTGATCTTGGAGGAGCCTCAGACCACCATTGGAAAATCAAGTCCAAAAAGTTGTCCACTCATAGCCACATGGATTCAAACTGGAAGGGAGCACGTTCCAGAGATCTGTCCTTTTGAATACAAAAACATATTAGAAAATGGTCTGAGCCTCTTAAAGGAAGAATTTCAGCATGATATAACTAATTTCTACTTTCCCAATCTCCTACAAGAAGAAATCTATCAAGATTTTCCATAATATTTAAGAAGCCACTACGGAGATCAGTCCAAGTAAAGCCCCATTTCACAGAAAACATCCACCAAACTGTTTGCCACAATGAAATCTGTGAAATCCCTTTGACTTTGTCCCATCCATCCTTTCCCACCCTTTTTCTTCATTGGTTTCAATATAGCATTGAAATATACTCCCAACAAAACCAATCCATCATCATAACATGCCAAGAGAGAGGATAATTCCATCCACACCTATTTTCTTAATGCCAAATTATTTGGGCCATAAACATTTACAATAAAAAAACTTGAAAAGAGTTGCTTCGATCTGACCTCTACCAACTGCCAACTACTACCACTTTCTAAAATCTGCACATTCACAGTATCTTATTTCCAAAGAATCCCAAGACCCCCTGAAGCCCCTTTAGCACCTAGGAAGATCCCTTTCCACTTAGAAAATCTCCTAAAAAAGCATCCACGTCATCCTTTTTAATTTTAGTTTCTTGTTAAAAAAAACTAAGTTTGGTTTCGCATGATCAAGACCTCTCTTGATTAGGCGAATCTTGTCAAAGGCATTGCATCCCCTGGCATTCCATAAAAGGACCCTCATTCATGCCAAGAAAAGGCATAGCCTTTTCCCGATCTCAGCAACATTACCTGCAATCTCCAGCTTCATATGTGTGGTCTTCGCCTCCATTCTCTTTTTCTCCCCTATCTTCGGATGGGTAACAGTAGAAGGATTTTGTTCCACAGTTCTCTACCATAATACCTGGATTCTCAAAGACACCAAGATCATCTTCCTCTTCATCATCCTCCTAAGATTCATAATCAGTTTCACTCCCAATCTTACTACCACCACTATCTCGAGCATAATCAAATGAGCTATCTAAGTTCCTAATCAAAGAGATTTTAATGTCCTTGAAACCAGTATCCACTACTAAGACAATAAAGGAATTAAGAGGCCCTAGGGATAAGAAATCCCCTTGTTGAAGCAAGCCATTTTCATCCATTGGTTTTCAAATCCTATATTCTCATAGTCCATTGCATTTCTTTCCATCCAAAGAGTCATCTAACTCAATTGTATCCAGCACATAGTCTACAAGACAAGGTGCACCTTGACCAATCTCATTTTGAGGGTGAAAGAACTATCCACCATAGGTTACCAGATCACCTTGTTCATCAGAGACCTGCCCCTTAGGGATAGCCTCCACAAATTTACTACCCTGACCATCATCATCCTCAAATCTATCTTGCACTCCTATCATCTGTGAGAGTGGAGTCTCCTTGACCATTTGAGTAGAGCCACTCACCTCAACATCTCCAAACCCAATAAAAACTTAATTTTCTAAAATCTAATTTAGTTCATTCCTCCCATCCTCATTCCATATTTATGAAATTACTGAGTTATCTTTTTACTTGTTGATGAACATCATTTCTTCCCAGTCTGCTGAGTTTGTAGCTGCAACATTATTAAGAATATCCATATTTTTCTGATTACATCTAGAAGTTTATTAGCCTCTTATCACTTACCTTTATCCCTCGTCATGTCACCAGATTTCTTGACTCCATAAGCATCATCTTCACCTTTCTCCACAACCAAAGATTGTTACCATTCCCCTTTTGAGGACCCAAGCATAATAAAATCTAGCAATTGAGAGCATTCTTGCACCTAAACCAAACTTTTAGGATAAACTAAATAGTCATGGAAGTCCATTGCCTCCTTTGCACTAATAAAAGAACCCAAACTATCCCCAATCAACTTCAATGTTTCATCATCCCAATACTCATGTGGGAGGTTATGGAGCTTAATCCACACCGGGATCTCCTTCACTTTCTCTTTGACAAGGTTAAAGTTCGGAGTCCAGTCCCTCAAGTAAATCCCTTTGCCATCCAATAAATAGGGGCCTCCATTAAGGATCAACTCCTTGTCCTGTCTTGAGGAGCAGATGATTAGATAAAAACCATTTGGAAATGTTTTCATTACCCAATCACATCTCCATTTCTCTTCCTACCATTTTCTAACAATGTCTATAGAAGGCCACATACCTACACATTTCATTAAGAAAGCTCTATTTTCTAAGAATGAAATAGACTCCAGCCAATGTTTGTTATTTACTACCAGAGAGGATCCCTTACCATAAAAAACATTATCACTTACCGGTTGTGCACCATCAACTCTTATTTGAGGGATTTTTGGCCTCCAAAGCTTATGCACTATTGTCTAGAAATTGAAGCTCGACTTAGTCTTTAAAAAAGCATCATTATTGAAAGTATTTTTTCTTCTATTCTCCCAACCCTTACCATTCCTTGCAAATTTACTTGATCTATTGATATTAGCACCAAAAGCAGACCTCGTCTTCCATTGAAGCCCTCTTTTTTGTGATTGAAATCATGTCTAAGACCATCGATTAAATAGCTATCACCATTTTGGTTGATTAAAACTAGTTCTCTGCAGTCCATATTGCTTCCCTATTGCACTCGATTTCTAAAACCCCATCCTAGACAACCTCTGAGAACCCAAAGCCCCCACACCAGCACTTCTCGATCATTGCTCCATCTTTTTTTATGGCTACTCTTATTGAATCACCCAACCTATTCTTCTTCACTCTCTTATGTTTCCTTCTTTTCCTTAGCCTCTTCTTCTTCATCCTCCAAGAAATTAATAATTTCCTTTCTTTTAGCACTAGTATTTATCCTTTTAGGTTATGGAGGGGAACCACCGGCAATAACAATTAAACTTTTATGACCAAAGGAGAAACCCTCCTCACCATGAATTACTGGTACAACACCAAAAGAAACCAAACTAGAATAAATATTTACCTATAATGAAGTGAAATACGCTTTACAAGCATCTGCATTATTCTCCAATAACCCTAAGTATCTGTAAATCTATTTACCAACAGAGATTCCTCCACTCAATGTTTTCATTACCCATTATAGATCTCAATAAATAGAGTACTAAGCATACAGCCAAAGATCAAAACTGAAATCCATAACCATCCTCTATAGCCATCTTGACATTTTCAAGAAAATTATCCAACATCTATTTGCACAGATCAAATTGAACATTCTCCCTACCCATTTTATGAGAAATGCAAACTGCCACAACTAAAGTGACACCATCATGATTTTGAAACTAAATTTTATAAGAAATACCATACACAACATACCACACCACTAAATCAAAAAGAGTATTTATCAAGAATGGATGTTGATCATGGTCAATACTTGTCAACTCATTTACATCTTTGTAATTGAGCATCCTCTTTTCTGGCAAGTCACCAATACTGCACAATCTCGTTATGTCTTCAATTACCTTTTTCATCACCTCATAGGATTTATCCAACACTAGGTTTTCATCCTAAAACTAACTCAACAAAAACATAATAAATTCCTTGTCGTCAAACCAGGAAAATTCTCCCCATATATCCAATCCAAGATTTTGAACCGTCTACAAATCATCTAATGATAATCTTGCTTCCATCTATTTGATCCTACCATGATGAAATTCCTCTACCTTAGCCTTCTTTAACATTCTTGATGCAACTGCACTGGTACTAGGAACAACCAATTGAGATTCCATTATCGAACTCTAGAATTCTTCTTCAACCTTCCGTAAGCATAGCTAAAAGCTCTTATTTTTCTTTTTGCAATAGTTCCAAATGATTTCAAAAATTCACATTTATAACCAGGAATCTTCAAAATTGCTCTTTTCCCACCGAAAATTAATTATTACTAACGAAATCTAGTCATACTGTGTACATCAATCAATCGTCATATCTATAATCATTATTTGTCCAACCATCATACCTGAGATAAGCTAGTTGCAATTGGTATCACCAGAGCAAGGGAAGTGATTGATACAACATTTTAATACTCCCCTTGAGCCAAATTATTTGGCTCATTTACTGGAAGAGCTAGTACCAGGATCTCGTACGCCAAGGCTCTCTTCACCAGCAACATATTTCTTCTTCCATGTCATATTAGTATTTTGAGATTCACTTGAAATAATAGCATTTTACCATTTCTGATATTCACCAAAGCACCACTAGATCTACATGTGTTAGCATAATGACCAATTTGACCACATTTGAAACAATTTACACTCCTCTAATCTGAACTCATTGTCTGAACCCTAGATCTGCATTGATTATTCTTGTAACTAAAATTGTGACACACATAAATTCCTATGAAAGATATTATTCATTTCACTCTTCTTAATCAAATTAGAAACGTGAATTCTACATTGATTTAATTTGTGACCAACCTTATGAAAATTAAAGCATTGAACCTTCTGGTCTTTCCTCATCTTACATTCAAAAGCCTTGTGACCCAAATTCTTGTATATGTAACAATAATCATTAAAAGATAAGTACCTTTGAGCATTTGGTTGCCTTACAGAAGGCCTTCTTGCAGATCGATTCTGAACCTTGACCTTGCTTGCTACTTCATATTTTTCTTCAGCTTCAACTTCTTTTTCTTT
The DNA here is from genome assembly GCA_027943335.1 of Chamaecyparis obtusa. NCBI lineage: Eukaryota > Viridiplantae > Streptophyta > Pinopsida > Cupressales > Cupressaceae > Chamaecyparis > Chamaecyparis obtusa. The sequence goes on from BSBK01000164.1 coordinate 2,821,601, forward strand.
GGCTTTGTTCTTCTAATTCGAACATTCACCATTAACCCTAATCCTTCCTTACCTTTTTAACTCTTCTATAGGGCTAATAACTAATCCAAAATTGTACTGTTCTCACAAACCTTAGCCTCAAATCTCATCTTCCTTAATTCTTGGTTCAACTTTTTTATTTCATCTTGATGATGTCCTTGAGATTCTCTTCAGATTTCTTCCAGTCATCTAAGGCAATCATTAGTTCTTCTTTGGTTCTCTTCCAGCCTTCCATTTTATGCTTTTACCCATCTTTAATAAATTCCTTAGTATGTTTCTTGTCATTAAGCATATTTTCCATCTTTGCCACCTTTTATTTTGATTCCTTCAATTCATAACTGACTTCCTTATGACTTGCTTTAAACTTCTAGATATAATCCCCCAGCTTACTGATACATGCATTCGCTTTATTCAAGTTTTCTTTCAATTCCTAATTCTCTAATTCAATATTCTCAATGTCGCTCATCATGATTTTCCAATTCTCATCAGCATAGAATTCTCCTTCCATATGTTCAAACAACCAATATCTCCCTCAAGAAATTAAGCTCTATCTGCAAGGGACCAAGCTCTGATACCAATTGTTGAACAAGACGAATAACTGAGAGGGGGGTGAATCCTTTATTCCCAAACTTGTTCTAAATTTTTTATTGAAATGGTAAGCATATAACCATTGAAATAATTGAGATTGATAAAATCATTAAAGAACAATCAACACCATAACACTAGAATTTACAGGGAAACCCAAACTGGGAAAAAACATAGAGAAGCTAATTCTCATGAAAGTAAACATCGGTTAAGGTGACATTGGTAAAGGTAATTTTTACAAGGGCTTACTACCAGTTTTCTCACTATGGTTTGGCTTATTTCTAATCGGGCTAACTACCCTTTTACAAAATGTTTGATTGACAAGAAGTGAATTGATAGTATTGCATCTAACCATGCATGAAATAGTTCCTTTTGATAGCACACTGATAATTGACAATAGAGATCCAATAGATACCTTCTCACTATATCACTGCAATCCTGCACTTCATTTTCTTCTTCTTACACACCGCTGCCAGGTATCCATCGAAACAGACTCACACTATATCACCTTCAGATATTTATTTCCATCTCGCACATATGCCTCCATACTCACACACACAATACCAATTATATATTTATTCGTATACATCTAATAAGGTAGCCAAATGTGTTGGCCTAGCCAAAAATACATGCCATCCACACAAAAAAAGATATTACAATTACATTTAACACACTACCATTGAACCTAAATCTGGTTCATACTTAAGAATTATTGACAACACATTACCACATGACCTAAATATAGGTCACACTTAAGGTATATACACCTGATATAACATTTAGTGAAAGATTAAGGAATTGTCAAAATATCACAACCAAGTCCATGACCTAATCAAAAAAATATCTAACCTAACTGATAGATATGAACTAATGAAACCTGTCTAGAACAAGATACCAAAACCAAATGATAAATTGCAAGAATTTCCAAGTAGAAAGAACACCTAGAAGAACACTATAAGCACAATAGTTAATAGGTACTGCATAAACACCAACCAATTACACTCATTGAAACATATAGATGTACCAGAAGATGTTTTCCATAGTAGAAACATGTAAACCTGACACCATACATCAAAAGTTTCTCATACAAAATCTATTATGAAAATGTAACTGAAACCTTAATATTATACCGACAACCATAAACATTCAACTAATATTGCCAACAACTAATCGATTATGTCAGAGAATCGATATTGATGTTTTGACATCAATGACAACAATACTAGCGACATCTCAACATGTCTAAAACTTATAACTTCAACTCACATTTATTAATACCCCTAGCTAACTTGGCATCCCAAATTCTAGGCTTGCAACAAAAGATAGCTACTGTGGAGATGAGAATCACTAAGAAGAGATATACACATCAGGACATGTGCCCTTATCCCTTTGATATATCTATACACACGATACCTTTTCTTCAACACTTTGAGGTTCCAAAATTTTACAAGTATAAAGGAAAATGTGATTCTCATGAGCACGTAAGAGATTTTTACCTAGCTTGCACAAAGATGACTTACAATGACACATATATTATGTGCCCCTTTCCAAGGAGCTTGGGAGGTCAAATTAATTGAGAGGATTTCACATTTAACACATGGGATCAAGTCCTTCCCTAAGTTTGTAGAAAGATTTCTCTCATATTTTGAGCATGAGGTTTCCCTGATTGATTTATATAACACAAAATAAAGAACTAGGGAGATATTTACTTCATTTTTATATTAGAGAAATCGAGCAAGAAAGTTCCCGTATCATATTTTCCTAAATCTCAACTTGTTCATCTTTGTTCAAAACTTAAAGGTGCAAAGATGTCCTTTTGTTTACAAATTTAAAGTATTGGTACATTTGATGAGATCGTTAAAACAAGGATAAACATTGAAAAGGCCCTTATTGCTAAAGGTCGTGTGAAGATTTATATGGGCAACCAAGATATCCCTTCCAATCCAATGATAAACCTCTCCTTTGGACTAACAGAAAGAAAGTTATCAATGATGATCTAATGGAATCAAAAGTTATACAGTCTTCATCTAATATATCAGATAACACTCTAGGTAGCACACTTTCAGGAAAACGTAGCACCCTGTGGATAAATGACAACCATGGAAGAAAATTCACACCCCTTGGAGAACCCATTAAAAATATTTTGCAAAAACATGTTCAAGCTAAAATGATCACATTCCCAAAAACAAGAAACAATGAACCTACAACAAAACCAACATAGTATAAACACAATGATTGTTGTGACTATCATAGAATTAAAGGACATAATACTTTATATTTTGTTAAATTGAAACATCTTATCCAAGACCTCACATCTAATGGTGATTTAAGTATCAAAGACACCCCCACCCCCCCCCCCCCCCCCCCCCCCCCCACCTCAAACAATGATCTCAATACATTCAAGAATCTGCTCTCTAAACATGATAAAGAAGATTACTCTAACAAGGGTAGCTCCTCCAAGAATGTTGATTATTATGTCATAGCCTATGATTGCATTGTAGCTTGTATAGAACAAGTTATACCTTCCATAGCATATCATGACCCTCTTCCAAATCCATACCTAAGTATCCCTTAAAAATTAACAATAAGTAAAGTTGAGATGTTAAGTCAAGATCAATGTATCCTTCCCAACATACTTGTTCCATCGTAAGATCAAGATATATTACATTTTCACCTTCATAATATTACTCTATCACAAGACCTATGTATCTCCTACATTTCACTACAAGAGTGAAGCATCCTTTTCACTCAACCTATCCACCTATCACAATAAATCTCAACTTATCCACATCATCTCCATTAAATAACCCACCAGAAAATGAAATGTTTTGAGTTTATCCACAAGGGCTATCCATAATACATAATCATGAAATCTCAAATGATCCATTTCTTGATACAAATCCCTTTTGTGATTAAAAAATTCTATACCCAAAACAATCATGCACTTCATTGCTAATCAAGCCTACTCTAGATAGTCCTATTTAAATCCATTCATAGCATACCAAGATATCAAGTTCATCCTATAATACCATTAATATATCCAAAATCATACCCCATCATTAGAATTGAATCTCTATCAAGAGTAAAATCCAAAGTGTGAAGACATGAGTCCTAAAATGAATCAAGATCGAGATACCAAAATTGTCCAATCCCATTCATTTTTACCAAGATCCCATCTCTCTAGAATCTCTTGGTGATCGCATCATCACTTTTCATTCCATCCAAGATTATCCTCTTCCATCTCAAGAGAAAATTATATGTCAAAATCTCATTCATTATCCATTTTCTAAACAAGACCATGATATCCCTTATATCTCATCCAATAATCACATTCAAAGCCAAGAGCAAGAAACCTCTTCATTCCATCAAACAATCCTTTTCTAAGTCAAGATCAAACTATCCCTTCATCTTCATGTCATAATCCTCCATATCTACCTCAAGGTCCCATCATCCCTCCTAATGCCTTCAATGATCCTATTCCTTCTTGTTGTGGTCCCACAACCACGCTCCCCTTTCTTGGCCCTTATGGCCTCAAGGGCCCCCCTTCTGCTTTTTGCTTGCCTTGTTTTTGTTGTCTTTAGTTTTTGTAGTTTGTTGGCCTTTTCGGCCTTGTCGGCCTTTTTGGCCTTGTGTGTCTTTCAGACTTTCAGAAGTCCGAGAGCGTGAAGAATAGGGGGAGTAGATCAAAAGGCCTTTCGGACATAGTCAGTGTTCGAAAGATAAGTTCATGCGAGAGTCGGCTCATCGTCGAGTCAGACCTCTCGCCAAGTCAGACCTATCGGCGTTGTCGGCCTTTTGGAGTTCCGAAATGTCAAAACATCTAAAAGGCCAATGCGTGAGGTCACTAATGTCGACAACCCCGTGAGCCTATAAAAGGAAGTGAGGGTTTTTTAAACCCACACTTTGCCTTCTCGCTTCTCCGACCTTTTTGCGCTTGTTGCTTGCCATTTTTGTCGTTCGAGTGCTTTTCTGCGTGGTTTTCTCCTGTCTTCTCGTTGGTCGTCACCGTCTTCATTGTCTCCATGGTAGGCATCTTGTCCCCCTCTTGTTTTGTTTTAGTTTGTTTTCCTTTCTCTATTTTGGCCTTTTTGGGTGTTGTCTTAGGTTTAGGGTTTTGTTTCTAGCCCTTTTCGGCCTGGTTAGTTTGTTGGTCTGTCTAGTCAGCCTCTTTCGGCCTTTGGGATCGACAAGGCAGTCCCCTTGTGTCCCTCTGCAAGTTCGTGGTCAAATCTTGCCACTAGACCTATTTTCGGGTTCCGGCCCTTAGCCCTAGTTTCAAACCTTCGGGGTCTGAAACTTTCGGGGCACAATCAAGAATCAAAGATTTTGCTAAGTGTAGATCCCCGTTGGTGCTTCAGTGTTTTCACACACCGAAAAAATCACAAGCCCTGAAACACCGACGTCGATGAAAAATCTTCAAGTATGGAACCCTTTCGGCGTTTCGATGTTTTCACACATCGAAACATCACATACCCCTGAAAATGTCGAAAGCAGCACTCTGGCCTTTGTTTTTCATGCTTTGCGAACTTTCGGCCCTTTCGATCCTATCGGATTTGATAATGTTCGATAAGTGCGAAAGGCCGAAAGGGCCGAAGTGTCTGGTGTTTTCTTTAATAGCATAGTTTCAGCTTTTGGCATTGCTTTCCTGGTGTTTTCTCCTCCTATTATGTTACTGATTCCAAACTTTTACTCTTTGCAGATATGGCCGAGAAGGTACTCGCATCACCAGCGATGAAATACCAATTCAAAGGATACCACCTGCCTTCTAAAGTAACGGACTTGCATGTTGGAATAACTGATACTGACATCAAGAATGTAAGCTGGAATGAATATCTAAACAAGTGTCCTCAACTGGTGGGCCGTTCAAAGGATTGCACGTCATTGGTTCACTATTCCCTGGTGAACGCAGCAGCACATCCGATCTCTGTCCAGTCAACAAAGCTCATAAATACACTTGCCAGTTGATATGTGCCAGATGAGCGCATGGTCAGAAATAGTATGGAAGAAGTGGTCCTGGACCTGAGGCCTGATAATATCGAGGATGTTTTCCATCTACCCAATGAGGTAGACAAGTTCTTCAACTTCAATATAAACAAGGGGATGAAATTTTACAACAAGGATACCCAGAGGGCCCACAACATTGTCAACAATGAATACCTAATGCATCCATTGCCCAAAAATAGGCTAGATAGAATTGACATGAGGAGAGGTTATATGAAAGAAGATATCCAAGCTGCTATCACAATGATAAGCAGGGTGTATGGCCTGCCTAAGTCCCATCAGCTGGAACCTTGGATGATCTTCCTCATCCATAAGATAAAAGAAAGACAGGCAAGATTCGATTGGGCCTCTATTCTGAGCGATCAGTTGGATGAGCAACTAATTCGGGTAAAGACAGATCCACACTTTTACATGACATCTTATGTTGTCTACTTACTAGCCACCAGGGCAGTATACCCAGGGTTGACCAAGGTGGGAAACATTGGGGAACCAAATACATGGCCTTTTACTTTGTATCCTCAATTGGTGCAAAAGGATTTGCTCACACACAACAGCCCTAAATTCAGGATAGTTAATGATGCCTTCATCTTTGCAATCATCCGATCCATTGAAGGTGACTTTGCCAAAAGGCTATCAACAGAAGCAGCGACTAAGGTGAAAGTCGTCGGAGCATTCTATATACAGTTCAAAACATTCACATACATCCAAGTGGCAGGGAGCACTTTAGCACCCAAGAAGCTCCCAAGATACCCTCCTGATAGGGTGGTTCTACTGGAGATAGCTAGGCAATTGTCTGATGCTCACAAGCATATCAAGCATAAGAAGAAACACTGCTGGAGCTTCCCTATTTCAGTCGGTCCTCATTGTGTTCCAAACATGAAAGTTTGCAAGTCTTTGGTCGGAGAATGGGATGAATTCCCACTGGCAACATACAGTCTGGTAAGGCCACATTTCGACCCCATTGGTACTTACAGCCACATAATGGGAAGACACTACGTCCATGAGCCGCATGTTGAAGATCATTGGGCCAATTGTGTGGATGATTATGAGGTGAGAATCCGTGACTATTTTCGGATGAGAATAGAGTTGGCACAAGGTGCCCTTTCCCTGAAGATCCCATAGAGGGCATTAGATGCAGATTCTAATAAAATCATGGATTCTATATATAACGCAGATAAAGTGTATAATAGGGCCATCTTAAATGCAAAAATAGATCGGGATGAGAACAATAGTATGGACTTCAGGGCCTGACATGTGGTCAAGCTGACAAGATCATGGGTTGCTCGTCCTTTTCCAATGCAACCACTTCCTATAAAGCAACTCCCCAAGAAGACATCTTGAGGAAAGAAGAAGGGGAAAAGATACTGGAACCTCAGTTTAAAGGGGCTGCCCCTCTAAAGCCTGGGACTGTATATCGCCAGGAGCGCCCCACTGCCTATGGCCTGGTCACACACTCCAAGAATGTGAAGCCCAAAATGAGAGGCAGCATGGTGTCCCCAGATGCACCTCTTTCTGGTGATCCAGGTTCTCCAAGCTTGGCCAGAAAAATGAAGTTCAAAATAGTAGGACCCAAGCCAGCTGGAGTAAGCAAGGGCCATGTTTACAAACGAAAAGCAGGATCAACTCCTACGCAGCTAGAGGATTTAGCAGATGAAGATGAGGATGCACTGGATAATGTTCCCCTCATTAGGAGGACCCGATCAGCAGGGTTTCTAAAGAAAAGAAGGGTAGGGGAAGATGATCCCAAGGATGGCAAAGGGGCTAGTCAGGCAGAGCCAATGAACCTGGATGCCCTGGGCGATGATGAGTTCCACATCTTTGATTTTGTAGGGCTGCATGGATTTCACGAGACAGTACAACAACCTCCTATGCAATTCACCAGTCTCTTTGGTAACATGGGGGAGGACCTACAATAAGAAGCCCAAACACAAAAGGAGGTTGAGATGGTCAATTACCAAGAAGGAAGTACAGAGCGTGAAAAGGACTCTTCAGAAGGGGTCACAGTGAAGGAAGGAGTAAGTGCATAGGTGCCATTGGCTACATCCATTCTACCCCCACCTCCACCTCATCCTTCCACACTACCCACCTTTCCACCTCAAGAGATTCCCGTCACTTCTCAAAGTACCCCTTCGTCTCAGCAACCTTCTTCTCTACATATTCCTTTTCCAACTCCCACTCCACCAGTCTTTTCAACCGCTCCCCTCATGTCTCCTACACCTCCCCCACTCAGCATTCCTCCCCCTCCCCCACTCAGCATTCCTCCCCAAGTCCATGTTGAGTTGATGCCTCAGAGCTCACAGAAGCCAGAGAAGGAAGTTGAAGCCATCAACAAAGAGGTGGGAGAAACTCATATTGAAGAGTCACAGACAGAAGAAGAACCACCTACAGAGGGAGATAGGCCTCATACAGATGTGGATGAGCAAACAGTTGATGAGCAACAAACTGTCGATGAACAAACCGTTGATGAAGGGGAACATGATCAGGAAATGGAGGAACTTGGCCAAGATACCGAAATGGAGCAGGATATAGGGCAAGAGCAAGGAATGGGGGAAGAAGAAGAATATCAAGAAATAGAGATGACGGGTCACTTGGCATCCTCCACCACACTAACTGCTCTATATGAACCACTGAATGCATCATCAAATCCCACATGGTTCACCAAAGAAGTGCGGCCAAGGGTGAGAGCATACACTAATCAAGAGGTGGACATAACTACTCTAGGGCACACTTTCCACCAAATAACACCTATTCCCCAGGCAAAGAGGATGTCTTATGTAACACAAGATCCAACGAGAAGGTGGAAAGCACAGGTGGTTGTTCCTACAATGAGCACCGGTAAGAATGAGATCGCTTCAGATGATTATGTGCTGGAGGAAGTAGATTTAGGGGAACCCACCAGGGAAGGTAGCAAGACTTTGGCAACTCTTGGCTTGAAGCATGCTCTAGGCTTCATGAATAAGGATGAAGAAAAGATAAAAGCCCTGGAAGAACAAAATGAAGCCATGAAAAGATTCATTCTGAAGACAGCAGGTCCAATTGACCCTGACAACCCCGAAGCCTCATTACAGGCAATTTTGGAAAAGGGGTAAATAAATACAGATGTATCACATTCTTTTGTACAGGCTTGTGCCGACTGGAAGTTAGACTTTGAGTACTTTGCTAAGATGTCCCCGAAGAAGATTTTGAGGCCACTACGAGGTATCTTGATAGGATTAGCTTCATTGGTTGACATCATGAGCCAAGAGGATGGTGTTGAAGAGATGATACTCAAGTGGCATAAGGTCCTGGAGGATTTGAAGGTAATTAGGAAACAACGTTTCCAGATCCTGGTCAAGATATATGAGGGGTCTGAGCTCGATAATTTTGAGGAGTGGGTCCAAGAGGTCACAACGGCTCTAACCACGTTTGAAAAGATTCTGAAAAGACTAAATGAGAGGAGAGATGATAGTATGGCCTTTGTGAAGCAGTTGCATGAGTTTTTTGAATGTTTGGACCTGGATCTATATGAGGACGATGATGATAAGATGATGTACTTTGTAAATACTATCATCGGACAATACATAGATATATTTCAGAGGGTCAAGACAAAAGAAGATTTACAACAAATGTTCTATCAAAAGGAGGAGATCCAAAAGATGGTGTCTTGGGAAGAGGAGATTAGGGCTTTTGCAGAAGAGTTACTTGTCTTCCGAGATCATTAGCAAGAAGTGCTTCAAGAGATCAAAGTGCCCAATTTTGAGGAAGTATCAGAGGTAATAGACAGGTTCAGAAGAGCACATCCAGAAGTTCTCCCTATGCAGTGAGCATCTAGTTCAAAACTGCCTCAATTTTGTGTATTAAAAATTCAGTTTGACATTAGCCAATTCTGCAGTAGGGGATTTTCGGCCCTTTCGTCCATAGGGAGTTTTCAGCCTCTGACAACTCTAACAACTCTACAGTAGTAGAGATAAGGTTAGCACTTAGCCAATTTTGGGTGTTGCATTCTCAGACCAAGTATCGGGTTTTGGGCTTTTTTTGGGCACGTCCGGGAGTTGACTCCAGTTCTCTCAGAGATCACTTCTCAGTCATCTGGGCTTCTTTCTTGGGATCATTTGGGAAAGATTGCGGGATCTCTTTCAGTCAGGACTACGTAGAGCAACTAAAGCCAATGATCCATGGGGCAAACATGAAGATCATCACACGCATGAACCAGTTCCAGCCCATTTTTGAGATATCTAATGCTTGTTTTTATGCAAATTCTTGTAATGCACGAGGTTTAATTTCATGCTAGGATAGTTTAACTCAGCTTTAGCAGTAGTTTCTTTAATGCAATCTCTAGTTTAGATTTCCTTTCAAGTTTTTGTTGCGACAAAACCCTAGCTGCAAAAATAAGAGCAGAGCTCTATAAATTGTAATAAAATGATGTAATGAGGGTCGACTGAATGATTAATACAAGTTGTACAATTGGTGCTTCATCCACAGTGTGATTTTTCTGCTGTCTATACGAAATCTATGAATGTGTGATTTGCTCATTCTTTATTTCAAAGAGCTGATTGTTTGTTTGATGATTTCAAGTCTGTGATTTCTTAATTTGGTGTTTGCTAGTATCATATTGCTCTGTTGTGACGAATCTCTGAGAAGATCTTTCTTTGGTGCCTAAAGATTAACTTGTCTCACGTGCGCGCGCATCTGGAGTGGCTTCGTGATCTGATGAGTTTTGACTTATCATACATCTACATTGTTTGAATTCCATTGATGATTGCATCCGTTCAGCTGAAGATTGTGACATGATCTGATCTTTGTTGTGTGGCTTCCTCATCTTCTCGGTCATTTAATTCGCATGGTGGTGTGATTACTAGCATATGTCCGTTAGGTTTCTTTTCAAGTATTTCCTTTCAAGTTTCTTATTACCTTACTCTTTCTAACCTTCCTTGCAAAGTTGCTTTCAATAGGATAATTTAAATTTATGTTGTTTTCATTTCTTAAATCTGAAAATTGAATAAAAAAAGAGAGATATTATGGAATCCTAAAGTTTGTTTTGCAGTTTCCCTTAAGAGAAGAAACAACAAAGGCCTCCTTGATAACAAATCTACATTTGTCTTCCGTTGAGTTATCCGAGCGGTTGAGACCCAGCCATCCGGAACCTTGAGATTGATTCCATCAATCTTCCAAGAGAGGGGTTTGTTCTTACAGATTCCTAGTTGTTGTCTTCGTGCAAAAATGACCCTCAACACTTCTGAAAATTTGATTGCATTTATTGAAGCTATTCATGAACCCCTTATCAAATGTGTTCCCACATTTTCATCTAGTCTAGTTTACTTAATGAGCTTATCATTCCTTCTATAGATATCCTCCTCAAAATGGACTTACATCTTGTTTCAAAGGTAACAAACATTTCATTGGTAAAAATATTTGTCAAAACGTGCATTATTAAGATGAAGGGTTGGTTCTCTATAAATAAGACATATTAGAACCCCCTTCATATGAAAAAATTTCAATTACCATGGTCTTTGCTACATAGCTTACTCTAAGACATTGGCATCCCTACTAAACCATACATAGCTCTATCTAAATGCAAATATACACACTCTCCATCTTCCAAATCCATTTTGGGTCCCTATATACTAAAACCAAAGCCTTCATCCTTCTCATCCATCTTAGGTCATTATATCCCTCCATTCACTATCCCCATCACTCCTAGCTCACAATTCAATTATCCTATCATAAATCAAGATAAAAAAAGGCGCACATCCTTAAAACCTTCAAAACACCCACCAACATCAACCCATTGAAAAGGCCTCTAAATCTTTTCTATCCATCCATGAATCAAAACAAAATCCATAAGTTCAAAAAAGCACATACATCCAAAGATCAATATGTCCAATCTAAAAGACCTATAACAACAACTACAAGTTTAATCTAAAAGCAAAAAAAAATCCAAAAGACCACAAAGGCCTATTAAAGAAAATAAATAAATAAATAACTAGATAGATTCCCAAGTTGCTAATAGAAGTAATGCATCCAAAATTGCTATTCTAAAAGCTTCCTTCATTCCTATATCTAAAAATATTCCATTTTCAAATCTATTTTGGGTCCCCATGTGCCAAAACCTACTATCTTATATCCTCCATCTCTTCCATCCATTTTGGCTTCTTATGTTTCAAAATTCACATTCACTTCTACATCCAAATCCCAAACTCTAAAATCCACTTTTCCTCCATCACTACACCACCCTCAAGTTGTGTGCCAACATTGCCATCCACTCATACATAAATCTTCAAACACTTCATTTGTTATCTAACACCTATTTTCAATCATTTCGTCACTTCTCTTTTAGCCCTTTGCATATGTCCTTACTCTATTTCATTTTATCATCCATTACATCTCATTTACCATCATTCTACCAACATCTACGACCATGCCTTAAATTTGCATGATTGCTTGTAGCAATCATCCCAAGGATACCATCCAAGGAACTAGACACTTGAGTCCTTCCTCTATCTCTTATCATGCATCCATTATTTTCTAAATAAAATCATCATGATGAAGACCTGGCAAACAAGTGTCATATTTGATATTTTAAAATTTTAAAAAATAAGTGAAAATAAAAAAAATGAAAATGGTCAAAATTAAAGAGAAATATTTTTTCCAATTATGAAATCCACTCCAATGAAACCTTCGGTAAGTATTATGATGAAAACGTGGCAAACAAGCATCATGTGTAATCCAAGATCTTCTTACATCTGCACTTGGGGGCAATTTTCATCCATGTTGCCCTACCTATAATATCCTCCATTATCCATCATTACCTATCTATCATACTATCTACAATTGTCTTCCCTTTACCACCTTTGCTATTGATAAGGCTAAGGATCTCCTTAAGCATCATGTATTCTATCTACTTCACCTCATACCCTTCAACCCATATCCCATATTTTTTCCATGTCTTATTTTTCAACATCAATTAACCACATTTGATCTTACTTGTCCTTCTCATATCCTATCTCTATCCTATCCAAATCCATCCCTTGATCTTGATCAAAACCTAGACACATATACTTTTGAAACATGTTTTGGGAAAACTCTTGGCATATCCATCTCTTTGGACCACATACTATTTAATGCATCATTTGATTACCTCCTTAGTCACATGTCTAATCCTTTGGCTTGGATAAAACATGTTATCACATTGGGAGCTAGTCATTGAAAATAAAATCAGCTCCAATTCCATAATAAACCACTTCCATCCTTCACCTATTCATTTCATCACACTAGTTCATTCATCTTTTTATAATGTTTTGTGTCTTCTACCATAATTAGTGATCTAGAAATCTTACATGAATGCAAATATTCCAAAAATTCAAAACAAATCAAATATTCCAAAAAATCTTTAAAAATCATATATTCCAAAAAATCCAAAAAAATAAATATTTCAAAGAATCAAATAAAAAATATTACATTTCAAAAAATCAAATATTCCAAAAGAAAATAAATAGTGATATTTTTATCAGGATTCAATTGTGTAGTTTTTGAGTCAAACTCATTGATCCATGTTTCATAAGTATTGGTTTACAAGAACTTGTCTCTCTCATGAGAATGAATGGAACACTTAGCACCCATTCCATCCAAGAGATGGACACCATGTTGAAGCATTAGGCCTTCTTAGGAGTTCACCCATCCCAATACTACTCCAATTCAAGTGTGCTTGACCATGGAGTCCCCTAAAAGGTTAAGCCCACTTAGCTTGCTACCCCATTTGCAAAACCTTAGCAAGTGTGGTGACTTATGAACCACTCACTATAGAGCCCCTTTAGCTCATCAATTGATACATAGGACATATTCCCCCACAAGTGAAATTGCAATATTGTTATCAGGATTTGACTATGTAATTTTCAAGTCAAACTCATTGAGATATGTTTCATGAGTACTGGTTCACGTGAGTCCACCTCTCATGAGAATTAATGGAACACTTAGCACTTGAGGCATCTAAGTGATGTTCACAAAGGTGAAGCATTCGGCCTTCTCCAGAGGTCACCCATCCTAGTACTACTCCAACTCCTATAATATCCTCCATTATCCATCATTACCTATCTATCATACTACCTACAATTGTCTTCCCTTTACCACCTTTGCTATTGATAAGGCTAAGGATCTCCTTAAGCATCATGTATTCTATCTACTTCACCTCATACCCTTCAACCCATATCCCATATTTTTTCCATTTCTTATTTTTCAACATCAATTAACCACATTTGATCTTACTTGTCCTTCTCATATCCTATCTCCATCCTATCCAAATCCATCCCTTGATCTTGATCAAAACCTAGACACATATACTTTTGAAACATGTTTTGGGAAAACTCTTGGCATATCCATCTCTTTGGACCACATACTATTTAATGCATCATTTGATTACCTCCTTAGTCACATGTCTAATCCTTTGGCTTGGATAAAACATGTTATCACATTGGGAGCTAGTCATTGAAAATAAAATCAGCTCCAATTCCATAATAAACCACTTCCATCCTTCACCTATTCATTTCATCACACTAGTTCATTCATCTTTTTATAATGTTTTGTGTCTTCTACCATAATTAGTGATCTAGAAATCTTACATGAATGCAAATATTCCAAAAAATCTTTAAAAATCATATATTCCAAAAAATCCAAAAAAATAAATATTTCAAAGAATCAAATAAAAAATATTACATTTCAAAAAATCAAATATTCCAAAAGAAAATAAATAGTGATATTTTTATCAGGATTCAATTGTGCAGTTTTTGAGTCAAATTCATTGATCCATGTTTCATAAGTTTTTGCCTTCTCCAGAGGTCACCCATCCTAGTACTACTCCAACTCAAGCATGCTTAGTTGGATAATGGGCAACTAGCTCATCATAAAATATTGACCAAGTGAAGACACAACCCTTCTAAACAATAAAATTGGTCCAATTCTAAGTATGATAAAGCCATAGCCACCTTTTCTTGACTTGGAACATGTTGAAGGTCAAAGAAGTGCTCCATTTGGCAAAGCTAATTAGTTGGATCATTTCTATCAAACTTTATCATATCCAACTTGGGTATGAATTGCTTAAAGAATATGATTATTAAAGAGATTATCCTTCTTGAGATTCAAGTTAATCCAACAAAAATCATGTCTTGTAAAAGAATTATATGTCTCCTCATTCAAAGAGTCTTCTCCCTTATAAGTAAACCCTTTAATAATTTCCATCTTGCTTGATAAGTTATTCATGTCGCTTCCCAGCTTCCCTAATATATTATTCATATCCTCCACCTTTGAAATTCCTATTCACCTCCCTACATATGAAGCAATATCACCTTTGACTTTATTCATATTTTCACTAGAGATAATATCCCTATTTTCTACATTCTCATTAATAGAAGATTTCCTAGGCACGATGACATTCAGTTTACCTCTTGCTAATAGTACCATCATGATATAAAATAATAATTTCGCAATAAATTAGAAAAATTAAATTTAAATTATTTGAAAGTTTTACTATAACTTAGTAATGTCAAAATACCACTTACCTAGAAAAGTCCCCACCAAATTTGTAGAATTGTAACCTTGATAGTGAAGTTATCAAAACCACTAATTTTGCAATCTATTCCAATCCATCTAAAAATTGGCTTGTAGACTGTTCAATGACCCCCTCAAAAACCCTTTTAAAATTAGGAAGAAATTCACTCAAATGTGTTGGATGTGAATTTTACAATAAAAATAAGATGAAAACCTCAACTCCACAATATCTCGATCAATTCTACTTCACTTTCTCTACAACTTGGAGTGAAGGCACTTTAACATATTCTTCAAAAAGATTAGAAAATAAATCGCATAAATTTGAAAATTTCCAAAATGACCTCCAAAATTTAAGAAAAATGTTAGGACTTCACAGTGCCAAGCTCATACTCTAATACCATTTGTAATAAAATAACTTGCACAAATGAGGAGTGTGATATGGAATATGTTGAAAATGATATATAATAGCAAAATGTAGTAAGCCACTTAGTGGGGTAAACATCCAAATATCTCCAATGAGCACACTCGCAATACAATGATAAGACAATACATGTTACCTCCTATATACACCTTATTTATGCCTAGGATACTATCCAAGCCAACCTAGATATGAATATATAGGCCAAGGAACAACATAACCAACTAAATAGCAATGTAATAATGATAATGACTTTATTAGGTGTTAAGGTAGCCACAAGTCTACTACTCATAATCATGTATGCTTAAGGAGTAAGGGTGTAGCATTCCACCATGCATCGATGATCCTTCAACAATTGTGTTTGCTCCTAGTATGTCTCCAACCATGTAGGCCACTCCTTCATAGCTACCATCAACTCCAATGATTGACTATATGCCTTGTATTCTTGTTGCCCTTCCTCTAATTGTTAATCCTCCATTTTGGGGATCACCTCTTCTTTCCCCTTGTATTGGGAACATGGACGATAATATTGTTCGGGCAGTTGATTGTGGAAGAAAGAAAGGTCCTTCTACCCTCATTCTTGTAAGAACAGTGAAGGTAAATTCTATAAGACAATATCAAGAACCTTGTTTCTCACCAATTCCCAACTTTGATCAAAATCTCCTCCCTTCTCTTTTTTCTTAACATCTCTTGTTAGTTTCATTATTTTTTCCCAACTTTGATCAAAAGCTCCTCCCTTCTCTTTTTTCTTAACATCTCTTGTGAGTTTCATTGTTTTTGCCTTAGTGAATAACTAAATGAACCCAAGCCCTTTCTATACTTATCTAGTAAAACATCATTTAAAATCATTTTTCATTATATTTACATTATTCTAACATCTATTTAATTTTCTTGAAATACTTTTTTATATAAAGTATCTTATTTTATTTACATTAGACCTAATAACTTTAAAGATATTTTATTCTACTTATAAATTATTTTATTTTAATTATACAATCTAATTTTATTTGAATTTAAAATTAATCTTCATATAATTCAAAGTTTATTTATTTGTGAAGTCACTTTATTTTATTTACTTAAATAATTTTATTATATATATATATATATATACACTTAGACAACCAATACATGATATGCATAAAGATTGAATGTGGATACGTTTCAAAGATTTTATTGCGAAGGCTAGAATTGAATTAGGAGATTGAAATCACGAAATGGGTGATGCATTCAATCTTTGAAGAGGGTTTATTGCAAAGGCATGGAATCAATATTGGAATGGGTTTCATTCACTCCTTGAAGAAGGTTTACTGCAAGGCATGGGATCGTTCTAGGAATAGACTATCCCTGGAGTGGCTTCAACATTTCAGAATGCTTTGAAGACTTGGAGGAAATGGAGGTTCTAGAATTGGTGCCCTTTGTGCATTGGCCGAAACATTTGGATAGGAAAGACTACAAACTAAAGATGTTGATAGCTTGGGAGAGCTTTAAACTAGCTTTGGATTGTCAAAAAATTGAAGTGAATCATGTGGAGATGATGTTTCCTCAAGATTTTCCCAACATGCCTCGAACAACAAAAAATCAAGAGTCAACAAGTAGGTTAGTATTGATTGCAAGCTAAGCAAGGCGCAGATTGTTGGCTTCCTAAGATTTTTAACTTTTTTGGCTTGTTGCTTACTAATAGTTGTGCATTGGTGGTGTGTCAAGCTGTTATCAAGATGCAATAAAGCCTACTTTATAAATTTTGTTTAATGTGGCTTAAACAAGGTCTAAGGTTTGATTAGGGGAAGCAATTTGTGCAAAAGAAAGGCAAATTTTGTTTAGTTGCCAAGTAGTTATATCAATTTTAGATGCAATGGAACTTTGAAATTGCATTTAATTTAGCAATGTAGGGAAGGCTAAGTATAGGGCTTTATGATCCATGATTGTTATGTAAGCAATGTAAGACATGGGGTAGGATTGTGATCATTGAAGTGTTGCTAGTTCAAGATGTATAGATATGATGTAATAAGCTTTTTAAATATGAATAAAAAAACTCTTATTACCGACCAGAAAAAATACATGATATGCATAACACACATGATTTATCATCACTATAAAACACCTCTCAACATAACAATGCTACAAAATGAAATAAAATTGTTGGCCAAACTTTAATAAACCCTAACATTATGAATATGACCAAATATCCAACACTCGCTAGCTACCATTGGTTAACTACTAGTAGTGGCTCATATCCTCGAATCACTTTGCATCCCCCAAGTTGAATCTACTTCCTAAACAACATGAACAAAGCTAAATCTTTCCATTCTTGTTGAACATCATGTCTTAAGATATATAAAAGATTCGATAATCTAAATATGTAAAAATTTTATGTGAGTTGCCTTTTAACAACTAATACCTCATGGCCCCATTTCATGAATATAAAGAATCCAAAAAAAACTTCAATAACATAGTTGAAATTATAATCCATACCACTTTTCACACATTAGAAATTAAAAACATTTTATTAATCTGTGGAGTCATGGTAGCTTTAAAACCAAAATAGTGGTTGTTTCCATGAAAACTTGTTAGCAACCTTTTCGATAGATAATTCAACATTAGAGTTGAGGAGAGAATAAATAAAAGAAATCAAGTTTATTGTTTAGCCTACATCGGCTACAAAGCAACATTATCGAACCTTAAAAAGGCATTTTACGCTCGACAATACTACATTGCAGTCGCCCATCAACCAATTACCACACAGCCTAGTCCCAAAATACTAGGTTTATTGTAGCTTATAACTGAAAACATAACTTCTCTATTCTTGTTCACCACCATATCGGAAATCTCAAAAATATAAAAAATTCAACAATCTAGAGATGAACTTCAAATGGGTACACTCCTTAACAACTAATGAATCCTTGAAGATGGTCTAGAAAAACACATTGATGAACATTGCCAAATAGACTCTAATAGAGAATTAATATTGTATTGAAAACGTAGAAATAAATAAAATATAGATTTAATCAGTACTCCAACCTGACCTCACGGCAATTCTCAAGTGATACACCTTGGCTCCTAACTGTTTGAATATCATTCCAAGTTCCTTTAACTCTTGTATGCATAAATGAAACTAAGCTAGTTCAACACATAAGTGAACAAGTCAATTTCCTCCATCTCCATAGTTAAAGCTATTTCATGGAGACATGGTCTGTAGGTAACTCTTGTTAATTCTTGTAAGGCAAAGTAAGAGCTGTGATAACGAAATATTTCCACATCTCAAAATTCATACCACCACGTCAATTCCCTCCCATCCATGTGACGTTTTCCCAAGTAAATAATAAGCGTCCCTTCCATCCTCCCATTAGATGTCAACTAAGAACCTGCATTTTATACAGTGAACAAAGCTCAGGTCCGTAACAAACCTCCCATTTTTACTCTATTTGTGGGCTTATAGAGCACAAAAAAAGGGGTGTTCCTTCCATCTAGTTAGGCATCCAACTGTGAACCTGCACTTAATAAAGTGAACAAAGCTCCAGTCCTACTCTTTGAACTTTAAGACCTTGACAAAATTTATTTGCATAAGAGGATACTTAATCATCATTACGAATCCCTACAACACCTCGGTGCCATTTACAAATTATCAAAGAGTAATAAATCTCTCAACAATCATTATTTTTTTTAGTATCAATACATACACATCTAATTCTTCTACTTATCACGGTTTATAAAGCGCAAAACACATCACTTTTCATCTCATAAATCCAGAAGTCCAAATGGGCAAAATCTCATATCCTATTCTATGAACTTTACCTTCAATTTGTTTATGTCACAGTTGGTGTTCATTCTCCCAGAAGCATTCAAATATTGTAGAAGAAGCGTGACTTGCAGTCCATGATGTTATTTTGCATAGCTTCTGGAATTAACTGTGTGAATTCATTTCCTTGTCTTGGATCAGACTCCATGATTCATCATCAGAAAGAAGATAGCATGACAAGAGAAAAGAATGATGGATTGTGGAGGTTTATCCGAAACTTTGAGAAAATAAACTCCCAGTTAATTCCAGAAGCTAAGCATAATAAACATATATTTTTCAAATTCATCACTAACCTCCTTTGTGAATCTTTTATTGATTCTGGTCCTTTCTTTATGTTCTCTAAATTGTTCAAATACCATATCAATGATGAAGCTTTACATGACAAAATTTAATCAGTACCATTACACAGAATAATTCTTCAAAAAACCACTCAAAAATCAAGAACCCCATTTTTGTGGTTTTGGCAATTGTTTAAAATAATTTGCAACAATTTCTTACCCAAGCACATTTAATCCAAAGTATCCGTGCAATAAATGAAATATCACACAGCCCACAAATCAAAACATTGAGATGATTGCAAATCTAGTGCCCTAGATTGTCGTGCACTTGAAAATAAACATTGGCCTGGTGAACAACATTAATATGGTAAACTTTTTGCTCGGGCATAGAATCAGTAGCCATAGCTGGCACACTTTTTGCAACACAAGTTTGTAGAATCTTCTGAGGGAAATGCTAAAGTATTAAAATTCAAGGGAACCAGCTTCAAACCAAGACTTATAATAAATCACATTACGTTGCAACTTTTTTAGGGTTAGGTGAATCTAGTCTTCTGGGAGAATGTTAAAATACAAAAAATCAAAGGAAACAGCTTCCAACCGAGACTCCGTCTATCTCATTCAGTTCAAACAATTTAAGGTTTGAAACTTAAAATCAAGACTCGCTCAAGTAACATGGTTCTCTCAAGCATGTAAGCATCATTAATTTAAAATTCATATCAATGGAATTTAGAGTCTAAATGCAGCCTAAAACCTTTTCCTCTGATTCTTGAAATCAATAAGGTTGCACCAAGTGAAACCATTATATATTCCTGGAAGCCAAGTAATAATCTAAAATGACATATTTTCAAGACAGCTAGCTAAAAAAAATTAGCGGTGTCAAGGATAAGGGTCACTAATTTAATACATGATACTAACTTGCCACATCAGTCATCATCAAATGTGAGTAAAGCATCTGCATATATTCTTGCAATCCAATGTATACAGAAACCCACAATTGATTAAAGAGCAAGGCTTAACCACAAACCAGCAATTACAGGATCATTCTGCCTACACAGTAGGGTTGTTTAACCTCATTATTAAGGTGAAACACACAACTAGATCGAGGAAAATGAGGAATACAAAAAACATCACATGATTCTCTTTTCAAATGAGGAACATTTACCCTTTAGATGATCGTAAAAATTCCTCCTCTACCAACTTGATGATTTGAAATTGGTAACTGCATTTTGCATGTAGAGATCATTTATGCAAACTTGTGGAAAGCATTCAATGCCAGTACAGCAATTCTTGAAAATAATTGCTATTATTCAAGGCATGTCATAACTTGATCGGAAGCATTTGTGATGTGGAAGCTACACTTGAATCATCATTCTCTAATACCAGTGCAACTATGGTCAAAACTCAATAATAACCAGCAAATTGAAACTCTGGACAGAGAAATATGAAACATGCGTGTGCTTCTTGGACACTCTGTGGCAGTTTATCTTCTAGGTTCAAATTCTACAAGGACTGAATCTTCTATTTTATTATAAAAGCAATTAGAGAGCATCAGTCTCTTGACTATGAAATAATAATGTTGAAATATTATCAGCCATAGAAATGCTATGACTTGAAGCTGGATAACTATGACAATATGTGAGAACCTTGAGGATTCAATTCAAACCTTCCACATCCTGGAGAGTGAGAAGCAATGTTTATTGCACCCATATGCTTCTATAATACTCTGTAATTGCATCAATTACCTATTAACGGACAGCCACAACAGTTACTATGGCGAGAAAAGTATGCATAAACTAATGAAGATATATTTTTTATAAACATTTCTGTACACAACAGAGAGAAACCAGCCATCAAAAGGCAAGGGATACAAGAACTCTAAGCTCCATTGCTAATACTTATATACTGAGAAAATAAGTTACCATCCGTCTGACAAGGCCTTTATATCTCATCTATTACCAGTAAACATAACAATTTGTCAATGCCCCATATTTCCAACATATTTTTGGTAGAGCTCGATGAAAAACTGACTCATTTCATTTGTTCCCTAAGTCTCCTAGAGAAACAAGACTAATTGAGAAATTCAGAAGATATTCTCTATGAGGGAAGGATGCCCATCTCTCCACTCTTGGTTCTGTTGATAAAAAGTTATCTTTCTTCCCCATCTGTGACCAAATATATCATATCTAATACATCCTCTTCAGAACCTTCAAATAATTTGAACCTGATATAATAGAATTTCTCCTGCCCTGGTCAGTGGCTCATGTTCACAGCCAAACTTGCAGGCGAATATTAGAAGAAGAATTTTGGCAAAATCAGAGATTGACTACAAAAGAAATTTTTTGGTGCTATATCCAGAAACCCATCTCACCATTAAATTCAATAGAAGCAAAAGTTTAATAGTGTTGGGCTTTAGCAGCAGAGGAAAGTCACCTTGCAAGAAAATTGTCAATTGATCATTACCATTTAAAAAACACAAAGTTAGATAAAGCTTTCACCTATCCCATGTATGTCCACCAATGTTTAGCCTTACCGTAAATGACAAACATAGACAATCAAATCTGGAAAGTCGTTAGCATTAAAAGATCAGACTCGAGAACTGCAGAATGCAGTGATAGAGAGCTTATTTTAATACAAACCTTTCTTGAATGTGGGACCATTCCCAAGTTCCCATCCACTATGCATCTAGTCCTGCAATCACTATAGGACTGTTCAAGGTTAAAAATGGGGTTAGAAAAATGAAAAAATATGTGAGGAATGTTGATTGGTATAGTTCATTTGTGATTTTACAGCAATGATTACAGAATACTAGACAACTGTTTTTACTGGAGCCAAAGAGAGGAAAATATTATTCAATCTTGTGGATTTTGAACTAACCAATTTGCAACTGAACAATGATATCTGTTTCAAGCTCAACCTAACAGATTTGCAGCAACAGAACATTATTATCTATTTTCAAGCCTAACAAATCCCTTCTAATCCAAACAAGCTTGAGACCCTAAGTCAATTGCTACGCTGTTTTAAGCATACAAACAATGTGTAATAATATGGAAACTAATGCTATTTCTTAATTACTTAAATCCTAAGCTTGTTAAGTTCTAGTAATAAATAAAGCTCTTTCAAATGAATTTAATAAATCTAAAGCATCCAAAACTTTTTCATATTTAAACAATTTCAGCGACCGTCTTTTTCCAGATCGTATGTCATGTCATCATAGAAAAGGCTATAACAGACCACAAACACAATAACATGTTTGTAGCCTTACCGAAAGGGCCAAAAATCAGCCAACAGGTTAAACAACCATATAAATATCTCTTTTTTGCAGACCGTATAAAATGTCATCACAGGAAACGCCATAACAAAACACACAACATGATTATAGCCTTACCAAAAGGACAAAAAAATCAGCCAACAGGTTAAACAACCACATCAATATCTCTCTACCATAAACCTCAATGCAATTAATTTTAAGAATAGGATGGAGAACCTGGTCAGAACATCAAGTTAGTGCCATATATACATCATAGCAGTGTTATAATATACTTAAAACTAGAATCTGCTTCTGATAGTGGAATACTATTCCCAAGGGCACATTCGCCAAACTGCAGGCTCAAAAATATTAGCAACCCAAAACACCTTTAAGCAAAACAATAAAAACATCCAACTAAAGCCTACAATTGAATATATCTGACTCCCAGTCCCCTAAAATTAATGAAAGCGGTGACACAAGCCCCATGTGTGACTGAATTACTCCATAGTTGTAGCTGGACAGCTCTGCAACAATTATTCCTCACCATAAACAAGGTTAAATATAATTCATGTGAGTTTCCAAAGCTGTGTATAGTCTCAAGATCAGAATTCTAAATATAAATCATGTCAGCATTGCTCCAAGAAACATCAAACCTGCCAATTCAGCAAAATGTAAGGACAACAAAATTAATCACTGTAATATAATATAGAATAAGAAATAAAAAGGAAACTTATCAGCAAGGATCCCTACAAGGTCATTCCAAAAAAATTGAAGGAAAGAATAATAATCTAAGAACAAATAAATGAACTTTCAAAAAACAAATATTAAATACGTTCTAATAAAAACAAGAGAGGCTTTGTTGAAAGGGATAAGAAGCTACTCAGAAATGAGTGCACGAAGTCAGAATTGGCCATTTCTGAAAAGCATGTGATGGGCTGAAAAATGTTACTAAAATAAATTTGAATTAAACATGTATGTATATTTTGTCAGTCCATAAATCTTAGTGGTTATAAGAGGATCTAGCAGATGCAACATAGAAAACCGAGATGAAAAAATTGTTGGGCATAATGCATATACTATCAATAGAAGTAGAACCCCAAGCACATCTTACCTAAAGGGGGAAACATGCACCTTCTGATCAAAATATAAAAAATGATTCCGCAACATACCTCTTCGATTTGAAAGGACCCTATGATGCCATCTCATTCATGAATTTCTCATATTCTGACTCAACAGCATAAGTTGTTTCAGACGCTGATGCAGGTGGAACTGGATTGCTATTTGCTGCCCAAGGTGGAGGAGTCCCACCCATGCTGTGTGTAGGACCTGTCGGTCCATTTGGAGTGGGTGGAGCACCATAATAGCCTTGATACTGGGGAGGAGGAGGATAGGCAGGAGGAGGTCCTGCTGGTGGCATACCTCCAACATGGACACTGCCTGGCACAGCTGTCATTGTACTTCCAACATTACTGTGGATTGCACCTGGAGGACCACCCTGGGGACCATTTGATGATGCTTGTGATGGCAAATTATGTGGGGGCACGCCAGGAGGTAAGCTTTGAGACATTTCAGTAGGGGGCATGTTCTGAGATGGTGGAGGTGGTGGAGGTCCCTGCAATGGAGCTCCCGGATATGGGCCTCCATATGGTGGCATAGGCATCATGTTCTGCGAAGGTGCACCAGGTGGGGGCGGTCCTTGCATTGGTACAAAGGGTTCACCATACATGTTGGGTGGTCTAGAAGGTGGAGGGGCATAAGGGTTGTAAGAAGGAGGTGGAACAGGAGGACCCCATGGAACTGGCGCACCCATTCTGTTCCCTGGCATTGAATTTGGAGCTGGTGGCCCTGGTTGGAATTGTTGGGAAGGATAACCTCCAACAGATGGATCAGGCATTGGATATGAACCCGGAATTGGGGGTTGACCACCTCCGGGAAAACCAGCTTGTGGTGGTTTGCCTGCCACTCTGACTGCCATCACCCTGCCCTCTAATCTGTATCCATTCATATGCACAATTGCCTGTGCAGCTGAAGATGTATCAGAAAACTTTACAAATCCATAACCTTTACTTGCCCCCGTTAAACGATCCTTTATGACCTTGACTGCCACAATTTCACCAAAAGGAGAAAAGAGTCTTATTAGGCCATCATCATCTATATTGGTGGGTAAGTACCCAATGTACAGATTTGAATCATCATGCTCCTTGGAAAATTTTGAGCCTAGACCAGATGCTGGAAAACTATTCTGCAGCCCTTGCTGCCCAGCAGAGTTCCCTGTCCCTCCAGAAACCCATGGAGGATTTCCTCCTCCCTGTGGCCCAGGTAGTGCCAACATCTGATTCTGTCGACCATTTTCACTAGACCCCAATCTGCTACTAGACTCCGGCGTGCCACCACCCAATTCAGCCAGAAAGTTTTGATATTCATCATCCATCTTCTTCCCAGATCCCTTCATTGGGCAATCAATTGTAGGGTGTCCACCATCCCCACAAATCCTACACAAGACATCACTCTTAAAACCCGAATTCCTTGCTGGACATGCAAACTGTCTATGCCCCGGCTCACCACAAAGGCGGCAGAATTCATCATCTCTTATTGTACCATTCAAGGCGGCAAGTTCTCTCAACTGTGCTCTCTTGTGCTCATTCAAACCCTCATCTACAGGCTGCAGAAGCTTCTCAACCATGCCTGCAGCCGTCTCCAAAGCATCCTGATTCTCAGCCTCTACCAAAACATGCAAATCCTCATTCTCCGAAGGGTCTGGTTTCAGATCTCGCTTCTGCTGCAATCTGCCCTCTTTAACAGAACCCTTACCTCTTATAACAATCTTCGCCCCCGTTTCCTTCTCCATTCTCTTCTGCGTATTACCCCTAGGGCCTATAATAAGCCCAATAAAATTGTACCCAGGATACTCTTTCACAGGAATATACAGTTTCTTATAAAGCTTAGGAGGCCTATAATCAGCGGGGGGCTTAAATGCTGGATTTTTCTTAATAAGCTGTGAGATAATCTCTTGCCGTTCCCTGGTAAGCTTTTCACGGGCCCTGTATTCCCTGGTATTGATTCGCACACCCATATTATCATAAACAGGTTCTGGAGAGGGTGATCTTGCCCCCTCGGGACGATCATCCAATGGTAACCCGGACTGCATTAAGCGACTTATATCCATGAGCTTTGCATTCAGCTGCTGAACCTCGGGGTCAAGTTCCATACCTCCAGTTAACTCTTTCACAAACCCTGGAAGCTGGATTCCCAAAAGCGGCTTTGGATCCTCCGCCCATCTGGTCTTCCTCTTCCTAGACCCGGCACTGTCCTGCGTTTCGCCTTCCCCTTCTGGCTGAGGCGCCCATCTAGACCGCCGTTTCCTGCCACTGCTAATCTCTGCCGACCGAGAAGGCCCACCACCTTGAGTAGTTTCAGCTGGTCCAGAACCCTCGCCTCTATTATCTGCCGTCTCAGACAAAACCGGATTCGAACTTCCCTCTTTGTCGGCATCATTAGGGTTTGGATAACTGCTCCCTACACCCTCGCGACTAACGGCGGCTTCCTCTTTCTTGAAGTTGACAGCTTCCTCTTGCTTAGGGTTGGGGATAGGGTTTTCTGCACCGTTCTGGATCTGGTAATGAGAATAACCCTGCCCTGATGCCTGTTTGTGGTGCTCTGGCTCGGCAGTTTCCTGGTTCTGGTACTGCGCATATCCTTCGGCCGTGTCATATTGTTCAAATCCTTCAGCAGTATGCTCTTTCGGGTATTGTTCATAACCTTCCGCTGCTTCAGATTTAGAATTCTGACCATAACTTTCGATTTTCTCCTGTCCGCTATCCAATCCATCAGTGGTTTCTGCCTTCTGGTTTTGAGCGTATCCATCAGCGGTTTCCTGACCTTGATAGTGTTCGTATCCTTCGGCAGCTACCTGCTCCTGGTATTGAGCATATCCTTCGGCCGCTTCCTGGTTGGGGTACTGACTATAACCACCAGCCGTACCCGGGTACTGCTCATACCCCTGATACTGTGTATATGCTTGGGCTGTTTCCTGCTCCGGGTATTGGTTATAACCCTGGTACTGCTCATATCCTTGAGCGTTTTCTTGTCCTTGGCGGTATTGCCCGTGCCCCTGAGGCGCTGGTTCTTGAGACTGCTGGTACTGTGAATACCCTGGTTCGTGGTAGAAGCCGCCCTGAGCAGTTTCCTCGGATGGAAAGTGGTTTTGAGCGTAATGGGAAGAATAATCGTTGGGATCGTCCGGAGGAGGGGCAGCGTGTGAGGGATGGTCCTCCGGTGGAGGAGGCGGAGGAGACAATTCATGATTATTATCACTAGGAGGAGGATACAGAGAATCGCTACCTGTGCCTATGCCCATGGCCGTACCGTTGCCTTGGTCATCCATGCTCTTGCTTGGATTCGATCTTCTGACCTCCTTGTATGTTGAAGCACTTCCAAAATTTCGGTGATGACGAGAGGAAAGGAGTGAATGGCCTGACAAAGATTAGAGCTTGACGAATTTATAGAAACGGTAAATACGCCGATATGAAACCCTGGTTTACACTTTCCCTACGACCGGCGTCTCGTGTTCGACTCCCTTTCCGCGAACATGTTCAGATTTCTATTTTCTTTTCGTAAAAATGCTTGGGGAGAGCCGGTGAGTATATAAATAGTAACTAACAGTTAGTATATAAATAGTAACTAACAGTTAAATAGTTTTTTTTAATTGAAAGAAGCAGTTAAAAAGTTACAATTTAATGGTCAACAATTGTCTTGCTTTATAAATTAAGGTTTATTATTAATTAAATAAATAATATTTGTTGATCAAATTTTTTATTTTGTTTTTATCAATTTGTTAATCTAACTGTTAAGGATTTAAACTTAACTTAGATAAATAGATTAGCAAATGCATTCGGAGGAAATCTAATGGATAAATAGTCACAATTTAATGGTCAACAATTGTCTTGCTTTTATAAATTAAGATTTATTATTAATTAAATAAATAATATTTGTTGATCAATTTTTTTATTTTGTTTTTATTAATTTGTTAATCTAACTGTAGAGGATATAAACTTAACTTATATAAATAGATTAGCAATTGCATTGGGAGGAAATCTAAAGGACAAATAGTCACAATTTAATGGTCAACAATTCTCTTGCTTTTATAAATTAAAGTTTATTATTAATTAAATAAATAATATCTCCGACAATGAATCTCATAATCATAGGACATAGATCACTTAATGGTGGATATAAGGGGGAAGGAGAGTAAAGGGGCATCAAATAATGCCACAAAACTTTTTGATGTCAAAGCATATGCGGTGTGAAAATCTTCACATTTTACACATTCATAGGTTAAAGTCATTGTCATATAGAATGACACCACTCTATTGTTATTTTGTACATTATAAAGATTTATTTTATTATTTATTATAGAAATAATTTTCTTTATTTGGCAATCTTAGAGAGTCTACAATTTATGGTTGTGGTACATGGATATATGGAAATTATATGGAAATTTGATTCTTTCAGATTATGGCTTGTAGGAGTTGGGATCCTTTATAATATTCTATTTAGGCATATTTGTGTTGTGCATTTTGTGTAATGTTTATAATGTAAAAATATTGTACATCTAATATTCAACTGGACTGCACATTGACATATATTTATTTGTAGAGAAAAATTAGTGAAAAAATAAAATTTGAGGGACACATGGTTTTGTAAGATCATTTTAGAAGCACATAGTTTAGGTAATACCAATTAACGATTTTGTGAAAACATGTTTCCATGAAAGAAAGCACATGAATTATTGTTGAGGTTAGCTTGTGTAACCTTTAACTTATTGGCTAAGGTTGGATTGAGCATCTCTTGAAGGTTGCATGTGTAGAAGCATGGATTTGGGTGTTTGACTACATGGATCCCATTTACATGTTCACATGGATGAATGCAACTAGGGTGATTGATCTTTGAAAAACCAGTTGGGGTCCTCTAGAAATGTATTGAAAAATTATTTCTTGTGATAATACATCGAGTATATGCGTGATTTTGGAGGCTAGGTTTTTTCCCTCAAGGGTTTTTTTAGGGTACATATTATATCATCTTGGTGGTATGTTTGTCTTTGCTTTCGTGTTATTGACTTTGCATATTTTTCTCTCTCAAAGTTATGTGGAAATAGCTTATTATTGTTGTAATTTTCTATACATGTAGAAAAATCTACTTATGTCATTTCAACAAATCTCTCATGTGAAATTTGAACTTGTTATCTCTATATGTCCTAACATCAATGTGTTACAAAATTTGAAGGTATAATCATTATATCTTATGTGTATACACTTTATTTGTAGATGCCCTTGCTTTTTGGGTGTGATTATTTCTTAATCTTAAGACATTTATCTATTTTGATACATGTTTATGTGTGTGATTTAGTTCCATGGTGATGTCTTTATCCACTCTCTTTGTAATGGTGCAATGAGTTCATTATACTATACAAAGATTGGTTGATTTGGTTGAAGTCGTGTAAAACAATAATAGTGAATGGGATTCAACCAAAGAGCCAACAACCCAATGTCATGGGTTTAATATCTAAATGAATACTTTATCATGTGGATGTATATTGGAGTTTTTTAAACAACCAAAATGTAGCTCAAAATATCACTTCAATATTAGAGGGAAAGAGGATGCTTTAATTAATGTGATATAGATAGGTATTAAGGCCTAGAAGAATGCACAAAAGTGGGTAGGTGTTTATAAGCGACATTCCAGATTCTATACAAATGATTTTACATATGTCAATCAAAGAAGATGACATTTATTACATTAGTTTTGCTAGGGCCAATAAGATATATTTTTTATATGTCACATAATCTTACATATTGTTTCCAAATCATATAATCCCAAGGTTATTTGCTTAATATTTGAACTTCAATGCAATTAACACAGGAAACAATGTTCACATCAAGGTCATTGAGGTTCGGTACAATCCTAACTAACTTTCCTAAAACCAATTATTGGACACCTTTTAGTAATGCCATGACACTACCAAGAAGAATCTATAGGTATCTCTAAAGCCTTGTCAAATTATAATTTAGATTACATAACTAAGATATCTATTATCCAGGGAATTCATTGTTAGAATTGGTGTAGCATTTGAGGGTTGACATGCAAAGTTCTTTAAAAAAAAAAATTCTAGATGACATATTTGTCATACCTCATCTAGGTTTTCTACATTAAGGCTTTGATGCATAATAAGACAATCAAAACTAGTTTTGAATTAAATTAAGATTTGTGGGCAGTGCCCTTGGTACATAAGGTGGAAATAATAAGCAGGTCTAAAAACACATTCTAATAAATAGGTACATAGAAACCTAGTGAAAATTGTGAGGTATTTTAACTACTACAACATGTAAAAAGTGTTGTAGACACCTAAATTTGATTAATTAATTTAATCAAATTAAGTTGTCCTCTTACATTAACATGGTCATAGTATTAATCAAATAATTATTAATTATTTAATTAATTAATGGTATTCTTCTATATCTAGCTAACTTGATTAATTTGGTTACTACAATTTTTCATCCACACTCATAAGCACTTCCAATTTGTATTTTACATCCATAATCTGGTCATTTTGCATTGTCATCAAAGCTATTTGGATTCATTATCATATCACTTTTTGCATGTCGATGGAGCATTTGAGCATCCTTGACAAATAACAATCATGAGCATGCATACGATCTACATTCAAAGGACAAATTGGCATCAAAGGAGCTAGTTGGTTTGCTTGTTATTGATTTCTATTTTGTAATCATGTAGCTTCTTTATCATCATATCTTGATTGTTGTTTGTTTATTGTACGTATTTAAGTTGTTTTCTTTAGCATTCCAGTCACTTTTTATAACACACAATTTACTTGCACACATTTTGGGAAGCCCAATGGGACCCACATCACATGTCAAACTAACAAAAGTTGTTGTGTAAGTATTTTTTTATTTTAGATTACAAATTCTTGCAGGAAAAACATGGATCAACTCCACATCGATGGAAGCTCTTAAACTTCAAAACTAAATTTCATATACTGAAGGGTTTGTGTTGTCAAATGGAGGGTTTGCATATTTTACCAGTGGGAATGAACCACAAAATGGTAGGAACACTCTACCTGCTACCAAACAAAGCCAATTATAAGTTATGAACGTTTGTACAAATTGATGAGTTTGTGTTGATAACTTGTAGGTTTTTGCATTCTGTATTTTTTGTGTTTGTTGTATCTTTTAGTGGGTTTGGACTCATAAATAGTGAGATGTCATCTTTTACCAATTTTCATAAAAAATAATGAGATTAAATTATTATTTGACAAGTTTGCTGGTAACTGGTTATTCTAGCTAGATTTAATTATTTATGTGATTTTTTTGTATCTTTTTTTAGATTTATTTATACTAATATGCTAACTTGTTATATTTCTCTGATCTCACTAACAATTTGTGAAACTATCTCTTTTATCAAAGGCCCTGAATTGCTAACAAATCTTTTGCAAGTTACCCAATGAGTTATTATCGAAACAATAGTTAACTAATGAATATGTGTGTTTTTTTTAGTGTGGAGAACATTCCAATTTCTTAAAGGAAATAAACATTGTCTTTATGTGTTTGGTGCACTTCCATATGTTGGATGGACTCACTGACATTGTATGCAGTATCATCTATCCTCACCTTCGTAGACCTTGGGTGTAAGATAAACATGCAACAACACCCAACTTTTATTTTTTAGGAGAGGCTTCCTTGGGGATTTCGTCACCTCTTGGTTTGTCCTTGAGTATTTTTTCTCTTTGGGTTGCTATATAAAATAAAATCAAGTGAAATCTTGTCCAATTCATTGTATACGACTAGAGTGCAATCTAATCTAGGTAACCAATGGCCCTAGTCCCATAAAGATTGTCAAATATTTAAAATAGCTTTCTCTACGAATATGTATGTGATGATATTCCTTGAAGAACTACTACAAATAACTATGTAATTACAAGCCCAAACCTCATACTTGTTGGTTTAAGGTGTATGAATTGCATATCATAGATACTCCTCATGTACCCTTCATTATGAGATAGAAATCCCTTGATTACAAGGTTTTTGAACCTTTGAAGTAAGAGAAAAGGTGAGTCGGTTCTAGCCCCAAAGGATATGTCACATGATCTCTAGTTATTCACTTTGTCTAAGGTATTTTATTGTTGCAAGAGCTCCAATGAGTACTATCCACTTTCTAGTCAAGGTTATAATTGCTTCTATGTGTATTCTTTACCCAATCTCCTAGCTATTAACTTAAACAAACAGGAAACAATCCTTCTATTCAAATTTTCATTACAAAAAATTCCAATTACCAATCAAAGTAACTCAATTCACAAACCATTTCAATTAATTAAAGATGAATTCAAATATACACCTTAACAACTAACATTCTTACACAATTTTTTTAGAGTTTTAGCTCTATCTACCCTCCTATGTAGCATTCTATTTGTATTCAATCAAAATGACTTTTGCTTCCTCTAAATATCCTACTCTCTACTCTTCACACACTCCCTATTATAGACTTTTTAAAATTCTCTTATTTTTATCTTGTTCACCCAACTACTTATTCCCCCTCAAGTGCACTTTCCTAGACTTCATGTTCACTTCCAAATTTTGTCTTTTTTTGTTGTTGCTGGCATAACTCAAACCCTTCACCTAGGAACAAAGGCATGGCCTACCCTCTACACAACCTATACTTGTTCTTGCTTCATACCTATAGGTTGGGTGATCCTTCTCAACTTGATTCTTCATTATTTTCTTATTATACAACTAAATCATGTATTTTATATTATCATCTTGTTGTTCTCATTACACAAATCCTTACCTAGATTTTAATCCTCTTATATATACAATATCAAAACTCTCACCCTTCTCTATATAAATTGAAGGTCAAACATTCTTTCTTGGTTCTTTAATTAACTACATTTCTTTATCTTATGTTCTCTATAGAAAAATACTCCTCAATTCTCTACTTCAACACCTAATTCCTCATGTTCTTCTTTCTTTAACTACTATCCATATGCATATAATATATGTTAGCCATGCGAGAAAGGAGTTATTGGAAGGAATTTGCAGGTAGTAGTCGATGGTGATCTGGAAATGGGAGAAGCACAATGTACTAGACATGGAGTGATCAGGAAGATAGGAATTCCCTTCCTCTTCATGGTCGTGCCCCTTGGCAAACGCCATGAAACTCTAGGGGTTTTGAGATATCCTATAAAAATAGATGGTCAAGGTTTGAAGGTCATCACAATGGGAGATTTGTCCCCTATGGTATGGAGAGACGTCAATTTTAGTGCAGGTATGGAACCGACAATGGCAGACCTGTAGTGGAGCAACCATCAGCCTGGGCCAAAATTGCTAAAAGATGTGGAAATCAAAGAATTTCTCAAATGATGCCAACAAAAATAGGAAAGAGGGCATTTATGCTAATAAGGCATGTAACCCTTATGAAGAGATGGGGTTTATTTTTGTGAACATTAGTAGTGATTGTTCAAACTCTTATGTCTCATGGCTGAAGGATAGGAGTTTTTTCATGAAATGGGCTAGGAAATGGCCATGAGCTGTGACAAAATCAAAAAAATGGTGTGATGCATTTTGGCCTTTTAAAGTTGAGATAAAAACCCTACCCAATGTTTTTTTCTTGGTGGTCTATGAGACTCCCCAAGCCAAACAATGGGTTTTGAATGGGGGTTCCCATATGATGGATGGAAAAGGGTTTTATATTAAGGATTTTCTTTCATGATTTCCTTTTGGGTTTTTGTGTTAAGCCAGAGCTATAGCATCAACATATTTGATCACATTCAAAGGAGTATTTGCATTGCCAAGGTATGATATACTTCATTTACGAGATCTAGCCTCTGCTACATGACAACATGTTTTCCTTTTGTGTACAAGAATAGGTTACTGAGCCACCGTAACTTTTTTTTGTGTCGAAGCATCCATGGAAGTTTGAGGTAAAAACCCAATGAATAGAATGTTTCAAATGTTATGTTATGGGGTATAGAATGTTTCAAATGTTTTGTTCCTAGGTACATAATGTTTCAAACATTTTGTACCTCCCAGATTCAGCTCAAATTTGACTAGAAGACAAGTTATAGCTTCAGTATCTTAGATCAATACTTACAAGTATTTTCAAGATTTTGTTTGTCCAATTTTTGGATATGAAGTAGCATATCTCCTATTTTGATTACAAATGCATATAGATCTTCCCTAATATGCATGTCTTTATCTCATTATCATTTCCCATTTCAATTTTACATATTTATGAAAGGATCATTGACTCATTTAGTGCTTAGGACCATCCTAGCCTATTTGGACATCTTCCTTCTGAATGTGCAAACTTTCAAAAGGAGAAGTGATCTACCTCTTTACATTGCTTCCATTTTCCTATCGTATAGAGGATAACAACTCTCAGACACATACTCACTACAACTTTATAGTTTTGAGGATGTTTTACTTCATCTAGCTTCATTTCTCTTCTTTGTTCTTCTAAGAAAATTAATTCATCTCTCCCCACCAATCATTTATCTCTGATAATAATTAATGCAATGAAGGCTGAGACAACTTTCTAGACAACCCAATCCCCTAGCTATTGACTCAAACATAAAAAAATCTTATTTTCAAATTTTCATTACAAAACATTACAATGACTAATCACCAATCAAAGTAACTCAATTTACAAACAATTTTAATTCATAGAAGATGAATTCAAATATACATCCTAAATACTAACATTCTTATGAACTTTTTAAAAGAGTTTTAGCTAAGTCTATCCTTGTTGTGCAACCCACTATTTTTAATCAATCAAAATGACTTTTTCTTCCTCTTTATATCATTCTCTTTGCTCCTTACACGAACTCCCAACTAGAAATTTTTGAATTTCTCATGTTTTTGTCTTATGCACCCAACTACTTCCCTCCCCCCAGTGATCTTGCCTAGAATTCACATTCACTTCTAGTGTTTTCTTTGTTACTTGAAATGCTCAAACCCTTGAGCTAGGCACAAAGGCAATGACCCACCCTCTACACAACCTTTTCTTGTTCCTACTTCATACCTATAGGTTGGGTATTCCTTCTCAACTTGCTTCTCAGTTCTTTGCTTATTCTTCAATTGAATCATGTATTTCATATTTCATATTGTCGTCTCACTACACATTTCCTTATACAAATTTTAATCCTCCTATTTCTGCAATATCAAAACCCTTGCCCATCTCAATATAAATTAAAGGTCAAACTTGCTTTCTTGGTTCTTTAATAACTACATTTCTCTATCCTCTATTCTCTATGCCAAAATACTCCTCAATTCCCTACGTCAACACCCAATTTCACTTCTTCTTTCTTTATTTACCATCCATATGCACAAAAATCTACCCATGCTCTGTTATGTGTTCTCTATTGGGTATTATCTATGCACACATTCACCATCACACCTTTCTCATTCCCCAACTCCTATCTCTTTTCTTCATTCAACGAGGTCTCCTTGATCCTCTACTCAAGACATCTCTTCTTAGCACCATCCACACTCTATCTTTGGCTTTTGAGGCATTTATTTGTACTTCATTTCCATCTCTGTGATTGTCCAATTGAAACCCCTCTCTAGGCTCTACATTATCCTTGTCTTTTTCGTAGTGCTACAATTGCTTTACTTTCATGCACCCTTATATTGCAATAATTTTCTAATCACTTAAGTTGATTCCTCAACTCACTCACTCTTGGGTTGCACCCTAGGCACCTCTGCAACCACTTCCCTCTTTTTCACTTCTAAATCAAGCCTTCTCCATTTTCTTTTTGTTAACTTTTAATATGCTTCATAAAAATCAAAACATTCCTTTACTCATTTTGACAATTTCTTTTTTTACCATACTCATTCTCTCCTCTTCTTTTGTAATGCATTCTCTGTTGCTTATGTGCAACCCTAAACTGATTCTCTTGTCATTCATTCTTGTGCGCTCTTGTTTTATGTTCTTTGTGCAGTTGTCTCTTTCTTTTCCCACTGTATCTTCCTCCGAATCTTTCCAACATAGCCAACAAAACTCTTCATCTCCCCTTGTGGAGATGCCTTTTTTTTCTTCCTCTTTAGTGTTGCAAAACAAAGAATAATTGTTCTTCAATTGCTAATGATTTATTTACAATTATCAGACCATCAATATGGACATCAAATT
Organism: Chamaecyparis obtusa; assembly: GCA_027943335.1. Classification (NCBI taxonomy): domain Eukaryota; kingdom Viridiplantae; phylum Streptophyta; class Pinopsida; order Cupressales; family Cupressaceae; genus Chamaecyparis; species Chamaecyparis obtusa. The sequence continues at coordinate 2,857,660 of BSBK01000164.1, forward strand.
ACAATGAACCTCTGAATCACATATGAGATATTGATGATGTCGATTGTAATTCATCCAAGATGCTCTTGCATCAGACTTACCTGGTAAGAAGTTTGTGAGCATAGCTCATAAAAGCAAAGTTGAGTGATCAAACCAGTCTTCTAGATTGAATGCAATCTACAATGAACTCCACCACTAAAACAATTATAACTAACTCAATTTTTTTCTTCCTCTTCTTCCAACACTTAGCCAGAATCTCTACACTCCTTCCTCTCAATGTGGAATTGGTTCCACCTTTTACGAACCTACTCCTCCAAATGCTTTCTCCACTTCTCTCCTCTTTAGCAGGTTTTGAATCACCACATAATGACCAACTCCACCGAATCTTACTTGCAACATCCTTTATAGGTTCTTCATGCAATCATGCAACATCTCCACACAAATATGCAACTATAAAATTCACTTGTTCTCTCCTTGTATTCACTTACACTAACTCCTCCTTATTCATCTCTTTTACATGCAAATCCACATCAATGATATCATTATAAAGTTTAGAAAAATCAAAAGTTACCTCTTCATTCTTCGATGCTCTACCATCTCCTTCTTCATCACCCATTGTCATCGCTATCTTTGTGTCCTCTAAAGGACTCACAACTATTGCAACTTCTCCTCTTTCAACATATCTATCATCCATTCATATGTCGTCCAATGGACAAATTATTTTTGCACTCATCTTCCTTTCCATCACAACTGCAACCTCTAATCTTCTCTTTGTCATGCCTTCACAATGACATTTTTCCACTGCAATCTTTTCCATGTCTCCTCTTTTATCCTCTTGCATGAGGACCTCATCTTCAACTTTATAGTCTTGACACCTTGTTGCAACTTTTATTTTGCCTGCAAACAAATCACTATAACAAGAATTATCAAAGTCAACTATCTTCAATGGCCATTCTTCATCTTCTTTTCTTTGTGCAACCAACTACTTCTTCTCCATCAACTTTTCAACTTCGTCATCCAATAAATTAGACTCCAAATTCTCAAAAATTTCCTCATCTCCTTACATTGTTCCAAATTCATTTGCTTTGGTTTTTGCTGCACTATTCAATTCTTCAAGTTCATCTATTAAATCTTCTTCTAAACATATGTTTCTTTTCTTCATCTCTATTTTCCATAAAAGATTGTCCTCCTCTTCACCCATTGGCTTTTCATTTCTATGGCCTTCTAAATCTATTATCCCAGCTTCTCCATATGTTGCAAATTCTTATTTTTCCTCCCCATTTGTAGTTAATGCAAACCACTCATTGTCAACTATTGCAATCCATAATAAAAGATCATCTACTTCATCATTTTTTATTTCATCTTGCTCCACCACCAAGATATGTGTGCTTTGGTGCACTATAATTTCTAAAATTTTCATGTCCTCCAAAGGACAATCGACTGCCTCCGCAACATCACTCTCTTCATTACAAAATTTCAAGAAATTTAAAATCACTTCATTCTCTTCTACTACAACATCTTCTTTATCTCCATCACTATCTGCAATTTTGTTTTGCTTTTCATCTTTATTTCGTTCTTCAATCTCTGTTGCCACTTCTTGTTTTACCTCTTCAAAAGAATGTGCCATAGCTGAATACTCTTTCTTCTTCCACTCTTTCCTCTCCTTGCTTCTTTTATTTTTTTATTTTCTTTCTTTTGACATTGTATGGGCTATTCCCACACACCTTTCCTTCCATTCAATCCCTACTAAAGGACTACAACATACATTCTCTCAGCTTTTCTTTTTGTTGTCCTCTTTCAAGAGAACACTCTTCTTGTCAATTCTACCTCACAAGATAGATTCACTTATTCACACTCTTTTTCATCTTCATCTTCTACCTCGGGAGCACTCTATCCTCGTAGTGGGCCATTCAACTTCTCACTTTTCATCTTATGTCCAACCACCTACACGTAGTTCCTTCACATATATTTTCTCATCAACTTCAAATCCTTTGCTTTGCCCAACCTCAAGGGCATCCATTCTTGCCTCAATTTTCTTCAATTCTTCACAAAGCCTTTGATTTTTCACTCCATCCCAATACTCTCCCCAAAATGGGATTATCACAGGTCTCTTCATGACCTAACTCATCCTCCTTTTTGAATTCATCTTACTTCACTTCATCAATTCTCTAAGAGACTCACTCGTCCCTTTGCAACCATAGGTCCTCCCTGCTACAAACTCACCTTTACCTATTCTTTTGATGCAGGGGCATTCTAGGGTACTCGGTGGATCTACATGGAGGTGTGTTGTTTGGTCGGTGTTACTCGGTTGCAGCCTTGACTGACAGTCTCGATCATTAAAGGAAGCTCAATCACTGAAGGAACTTGGTAATCTTTGGTGCTCAGTGAAAATGTTACTCGATGATGCCTATGGTGCTCGATTGACATTGGTGCTCGATGATGCTTGGCATGCTCAGTTATTTCACTAGTGCTCGGTAGTTCTAGTTTACCGACTGGAGTTCTGTGTGATTTGTTGGGCCGACTTGGTGCATTTATTATCGGTAGTTGTTGTTACAGGCCGACATGTTGAATTAAATGTTTGTAAGGCTATTTTGAAGTCGACTTGTATGGCATTTAATATTTGTTTGTAGGAGTTAATGGTTTCATCCAGCCGACTTGTGGTTGATGATTAGTATTTAAGGGGTGTTTGGGTAGTTATTTTGGGAGATCAGAGGGGACATCAACATCATAGCAGACATTAGTTTGGATGTGCTGGCAAAGTTGGAGTTGGTGAAGTTGTGGAAAAGATCTTGCATGATCTTGTAGATCAGATTGTTATCTGATAGTTTGTAGTTGCAGAGCTAGTAGTTTGCACACTTGGAAACAAGGAGATTGCTTGGAGGCTTGTGAGCTCAAGTTTAGATCTGCCTTAGGGTTTCCATCAGTTGTTGATTGTTTCAGAGCTGAACTAGCTAAGATTATATTAGATCTATGTGGATCTTAAAGAACTTGTTTCTGTTTGTAATTGGCCCTAACTTGGAAGGCCTTATAGCCGAGCATGTTAATGAAAATTGATTTGAAACATCTTGTTGTTTTGAGTTTTCCATTGTGTAATTCTGAAGCTGCAAGGCTAGACTGTCCTTAATTGGACCCTCCCGGCCTTGGTTTGCATCATCTTTATCCAACAAGAGATTTCTGAAAGACATACCTTTCTTGTGCACCTTCTACCTAGCCTCAACCTCTACTGGAGGATAACAACTCACACACATACTCTGCAATTTTTAGTTTCGAGGATATTTCACTTCATCCATCTTTTCTTATCTTCTTTGTTTTGCCAAGAAAATTAATTCAGCTCTCCCAACCAATCATTTGGTTTTAATACCAATTAATGTAGATGAAGGCTGGGGCACCTTTCCATATTACCCAATCTCCTAGCTATTAACTCAAACAGACATAAAGCAATTCTTCTATTCAACTTTTTATTACAAAACATTACAATGACCAACCAAAGTAGCTCAATTTACAAACCATTTCAATTCATAAGAGATGAATTCAAATCTACATCTTAACTAACATTCATATACATATTTTTTTTATAGAGTTTTAGCTCTATCTATCCTTCCTATGCAACTTCTATTTGTAATCAATCAATATGACTTTTTCTTCCTCTGTATATCCTTCTCTCTGCTCCTCACATGCACTCCCAACTGCAGACATTTAAAATTTCTCTTGTTTTTATCTTGTGCCCCCAACTACTACTTCCCCCTCCTATGCACTTGCCCAAAGTTCACATTCACTTCCAAATTCTGTCTTGTTTTTTTGTTACTGGTAGCACACAAACCCTTCACCTAGGCATAAAGGCATCGGCCTACCCTCTATGCAACCTCTTCTTGTTCTTACTTCACACCTATAGGCTGGGTGTTCCTACTCAACTCGCTTCTCTATTCTATGCTTATTCTCCAACTGACTCATGTATTTCATATTTTCATCTTGTTGTTCTCACTATATATTTCCTTACACAAATTTTAATCCTCTTATGTCTGCAATATCCAAACTCTCGCCCTTCTCTATATAAAATTGAAGGTCAAACTTGCTTTCTTGTTTCTTTATTAACTATACTTCTCTATCATTTGTTCTCTATGCCAAAATACTCCTCAATTCTCTACTTCAATGCCCAATTTCACTTGTTCTTTCTTTATATATTGTCCATATGCACAAAAATCCACCCATGCTCTATTTTGTGTTCTCTATTGGGTATTAGTTGTGCACGCATTCACCGTCACACTTTTCTCACTCTCCAACTCCTCTCTTTTCTTCATTCGGTGAGGTCTCCTTGATCCTTAGCTCGTACCCTCTCTTCGCAGCATCATCCACTCTTTCTTTAGCTTCTAAGGCATTTCCTTTTACCTCTTTTCCAACTCCACAATTGCCCAATTCGCACCCCTCTCTAGGTCCGCACTATCCTTGTCTTTTTTATGGTGCTGCAATGTTTCCTCCTTATATCGCAGGGCTTTATTTCCATGCACCCTTCTATCACAGTCCTTTGCTAATCACTGGACTAATTCCTCATTCTGTGTACTCACTCTTGGGTTGCACCCTACGCACCTTTGCAACCACTTCCTCTTTTTCACTTTTGAATCAAGACTTCTTTGTTTTCTTTTTGGCAGCGCTCTAATCTCCTTCATAACAGCAACAAGAACATTCCTTTACTCACTTTGACAATTTCATTTTTTACCATACTCATTCTCTCCTCTTTTTTGGTAATATATTTGTTGATGTCAGTTTTGTACCACTACATAACATATAACAATTGAATAATTGATATAGAATACCAAACACTCAACCCTCTCTTGAAAAGTAAATACTCATGAAGAACATAAGAAAAACTCCAAGGTTCCTTACACCTGTGGATACTAACTCAGTTATATTAATGTGATTTTCTGGTTAATCACATAGGCGGGCTTACGTTGTTTACTTAAGGATGTCAAATTCTTGTTATGATGATGATGGGATCTAGCTTTGCAATGTATACTCAAATTTATATCACTTCCAACTTTGCTCTTCAAACTTCAACTATTGAACTACTCACTGCTTTACTACTACTCCTATGGAATGGAAAGATTAGCAAATGGATGGGGATCAAACCTAATGAAAGCTTGCCAGCAGCGCTACCTCCATAGATGCAATGATTCAAGGGGAATGAGACTAGATTACCACACAAGGCTTCCTAACAAGCCACTAAGATGCTAGTGGCCTAGTATATAGATCCCTATCAAACATTCACCAATATCACCATACAACTAGCCATCTACTTCTATTCTTACTTTAACACTTTCTTCAAATGAAATCCTACTTTAACAACTCAATGAAATCTAACTTTAACAATTGGAAGTAGAAACCATGCAATAACACCAAGTGTTCTTAATCACCATGCAAGACACAACAATGATAAGAGAAGCAATTTTGATATTATATTAGCAACAATTTTCTTCAACCCTTTACAAATGAGAGTACATGGCCTTATATAGAGGCTCAAAATTACAACCAACGGTAGAGATTAAGAGGCAAAATCAATGATCCAAATTAAATCCCAAAAACCCTAATTAGGGTTGCCACCCCTTCGACCAATGAGAAGATGCCACCTCATCAATGGACCAATGAAAAAAAAGAAAAGTGGCAACCAATGAGAAGGCACCAAAATGGTAGCCAATCAGAATTAGACACCTATCCTACCCAAGAAGAAAGGAGAATTTGCCACTTGGGCTTACATCAAATGATCTTCTAATACAATTTTACCCTTTTCCTTCATCTTCTTAGCAAAGGCAATGAATTTGGCTAACATGTTTTTGACTTCCTCCATGGGAGGGCAAGGTGTATGCCTCATTCTAAGCTCAACTGTGTTCATCATGTTCTTTGCTGCTTGCAGTGTCTTCTCACTCTCCTTCTCATCATCCCTTGCAAACTCGATAAGGGCCCTGAGAGAGGCAAGGATGCCCAATTGTTTCTTCCTGACAGCAATCTTCCCCAACTCATCCAATCTCAATCCAAACTCTGTCTCATTAATATTCTCCTCTTTGATGCTTTCAAAATCAAGCGCAACCCTCGCATCGCTCAGCATGTTTGAAATGTAAGTGTCGATGCTTGGGTTGTATTGTGCAATCTCATCCTATATCTCTTCAAGTACCCTTGATCTGACAGTCAAGGTAACATACCAAGACTCAACAATACTCTTTCCTCCTTCATTGACCAACTTGGCCCTCACCAAAGATTCCTCTAATAACTTTATGGCCGCCTGTAACCTGGGAACGACTAAGTCACAAATTGGAAGGAAATCCTTCCACTCCCCTTCAAATGCTCTAAATTTGTCCCTAAGAGACACAAATGCCCTAAATGTCGAGATAAAGGAAGGCAAGAACTTTCACCCTTCTTGAATTGTATCACTGATCCAACTTTTGGTCTCTTACTCTTTAGCTGATATTTCTTCCAGATTGCTCCCACTATTTTGTGGAAGGGCTGCCTGATGCAACTGTTGGATAGGTTGACACACTCCATGATAGCTATCTCTCCAATACTTGTTTTCATTTTCCAACTCTACAATCTTTTCATTCTCCTTCCTCAACCTTTCTCTAATTGAAGCTATGCCTTCCTAAACCTCCAAACACTCCATGTCATTTGTGATTCTTCCCAAGTCATGCTCTACTATCTCATAGTCTTGGGCCACAATCTCATCTACTACCTTGCTAACCTTTGGCACTGCAATCTAAACCTTTCAGTGACCATCCTCATCATTCCTGATTACCTTTTCCATTGTTCCTGCAATTTGTTTCTGTCTAGCATCATCTTCCTTTTTCACTAGCCCTTGAATATCCTCAACTGTCCGGATGGCCACAACCTCGCCCCTTGGCATAAACATCTATCTCAACCATAGTGGTGCAATGCATCTCCCCAAATCTGGATTTGGTTTGACTAGCAAAGCATCACTAACAACCTTAGGCACTTGGTTTCCTTCCTCAACTGATAGAGCCTCAATATCAATTGGCTTATCTCCTTCACCACTAACTATCGCATCCTCCTTAACTTGGTTCTTTGAAAGAGGAGAGTACCCTGTACTATTACTATAACCACTTGATTCTAAACTAGAGCTCACCTCTACCACTGCCCTTTGCTCACTTGTACCAACCTCTTGGCTCCTAGCCTCAACTATGCTCTCTCTTGATGGCAATGTACTTTGTTTCTTTGCTAGAGGCTCTTGATGTTCTTTGCCTTTCTCAACCTCCAAACTCCTCTTTTTGCTCTTAACTATTTGCTGCTGGCTACTACCCCCACCTTGTTGTCCAATTGATTCTGCTGGAATCTCCTCTTCTGGCTTCATCTTCTCATAGGTAAGGTGTACCTTCTGACTTTATAATTGCCTTAACTTTCTATTATACCACCATTGAGTGTGTAGATCAATTGTTCTTGTTACTGCATCTAAGGAAGGATCCTGATTATCACCCCAATCCACTGGAGTCAGCTTCATCCCCTCTACTATACTGTAATCTTCCCTTAGCACATCTTCATCCTCTTCCAGCTGGTCTGAAATGTCAAGACTTCTCCATCTGATGGCCCTCATCATGCCCACCGATAACCTTGAAAAATTCAACTTCCTCACATGAAAGTCATCCTATGCACTAGCCCAAAAATCCTCCAAAGTGGGGATATGCTTGAATGGATCCCCATGAGATGCCTTGATTAGACCATTAGGATCAAATCCTTGCCTTTCCCTATACCATCCTAGATGATATTGTTCTAACTCTTTTTCTGTAGCTGCAAAGGCGACAGGATTGGGACAACTATCATTGCCTATCATGAGTGAGAAGGTAACCCCTATCTCACCCTTAAGCTTCATCATTTTGTCATATTGCTCAAGTTGCCTAGCCAACTCCATCAAAACTATCCTATCGGGTGGGTACCTTGGAAGCCTCTTGGGACAAGTCGTGCATCCAGCCACTCTGATATAAGTGAATTGTGGAAACTAGATGAACCAACTCCCAAACTTCTTGACTTTTGTCTTTGCTTCTAGTGAGAGCCTCCTAGCAGGTGTCCCTTGCAGTACCCTTACTGTCTTCATGGCAAAGGCATCATAAAATATCTTGTAATCCTTGGTGCTGTGCAAATGAAGTTGTGGATAGCACTCATGCACCAAGCATTGTCCGGGCCCATTGCCAATCACCCCTCTAGCCTTAAGTCTAGGATGTGTTCATATAGTCTTGCAATTAAATAGAAAATGTAGGACCCCATGTAGAATTGTTTCTAATTTTGTACTGTCCTAAGTTGCAACTCTAAGTTCTTGCTAATGATTCTAGCCCAATCAAACTTTCTTTTTCCCACTAGTACATTTGACATCATTTTTCTACAAAAATTAGCGACCATTAATTAAAAAGGTTTAGGTTGGTCGGGTTATAGAAGGAAAAATTTGTATTTTTAAATCCATGCCCGTATTGGTCTCAATTTCGACCAATACCACGTCGGTTGAAATTTCAACCAACACGAGCATATAACTTAAAAAAAAACATTTCAAATCTCATGTCATTTTTACGGTTGCAGTGCGCGAATTAGGATTTCCATCTTCTAAGCTAGCAGGAACGAAGCTTATTCCAGATCGTGCAGACCCTACACTTGAGGTTAATAGCACATTTTATCATTTATCTTCCATGGAGTTTGAGGTATCTTCCGTGTTTCCTATTGTTCATTACATGGATTGTCATTTTCTTCTAGTCATCTCTATTTGTAATATTTTGGTAGGTGATTGAATCAATGAGTATATTTAGTGGTGACTACGGTTTGACTAGGGTTTGTAAATGCTATGACTGAGAATTATGAAGGCTGCGACTAGGGTTTAGGAATCTATGTATAGACCGAAAAGACAAGTTAACTGTTCAGCACAGAAAAATTAACCATTTAGAAGAAATTCAAATTTCATGCAACATGGTGTATTGTACTGTTATAGAAGTGTGGAAAGAAATGAAATTTTGCACAATGTAAAGTGAATGCTATGCACCATTGTAAAGAACTCTGCTATGTAATTTTTTGTATCATATTTTAAATTTCCAAAAGCCACACGATCTCCTATTAGACTGAACTCAGTTCCACTAGGTCGGCGCTGTCATGAGTTCGTGACCCCGATTTACAACTTCACCACGGAATTCCTATGTCATTGGATGAAAGGGAAAATTAGGGGAAAGTTTATTTATGCAACCAATGCTCAGAAATGCGAAGGCTGTTAAGTTGCTTCAAGGCCGATGCCCTAGCTAGGGCACGATACTTGTTTAAACAGTAAAGTGAAGTGAATAACCAGAGGTTTGGGACTGAATCATAGGTTTAGTTGAGTACCTCAGATTCATGGAAGACTCCTCGTGATTGCAACCACTGTGATCACCCAACATTTGACCATTACAGATCGACATTAATCTAGCTTGATCACCTAGGTTAAAACGTCTCTGTGATAGTCAACATCGCTGGAAACAAGTGGTGAAAGTCATCAGAAGTTTTAGTGTATGATCTTTGGAGACAGTGGATTCTATACTCAAACCCAATACCAATTGAATGATGGAATGTAGTTACAGGGGATTAGCAGTATTCTGATATTTGTTGAGTGTTCAGGTAGTAGGGAAGTCTAGTCAAACAATTGATTGTAATAAGCTGGTGGTCTTGGTTGAAGCTTCTTCCTAAGAGTATTGGTGTTGTGGTAGACTAAACCGAAAGATTATAAGTCTCAAGAGTGATTTATGATTGACAGTGGAAGTGTATTGTTAGTTTACAAAATCATAGCCAAAGAATAGAACAAGGTTGTAAAACTAGACAGAAGTGAGAAATTAGCAAACTGTTGTTACTTGTAAAGTAAAACAACAATGACATTTTGAAAACTTACAAATCCCATTCAAGGAAACTGCCAGTTAGAAGAATTTCCTAGTAGACATAAATGTTCATAGACAGTAAATAATATAAGCTCTTCAAGCATGAGTTGGATGATGTGGATACATTAGTTCTTATATCTACATAATCCACATCATCCAACTCATGCTTGTGGACCAAGATTGGATGTAGATCGTATTTACTGTCTCATAATGACTTACTAGGATAGGTACCAATCTTAATATTATGAGATAGTAAATAATATAAGCTCCTCAAGCATGAGTTGGATGATGTGGATACATTAGTTCTTATATCTACATAGTCCACATCATCCAATTCATGCTTGAGGAGCTTATATAATAATCAATTGATTAATGTTTTTGGTTTTGATGTAGTCCTCTCCAACTCATGCTTGAGGACTGTTAATTCTAACCATGGAATGTTAATTCTAACCTGTATTATTAGATCATTAACCGTGCAAATGCAGAGTTGTGTGGAGTAAAGGTGATCATAGTTAAAGAACAGTGAGAAAATACAATGAAATTGGATGCAATGTGTAGCAGTGGATGATCTGTCTGAATAAGGAAGGGTTTTTATGTTTGAAAACGTTTTGTCATGTTGAATGAATGGTGATTTGATCACTAATTTGATGCAGGAGTGAGTTGTAATAGGAGATTGGGGAAGCCCTAGCAAACTAGGGTTTGGAGTCAAGATTTGGGGGTTTTGGTGTTGCAGGGCCCGTGAGTCTAATTGCTTGTGGATTTAACCATTTTGAGTCATTTTATAACTTTGCTGAAGGTTTGGTGGGATAAGGGAATGTGAGGAGAGTAGTTGCTTTGAAAATTTGGTATAAGGTATACCACATATCTGCCAATTATACACTTAATGGATTGGGTGCTAAGAAAGCTACAGGAATGAACCATGTTTAATAATTAGTATTACAGTTTTACTAAAGAGATTAATCACCTTCAAAGTTACAAACATAGATTCAACTATGTTAAGCAAGTTATCAAGAGTACAGGAAAACATAAGAGCGTGACCAAGAGTGATTTTTGGCAGTTTAGGTGAGAGCAAAATCAGTTAATACGGGTCAGAAAAAGACGTACAGAACATCAACATTTAATGTGGAAAGACCTAGGATGGTAGGGAAAGAGAGGGATGTTGTTCGGTCTGCATGTAGTGTTTCAATAGACTGGTGTAGTGTTGACTTTCAAGAGATTCTCATATTCATCAACGAAGTTTTGATGTCCCTCATTGTACTTCCAGTTTTGATTAGTTATTTATAATATCTAGATTCTACAAGGTAACAGACACAAGTGAAAAGGGTAGATATAATGAACATTAATCATTGACAGATCACAAGAGTAATAGATATATTATAAAAATATCAAAGCACAATGATAAGATCAAGATAGTGATACACGAGGGAACAATGATTGACTGACATGATAGTAGGGAGTAAATATTGTTGGACAGTAGAAAAAGTGCCAAATAATAGTCATTAAAGTACTAAACAATGATTAAGGATCAAGATTAGAAATGATTGTTAAATACCTCAAATGGAGTAATATGCCATGCTATGCTAGTGCCATTGCAGAGTGGTGACAATAATGTCCAATTTCAGATAACATGAATGTGTAAATAGTGGTCAACGCATGTCTATGAATGGTAAAACAATCATAATCTGGAGAAGTCACAAAAACCAACAAAAGCATGATGAATAAGATGAACAATCGAAGATAGGGTATAGTCATAAGAGTGTTTTCAAAGAGAGTCATGATAATAGTAGTCCTAAGCATCCATTAGAAGATAGGTTACTAGTTCAGGTCTTTCTTTGACTGTATTGCGAGTTGTTTTACTGTATTGTTGGTGTAATGGAAATGCTTAAACATGGAACAGAGGAGAGGTTCATACAAAGATGAAGCACAATCATGAATTCTATCACAATAATCACTTCTATTAAAAGGTCCAAAAATGCATTCATTAGAGGTAAAGAATGCATAATCAATATGAGTATAAGATGGTCAGGATGTCCATTATATAATCAGTGATATGTGGAGGACAAGTAGTGCGACTAAGGCTCAGTGAAAGAGATATTCTTAGTGAATTAGTCATCCATAAGAGAGAAGCAATATGCAAAGAAAGGGGGTTGTCTATGGTAAAAAGAATAACAAATGAATGAACAAACTATAGTTCATTCAAATAACAACAAGTCCAGGTATGGAGTGGAGTATTTATTTAATCAATATAGATATGAATAGAGCAGCCAAAGTGTCATGTAATGCAATGGTTGAAGAGCAGTCTTGTAAGCACAATGACATTCATTTCTTGGTCAAAAGTACACTAATTTAAGCACTATCAAAAGAGTGGGGCTATGAATAATCAAATCATGATCAATAAGATATATGACAGTGACCAATTACAATGTATGGTCCAAAGTGAAAATAGGTCTTTTAAGTATGACTACCTTTTGCGGTCCTTTCACTTCCCTCAAGAGAAGATATAAATGTTTTAATAAAGGGATTGACTATTCCAATTAGTTCATCAGAAAACCCTTACCCCCTTGTTCAAATGGACCACACCCTTGACCCCTCTGGTCTGTGAGGCCATTTTTCTATCATAGCAAAATCCTGTGAAAATGGCCTCTTCCCTGCAAATGTTTTTGTAAAATGTCCTGCCCTGTGTTCTTCATATTGTCACCTTGCTCTAGTCCAAATCACACGTGCTGAATTGCAAAACCCAGAAAGTTATTCAAGTTCTAAGGTCTGCGGGAAACAAATTTTAAAAAATCTACCACAGTGTTGAAAACCCACAGTGTCGTATGTTCACCTAGTGAAGATGCATGGTGTTTATCCTTTGCGCTTTAGCGACAGTTGTCAAATTTTCTTGTGTGGGCGTGAAGTGGGCCCAGTGTTAGAAGGGAAGTAGGGGCACATGTTCTTATTGGTTGTCACATGATCGCATGTCAGGAATTTCTGACATGCGACCATGTGACCAGTTGACATGTGTCGCTTGGTACCCGTTGGCGGATAAGTGCAGTGGGACCTGTCTGCTCGGTGGCACTGACATGTCTTCTTCTCATTGGTTGGCTGCATCGATGATGTAGTTTTTCTCAGTAGGGCCCGGTGTCAGAGATTTAAGATCTACGATCGGCATGTGATCGCATGGAATATTCTCATCCCATGCGATCATGCACCCACCGTCCGATTGGATGCCGATGGGTTTGTTTGCAATGGGCCCGCTGTCAAAGGTGGTGATGTGGTGGCCTTTAGTTGGCTGTCGCATGATCATGTAGCCCAGTTTCTGGCTATACGATCATGTGATTGGTTGACATGTGTCCCTAGGGATCGGTGGCAGGTGGTGATGTGAGGTCTTCCAGTTGGTCTGAGGTGGTGACGAGGCTTGTCAGTGGGCCCGTTGTCTTTTGTTGCGGAGGTGTTCACTTTTCATTGGCCAGTGAGTGGTGATGTGGCAGTCTTATGGCCTTGTCGCATGATCGCAAGGGCCATTTCCACGGCTTGCGATCATGCGACAAACCCCTTGTTGTTAACTCTATGCAACGTGGTGGTGATGGAAGTAAAGGTCTGCGGGTTGTCGCATGTTTGCATAGCCCATTTCTTGGCTATGCGATCATGCGACAGGGTGCCACGTGTGCTAGGGCCCGTTTGTAGTTGTTTGGTGGTCCCGTTGGCAGGTGGTGATGGGGCAATCTCTGGTTGGTCCGAGATGGTAGGATGATAGATTTGAATGTGGGCCCAGGTTAGGGTATCTCGACGGTGACATGACAACTGGCAGGATGCCTGTTAGCGGCTTGTCGCATGTTCGCATGAGCCAATTTTCTGGCTTGCGAACATGCGACAAACCCTTTTGTGGCAGCAGCAGCGTTGACGGTTATGAAAAGGGTAATGGGAAGTGGCGTGTCGCATGTTTGCATAGCCCATTTCTGTGCTATGCGATCATGTGACAACTATTTGGCGTCGTCGTTGCGGAGTTAACCTGAGGTGTTTGGATGGGTTAAAAACATAAAACCTGCGAATTGCATGGTGACCATTGCAGTTTGAATGTGATTTTCCTGAGGATCTGCAACGACTAAAGGTACCAGAATTCAATGCTTTCATGGCCAGATTTGACTAGCTTGGTGGTGCTTGCTGTTGCAGTGTGGTCTAGGGTGCCATGAGTGTTTGCAAGGATGATTTGTCGTGTGGTGATAGACAGATTTTGTTGTTCAAGGCTTTCTATAGGAGTTTTTGAATTTTGGTGAAGTTTTGATTGGTTGGGTGGTTGAAATCTTAACCCTGGTTACTCGTAGCTTGTTGCATCCTACTGGTTTAGGATTTCAAGGTAACCAGTGGTATAAATAGTTGAAATTTTGACTGTGTAGGGGTTCTGAATTTTGTCAGTTTTAGGAAGGGTCCTTTTCCTGTAGATTTTCTTCTTCTTCTCTGCATAGAGGGTGTTCTTCTTCTTCCATTGTTGGTTCAAGGGAATATAATGCATGCTGCAGCAGATTTGTCTTATGTATGAGAATTCAATTTATTCTTACTGTTACCAAGTTGTCTCCATTTGAGCTTTGAATTCATTGATCATACATCAAGGGTGTTTGGTTTGTCTGCTTGTATTGCCTATGTGTTTGCAAGTGGAGTTGTCTTCGCAGAGATAACTGGTTCAAGGTTAGTGTTCATGTGTGTATGGGCTGAAATATCAAAGATATGTCATGCCTATCTTCCAATGGATGATGGTAAATGTATTGTCTGATTCATAGGTCTCTTCTAAGGGGAGGGTTAAAATCCTTTGAATGGATAATAACATGCTTGAATGCACAGGTGGGTGTTAAGTTGAGGTTTGGTCATGGTGTGTGATTGATGTCAGGCATCAACACATTGAGCATATTGTTTTCTTGTTTCATAGCTATCTCTTGCAGTTGGGTATTTGACTTTGTGGCCCATTGGATAAGGCACTGGTCTATGAGAGACTCAGGGTATCTTAGGGGTCCCTTCTATCCATTTTAAAATCATTTCCATTCAGTTCTACCTTTTTCCTTTCTTGTTGTTAGTGTAGGTCTCTAGTTTTCATACTCACTCCATGCAAGTTGGGCTATTGCATGAGATATTGGCTTCATTAAGGTACAGGATACTTAGAAGAGTTTGAGAACCATTCCACAGTCAGTTACCTGCAGGCCTGTAGTGTGACACAAATTGTATGAGTGTGTAGATGAGGTACACCCGCCTGAGTGATGTGGAGCTCAAAGTGTAGAAGGATCTCTTTTTGATCCTTGTCAGTTGGCCCTTTTTCCTGTCAAATTTGGAGTGTTGAGTGAATGTGACACTAGCCCTGTCAATCCTAATGCCAAGCTAACCTTTGTGAAAAAGAACACCAACAAGATGGTGACTCTGCTAGGGAGAGTCTAGAACAGAGTCTGAAGTAAAAAAAAAAACACACTTGTAAAATCTTCTTACCTAGTTGCAAGTGGCAGCTCTGATTTGTCTCTGTTTGATCAGTGCATCTTCTGATAAATAGTGTATAAATCCTGGTTAAGTTTTGGTTGACTGAAAGAAGAAACACAAAGACAAGTGAAACATTTTTCCTCTGCAAGGAGGTGGCGACTCTAAAAGAAAAGAACTTGATGGAGCTGCATGGTGAGCTCTAGATCTGCCTTGCTTTCCAGTCAATAGGTTTCAAGCTGCAAAACTTTCAGGTATTCTTTTGTTGAAAATGTTTCCCTATCAAGTGTGTAGCACTGCTGTAAAGGGATAAGTGGTGGGCAGTTCCTTATGGAGGAATATAGCCCCTTTTGTTTTGATGGCATTGAAGGTGCCCCTAATGAGTTCTCTGCTGAGGACGGGAAGTGCTTGCCAAGATTCATGGCTGGTGGATCTATTTTTGCAAGTCAGCATGTTGATGTTGTCATGGGTATTTTTGGAGGTATGGATGTTGAACATGAAGATATTGCCATGAGGTTATTTGTGCACACATTTTTTGATGGTGCAAGAAAGTGGTTCTTATCCTTGCCCTCATGTTCAATCCCTTCTTGGGATGTGTTGAGAGCTAAGTTTGTTGAGTATTTTGATAAAGTTGTTTCTCTCAAGAAGGAATTAGTGAGGTTGAAAATGGTGAACTGATAGTTAGCAGAGGACATAAGATTGCTAAGACTGGTGGCTCCTGATGATGTTCATGAGGAGGCCAGTGTTTCTGATGTTGATTCTCACTATGTGGAGAGTGTTGACTATGAAGCTGATTCTGAGATCAGTGCATATGAGGATGTTGAAGATGAACCTAAGGATGGCAATATTCCCTTTTTGTCTACAAATTTTTCTTCTTGTGAACATGAGAGGGCAGTCTTCTTGTCCCGGTTTGATGATGTTTTATGTGAGAGGCAAGAATATGATTATGATGCAGATGATGATTCCTGCATTGATTTCTTCACACAAGATGATCTAAGGCCAGAAATGTGTATCCTTATTCCTCACAAGGATGATATTTGCAGCACTAGGGGTGAGGCTGAGGAAAATGATATCAAGGCCCAAAGTCCATTGAGCAGTGAAAGGATTTCAGCACTCTTGGTTGAAGAATTTTGGAGGTATGCCCCTACTTTGGATTTTGATTTGCAACTCCCCTATGATGTATCCTTTGACACTGATAATGAGGCCAGTGTTCAAAGTGATAGTGATGATCCTTTTTCATCAGAGATCCCCTCATGTAATGACCCTGCAGAAGAAGAGGTAGAAGGACATGATAGTGTGTTTTCCTATCATCAAGGTTGCAGTGATGAACAAGTCTATTGTTCAAGTCCTTTTCCTTCTCTTGCAAGGTATGATACTGAGTGTGACAGTGTTGAGGATCTAGTCTTCAATAGTTGGGACATAAATTCTTTTGGTGAAAATGATGATGCAGTGTTCCCCTGTCACAGAAGCTTTAAAGAGGACCTTCACTTGGTTCATGATCCATCAGATGAGGATGTCATGGTTGAACCAAGTTGCTCAGTGGCTGATGCAATCCAGGAAGGCAAATCAGAGGATCTATTTCCTTCTCAGCTAGGTAATTTTATGGTAATGCATGACAGTCAATATGTTCCATTTTCTGATGCATTACAAGATCAAAATTCTATTTCCAGCCATAAAAAAAAAAGTAGATAATGTTCCCTACTTCTTGGAATATGAATATGAGTGTGAATATGGTAGTTGTGACTGGAAAAACATGGGTGGTGATCAGTGCAAGTTTATTCTTCAACCCATGAATGTTCACATATGGTGGCAGCAAGAATATCAAGATTTTTTCAGGTGGCTGGTTGCATATGTGGACAAAAATCAGACATTTGATTCAGGAGGGTCCCTGATTAAAGTTCTTTTGTAAATATCTATAAATATCTTTCCCTTTCCTATTGTGTGCTTTTCCTTCCTATTCCCTGCATTTTTTGAGCTCCTTATTTTTGTCCAGTTGGTGGTCTGCTCTCCCAGAAATCCTAAATTCTCGCATGGGCACAAGTTACCCATCATCCCCAACTAGAGCCACTGTTAGCCATTTTTCTGTCATAGAAAATCCTATGAAAAGGCCTCTTCCCTGCAAATGTTTTTGTAAAATGTCCTGCCATGTGTTCTTCATGTTGTCACCTTGCTCTAGTCCAAATCACACGTGCTGAATTGCAAAACCTAGAAAGTTATTCAAGTTCTAAGGTCTGCGGGAAATAAATTTTAAAAAATCTGCCATAGTGTCGAAAACCCACAGTGTTTTTGAAAATCCATGATATTTTTAGTCTGTGTGAAAATCTTCATTGTTTTCGACCTTATGCCTTCCCGCTTTTGTGCGCTTATCTTTTGGTGTTAGAAACTTTGTGTGTTTTCGATCCTCTTTCGTCGAAAACCCTGTGTGTTTTCAACCCCGCACTTCTGCCCTATTTGTTGGCATTCTCTAACTGCGCAAGTGTGATCATTGGTGGGTCCCAATTCTTCCCATTGCCTAGTGTGATTAAAGTTCGGACAGAATCATTGGTTGTCATATGTTCACCTGGTGAAGATGCACGGTGTTTATCCTTCGCGCTTTAGCGACAGCCGTCAGATTTTCTTGTGTGGGCGTGAAGTGAGCCTAGTGTCAGAAGGGATGCAGGGGCGCATGTTCTTATTGGTTGTCGCATGATCACATGTCAGGAATTTCTGACATGCGACCATGCGATCGTTTGACATGTGTTGCTTGGTGCTCGTTGGCGGATAAGTGCAGTGGGACCTGTCTGCTCGGTGGCAGTGACATGTCTTCTTCTCATTGGTTGGCTGCATCGGTGATATGATTTTTCTCAGTGGGGCCCGGTGTCAGAGATTTAAGATCTACGGTTGGCATGTGATCGCATGGAATATTCTCACCCCATGCGATCATGCACCCACCGTCTGATTGGATGCCAATGAGTTTGTTTGCAGTGGGCCCGCTGTTAGAGGCGGTGATGTGGCAGCCTTTGGTTGGCTGTCGCATGATCGCATAGCCTAGTTTTTGGCTATGTGATCATGCGACTAGTTGACACATGTCCCTAGGGCTCAGTGGCAGGTGGTGATGTGGGGTCTTTCGGTTGGTTTGAGGTGGTGACGAGGCTTGTCAGTGGGCCCGTTGTCTTTTGTTACGGAGGTGTTCACTTTTCATTGGCCGGTGAGTGGTGATGTGGCGGTCTTATGGCCTTGTCACATGATCGCAAGGGCCATTTCCACAGCTTGCGATCATGCGACAAACCCCTTGTTGTTAACTCTATGCGGCGTAGCAGTGACGAAAGTAAAGGTCTGCGGGTTGTTGCATGTTTGCATAGCCCGTTTGCTGGCAATGCGATCATGCGACATGGTGCCACATGTGCTGGGGCCCGTTTGTAGTTGTTTGGTGGTCCCATTGGCAGGTGGTGATGGGGCAATCTCCGGTTGGTCCGAGCTGGCAGGATGATAGATTTGAACGCGGGCCCAAGTTAGGGTTTCTCAGTGGTGACATGAAAACTGACAGGATGCATGTTAGCGGCTTGTCGCATGTTCGCATGAGCCAGTTTTCCAACTTGCAAACATGCGACAAACCCTTTTGTGGCAGCGGCAGCGTCAACGGTTATGAAAAGGGTAATGGGAAGTGGCGTGTCGCATGTTCGCATAGCCCATTTTCGGGCTATGCGATCATGCGACAACTATTTGGCGTCACCATTGCGGAGTTAACCCAAGGTGTTTGGATGGGTTAAAAACATAAAGCCCGCGAATTGCATGGTGACTGTTGCAATTTGAATTTGATTTTCCTGAGGATCTGCAGCGACCAAAGGTACCAGAATTCAATGCTTTCATGGCCAGATTTGATTGGTTTGGTGGCGCTTATTGTTGTAGTGTGGTCCAGGATGCCATGAGTGTTTGCAGGGATGATTTGTTGTGCGGTGATGGATAGATTTTGTTGTTCGAGGCTTTCTGCAGGAGTTTTTGAATTTTGGTGAAGTTTCGATTGGTTGGGTGGTTGAAATCTTAACCCTGGTTACCTGTAGCTTGTTGCATCCTACTAGTTTAGGATTCCAAGGTAACTAGTGGTATAAATAGTTGAAATTTTGACTGTGTAGGGGTTCTAAATTTTGTCAGTTCCAGGAAGGGTCCTTTTCCTGTAGATTTTCTTCTTCTTCTTTGCATAGAGGGTGTTCTTCTTCTTCCATTATTGGTTCAAGGGAATATAATGCATGCTACAGCAGATTTGTCTTATGTATGAGAATTCAATTTATTCTTACTGTTACCAAGTTGTCTCCATTTGAGCTTTGAATTCATTGATCATACATCAAGGGTGTTTGGTTTGTCTGCTTGTATTGCCTATGTGTTTGCAAGTGGAGTTGTCTTCGCAGAGATAACTGGTTCAGGGTTAGTGTTCATGTGTGTCTGGGCTGAAATATCAAAGATATGTCATGCCTGTCTTCCAGTGGATGCTGGTAAATGTATTGTCTGATTCATAGGTCTCTTCTAAGGGGAGGGTTAAAATCCTTTGAATGGATAATAACATGCTTGAATGCACAGGTGGGTGTTAAGTTGAGGTTTGGTCATGGTGTGTGATTGATGTCAGGCATCAACACATTGAGCATATTGTTTTCTTATTTCATAGCTATCTCTTGCAGTTGGGTATTTGACTCTGTGGCCCATTGGATAAGGCACTGGTCTATGAGAGACTCAGGGTATCTTAGGGGTCCCTTCTATCCATTTTAAAATCATTTCCATTCAGTTCCGCCTTTTCCCTTTCTTGTTGTTAGTGTAGGTCTCTGGTTTTCATACTCACTCCATGCAAGTTGGGCTATTGCATGAGATATTGGCTTCATTGAGGTACAGGATACCTAGAAGAGTTTGAGAACCATTCCACAATCAATTACCTGCAGGCCTGTAGTGTGACACAAATTGTATGAGTGTGCAGATGAGGTACACCCACCTGAGTGATGTGGAGCTCAAAGTGTAGAAAGATCTCTCTTTGATCCTTGTCAGTTGGCCCTTTTTCCTGTCAGATTTGGAGTGTTGAGTGAATGTGACATTAGCCCTATCAATCCTAATGCCAAGCTGACCTTTGGGAAAAAGAACACCAACATGGTCTACACAACCAATACCATTGATTGTCCTAAAGACAGTGACTCTGCAAGTTGTGATTCTCTAGTTGGGACAGTCATCACACTATTCCCCTAAGCACTATGGATTTGCCTTCTCATCCACAAGAAACTCTAACATCATTCTAAACTCTTCTATACTCTGCCCATATCCATTCCAATCCATTGATCCAATCCATTCATACTTTTCTCATTAACCTTTCCATCATCCATCATTACCAAACTTCTCATTTTTTAGTACTGTCCTTTGCATAATGATGCCTTGGATGAATGTCCTTTAGTGGACTGTCATCTTATCCTCCATACTGTTAGTGAGTCATGCTACTAAGCCTCTAAAATCTTTCATGTACTTTTTGCAAAAACTTGACTTGTTGTCTACTCTCCTTTGATCTTCCATCAAGAACTACTGCATGCTCATTGTTGTTTGGCATGACTGTCATGGGATGATTGTCCTCATTGTGATGTTTCTTGTGGCTATACTTGGATTGTTGGTTGTCTTCAGCTATCCTCAAAATTTTACCTTCATGGTTAACTAAAAATCCTTTGAGATCAACGTTCTTTTGACACCAACTTGTTTAACATTGACTATTATACCTATTAGTTCATCATTCCCTTGGCCTAGTTTGCTTTGTTCAACTCCAACAACATTTGTGATTGTCACATGACCATTTAGATTGTCTTCCATTTTAGCCTTTTAAATTCTTCATAGGACTGACTGTTCTATGGTTTTCCTTTTCTATTTCTATATGGTAACCATTATCAACATGCCATCCAACCTTTTCAAAGGCCGTTCTTGTCTTGCTTGTAAGCTTTTATAAACTGTTTCTACACAACCTTAATGTTTGGACTTACAATTGTCCACTATTTTCTTAGGCAAGACTGTCACTTCAACATGAAGGCTGTCATAATTTTGTTTTAGCACTATCCACTGATATTTATGGGACTTGAATTTCCATCTATTAGACTGTCATTTTTGTTCACCATCCTTTTATAGACTGAATTTCTCAAAAATAATGACAAATGCCAAGGCAAAAAGGCAGTAAAATATTGTGCTTTTGCACTTCATGGATTGTCTCTCCTCACAAGACCCTGCAAAACATTTTTATAATAATCTTGATTTCAATGCACAAAGTAATGCCAAGAGAACAAATTATTAATCAACAAATATAGTCTATGACAACAAAGATGTATTGTCTTGCATATATTGAAATCTTTTTATAGGTCACAACAACAACTTTAGAAGCTGGACCAAAAAGTTTATGCCCTTTGCATGTGGACTATCAAAACAAACCGTGTTTCTAGCTTTTCATAGTCTTCTTGAAGGCTCAAGACTAGAAATCCCTACCATTATGAATCAATAAGCTTAACTTATTCAACACCTATCATGGTCAAATGTTATTTCACCTGACTATTCACCTCAACAGGGTACCACAATCATGTTTTCTTAAGTATTTATTGTCTTTCGATAAGACCCTCAAATGAAATCTAGTGTATAGAGTCTATAAAACCAAAATCATCATTTAGGAGTGTTGTGGAAGGCCTTGAGAAGTTAGATCCTTGAAGCATGTTTTCTTAAGTATTTATTGTCTTTTGATAAGACCCTCAAATTCAACCTGTCACACTAGCTACTGACTATCAAAGCACCTGCCTTCATTTCATGAATATCATTCTCTTCATGAGTGTATCATTGAGTGACTTGATTTTTAGTTCTTAGTTCATGATTGATCTCTCTTATAACCCCTATTGAGCCATAGTGTCCTTTCCATCCAATCTTTACTTCAAGCTATCATGAAACTGATTTCATGGCTTTCTATCCTAGCTCAACATTATTTCTTCATATTCTTTTTGTGGACAAGGCTTTTGAGGGTACCTGGTTTGGAAAACTTCAAGCCAAACAAAGATTAGATTTTAGTCTAGCATGAAATCAATAAAAAATTTCATAAATGGTACAAAACAGATATAGAACACTTGATTTGCCCCTAAGGCCTCAAAGATCCAAATGATGCTGAAATGAAGATTAAGCTACATGATGTTTATGCTAAGATTGATTTTAAGCCAAATAGAGATGTGATATGATGCTATGCTTATGCAAAATGAGGAAATAAACTATGTTAATCCATTATTACTAAATTAGGATGAGCTAAAATGCTTGAAAGTAAGTTAAGTTAAGATGATTATGCTTAAGACTAGAAATAAAAGGGCATGATAACAATGCATGAGAATAAGAGTTAAGCTAATGAATTTGCTCTTGAAAGGAGGAGCATTTATAGGATTTTCTAAGGGGGAATGAGTGGCCAGGATCAAAATCCTTAAGAGAGGCCAAGATTCATTCAAAGGGGAGCACATGGATTGTGCTAGTTCAGGGCCACCTCCTTGTGACAAGTGTCACAAGGGCATTGGGTTGAAAGATGGGAGGAATGTGCACAATTTGGGAAATGTGCCTAAGGTCAAAGGGTGTAAGAAAGGGGTGAGAGGCTTCTTAAATGCACCATAAATGCATGTAAGAGGGATAAGGAGGCCTTAAATGCACTTAATGCTTGTAAGAGAAGTTTCTAGAAGTTTGTTGACTTTGGGTTAAGCTTAGGAGTTGGCTAACCTTGGTTAGGGAATATGACAAGATTAGGGAGGGGGGATTAGGATCAGGATTAAGATTAGGATTAGGATTAGGACTTTCTAAAAGAGTCTAAAATTTCCTTAGGATAAATATGGATTTTAAGAAATAAATAAAGATTTATTTATTTCCATGGTTTAGGTTTGAGAATATTTATTAAAATGAATTTAATAAACATGAGGATTAAATATTTAATTTTAATTAAATATTTTGAGTTGGGATTAGGGTTAGGAAAAGAGGGGATTAGCCTCTAATCGAAATTAAAGAAGGATTAGAAGATTCTGGAAGAGGTTAGTGGTCTTAAGGAAATTGGCCAAGTTTTGGGCAAAAAATAAATCAATTATTTATTTTGGGATTTTTGGTCAATTTATTAATTAAATAATTAATAAATAAGGAGATAATGTTTAAATAAGATTTAAACATTTTTGGGAGGGATTTATTAATTAAATATTTTTAATTAAGATAAAGGGATTCAATGGCATAAAAATAAATAAATTAATTAAATAAATAATTAATTAATAAATGATGATGTCATCAGGGATTTTTCAGAAAATAAAAATACTTTATTTTCTAAAAGATTTTTAGGTGTCTACATTTTGCCCCTCTTTGATGCGATGTCGCAAGTGGCATGACGTCAAAGACAAGAAAATAAGATGCCCAAGGCTAGAATTTAGAGGAATGATGGGTTATGCCCTCTCGAGAAAATAACGCAAGGAGTAAACATTGTGGAATTTTCTCGAAAGGAAACAAAGAAGGAAGGACCTAGGAAAAAGGGGAGATAAATAACCAGACTTCCAAGAGCAAAGATGGGTGAATGCAAGATGAGATGGAATGCAAAATGCAGGATGCAGTGATATGAGAGATGCAAGATGTAAGATTAATCTATATGATGCAGGATGCAGGGGATTGGGGGAAGCTCCAAGTGAAAATGTGGAGAGCACAACCTAGTTTAATATAGAAATGCTAGAGACTTGCCAAGGATACTGGGATCACGAGGCCTTGTCACCAACGTTGCATAGGATTGACGCTAAAAAGACATGCAAGGTTGCCCCAGCATCACACATGATCCCGAGAAGGAGGCATGGTAGAAACGATGTTGGAGAAACCACAAACACACAACTGACCCATAGGCAAAAGCAAAAGATCAAAAGACCTTGCCCCAAATTATCCTCATTCGCAGCGCACCATGATATAAAGGATCGTGGTGACTTTGAGTAGAGAACAACGAGAAGCCGTAAAAGATTAACAAGACCCAAAGGACAAAAATCCTAGGTCAAAATGATAACTCCAAAAGACAACCTTTGCCAAGGAGAGAGATTTGATTTGATTGATGGCGGGAAGATTGGTTTGAACGTGTGGAAGGATACATCGACATGGACCTAGTGTGCTTGGTGGAAAATTAGGTCAGACAGGAAGGATACAACTGAAGGGACCCGTGATTAGGCTTAGGTCAGACAAAACAAAAGCATACATCTATGTGGACCCAATGCTGATGGGGATAATGTTGTGTTACTGATTGGCAAATGATGCAGTTCAAAGATAGTCACATTGATCAAGGATAGTCGACAATTGATGTTGCTGAAGTGCGAGGCTGGGTAGGACAAGATTTCTGACCAAATACTGCTACAGGACTAACAAGGATATGTACAACAAGATAGCGACAAGGGCTGACTGACACAAAGGATGGGACCTAAAGACACATATGTACAAATGAGTTTAGGTGGAGACACGACTGACGCTATGGTACAAGAATCAGGATTAGGATGTACAAAGAACCTGGGGATGAAGCTAAAACTCCAAAGATATGCAAGACGATGCCCCAGTTGGGCTGGAAAGCCAAGATGGACTGACAGTGGATGACGTGTCCTGAAATGACACGAATTTGGGAAGGACATATCCCAACGATGATGATTGGATTGAGATCAAGGCTTGCTACAAGACTAAGGATGTGATTTGATCGGTTGGCTTGATCTTGGATGTTGGATAGCTAGAGGATGTGGAGAGGATGGGAAGATTGCTAGAAGACTACTAGGAATGTTTGGATAGGGATGAATGGCATTGGATTGCAATGAGGGTAGCCTAGAGCTAGATACCAATGACAAGGGAAGAAACCAGGTGATGGAAAGATGGAGGAAATGCTTAGG
Source organism: Chamaecyparis obtusa (assembly GCA_027943335.1). Classification (NCBI taxonomy): domain Eukaryota; kingdom Viridiplantae; phylum Streptophyta; class Pinopsida; order Cupressales; family Cupressaceae; genus Chamaecyparis; species Chamaecyparis obtusa. Next base: position 2,882,834 of record BSBK01000164.1, read on the forward strand.
ATGAGGATGATGGAACTGCTAGGAGATTTGGATGGAGGAAGATTTGGATTTGGATGGAAGAATGCCTGAGGATTGGATAGAGGGAGATTTGGGGAGATTGGATGGTGGATTTGCTTAAGGATTGGAAGATGGAATGCTGGAGGAACTGCTGAGGGATTTGGCTAGGGGAATGCTTGGGATTTGGGGAGATGGAAAGATTTTGGATGAAAGATAGTCTCCAAGGAATATGTCACCAAGGAATAAGATGCCCCCTGCTTAGGATAGTTCATTCATTCAGAGGCAGTAGAATGGGGTACGATTGGATAGAAGATATGCTGACAAGAGGATGAGGAAGGTAGATGGAAGCTAGGATGAATGGATTGGATAGAGGATATGTAGTTGAAAGGTGTGATAGATGCCAAGAAAGTGCCCAAAAGCATGTATACTTGGTAGTCTTTGTTTTTTCATCAAGATCCAAAGGAGGATGAAGGAGGTGAGAGACAAATGGGATGGCAGAGATGTTGGATAAGAGGTGATAGAAGGGAATGGCCCCCAACTGTAGAAAGGAATTGGGGGGAGGCCTACGCATGACGCTTGTTTGCCAGGTTTTTATCATGGTACTTGTCCAAGGCGCTTGAATTGCCAAGTTTTCACCATAGGATGAATGTTTTTCTTTTTCTTTTTTTTGATATTTTTCTCTTGATTTTTCTAAATTTTTTATGGATTTTCTGATTTTTTGCTGACTTTGTGCTGATCTTTTATTGATATGCTGATTGATTTCTGACTTGTTGTTGATTCTCTGATTTGGTACTACCTTCTGATTTGATGCTGACTTTCTGATATTTCTGATGTGTTGCTGACTTTCTGATTTTGATGTTTGTCATGTTGCTGACTTTCTGATTTTGCTGACCTGTTGATTTCTCTAATTTGTCACTGACTTTCTTCACTGATCTTTCTGATGTGCTTGGATGTTGGTACAACTTTGTTAGGATGGAGGAATTATGCAAAGGCATGGATGAGATGGGAAATATGGTGGTATAAAGTGTTTGGATGAAAAGATGGAAAGTGATCATGATAGGGGGATGTTGTTAGGATCAACATTGGCACATGTTGTGGGGGAGATGGATGAAGCAGATGGGTTTCGAAAGATAGAGGTAGATAGGATGGAGGATTTATGCTAGGAGATTTAGGATCTTTGGGACCCAAAATAGATTTAGGAGATGGAGGAGAAGATTGAGTAGCTGGGGGATTAGCAACTTTGGATGCCATTATGGATGTTTCTTTTAGATGCATTACATCTTTTTGCTTTGGGATCCACATCATTTTTGCTTTAGCTTTGGTGGGTCTTTGTGGCCATTGGGATGCATCAGATTTTGATTTTGCTTTGCTGGGCCTTTGCGGCCATTGGGATGCTTTGGATTGCTTGATTGGATTTTGCTTTGGTTGACCATGTCGTTTAGGTTGGACATGGCAATTTTTGAATTTTTGTGGATATTTCCCTTTATTCATATTGGATGTGGCATCCAAATTGTGGGGAGCATCGAAGTGAATATGAGGAGATGTGCGGGATGGAGGAAATATGGATGGAGATATGGAAGGAGATTGGTAGATATGATATGTGGGAATGTGCCTTTGTTGATCTTGACTAGGGATGCTTGGATTTTGGATGAAAGACTGAGTAGGATAAGATGGGGGATGATATTTTGGGATGTGGGGTCCCAAAATGGATGGGGTATGTGGAGGATATGTGCTGGTAGATTTCAGGACATAGGGACCCAAAATGGATTTGGAGGATGAAGGAGGAATGTGATAGGTTGTCCTGGGTTATAATGATGGAGGAGGAGGAATAGCATTGTATGCCTTGGAAGATGTGATGGTGGGTTTGGAAGGATGCTTGAATCTAGCTTTAGCTGTACCAACATTTCTGGAGGAAGTGCCTTCTTTTGATGTGTGACCAATGCCACATGATTTTGGATGTTTCTTGTCTTGAATAGGCTCCAAATTTCCTTGTTCATGGATGCCTAGGCCTTTGCCTTGATAATTCCATTTCTTGAGCATTTTATCCAAACAAGGATATTTCTGACTTGGGGAATATGATAAACATCCAGTTTCTGGTTCCCTGATGGAAGATATAGAACTTATTGCTTCTGCTTCAAGTGGGCTGCCTCTAACAAATGTAAGTGATCCAAGAGGATAGAGTGAAGGCAGCTGGATAGTTTGGATCGGAGGATCCTCAAGAGGAGAGGATGGGATGATGGGATCTTGACTGGGATTGGGAGATAGTAACAGATCTTGAGATGGAGGAATAGGGATTGTAGGATTTTGGATTGGAAGAATTGGGATTGTAGGATTTTGGATTGGGGGTGATGGACGTAATAGAACATGTGATGGGGGAAGTGAAGGGATTGGATCTTGATTTTCTTCTGTGAGTATTTCAACATGCTTTTGGAAAAGATCTTGACATGATAAGATTTGTGTGGATAGAGTGTTGGGGGATGCATGGATGGACTCTTTAGAGGGGGTGGATGGAAGGATGGGAGATTCTGTAGCTGTGATGTCTAGAAGAAGGAAGAACTCTTCAGATGGTATGAATGAAAGGATGGAAGGTTTTGTAGTTGTGATGGCAGGAAGAAGGGTGAACTCATGAGGCTCATTAGATATGCTTTGGATAATACTAGGAGGAGGTGATGTTGGTGGGGATTGGATGGAGACTTCAGATGGAAGGGACTCAATGATGCTAGGAGACAGAAGGAGATCAATGAGTGGGATGTATGGAAGATAGATAATAGATGGGAGCGATGGATGGGCCTCATCAATGATGGCTTCACATGAAGGATTGAAATGGCTTGGCTCTTCATTTTTAGGAGTGGGATTTGTTATTGGCTTCCTTGTGAAAGTCCTTGGAGACTTTCGTGGTGAAAAAGGATTAGAAGATGGAGGAGACGGAGAGCTAGGATAGTCCTTATATGAAGATGGGGTGGATGGAGGGTAACCTGCTTGAGGGGATGATGGTGCTGAAGAGGTAGAGGTGATGGATCGAGGTATGGGATATGAAGCGTTTTGAAGGATGCACTCTACTTGTGGGAGGGGATTTTTGGAAATGTGGTTTGGAATAGAAGATGGTGGATTGAGATAGGATGGAGGATTGGGGAAAAAGATTGGAAGACTTGGTTTTTGGTTTTGAGAGTGATTTGGAGGATGAGTGGATGGAGGTTTTAGATAAGGGAAGTAGCGTGAAGTGTTTCGAGGGGATGGTGGTGGTTGGGATATGACCATAGCAGGAGATGGTGGTATGAAGGATGCATATGGAGGATGTGTAGGTTTAAGATAGGGATAAGTTGTGGATGGATAAGATAATGGATTTGCCTTGCTGAGGACATGAAAGGGAGTGCTAGTGGATAAGCGTGAAAGCATGATAGGATATTTTGGAGGAATGATTGGATGCTGGGGAATGTTTGGAGCAAACTTGCTAAGATTTTCAAAATATGCATCGTGATCTACAAGGCTTTCATCATCATCAAGATAGGATGGATTGAGAGGAGAGACATAATAACCAAACTCATCATAATAGTTTTGAGACATGCTGACTTGCGGATGAGTTGGATAAGGATGAAGGACGAAGATGGATTGGAAGACTAAGACTCAGATTGGAATGACTGATATGATTAGACTAGGATTGGATTTGGCTCAATATTGGAAGAAAACTGACTCTAGAGGAAGACAAACAAGGGGATGGGGGATGACCAAGATGACTTTGCTAACCTAGGATAGGAGGAAAGGATGACAAGACTGGATTGAATATGACTGGAAGACCATGGTTTGAGATTCTGAAAGCTTTGGACATTTTTTGGATTTTGGGAGGATTTGGACTGACATGGCTGTTCTGAGTATCTTGAACCAAGTTGTAGATCAATTTGATGTTTTTCCAATGGCAAAGGACAGATTTCAACAAAGATTTTCAGATAAGCAATCCCCGCAAGGGACAAAGCAACCTTGTGGGGTACAAACAAGATAACTGACTCTGATAAAGCTTTGAAAGTGTATGTTCCAACAATGTTTTCACGGAGTATTGACTGTCAAGCACTTCAAACAGATCTACCTAAGGAAGGTGAGTATCAAAATTGCTTGCCCACAGCTTGGTACCCCCTAGAAGGGAATACAAATGGTGAGTAATCTTGAGGCGACCCGGTAAACCCGTTGGAATCAGTCCTTGCACAAGGATTTTGATACTTTCGGATGTAGATAGGGTAGCCTCTATTTTATCAAGTTTTTAATAGTTCCGTGGAGTCTCCATACCCGATTATGCTGACCACCTATGACTCACTTAAGAGCCTAGCCAACAACGCTGGGGGAGGAATATTTACCTATCCCCAGACATTTGCATTTGGCACAAAATGCCCGTGGATTAGGAGATATAAGTGAGTACTTTTTGCCTTCACTTTATTTATATACCGGCCGGGGGGATACCGGTTTGAGGTCATTCTCCGAGGAGGAAGCGCTTTTCTCCCTGGACAGACCTCGCTAAAAGTAGAACAAGTGAACTTGTCCAAGTTCAAATGTTCTACGTTGCTTACTTTAACAAGGATTTTGCAAGAATTGAAAAACTCCTAAATGCACATCAAGCAAGTTTGTTCTTTTTCCCAAATTGATTAAGTGTGTTTGAATTTGAATAACTGAAGACACAAGTGTTTAAGATTTGATTTATTCTTTCCCAAAATGTAAACGATTTGAGCGATTGCAAGTTCTTTCTTTGATCATTCAAGATTGAGATTTGCGTGTTGATTTAAGAACTTTGAAGTGCTTTGTTTTGATCCTTTATGGCATTCAAGATTTGATTGTGCGCTTGCTTTGAAACAAAAGAGGGAATAGAGATGTTCATTTCTTTTAGTGCATTCAAGAGTATGTTTGTTTTTCAAATGGACAATGACGCTTAGGACTTAGCTTCATTCCTTTTTAGTTTCATTCAAGACTTGTTTTGACCATTTGCTTTGATTAAGAAGACAAGTTCCTAATTTAGCTTTGATGCATGAAAAAAATAAAGATTTTTGCAAGATTTTGTTAAGGCATTCAAGAGTGCATTGAAGTTTATTTTAAGCCAACCAAATGAAAGTTTGAGGTTCCTAAACATGCAAGAAGGTTCATGAGCCTTAAGGCTTTATCATTTTGGTGATTTCCTTTCCCTCCAAGAAGTACCTGCAAAACACAGAGTTTAGATCCTATAAGAAAAATCAAAGTTCAGAATTTTTTAAAAACATCAGATTACCTCTTTCTGGAATAAATGCGCAGTTACAGAGAACAAATGCGTAGGAATATGTAATGAATGCGCACTTTTCCAATTTTGAACATATGTGCAATAACAGAGAATGCATGCGCAACTACATCTATTCTGCCAGAATGCTTTTAAAAATGCTAATTTTCACAAAAAAAAAGAGCATAAGTCTAAACAAATGCGCAGCAAGTCTGAACATATGCACAGCAAGTCTGCACATATGTGCAGTAAGTATGAAAAAATGCACAATTTTAGTGAAAAATGTGCAGTTTTAATTATAAATGCGCAGTTTTTCATGATAAATGCACAGATTTACAAAATTTTGTGCAAATGCGCAGTTACAGACAACAAATGTGCAGTTTCTGATACGACAGAATGTTGAAACCTAGAATTTTGAGAAAAAAAGAGGAGAAAAATGACCACAAAATGTTGATTCTGGAGTAGATGATCAGGACAGGGGTCCCACCGGGCGTGCCAGAATGTGGACAAGGCTTTTGAGGGTACCTGGTTTGGAAAATTTCAAGCCAAACAAAGATTAAATTTTAGTCTAGCATGAAATCAATAAAAAATAAGTAAAACTCTAAACTAAGCCACCTCAGATTGAGCCTAAACAGGTGCACCCAAGCACTGTTTGATTTGCTCTTGCTTCAAAGGATGTGGGTGTGCTCTCTAAGCACTTGGAGCATGTTCCTTATGCATTTTAGGATGGATTGAGATCCATAAAAACTTCATAAATGGCACAAAACAGGTATAGAACACTTGATTTGCCCCTAAGGCCTCAAAGATCCAAATGATGCTGAAATGAAGATTAAGCTACATGATGTTTATGCTAAGATTGATTTTAAGCCAAATAGAGATGTGATATGATGCTATGCTTATGCAAAATAAGGAAATAAACTATGTTAATCCATTATTACTAAATTAGGTTGAGCTAAAATGCTTGAAAGTAAGCTAAGTTAAGATGATTAAGCTTAAGGCTAGAAATAAAAGGGCATGATAACAATGCATGAGAATAAGAGTTAAGCTAATGAATTTGCTCTTGAAAGGAGGAGCATTTATAGGATTTCCTAAGGGGGAATGAGTGGCCAGGATCAAAATCTTTAAGAGAGACCAAGATTCATTCAAAGGGGAGCACATGGATTGTGCTAGTTCAGGGCCACCTCCTTGTGACAAGTGTCACAAGGGCATTGAGTTGAAAGATGGGAGGAATGTGCAAAATTTGAGAAATGTGCCTAAGGTCAAAGGGTGTAAGAAAGGGGTGAGGGGCTTCTTAAATGCACCATAAATGCATGTAAGAGGGATAAGGAGGTCTTAAATGCACTTAATGCATGTAAGAGAAGTTTGTAGAAGTTTGTTGACTTTGGGTTAAGTTTAGGAGTTGGCTAACTTTGGTTAGGGAATGTGACAGGATTAGGGAGGGGGGATTAGGATTAAGATTAGGATTAGGATTAGGACTTTCTAGAAGAGTCTAGAATTTCCTTAGGATAAATATGGATTTTAGGAAATAAATAAAGATTTATTTATTTCCATGGTTTAGGTTTGAGAATATTTATTAAAATGAATTTAATAAACATGAGGATTAAATATTTAATCTTAATTAAATATTTTGAGTTGGGATTAGGGTTAGGAAAAGAGGGGATTAGCCTCTAATCGAAATTAAAGAAGGATTAGAAGATTCTAGAAGAGGTTAGCGGTCTTAAAGAAATTGGCCAAGTTTTGGGCAAAAAATAAATAAATTATTTATTTTGGGATTTTTGGTCAATTTATTAATTAAATAATTAATAAATAAGAAGATAATGTTTAAATAAGATTTAAACATTTTTGGGAGGGATTTATTAATTAAATATTTTTAATTAAGATAAAGGGATTCAATGGCATAAAAATAAATAAATTAATTAAATAATTAATTAATTAATAAATGATGATGTCATCAGAGATTTTTCAGAAAATAAAAATACTTTATTTTCTAAAGAATTTTTAGGTGTCTACACTTTTCTTCTTGGCTGCCTTTCCTTTTTGGGCTCCTTCATGCATTGTCTCTTGTCTATGTAAAGCATTTGTTAGTCAAAGTGTTCTTCATAGCATCTTTTGAGACAATCAATCTCACTACTTTTCCATTGCAGACCACGATTGTTTTGAGACAATCAATCTTTGTAGCAATATGACTACTCGGTAATAGTGATTGCATACTCCGAGAATCAATAAATTCATCTATCCATGATAGTGAATGGACCTCTTCTAAATATTTTTGTGTTGAAAGTGTTTCTACCAAACATGGAAACCTAGGTGAACGTAGAGATAATGCTTGAAAATCAAAGAGAATTGTAGGAAAACATGAAAGACATGATGAAATCAGGAACCCTGCCAAATATTGATGGATAACCTTATTTAAAGATAGCTGCCCCTATTGATATAACAAAGACTTTAAACTAAACCTGCTGGTATTAATCCAACTCAACCAAGTTTTGGAAGGAAACAACATGAAGGATGAAGAAAGAATGGAAGGAAATTGATCAATGAAATGCCTGCATAAAAACTTGATTCTTTTAAATTATAATTCTAATCTAACTCTTGGTTAAGTGGAAGTAAGAGATGCTTAGTTTCAATCCTATGCACTATGAAAATTTAAACTATAATTAGTTTGTGAAAAAATTATAATACAAGTGTTTCTATCCAAGCATAGGCACACTACACATCATGGAAAACAATTGTGTAATGATGCATGTCATGAAAGTCATAGCCTAGTTACTGAACTCACAAAGTATAAGAAAATTTCACCTCAATGGTTAGGCAAGTTAGTCCCAGTCTCTACCATGTTAATGTCATTAAAAAAATACAAAAAATTAAGGCCTATGAGATTTTATGATAATGTTCTATTTGAAATAGGGTGCTCAAGTTAACAATGAAATAAAAAAATCCATGCTTGTATTCATATGATTAGGAGAGGTTTCTTTGTGTTTTCATTACTTAAGAGCAGCCTATATATGGAGGTAAGGAGTTCTACAATGTTATTCAGTTTCCCTAGTTATTTACCTGATTTTATTTATTTAAATCTACTCTTTACAACTATTTTTCTATCTATACACCCTCTATTGCTATTGTAATGGCAAAGCATCAGAACCGTCCATTTCTAAACTTTGATTTGGTATGATAAATGTCCCTTTGCATTGAGAAAATTATAGTTGAGAAAATGGTTGTTCAGTAACGATTTGTATTTGTAGGTTGCAAACAAATCATCCTTCTTCTACCAACGAGTCATTCCATTCAAGAAAGACCATGTCTGACGATATCAACGCACAAAAAAATACGGAGACAATTGCTAGACTGTGGTCTAACTTAAAAAGAAAAGGTGATGGAAAATGTTATTGTCCTTGCAAAATTTTTAAGGGCTTAAAGACTCAAAGATATCTAATCAAAACAGCTGAAGAACATTGTAGGCAACATGATCACATTGAAGGGGGAAACAAATTTCGTCCATTGGTATGTATTTTAATAATTTATAAAATACATAAGACATGATTTGATGATGACATCATGGTCATGGTTAATATAAGGTCATCATTTTCATATAGGTCAACGTCCCTGAGTTTCATGTTATATTAGAAGTGAAATGTTGATGCTAAGACAATTACTTTGTGACCATAATAATCCTACATATGTTTTTTTGCACAATAGATAAAGTCTACTATTCAATTCCAAGAGAAACTCACAATTTCAATTGTGACCACACTAGCCTGATCGAAACAAACTTGTTAGAAACATGAAAAGAAAACATGTTAACAATTCCATCATTTGTCTGTTGTTTGGGACAGTCACCATAGAATTATTTGGACTGTCTCTCCTCTTGCCTTGCAAGGTTAAAATGACCTTTTTTTCATCCCTCCTTGAATAGACCCTTACCATCTTGCACTTGTGCAATGATAGGACACTAATGTTGCTAATTAAGGTTGGCGGGATGATTACACCTATCCTGAAAAAAGACTATCAAATCATTATGCTTTCAAATCAATTACCTATCGACGTATCCCTTGCAAGGGAGAGAAGCCAAACACATAAAGAACATGCACATAAACACAGCAACTGAAAAACTTAAATGGAATACACCAAGAAGTACCAAATGATGAATGCTTAATTGTTGTAATGGCAAAGCAATATCAAAACCATCTATTTATAGTCCTAATGATTTTGGAAATTTTTGACAAAGAGTGTTTCTTTTTTTTATTATAGTATAAATGATTTTTCTATAGTCATAATGATGTTTCTTATTTCTTGTCTTTTGTCCCTTTTTAATTTCCTATGTCTGTGCTTCGTGACAAGATTTTGTCACCTTCTTTTGATGGTATATTTCATTCACTCTATGTGGAATACTATTTTGTTCACTATTTTATTTCAGCTTCATATTTTTTTCATTTTTCATATACACACAGACTACACATGCTGATAAAAAAATGAGCTATTTGATTTAGGTTTACTTTTCATTATTGTAAATGGTTAATAATTCTGATGGTACTCCTTGGTGTATTTGAACTGTAAAAATAATCATATAAAAATAATAAATCTAGTAACGATGGTGCGGTGCATTATTGATATAGGTTCGATGACTCTTGTCAATGTGCCAAACTGTCAATGTGGTGGTGGGAAGTGTGTGTTGAAGACTTCACGGACATTGAACAACCCTGGACAACAATTTTGGTGCTGCCCTAATTGAAAAAAGGTTGCTAATGTGTATATATTTAAAATTTCTAATGTAAATACTATTCATTATAATATAAGAACTAATGTAGACTGGGTATCATAGAAAAATAATGGCTGTGAATACTTTAGTTGGGTCGATGACAACTCATCTACATCTATCCGCCCATCTCCACTTATTTGCGATGAAGGATTTGAGTGCAAAACATGTCAGGCTAGGGCAAATTCTAAAATTATATTTTTACAATGCCTTCTCTGCATTGTAATCGCATGTCTAATTTGTTGCGACCATGTGCAGAGATGAACTCAGGAATTAGTTAGTTTAGTATTTTCATATTGTAACTAATATTTTAATATTGATATGACATAACTTCTCTTTTCCTCAAGTTCGCATATATATGGTTTACATCTTTTTTTAGAATAATTCTTCATGTTTATGGCTCAGGTGAGCCCCAATTTGCTATCAATCACATGATTTAATGTTGATTTAGGCTAGAGGTAAACTACACATGTCATGTAAACAACATGGTCGAATGCAATCTCTTTTGTGTGTTTTCAAGAGTTTTCCCACCAATACAAGCGTAAATAATGCATTGAACGTAATCTACGGATGCTGCATGGTATGAAGTCTTGTTGAAGTTTGAGTGCAGCGTGGTATGAAGTCTCGCTGAAGAAGAGTACTGTAGAGAGCAGGCCTACCGTACCAAGGAAGTTTGACAAGAACAAGGAATATGGCTTAAATAGAATGGGAAGACGTCTTTCTAGCTTGGGCTTGGATCCTTCGACAATTAGCTTGATAATAAATGAAGCAAATGAGAGCTGAACAATTAGCTTCCCAAGAAAAATCTTGTAAATGAACTGTGTACCCCAATTCTTGTGCCTTCTGCACATACCTAAATGATATATTTGAAACAACAAGGGTAAATTTAGCCTTACCCTTGTTGTTTCAAATATATCATTTGGGTACGCACAAAGGGCACATTAATTGGGGTACATATAATTCATTTATGGGCTTTTTCTTGGATAACTAATAGCTCATCTGTTATCTACATTATTTATAAGCTAATTGCCGAAGAATCTAGGCTCAGGCTAGAAAGATATCTTCCCAAACACATAAAAAAATACACATAAACATGACAACTGAGAAACATAAATGTAGATTTCACAATAGCTGAGAAACATAATTGTAGGCATCATGGTCACAATTTTTTGGAGACAACATAATTGAGTTGTATACCCAGATGATGGAGAGCAACTTCTGCTCCTTCGATTCCAAGTTGACACTGCGGGATCCAAAGACCATAGATAAGGAATAAATTGAGAGAGCAGAGGAGGGCCGTAACGATCAAAATAATACAGGACAAACCTCAAGTTAAATGAGGCAACTGTAAACATTTTAATAAAATTCTATTAAAATGTTTGCAGTTGCCTCATTTAACTTGAAGTTTGTCTTGTATTATTTTTGTCGTTATGGCCCTCCTCCACTCTCTCAATTTATTCCTTATCTATGGTCTTGGGATCCCGCATTGTCAACTTGGAACCGGAGGAGCATAAGTTGATCTTCATCATCTGGGTATACCACTCAATTACGTTGTCTTCAAAAAAATGTGATCATGATGCCTACAATTATGTTTCTCAGCTGTTGTGTCTCAAGACCCCTTATGACCCTTTACGACCATTTACGACCTCTAAGAATACATCTTAGAGGTCTTAAAATGTCATAAAGGGTCATAAGAGGCTCCTAGGAGGGGTCAGATGAGCTTCCACCTTCACGTGGTTGGCCCTGTTAAGTAGAGAATGTTAATTAAACTATTCTTGAAACATAATTGTAGGCATCATGGTCACATCGAGGATGAAACTATTCCAAGTTGACACTATGGGATGGAGAACAACTTGGAACCGGAGGTGCAGAAGTTGCTCTCCATCGTCTGGGTATACCACTCAATTACATTGTCTCCAAAAAAATGTGACCATGATGCCTACAATTATGTTTCTCAGAGAATGTTAAACTATTCTCGAAACAAATAGAAGCTCAAAGAGAAGTTGGCAACAACCAACAGAATGAGTGTGGACACTTGAAGATAAATATCAAATAGGGGAAAAACACCTGCAACAACAGAGGCAATATCTATAGATACAGATGAGGGTATCGTAGAAATCCCTAATTTAGTGTTTCAGAGAACAAATGATGGACTGTGAATTAGGCATTTTTGCAATATCGTCATCTAAATCTATTATTTACATTGGAATGTAGCCTACGGATATTGATACTGCACCGACCGAGCACAATGGAGGCATCGATTCTAATGTGAATTGTAGTACTCAAGGTATACATTTTCTATTCGAATTTTGATTAATAAATATTTAATACAAGCAAACATATTCAATTGTTTAAGGTGGATAATTAGTTGTGATAATGAGACGCGCCATTTAGATGTTAACTGTGGCAGTCTCTTGGTTTCAGGCAATAAAGAAGGAGAAGCCTAGTTCAATATGCAATCTCGCAGAATATGCACGGATATCAGGTGGAGTTGAAAAACACAACAGGGTTGCATTTTTTATAGAGGTCTTTAATTGCGTATTTTAAGTTATAGACCATCGTGAAAATGTAAACGTGTTGTGTTTTTTCAACTCCACCTGCTATTCATGCATATTCTGCTTGTGTTGCACGCACATTCTCGATTCAGAGTGGGAGAAATCTTATTTTCAATGCGAGGGAGAGAAGCCAAATACAAAGAACATGCAAATAAACATGACAACTACAAAACATAAATGTAGGTATCACAACAGCTGAGAAACATAAATGTAGGCATCATGGTCCCAATTGTTTGGAGACACAACATAATTGAATGTTATACCCAGAAAATGCAACACAACCACTACTCCTGCAGTTCTAAGTTGACACTGTGGATCCAAAAACCATATAAAGATTCTTTATCTTTGGTTTTTAGATCCCGTAGTGTCAACTTAGAACTACAGGAGTAGTGGTTGCGTTGCATTGTCTGGGTATACCACTCAATTATGTTGTGTTTCCAAAACATTGTGACCATGATGCCTACATTTATGTTTCTCAGTTGTTGTGTCCTAGGACCCCTTATGACCGTTTATGACCTTTAAGAATACATCTTAGAGGTCTTAAAATGTCATAAAGGGTCATAAGAGGCTCCTAGGAGGGGCCAGATGAACTTCCACCTTCACGTGGTTGCCTGTTAAGTAGAGAATGTTAAACTATTATCGAAACAAAGAGAAGCTCAATAATTTATATCTGAATACCAATTTTGTTCTTATCAAACCGTCAAAACATTTAAGTAGTCTTTTAAACTGCTATTAAAAATAAAATATTTAATCAACATTTACTTACAGATTTGTGTGCTTGTCTGAGTTTGATACGCAAATCTGCGTATCAAACTCAGACAAGCACACAAATCTGTAGGTAAATGAAACTTTCTTAGTCAGTTTGATTTTTCTTGAGGCTGTGAATATATAGTACAATGAAAATGCTTTTTTCAATCTAATTGTGCTAAATAGAAGAAAATAGCTAAATCAAAGCTTCATAGATTCATATATGCATACTAATTATAGAGAAGCAATATATTCAACTAAAAGTAGGAATATATTGAAAATGGTGTCACATTTTTTTTAAACAAAAGTTAGTATTGGTCGAAATTTCATCCTTTACACAGTATTAAATTCGACCAAGACGCTATACGTTCGACGGTCCATTCGACGAATTTGGGTGGATAATTTGACGACAAAATGGACTAAATTTGACCAAGATGCTATACATTTGACGAATTGGGGTGGATAATTCGATGACAAAATGGTCTCAATTTCGACTGTCACACCAATTGATCGACGTCTTATTCTTCCAGTTCCAAGGGATTGTTGCAGTCGATAATTCGACCACTTATGGGGTCGAAATTGCGACTATTATTTACCATGTAGAAAATTTGACGAAAAAATATCGACGATAGTTCTAGTCGCCTATTCGACCAATTGTTATAGAAAATTCGACTAATTCTCGTCAAAATTTAAGGTAAAATTTACTAGTGTCTATTTTCAATTCCTTCAATAAAATAGTACATCCAAGTTTCAAACTGCATACCTTGAGCGGAGCCCATGACTCGGTTGAGAAGCACAACAAGATCGTCATATTCTGATTTGAAATCTGACGTGGTGAGCCTTGACGACTTGGTAACTCCCTTCTTGCCTTCGTGCAACCAATTCTGCTTTAGTAGAGCAAGGTAGACATCTTGATAGTCTTGAAAGAACTTGGCCGCTTGATCCATCAACATCACTATCATGCCCTTCTGCTGGGGTATATTGAACACTTCTTCTACCACCTGCCCACTGATGTTAGCCAACATCCTCTTTCCTTCATCAAAGATGATGGACTTGGTCACAATATCTAGCCGAGATGCACACTCCATCACCAACTCCGGACAAGGCAAGGTAGGAGGGAAGGCGGCAGCTTGTACAACCCCACACTTGCTGATCTTCTTCGCCATGGAGGAGTGGCCTTCTTTCAACCTATCTCTCAACTGTATCATATCCATTGTACCGATGTTGGTGTCACAGACTCGCTTCAATTTTGAGAAGAAGGTGGTCTTAGGCATCATGTCTTCCTTGTCTTTTTTGGTATTCATTCCCCTTGGGTTCTTGCTTGCACTAGCATCCGCCATCCTAACCCTTATTTCTGCCCCTTCTTTCTACAGTGAGGTGGGACTACACTTATCTCTGCCCCTCCAATCCTAGGGATGGAACTAACACTTATTTCTGCCTCTTCAATTCCTATCACACTACACTTATCTCTGCCTCTTTGCTTAGGGGTGGGACTACCATTCATTTCTGCCTCTTCGAAAACTTATGAGATGGATTACACTTATATCTCCCAACTTCGTTCCTAGGGGTGGGACTACCACTTATATCTCCTTTCTCCAAATCCTAGACGGAAACTACACTTATATCTCCCAACTTTAAGCCCTAGATGAGATGATGAAGTGATGGATGGATGATGCAAGCAAGAAATGGGGGGAAGAACCAAGCAAGAACAAGAAAGAAATCTGCTTTATGAACCAGCCTTCACCCTCAAACATGAAGATCGTCTTCTACCAACAAACTATCAAGTCCAAAGAAGAAGAAAACAACCATATGCATAGTCCACTCACCAAGAATTTCATAAATCTGCCCCCAAATAGCATGTCCTTCCAGAATTTGCAGCTCCTTTATGATTTTCACAACCTCTTCACCATTCAATTTGTGGCCTCTCCTTATCCAATAGCAGGGCCTAACCTCTGAACAATCTCACTGGCCTCCTGGGATTAATAACAAGCCTTAATCAATAGCAGCTCTTGCCCTTGGAAATTCGCTGCCTTGGATAGTTTGCTGCCTTCATTTTTGAATTTTCATAGCACTCCTCACAAATTCGTTGGTCCTTTGCTCCAGATTTCACTCCTTAATATTCAACTTCGCTGCCTCCACCATTCAATTTCCCTGCTTTGCACAGACTAGTAGCCCTTGAAAATTCGCTGCCAAGGTAGTGCAAGAGGTGAGTGAAGAAATGGAGGGGGGAGGGCACTCCTTTATACCAATTTTGGGGCCCCAATTAGAGGGCTGACCTACATTGGAAGCAAAATTAAATTAAAATCCTCAAATTAAATGTAATAAAGAAAATCGCATAGCCTAAGGATTATAATTTGTTTGTTTTAGCTTGCCAATTAATGCATGGTGCCCAGATTTAGGGTCTTTTAAATTTGTTTAAATCTGATCCTTAAATCAGTTTGCACGTTTCCTAATAGGGCAGGCCTTAATTCATTCAAATGCCCAGATTTTTGGATTAGTTTGGGGCCACATTGGCCACACGCTACAATAAAAAAGCCTTAATTTTAAATCCCAATGCCACACTTCTCATATAAGGGGCCATATTTTCGATTTTAATGCCCATATTTTCAGATTTCAATGCAGATTTCAGAATCTATTTGCCCAGATTTTGCAATTTATTTGCCAAGGCCATACGTTTCACCAAGGAGGGCCTTTTAATTTTATCTAAGGGTCTGCTATTTGATCGAATTTGGGGCTAGACTTGTTATTTATTTGCCTAGATTTTCAATTTATTGGCCCTAATTTTTAAATTTCAATGCCCAGATTTTGGATTTAATCAAGGTGATAGGTCCAATTTAGCTTTATTAAATCTCCATTTGACAATTTCTTAGCCACTTAATTTTCTATTTGATCTCTATTTTCAGCACCCAAAATTTGGAAAGTTTTCCAAAAATAACCAAATTCCCAATCCAATTCGAAAATGCTCAAGGTTTTCAATTTCATCAATTTTCAAAATTCACTCATCTAAGTCCAAAATTTGCTAAGGCCTCGGAATCTTGGGTCTGGGAAAAATGTCAAGGTTTGCTCGAAAATTGGGGGTCCCCAAATTCTTTGGGGCGATGGTGTGAAACCTCACAACAGTATTCTCCATTGCTTATGTGTGACCCTACACTAATTCTCTTGCCATTCATTCCCACACACTCTTGTTTGCTGTTCTTTATTCTTTGCATAGGTGTCTCCTGCTCACACAGCCAACAACCCCAAAAAGAAAACTCTTTCTTTTCCCACTATTACTTCTTCGTAATCCTTCCAACGTAGCTGACAAAACTCTCCATCTCCCCTTGTGCAGATGCCTATTTTTTATCTTCCACTTTAGCATTGCAAAACAAAGAACAATTGCTCTTCAATTGCCAATGACTTATTTACAGCTGTCAGTCCATCAGTATGGCCATTGAATTACAATGAACCTCTGAATCACAAAGTACGGAATGAGACATTTGATGATGTGGATCCTAATTCACCCAAGATGCTCCTGCATCATTCATCAAAACCTTGATTTATCTAACTACGTCGCTGCTTATTGTCTACTCCAGTGTCCTCTGTTCTCACAAAGTTCTCTGTTGTTGCTTTGATGTTTAGTGCAACTTTCACATGTAATGGGAACTGCTCTTGTCAACTACGATGCTTTATGCACTCGTCTCCTCATTTGTGCAGCTATTATATGCTATTGCCTCTGCCACAACTCCTATGTTTTTTCCCCCTTAGTGCTGCAAATTTCTTGTTACACAACAAATCTAATTTCTTTTCATTTGACACCTTGTTTCTTGCCCTTTCCACGCTCTTTCTCCACACATTCTTCTTTGTCCAACAAACTTTCCTATTTACTCCTTTTTCCTACGCCACACAAGTCTCCTCCATCTTTTCTTGTGCAATCCTTTCTCGCTATTTTATCTTCAGTTTTTGCTCTTCCACACTCTGTTTCATCTCATATTCCTGTGCAACAAGTATCCACCATTTCTCTGTCCTTGGCGTATGGTTTTCCCTCTCTCACACCCTTTCATTTCTTGTCTCTTCCATCTTGCTCCTCACATCATATGCCTGTCTTTTGCACACTTCTGTCCTTCAGTTTGGCATTCTCTAATTTCCTACACAGCCTTGGAATGTTAGGATTTTTATTGCTTTGTATGGATTATCCCAGCTGCACTATGCTTCTGCCTTGTAACATATGAAATTAAATGCAATTATAATTACTTAGGCTACGGCTCATCCCAAATTGAAAATAAATTGACATTTGTCAACTTCAATAACAAAATAGAACTGGAAATGAAATCAAATCACTAACTCCAAGCTACTAACTTCAACAACAAAAACAAACAAGTTACTTTTTTGGTTGATGCAGATAGCTCACCTACCCACATGCTTCAGCATCAGATTGTCATTAATCAATGTTGTTTGTCAAAGACAAAAAGCTACAAATATTTAGTTGGAAACAATGAGAACATATTGGATGGTGTTGATGATGAACAAATCATACAAGTGGTTGCACCAAGATCGAGGATGCATCATTGTCACTAAGCAAAGTGCTATCAAGTTTGGTTCAATTCATTCATCAACAATCAATATAAAAAATCTCAAAACCCCTCAACAATAACATCGAAGCATGTAGCAGCAACACCCAAAATTTTCATTAATCATATTGATGTCATCATTGGTAGGAGGAATGCATTCCTTGTCAACAATTTGAACACTAATCAATGATATCCTTGAAAAATGGTGGCAAGTCATTACATAAACCATTTGTAAATGGTTTGCCTTTTGTGACTGGTGATGAAATGAAATACCACTTTCCTTCCCTTTGTGTGTCATGCCTATGAATTGTTTTAGATAGTTTCTATTCACCTGTGTTATAAGGGTAATGTTTCTTATGACCGAGTTGCAAGTCCGAGATCTCCATGAAACTAGGTGATTATTTAGCTAAAACATGAAACATCATCATAACTTGGTCATGCGTAAGATGTAGCAACAAGGCTTAAAAAACCATTCTGAATAGTGAAAAGACATTGTATATTCAATACATTCTACAATCTATATGCGGCCTTATAGGTGGAAATAATAGCAGTTGAATCTATGTATAATGTACACTAAATTAGTAAGCCTACAATTGATATCTAGCTAACAATTGACATAATTGCATAGTCTAGTTTGAAAAAATCAGAAACCTATCCAGAAAATTTTCAGAAATTGCTTTAAAAACAATCTCCCGAATGCCTTAGTGCTTGGAATATCATTGCCAATAGATCATAACTTCATCAACTATGGTATGGTCTTTAAATCTAAACTTGTTTTGACACATAACACAATCCATACTCTATAGTTGTTAATTATATATCAATTTGTTATTAATAACATAATAGGCTTGGGATATTGATTGGACAAATTAGCAATGAATATGCTCATATGCATTTGTTTCCAACTTTCCATACTCCACAGGTGTTAATATGCAACAATTTGTCAACAACATAATAGGCTTGAGTGGTTGAATTGACAAATTAGCAACAAGTCACATATTTGCATGCATAAACACCATTGAGGAGCTCGTATATCAATACATCTATTACTAAAAAAATAGAATCCTGAAATTACGAGGCATGCTCTAGGGCAGAGTACATGTTTTGAAAACAAGAACGTGCCTTAACATGGGCAGACATACAGGGGAAATATCATTGGTGCAGATCTCTAGCAAGGAGTTATTACCTTAACATCTCTTGACCTTTACATGGGACACCTACTACATATTTAATAGCATATACAAAGAAAATCTATGACATCTAATAGGCAAAGACCCGATACATTCCAAATCCTCGTTGAAGCAAAGATAATGAGCTACAAATTTGGAGCTTGCAAAAACACGTCAGCATAATTTTGAAGTGAAAAAGATCACTTCAAATAAAAATCAATTTAAAATTTCAGATTCGGACAGTATCTACTTGCATTGAAGATTATTACATAGCAAAGAACAGCTAAGAGGATTGTTTATGACAGATAACCTTCTGTTTCTAAAATTATTGAAACTTGCACATACACATATGCATACATCAGACATCCTATACCTGAATATGGAAATGGCATCCTTGATCATAAGTACCTGATATCTATTGAGTAAATAAATAGGCTAATGTACCAGACTTGGCGAAAGCTATGGACAACAATTGCAAGGAATTTGCTTTAAAAGTCTCTTTGGTTAAAGTTACTCACATGATCAATCTTGATATTATAGCTGTGGAGATGCCATGAATAGATCTTATAACGAAACAAATAAGCTACAACTTTTAATGCCACTACCAAAAACTAGGTGATCTGATCATGGGCTCAATTTCTGAAATAAAAAGCCATAACAATATAATGCTTGCAATTTTATACATAAAATTTAAGAGAGGATACAAACTTGATATCAGTTGAAAATGTTGTCAACATTCAGAATTAAGTCATTTTCAAGTCAGGCAGGATGACTCTCCAACACTTGAGTAGTTGTTACTATTATTATCAATTTTGGTTCAGTTCGATTATCAACAATCAGCATGAACCTTTCAATATCATTGCCAATTGCAGAGTAATCAGTTTTAGTTCAGTTTGATAATCAACAATTAGTATGAACCTTTCAATGGACGGCCCAAATTGAGATCAACCAATATGAAAGACCTCAAATCATTTCAAAAGTGTTATTGGAGTTTCCAACAAGATCAACCAAACTTTGCATCAATCACCGAATTGATGTCAGCTTTCTTCTGAGACGAATGTATTAAATGTTTCTAGTTTGTAAATGATTCCAAGCATCAATCAATGCCAATGCAATGGCAATATAAATAAGTAGCATACAGTCATCACCTGATGATGTAATATAATAGACAACAGTCATGATTAATGAAAAGGGTTTAATTGTTCATGTAATCATTTGTAATGTCTTGACATATCAAATCTAGATTGAAAGAGAAATTTATCTTTGCATCCTAGGTGTAGCATATTTTCTGAGTAGCCGAGAGCAGTGAAGTGCCACATGTACACCACAGACTATGATCAATGAAATGAAAGAATATGCTTTAAACCCCTTTGTAAGCCATATCTATGGGATTTCTTTTTTTTCCTTAAAGATGTATTTGGCATATGTAATGTTCCTTGTGACATAAAAGTGGTGAAAATTATATACAACAGTCATGATTGATGAAAAGGGTTTAATTGTTCATGTAATCACTTGTAATGTCTTGACATATCAAATCTAGATTGAAAGAGAAATTTGTCTTTGCATCCTAGGTGTAGCATATTTTCTGAGTAGCTGAGAGCAGTGAAGTGCCACATGTACACCACAGACTATGATCAATGAAATGAAAGAATATGCTTTAAACCCCTTTGTAAGCCATATCTATGGGATTTGTTTTTTTTTCCTTAAAGATGTATTTGGCATATGTAATGTTCCTTGTGACATAAAAGTGGTTAAAATTATATAAGTCATGCTGATGAGCTCAATAACTCCTCTCAGAAGCTGAGTGAATGTGAAGCTATAATATTGTCATAAAATGGTTGGGTACAAGATGTGCCAAAAGGTTAAAATAGACGTTCTCTATTGTGAAAAAGAACTTTAGTGTGCTATTAATACATTCTACTATCTAAATATACCACCTTCTCGGTGGACTCATTAGCACATGAATCTGTGTATTGCACAATCAAATGATGTATAAGTCTAAAGGTGATAATTGGCTAACAATGGAATAAATTTTAGGGCCTGGTGAAAACGTAAACATGTAAAGTTAACTGTCCAGAACATTTTCAGAACTTGCTTAAAAAAAATCTCCCAAAACTAGGTATACAACTGCAAAAATTTCCATGCTTGAATATTTGGATTGTAAATGCCATTTAGATCACATGCATTTGTGCCTAAATGATAGTGAAGCCCTTTGAGTTTCATCATGCCCGCTAACTTCAACTTACAGGTACACATCACTGAACTTATAGGTACTAATAAATCATTTCACCTATTAATAATGGAGTAGACTTGGGTTAGTGAATCCACAAGTTAGTGACATCAAATCACATGATACGGTACGTAAACACCCCAATGGAAAAATTTCTTTTGTTAGTGGGTTATTTAATTTAAGATCACAATAATGAAGGGCTTTGTTTTGTCCTGAAGGATAGTTCGTGCGAATATATACTTTTATTCATATCATTCATAAACCATTGAATTTACAGGACATGAACCATAGGGTAGGGTACATCTTTCAAAGACAGGGAAACATAGATGAGGCATCTCTAGCAAGCAGGTCAGGTCACTTGGCATCTCATGACCTCTTGATATATATCTTCTACCACAAACAAGACAAATTAAAGAAAATAAAAGGCCATTAGCTCTTAAAGGTCATAAAATCTCATAGAAGCTATTTCTGACTTATTCATACAAAGAAATGAGACAAGATTTGGAGAGCTGGCAATGAACATTAGCAAGATTATGAGAGAAAATGAGATCAAGATATGTTATTTTAAATTAGACTTGGGCAGCACAGCTTTGCAAGGAATATTATCAAATAGCAAAACACAGCTGAGATGTGCAACCTCATTTTGGTTATGGTTCACTGTTTATTACAGTTCATTTTAATTTCTAATATATATAAAAATTTGCATATAAAGGCATCCTATAACCACATAACTTGATACTCTGATTCGGAATATGGTATTCCTTTAAATATACGCCTGTCACCATGTCTCTTGGTGACTAGGAAATAACTTAATTAATTAATGTACCAGACTGAGTCCAGAAGTGTCAACAAAAAATGTAAGAGTTTGCTTCAAAGAGTTAAAAGATTGCATGTCTGAATGAGAAACTCTTAGGTTAAAGTGGACCTCCAGTGACTAGTCTTGATATTGTAGGCATGCCACCAAAAGATCCCACAATGTCACAAATCAGCTGTATGTAAGCGTAAAGGAGGAACTCTTAGATTAAGGGGCCCTAACCTTGTTATTGTAGGTGTGGGGAAGCCATAACAAGATATTGAAATTAAAGAAAGCAGCTGGAATTTTAATGCCAACCAACCAAAAGATATGTTACATGATCATGCACTGAGACAAATTCATATCAAGCAACGCATAAAATTCACGTTTCAAAATGTAACAAAGGAAACAATTTTGCTGTTCTTTCCTGACAATACAAAACTTCAGAATATATCATGTATAAGTTGCAATAAAAGCATGCATTGCATGCTATGGAAGAAACACATTTTTCTGATAAAAAAAAGACTGCAATTAAGCCCTTACAACTTAAATTAAAAAATCAGGTAAGCTTTGTAAATTATTTATCTCAATTAATACCTCCATAGAAGAGTCATTTGCCTCACCAGAGAGCATATATCCATTAACCATGCAACAGGTCAAAGAAAAATTCATACAAATACAATTTTCTATATAGGGAGTAACAAATATTCTCTCATTTGGACATATTCTTGTATGTAAGTAAGAGAGCACAGAGAACGCCTTCACTTTGTTAAGGGACTTCCTTCAGTGCAAATGAATAGAATGGTTAAATTTGAGTTGTCAAAATATAGGAAACCTTCCTGAAGTAGCAGTCAAATTTTAAACATATTATGAATGCCATAGAGAATGCTTATATATAGTATGAAGAACAAGGACATCAATGTATTTACTTCTCTGGAAATAAGAATTACAGGTAGATCACTGATTTTGCAAATTCACTCCTTGTAAGATTTTAGCAGTATCTTCTGGAAATATTGGATTGATATAACAGCCACTTGCAATTTCAAAGCCACCAAGACGAGTGAGTTGTGGCACAATCTGTATAAACCAATGACAATATGAAGCTTCGTATGGTTCTCTGAGAGGCGATGTGTGGATCATATAGTTATAAGGAGGATTTTCTAATTGATGGTTCAGCTTCTGCAGAGCATGCCTCAAAATATATGCTAGATCCATTGCCTGTTTGACAATTTTAATAAAATGCATGCTAAGTTAGGGATTGCAAATGAAACTCAATGCCTTGAAAACAACAAAATAATTGATAAGCAACATAAATTGTTATCCGCATAGCAATAAGTGAAAACCAGCTGTCTTAAATTTCTACAATTTGTATCCAACATATGTATCTCTGATGATGACTAAAATAAAGCAATAGAAAAAGGTAACTCCAAGATAGAGAAAGGATTTGTACATATGGGAGCTAAACCATTATTCAGAATGTTATTTTAATTACGAGGCCAAAGGATCAAGAGAAAATTAGAAGTTGCAACCTTACAAGAGGAAAGAGAATTAAAGATATAATAGGGATGTGAATAATGTAAGTTAAGCCATCCATAATTTTTTGTACTTGTCCAATTAAAGAAAATAGGAAGCAGAAGCTTGTCAGCTCAGGCTTTGCACGATGATAGAGGTTATGCTACCTACTATTTATTCATTTCACCGTGAAATTAGAAACTTTAAGGTAACATGAATAAAATTGTATGCATACTAGATCAAAATCACTAGTGATAGCCTTGATTGCCATTGATAAATAAAACCTAAGAGTTGGAAGATATTTGTTGGGGCTAAAGCAAATATTAATAGCTAGTAAGAAGTTAAATTTTTCTAATGTAAGACAATGCAATGTGGACCACTGTGATAACTCACAACTGCATAAAATTCTTACAAGTTATAACTTGGATAGCGGTTTTGATATATTACTTATTTCAATGTCTTCATCTCAAGGAGGTGAGGCTCAGGGCACAAATGCTAACGTCCACTTACTAGGGTACCCAAGCTACTGGTGTATAACTAATCACGGGAGAAATCAACCTAGTCCTGCAATCACTAAAGCTAATAGTCTCTAGCCTCTGCGTAACTGACAGAGAATTTCCACTACAAAAGTGCAAAAGGCCTGATGAATCCACACACATGTATACTCAATATGAACACAAAATCATCGGCCATAATACCCAAATCCAATGAGCAATACAGCCTATTTTTATTCCTTTTGAGCCTTAGAACTAACTAATCTGACAAAACCTGTCCAAAGCCAAAGAAAACATACCTGTTCGTCTTCTATCTGCTCATAACGAGAAGCATGCTCCTTAGGAGCAATCCAAGTCTCGAAAGGAAATGAAGCTGCAAAAGGAACAAATGAAATGAAGTGGGAAGATTCTTCTAGCACCAAATTTCTGGACCGAATCTCGCTGCTCAAGCAATCACAAAGATTGCACTTCTTTGTCCTGGTAAAATAATCCTTGGCATTGTTGAGCCGGGTAACCACATTGCTTGGAACGATGGGAAGGGCAATGATTTGACTATGAGAATGCTTCATCGATGCTCCTGCTGTTTCCCCATGGTTTTTGAACACCTGCCAATCATGAATGATTTCATTGAGCCCTTTTACAAGCTATAACATCAG
Organism: Chamaecyparis obtusa; assembly: GCA_027943335.1. Lineage (NCBI taxonomy): Eukaryota > Viridiplantae > Streptophyta > Pinopsida > Cupressales > Cupressaceae > Chamaecyparis > Chamaecyparis obtusa. Next base: position 2,907,517 of record BSBK01000164.1, read on the forward strand.
TAAGTTTTTAAAATGTTTAAATTAATTAGCTAAGAATTGGCCAAACCCCCATAAGTACATATAAAACCATCCCAAAATTTTATATAAACAAAGTAGCATTGTAATGATCTGTGAAACATGAATAATTTCATCAAATCATTTCCTCTTACTAGCTACAACAGCAGCAAGACTTGAAATTGTTTAACTTAATTAGACGAGACTTGGTCAAAGCCCAACAATAACTACGCAAAACAGTACCATTAGGCCATGATCTGGTTACAAGGCGAAGATGGTGATGACCCGGGTCCCAGGCAGGCTGGATATGGTTCTAGTATTAAAAGAAATCCAGTTAACACGGGCAAATCTGGCAAAATATAATTCTAAGACATAATCTCTACATCTTCAGTCTTATCTACAAGGCACGGTGCATTTTCCCCGCATTCTAAAAGACGGCAGAAGAATGCCACACTTCATCAAAAAGAGAAAGCCCTAAACTGAGACAGGACCCAGACAGTTCCCCATTTAACTATTCGAAACTCATTTCAGTAACACATAACCCAAAATTTTCAAAGTTTAAATATAAAAGGGCAAAAACATTCAGAACAATCCTGGTGGTGAACAGAGACCACAAAATTTTCAATACTTTTTTAATAAGAAAGACATTCAAAGCAGAGAATCGACATGAAAGCTCTAATTGGGTAGACAATTACAAATTTACCTGAATGTATTTGATGTGCAGATTACTGGCAAGCTGTTGAATTCTTGTTCTGTATGCACACAAGACATCAAGTATATTCAACTCAGGCATTATAGCTAAAGTCATAGCGTGATCAGGAGTCTCAATAACTACATCATGGGAACCAAATCCAGGAAGGGTGTCAGCACATAATTCAATGTGGGGTTCTTTTTCTCTGTCTTCCATCGACACAGCTGGGTAGAGATTTTTTATAACTCTTACTTTCCAGTGCGAAACGTTTTCAGGGATTCTGAATATTTCAGGAGCACATTCGTGTTCATAATGGAGACAGAATGGGCAGGGGCCTGCAGATTGGTGTGAAGTATTTACGGCAGATTTGAAATCAGAGGGGCGTTTGCCTCGGGCAGGAGAAATGATGACCCATTTGTTGAAAATTGAATCATGTCTTAACTCTGAACCTGCCAATTTTGGGGATCCAGCTTCTGCCATGGCGCTGCAAGAGAACTGCGTCGTTTGTACGAGAAGAGTATGACTTGAATGTCTCGAACGGGCATTTAGACGATCGTGGCCATGCGCCGTAGCATTGAGAGGAGTCAAGGTGCAAACATGTAGAGGTGAAAAGTGGGCCCTCTTTTTTCTAAAAATAATTCGGATTCGTTTTGAATTTTTTTTTTCAATGAATAGGGGAGAGGGATCAATAGTCGTGAGGGCTAACTTCGTCAATATGTACCTATTGCATGAAATATCGTAAGACCTCTATTTTTTTTTAGAAATGTAAAATGGATACTTAATTACTTATAACTAAGGTTTGAAAGTGTGGCTCATCACGCAACTCGTTAAAATAGCATGTTTAGTTAAACATGTACAAAAATTAGCTTTTTAAAGATTTGACCAAAATTTAATCTAAAAATTTCTAGTACTTGAATTTAAAAATATCATTTGTTATTAGTTGGTGATTGTATTTCTATACAAAATATGACATATATGCAACTTAAATATAGACCATATACCTATTAGTAATCATAAATATTTGTTATATCTAACTTTTAAATCCAACACAAAAGGACCAATGCTTCAACACAAAAAAATTATTTGTTGTTATAAAAATAACACATTATTATATAAAATACAACCTATACCGAGCACAAAAAGACCAATAGTTGAACACTAGAACTTTTTGACAAACTCACACTTTTCATGAGAAAATACAAGACATTTTGGTTGTGTTCACCTTTTATATTTGTGATAAAACTAATTATTAATATGAAATATTCTAATGCATAGACATTGCTACCCCAATAGTTGTACACATCAGAATAGTATTTGTGCACTAAGATAACAATACTTGTTTAAGTGGGCATCTTATTTTATTAAGTGGGCATATTATTTTTTAATTAACACACATATGATAGATAAGTATGATATATTATTTCAGACAAAAAGTTATCTATTTCACATGTTTTTGTTATTTTAATATAACATTTATAGGTTCTCATGTGTTCAAGTATTGGTCCATTTTTTATCAACATTTAGAATTTTTTTGATTTACATTTGGATTATTTAATCACAATATATAGTAAAAATGTGGTGTAAGACTGGATAATATATTTACTAATGACCTCACGACTATTGGACCCCTCACAACTATTGGTCCCTCTCCCCTATCATAGTTTTAGTTCCTGCCGATAGGCAGCATAACTATACCACAGGGTAGATGCTATTTCTTAAATTTTGGTGAGTCAATCATTTGTCTAAATTTTTACAAACTTTGTATTCATATACAATGTTTCTATGTCTAAACATTTTTTCCCCTTTTTTCTCTAAAAACATTTATCTATATTCTATTGGTTCGTACATAAACAGTCATTGCTGAATTTTTTTAAAACTTGAAGGTGAACAAAAAATTATAATATCTATTATCAACTTTATTAAATATTTAGGTTGGTTTTGTGCATTCTCAGACTATATTTATAGAGAGCGTTGATAGACGAGGGCGAGGGCTTCATGTTTACAGTTTCAACATAGACAATTTGCAGCATTGATAGAGGGTTACAGGTTATTGTTGCCAACAAACACAGATGGTGGCAACTTTTGCAGCAAGGGGGCCTTTGTTACATGCGGTAGCAAACAACAAGATTTGGGATTTGGGCTCCTTGACAGTCTCAAAGTTTTTGTCGAGTCCAAACTATAGAGAGGTGGGCCATTAACATCTCTTTCTCCCTTGTCTTTTCTATTCCCCACTTTTGTTTCAATTGCACCTTTTTGGTTTGTTGCATATAATACTGCAATATTTACCTCTATATGAACACCAAAAACTGAAAAATTGTTCACATAAATAAAACCAACATTGATTAGAATATTTTAAACATTATGGGGACTAGTCTTGGTGAGACAAGTAAAAACCTATCAATGATATGTCATGGACCTCGTATGAAGAGGTCCCTTTTCTCCACTGAAAACAATAGTCTTTACCCATATGCTCGGGAAGGGGTAGGATCTAACTGGTATCCTCAAACCCAACCAACAGGCCCAATGGTGAACCTTCTACATCAGGAGGGTTGGAATCAGATTGTAGGTGGGCCTTCAGCACCTCAATATCTAACAACTTTAGAAAGTCTAACAGGGGCATGGGAATATGTTATGACATATTTTCTCAAACAAACAAGTAATAGGGGGGAGAGGCTAATACTAGTAAATGCAAAGAAATACAAAGGTATTCTAAGGCACAGACATAACTGAAAGTTTAGGCATAAAGATAAAAAATGTTTTGCAATGATTTTACCGAGAATGAACAATATTCTTGACAAGGCCTTCTAGTCGAATGTGTGGCAAATAGCACAAAAAGAGAGAGAAACTAAAGGATTGCAAATACAGGTTGAGACTAACGAGAACATCAAGTCAAATTTGGGTCACTTGAATTAACCAAAAATAGATACAATGAACAAAGGTGACAGTGGGGAAGATAAACAAGATAATAAAAGCTATTATAGCTCAACTAGAACACTGCTTATGTGGTCTTCAGAGCTATACGTGGAGGAGCTCATGGGTTTAAAAAAGAGGATGGAAACTATTGAAGAAAGAAATTGGGAGGAAGAGAACAAGGAATATAAAGCCATTGAGTACACAAGCATAATAGAAAGAGAAAACAAAAATCCTAAAGAGAAAATCTCGAGCATGCAGATCAAAATGGATATAGGACAACAAGAAATTGAATTCATAAAATGGAGTAAAGGAAAAGAAATGGTGAAAGAACTAGACACAATTCAATTGAAAGAAATCCAGTAGTTTTGGTGGAAATAGAATCCAAAGAATTGCAACTAAAGGAACAAATAAAAGAAGCCAAATCTTGGTTACAGGTGATAAACGGATCAACAAATGTAAACAAAAGGGAATTATTGAAGAGAAAATCAAAATTCAAATAAGAGAAGAACAAGACAAAAGAGGCAAGGCTACAAATATCATTATCAAAGGGCTGAAAGACTTCAGAGAAAAAGAGAGAACAAATATTCTTACGAGAGACTTTCTTAGAGATAAACTGAAGTGGATAGGTGGTAATCAACAAGCAAATATGATAGGTAAGATGTTGGATGGAGGAAGGGATAGGAACATAAGAGTTGCCTTGAGAAACCTTGAGGATAAGAATATCATACTTAGAAATAGAGGGCTACTCAAAGGATCGTAATTTTATCTAGATGATGATCTAGCTTTTTCTCAACAAGAAGAGCAAAGGAAGGAATGGATAAAAGTAAAAATAACAAGAAGCAAGGGAAAATGGGCATGGCTAAAAAATGGGAAAACTCAAATAAATGAGTGTTTCTCAAACAAGAAATAGGAAATAGGGGCCCCAAAGGATCACTTGAGTGTAGTAAGTTGGAACTATAGAGGTTATCCATGGAGAAAAAGTCCTAGGTTGGGGCCCATAGTATAAGGGAAAGATATTATTATTCTTGTTAAAACACATGAGCATGATGAATGCATGGTCCCAGATTTAGATGGTTACAAAAAAATTCAGTTTGGAACAAGGGGAATGAAACAGGCAAAGGACATCGTGGAATCACTGTGTTTATCAAAGAGAAGTGGTATGGAGTGATAAAATTTGAGAAAGAAGACCCAAATAAATAGTACATATGGTTGTGTGAATAATAGTGAATGAAATAGTTTTCAGATTGGCTACTTGCTACTTTGACCCGAAAAACTCTAAGTTCTACAAAAAAAAAGAATTTAGACAATGAGGATCCATTCACATCATTAAAAAAATGTATCTTTGTATTCAACACTATAGGTAACATTATGCTTGTTGGGGATCTCAATGCAAGGACAACCAGCAATCAATCTTTACATTTGAACAATGGTGAAAAGGGATGTTAGATAACTGAGACGGGGGGGGGGGGGGGGGGGGTTGAATCAATTAGTTCTAGTTATCCTATAGTCCCAATCTCCCAAATGTATATATTCAAACTTTTCAAACAATTTATCAGCTCAATAAGCTATCAACAATAACTTTCTCTTCATCTAGCGATTGATAGTCATTTCAATATTGTGTATACCGATTAGACTTAATATGAAATGTGTAAAGTAAAATAATAATCACATCACATCAAATACACATAACACAGATTTTTAACGTGGAAACCCTATTAGGGGAAAAACCACCTGGGACCAGTAACCCAAAATATTTCACTCTTCTGAAGTGAGCTCGGTTAAGAGCCAACCCTATCAAAGGTTCAAATGCACACTGTAAGGTGTGACCTGGTTAAAGGATTTATCACTAATAGTTAACTCTTGACCAACATTCACCATGGGGTCAACAAGAAAACCAACAACATTCCTTGAATGTCATATTGAAATACAAATAAGATTATTAAGTCCACTCAGTTAAGAGATTTTGTTGTAACAATGGTTAAACTGATACAAAATGATCTGATTCAAATACAACTAATATTTGCAAATTTTCAGATCTATGCTAAGCTCAAAATACTTCCTCTGATCAATAATTACTTCAATCCTTCATATCCTCCAACATATTCAGCTCAATGAATAATACCCTGACACTCGGTAATGCGCAGTTCAGCTCAGTTATGTTTGTAACCAATTTGATCAGTGGTGCATGAAAATAGTCTTTTCACGTGAATTCTCCTGTAGTGTCAATAAGCTCCAGACACAATAATGAACCTCATGTCTCTTTAAATAGACTTCATGTAAACCGTTTTCTTATCATCCGTTAGATTTTGCCTCTTAATCTCCATCATTCCTTTTGCCACTTCAAGCTTCCTCAATAGATGTGTCTATAACATGTTTCATCCTTCTCCATTCGATCAATATTGAATTTTCTCAGCCGTTAGATCGTCATAAAAAACTTTATCTTTTACCTCAGAATTATAACCAATCATCCAGCTCATCAATTTAGTCAGTTGTTATAAGCTTTATTTGTTTCTCTTACTCGGTCAATACCTGAATGTGTTGGTGATAACTAACTTGGTTATTATTGTTACTCAGTATACATAACACTAGCTCGGTGTATACAAAAATCTTCAATTATCGACCACATAAACTTGTTCAGTTCTGATCTTCAATACATAACAAATTCATGTAATACAATCAAGTCAACAACATGATGCCATTGACTCATCAATAAGTTATCCAATGTATACCTTAGCCATATCTTCCATATCCATCTCATCTTCTTGTAGATATCTCATTCCTTCATCATTTTCCTTCTTCAGATGTTTATAACTATCATGATAAGTACAATCAAACCTAGTTGACATCAATGACAATACACTAAATGATTTAATTGCCTTACATATCACTTTAGTAACTCGGTGATCTTTAATCACTATCTTTTACTTGTTCATTCAGTTCATCAAGATATTCAATCAATTGTAGGTTATCAATCTCCCCCTTTGGCATTGATGGCAACACAAATATGGAATATACCATAGAATACCAAACATCAATACTACAAATCTATAGATAAATGTTGTAGCTCGATAAGCTTTCCCTAGCTTGTACATTTAATATGTTTAATCACTACATACCATTTCAGCATTTCAGGCAGACTCTCCCTGTGGATTTGATCTTTTTCTTCTCTAAATATTCTCTCTATTTTTTATTCCTGCTCTCCCACTGGATAGATATTGCATTGATTCATTCTCTCCCTTTGACAACAATGCCAAAAAGAATAAACAACTCTATAGTAGCTAAAATATTATCTCTGGTGTTCAGTTCAGATTCAGTACCTGTATGTACAAATAGATAATTTTCTCTGTTCCAACTTTCACAACCTTAGGAATCCTAAAGTGTGAACACTATGCATCAACATCATGTGATTTTCTGATAAAGTATAGGTTGATGAAACCTCCTGATCAACTTAGTGACTGATAGATAGGGGATGGACCCCTAGTCTAGTCCTCAAGTACTCAAATATATCCTTTGGCAAGGGTTTGGTAAATATGTCTGCAAGTTGTTCTTTTGATTTCACAAACTCCAATTTCAATTGCTTTTCTTGTACTTGTTCCCTCAAGTAGTGATACTTAATAGATATGTGCTTTGTCTTTGCATGCATCACCAAATTCTTGGAAATGTTTATAGAACTTGTGTTGTCACAATATACAATCATTGGATCAGTGTTCTCTTCATTCATCCATTCCAAAAGTTGTTTTATACATGCAATGTTTGAATAATTAGCAGCAGCAACAACATATTCTGCTTCAGTAGTAGACTGAAAAATACATGCATGTTTCTTTCTTATCCAAGTAACTAATCTTTCCCCCAAAAATAATGCTCCACCGGTTGTACTCTTCCGGTCATCAATATTTTTAGCCCAATCTGCGTTGGTGTAAACTTGTAGTTCAAAATTGCCTTGTTTCTTGTACCATAAACCATAATTCTTTGTGTTCTTCAAGTATCTTAGAATCCTTTTAACATCAGTCATATGTGATTCCTTAGGATTAGCAAAAACTCTTGCTACAATCCCAACAACATGTGCAATATCAGGTCTACTATGCACATCATACATCAATTTTTCAATCATTAATCTATATAGTGTTTGATTTATCTCGATTGACTAATCATCCTTTGTCAATTTTTATCTTGTGACCATCAGTGTACCTACCGATTTTGAATCTTCCATTCCAAAGGTCTTCAACACTTCTTTGATGTACTTTGATTGGGTTATGAATATCTTTCATTTTGTTGTAGAATGTACAAACCTAGAAAGAATTTAATCACTCCAAACATTGACATTTCAAATTCCTTTCTCATTTTATTAGCAAATGATTTACATAGATTATCATGTCCTCCAAATATGATATCATCAACAAAAATTTCAGCAATAAGAATCTTGTCATCAGTTTCACCTTTCAAATACAAATTGCTATTATCACTTGTCCTCACAAATCCAATACTAATAAGATATGCATGCAGTCTTTCATACCATGCTCTCAGTGCTTGTTTCAGTCCATACAATGCTTTGTGCAATTTACATACCATGTTTTTCTTAGTCAGATCAACAAAACCTTAAATTTGTTCAATGTAAACCTCTTCCTCAAGTATCCTATTAAAAATGTAGATTTGACATCCATTTGATATACTTTGAATCCTTTGTAGGAAGCATATGCAAGTAATATTCTAACTCGTTCAAGTCTAGAAATTGGTGCAAAAGTTTCACCATAATCTATTCATTCTTCTTGTGCATAACCTTTACATACAAGTCTTTCTTTGTTCCTAGTGACTTCACCATTCTCATTCAAATTGTTTTTGTAGAAGTTGAGAAATCCAACTTCACAGTTCGCCAAGAACACCTGCATACAAATGACTTGTTGTTGGAAGGAAGCAAAAGACACAAAAATTAAAGCTTGGAAAATCTCAGTGGTGTGAGAGAAATTGTATTCCAATCTAATGAAAAAAGAATTACAAGGTTCAACCTATAAAGGTGAACAAAACCCTAAAACTAGAAAAGCTAGGTTGCACATTATAATTAATAAAGATATTAATTATAATGTACCTAAGAGATAGCTTAAGTAAAAAAGAGTAATAAAACTAGCTAATTACTCTAACACCCCCCCTTAAGTGAAGCTCAGGAGGTAAGCTAACCTAGCACAGCTATGAAAGTAGGAAATGGGTCCCGACAATAAGGCCTGATCAGGTACCCAATACAAGGAAATCTCTGTAAACCAGAGACAAAGGAGAAAACCCAGTGGCAAAAACTCCTCTCCAAAAAGAGATATAAAAGCAAAAAAAAGATAAAAAATGACTTCAAGAGACTCTCTCAAAGCCATAAGTACGATGCGTGTTGCCAACCCCCCCCGTGAGAGAGGGTCAAGGCTCCGAAGCCCCCCTAGAATGAAAGAACCCCTGGATCAATGAATAAATCACCATAACACCAATACAAAGGAGTGAAAGGTAGTGAGAATTGAAGCGGTAACCTTGAAAGATGAGGTGTCACTGGAAGGCCAAGCTGATGCTCAAAGGAGTAGACACAAGGATCCTGAAAGGGAACCCCCAATGTAGGTGGTATGACAGGTATGATGACACTGTCAGGAGAGAGGAGATGAGTGTCCTTTGTAGAATCCTCAACAACTACACCTGGTGGCTCGATGAATGGAGTTGGAGGGTATGGCAGTGCTGAAGAAGAGTCCTACTGAAGAGAAGAAACCCCAACAAGATGAGGTGAGGCAGCCACAGAAATGGTCTCAGGAACAACACAGAGGTTCAAGTGACCTGATTGTCCCACATGATGTGCTCGCGTAAGAGGAGAGTTGTTCTTCGATAATGGAGATGGTGGACCAAAGTGTGAGAAGGTGTAGAGACGAGTGGAATGATCCACTATCCCTGTAGAAACAATGCCACCTGTCACACTATCCCAGATGAAGACTGAATCTGGTGTGAACTCAACTGTCTTCCCTGACCCATTGAGTGTAATCTGATAAATCGAGAGGAGGTTTGTAGACAAAGAGGGAACATACAATACATCATTGAATGTGCCATCTTGAATGCCTAAAAAACCTTTCCCGCAGACTGGCATAACAATGTTATTCCCCATGAGAATGTGAGGAATAGGAGAAGCCTCAATAGAAGAGAAGATCTCCGGAGAAGATGCCATATGGTGAGAAGCATTTGAATCTAGTATCCAAGGGACATGTGAAGGGGATGCGACGGAAGCCCGTAATGCATGACCCTATCCAAAATCCTGTCCAGATGTCGAAGATGAGGCATAAGACTGAAAAGCAGACCCCTGTGAGGTGGAAGAGGATGGAGAGGAAATAGTGCTCTTCTGAAGGAGAGCTTACAAATCTGCAATCTATTTCTCATAGCCATCAAATCTCTTCTAAAAACAATGTGACTCATCATGAGGTCCCTTCTGACAATAGGAACATGTAGGGCTCTCAATCTTCTATTTCTCCTTCTTAGAAGAAGATGGTGGGCCAGTAGAGTGCTAAGAAGAGGAATCATATATCTGCTTCGGCTTCGGCTTCTGCTTCTATGTATCCTGAGGTGTCTTGGCAAGCAATGCCTGTGACTATGAACTTGTAAGTGAATCCATCTAATTTAGCTTGGACTGCTCACAAGTCAACCTATCACAGAAAGTCTCAAAAGAGGGCATAACCTGTCATGCACCCAGTGCATCCATAGTGGAGTAGAAGGTAGAAGTGAAAATCTAATAAGGGCCATGAAGCTTTGAGAGTATCAAAAAGATACACTCATCATCTGACTTCGTCTTTCTAGCAACTTGTAAAATTGATCGAAGAGACTTGAACTTCATCAAGAAGTCCTCAATGCTGGTGAATGATTCAGGTACTAAGGAGGTGAACTCTGCATCTATCTGGAGAACCTTGAACTAATTCATTGTGCCAAACAAGGTGGAAAACTTGTTCCACATATCCTTGGGTGTGGTCAAACCATCTAGGTGGAATAACAACCCATCTGAAATGTTCATTGCAATGAGGCCCATTGCCTCATCCATCCCGTTTCTCTGCATAAGAGCCTCATAAGGCCTCTGTAGAACTAGCTGAGTCTCATCGAGGCATGACCATAGCCCCATTTCCATAAGCAATCTGGTCATCTGTCCTTTCCAGGTGTGGTAGTTGTGTGGTGTCAGCCAGGCCACACAGGGGTCCGACATTGAGAGAAGAAGTAGATGGAAGTAGAAGGGTCTTTTCTGAAGTAAATAATAGAAAGAAAGAACACCCCCCACAATGTATAAATCTAACCCCCGTACAACAAGTAATCAATTATTGAAAGCACAAAAAATGAGAAGAAAACCTGGACGCTAGATGCAGAGAGGGAGGAAACTAAAGCCTCTACTTCAACACCAAAAATGAGAGCTCAAACAAATGAATCAACAAATGAAACCAACATCATCATGTCCGGCTTGAAAAGACCTTTTTGATGATATTTTGTTTTCCAAAAATGGACACCGTATGCACAAGTTACGGCCGAAAAACCAACTGCACCTCTGAAAAGAAGCTCTCTGGAAAAAACCAGTCACGACAAAAAATTTGACGGCCGTATGACCGTCAAATGACTGCCGACTGGAAAAAAAATCCAGTTGCCGAAAAATATTGAAACTACCAAAAAATTTCAAAAAAAATGCTGGCAAAATTTTTTCGGCAAGTGACATCACGGTGACATCACTTGCGGCTGCCAAGCGGTGACGGATGAGCGGAGGCGGCTGCCAGGAAGTGAGTTGCTAGCGGAGGTGGCCGATAGGTGGCGCGGGAGTGGCGTCGAGTGGTGCAGTGGTGGCACACTCTGAAAAGGGGTGCTGCGACATTTTTTGATGATTTTTTTTTAAAATTTTGATTTGCGTGTTGTACGACCTAGGAGGGATAAATTTTTTCCCAGAGGTCACAGTGGCCAAAAATTGCAAATTTTATATGATTTTTGACTCTCTTGGGCCTTCTGAGCGTAATGGTGGCATTCGTTTTTGCTCAAAATGCTCTAATTTTTTTTTTTAAAATAACGTCCTGCAGAGAATACCAGATCTGAAAAAACTTGAAACCCTTAACCTCAAAAATTGCTTCAAAAACACCAGAACAGGCAGCAGCAGGGAAGCTCTGATACCATGTAGAAGTTGAGAAATCCAACTTCATAGTTCGCCAAGAACACCTGCATGCAAATGACCTGTTGCTAGAAGGAAGCAGAAGACACAAAAAGAAAAGCTTGGAAAATCTCAGCAGTGTGAGAGAAATTGTATTCCAATCTAATGAAAAAAGAATTACAAGGTTCAACCTATAAAGGTGAACAAAACCCTAAAACTAGAAAAGCTAGGTTGCACATTATAATTAATAAAGATATTAATTATAATGTACCTAAGAGATAGCTTAAGTAAAAAAGAGTAATAAAACTAACTAATTACTCTAACAGTTTCTGAATATCCATTTTGTTCCAATAACATTTTTATTGGTCTTAGTACCAATTTCCATGTTTTGTTCCTTATTATTTGCTCAATTTCTTCATTCATTTCTTTAATCCATTCATCATTCTCAAGCGCATCTCTAACATTTTAAGGTTCAAATTCACAAATTAAACATGTAGTATTTTGTCTCAACTTACTTTGTGTCATCATGCTAGCTTGCTTGTCACCAATAATCTGGTTCTGTGGCCGGTGTCTTCTCACAAATTTTGCCAACACTTGTTCTCTTCTTTGTTCATTAGTTGATGTAGGATCAATTTCTTCCTCGGTATCTTCTTCCCGATTCTTGGTATCTATGGGCTGATGCTCGGTGTCTTTACTGTGTTGCTCGGTAGCTTCAACCTATTGCTTGGGTAGATGGTCAGGTAACTTAATGAATATATATCTACCATAGTCTTTTGGTTCCTTTTTGCTTTCTTCATCATTTTTCTCAACAAACTCATCAACTCTCACATTAACACTTTCAATCATTTTGCTAGAAACCTTACTCAAACATTTGTAAGCTTTGCTCTTAGTAGAATATCCTAAGAATACTCCTTCATCACCCTTAGAATTAAATTTTCCATTTCTATCATCTTTCAAAATGTAATATCTACTTCTAAATATTCTGAAATAACTTACATTCAGTGTGTACCCAAACCATAACACATAAGGTGTCCTGTTTGAATCTTTCTTCAGTTGTACTCGATTCAATGTGTATACAACTGTGCTAACAAATTCTCTCCAGTACATTTGTGCAACATATTTCTCAATCATCAGTGTTCTAGCACAATCAACTATGGATCTACTCCTACTTTCAACAATTTCATTTTGTTGTGGTGTTCTCGGTGCAGAAACTTGTCTTTTAATTTCATGCTCATTACAAAAGTTAGTGAATTCATCAAAAATAAACTCACCTGCTCTATCAGATCTTAAGTATTTTAATTATTTTCCACTTTTTCTTATACCATTTAAACATTTTGAAAGCTTCAAATTTCTCTTTCAAAAACATTAATGTCATCATCCTAGAGTAGTCATCAACAAACAAGATAAATATAAGTCACCATAGTAACTCTGAGTTTTCATAGGACTACATAAGTCAGTATGAACCAACTCTAAAATAGCTTTAGATGAACAGGTCTTACTTTTGAAACTATATTTTTACATTTTTCCCATTTGACATTGTTTACACATGACATGGTCAAGTTTAGATAAGCTTGGTAAGCCTCTAACTTTTCTTTTCTTACTAATCTTAACCATGTTGTCAAAATTCATATGACACAACATTTTGTGCCACAACCACACATCTTCAGTTCTAGCCATTAAACAAGAAATTTCAACATTGTCAAGATAAAATAGATTACCTTTTGATTGTTCACTAGTACCGACCAACTTTCCAGTCTCATCATAGATTTTCACCTTTTTGTTTTCAAATGCAACTCGATGACCTGAGTTATTCAACTGTGCTACACTCAACAAATTATAGTTAAGTCCCTTCACCCAATATGTATTCTCACATCTAATCTTATTGTTCAACAAGATAGATCCTTTTCCTTTTACTAGATAAGGTGTATCATTTCCCATTTTAATAGATCCTCCATTATCATGTTCAAGGTATTCAAATTTTTCTTCATCACCAGTCATATGATGAGTACAACCACTATCAATAATCCATGTATCATTTTTGCTAACTTTAGAGATAAGTGTCATTTCAACATACCTTTCCTCTTCTTTTGAATCTTCTTTCAAAGCTACGAATACTACCTCAATATCTTCATCAGTATCGGTGTCAGTTTCATCATCATCTTCAACAAGGTAACATGTCTTCTTACCTTTATCTTTGTAGTCTCAGTTACTTCTTTTGTCATATTGTTGGTTGCCTCTGCAATCTCGGTTATCTCTTCTTTCAAATTTTCTTTCATTGGATGGTTCATTTTCTTTGTCATCATCTTTTCCATGAAGACACTTAGCTGTAATATGACCGATCTCTCTACAATTAAAACATACCAAAGGTAATTTCCCTTTGTATCTTCCTTTACCTTTTTGCAGTCTCCGAGCCATTAGTGCTTCAAGTTCATCAAGTTCATCCTCATCACTGTCACTATCACTCATTTCTTATCATGTGTTTACTACTTAATTTACCAATTTTCAAAGATGACATAAATGCAGACTCAACATTCGGTACAATATTGTTATCATAGTTATTCAGCTCAAAAGTAGTCAATTTACTGATTAGGCTATTAAGTGTAAGAACATTACTTGGTGCAGATCTCATTTCATGAATTGTAGAAATTCTAATAGCTTAGACAGGCAACAAAGTTATAAGAATTTTACTCACAACAATGTCTTCATCAATGACACCTCCTGCTCCTCGGATAGCATTGACAATCTCCTTGATTCGGTTACTGTACTGAGAAATGTTTTCTCCTTCTTTCATCTTCATGTCATCAAACTTTCCTCTGAGACTTTCAACTCTTTCTCTCATAACATTCACATCTCCTCTGTGAACTAGTGTAAGTTTGTCCCAAATTGGTTTGGTTGATGTACATGTCTTGATATCTTCAAATTCAACATATGTTAACGCAACAACAATCTCAATTATTGCCATGTTATATTCATGTCTATCCCTCAATTGGTCAATAGTCAAAGGTCTATTCTGTTGGATGTAAGCATTGCTCAAGTGGAATACTGCAGATTCTCCAATTCTAGATATTGGCAAATTCATTCTTCTTTTCCATGTCGAGAAGTTATCTTTATTCAGATTTGGCACCTCTCTCTTATACATCTTGTGATCTTTAGCTTAAGTCCTTTAAACTTCCCTTCTAAGCAACCAATATGCTCTGATACCAATTGTTAGATAATTGAGAGGGGGGTGGGCTGAATCAGTTAGTTCCAGTTATCCTACAACCCCAATCTCTCAGATGTATATATTCAAAATTTTCAAACAATTTATCAACTCAGTAAGCTATCAATAATAACTTTCTCTTCATCTACCGATTGATAGTCATTTCAATACTGTGTATACCGATCAGACTTAATATAAAATGTGTAAAGTAAAATAATAATCCAATCACATCAAATACAAATAACACATATTTTTACCATGGAAACCCTGTTAGGGGAAAAACCACCTAGGACTGATAACCCAAAATATTTCACTCTTCTAAAGTGAGCTCAGTTAGGAGCCAACCCTGCCAAAGGTTACAATGCACACTATAAGGTGTGACCTGGTTAAAGGATTTATCACCAACAGTTAACTCTTGACCAACATTCAATATGGGGTCAACAAGAAAACCAACAACATTCCTTGAATGTCATATTGAAATACAAATAAGACTGTTAAGTCCACTTGGTTAAGAGATTTTGTTGTAACAATGGTTAAACTAATACAAAATGATCTGATTCAAATACAACTAAAATTTGTACATTTTTCAGATCTATGCTAAGCTCAAAATACCTCATCTAATTAATAATTACTTCAATCCTTCATATCCTCCAACATATTCAGCTCAGTGAATAATACCTTGATGCTCGATAATGCCTGGAATTCAGCTCGGTTCTGTCTGTAACCAGTTTGATCAGTGATGCATGAAAATAGTCCTTTCATGTGAATTCTCCTATAGTGTCAATAAGCTCCAGACACAATAATGAATCTCATGTCTCTTTAAATAGACTTCATAAACTATTTTCTTATCATTCGTTAGGTTTTGCCTCTTAATCTCCATCATTCCTTTTGCTGCTTCAAGCTTCCTTGACAGATGTGTCTATAACATGTTTCATCCTTCTCCATTTGATCAATATTGAATTTTCTCAGCCGTTAGATCGTCATAAAAAACTTTATCTTTTACCTCAGAATTATAACCAATCATCTAGCTCATCAATTCAGTCGGTTGTTATAAGCTTTATTTGTTTCTCTTACTCGGTCAATACCTGAATGTGTTGGTGATAACTAACTTGGTTATTATTGTTACTCAGTATACATAACACTAGCTCGGTGTATACAAAAATCTTCAATTATCGACCACATAAACTTGTTCAGTTCTGATCTTCAATACATAACAAATTCATGTAATACAATCAAGTCAACAACATGATGCCATTGACTCATCAATAAGTTATCCAATGTATACCTTAGCCATATCTTCCATATCCATCTCATCTTCTTGTAGATATCTCATTCCTTCATCATTTTCCTTCTTCAGATGTTTATAACTATCATGATAAGTACAATCAAACCTAGTTGACATCAATGACAATACACTAAATGATTTAATTGCCTTACATATCACTTTAGTAACTTGGTGATCTATAGTCACTATCTTTTACTTGTCCATTCGGTTCATCAAGATATTCAATCAGTTGTAGGTTATCAAAGGGAGAGAACAATCCTTTATGGTTGGAAGAAGGAAATGATCAACCTTGTAAAAGAGTTTCACATGATGGTAATGGTGATGTTTCTCATTTCAGAGAAAAATTATTGGGGTTGTTTAGTCTGTTTGACATGGTGATTTGTAACAATATGAGAGACTGGCCAACTTCAGGGGGTATCACTTGCAAGACATACAATAGTCAGATTATGGTGGATTATGTTATTTTCTCACAAAATTTTACTTTTAGAGTGATAGATTGTGACATTGGTGAACATCTTATAGAGATGAAATATGATTGCATGCCCTTGTATATTAGATTGGACTTTGTTTCGGGTAATCCACATGATAAAAAAGACCTTAACATACAAAAGGTAGTTGTTAACAATGGTATAATGCTCATAAATGAGGGGAACAAGGTCATATTCAACGCTTCTCTTAAACAACAACTTCTTGAAATAAATAATATTTTGATTGAGGAAAGGGACAATAAGGAGATTGAACATTTTCATAGTATCTTGTTGATTCCCATTTTTCACAAGGCGTTAAAGGCATGCAAAAGATCTTCCAATAAGAAGAGGGATGCAAATACATTTCCAATAAATATGTGGTATGATGAAGAATGTAAGGATGCCAAGAGGGTTATTAGAGGGAAAGATCCGAGCAAAGAAAACAAGAATATGTATACAAAGTTGATACAAGCCAAAAAAATAGGAGTATGTTAATGCAATGAGAGAGTTAATACATCTAAGAAAACACAATCCTAAAGACTTTTGGAAGGAACTTCAACAAAGAAAAAAAAAACATAAAATAATATTTATTGTTGATCAATGGTTAGAGTATGCTAAGATACTTTAGTAGTGGATGCATGAGAAGAAATCTCCCCCCATTATTAACACCTTGGTGGAGGTGTTCACAATGGATGATCTTAAAATGGGAATAAAGAAATTAAGGCAAGTGGCATAAATGAGCTTCAAGTTGAATTTTTAAAGTGGGGAGTTGATCTTCTTGCCCCCCACATAAAAGGTATCTTCAACAATGTCATTCAGGATTGGTTTTCGGTTGATTGGACCACTAGTGTGGTTATTCCTCTCTTTAAGAGTGGGGATATCAATAATCTGTCTAATTATCTGACAATTATGGTCAATCCTCTCTTCAAAAAGTTGGGAGCATGGTGGAGTGTAGAATCAACAGTTGGGTTGAAAGTGAAGGAAAAAGAGCAAAAGGTCAAGCGGGTTTTAGACCCAAACATTCTACCATTGATCATTGTGTCACTCTTCAACATATGATAGAGAAAATATGGGACAAGCAAGGTGGATAAGCTTATTGTTGTTTTTTGGACTTCAAGAAAGCCTTTGACATAGTTCCTAGAGATAAGCTATGTAATAGAGTGGAAGATTTAGGCATTCCAAATGTTTATAGAGTAGCGGTGCATAGGCTTTATGAGAGAGTTAGAGCCAAAATTAGAACTAAGGAGGGAATGTATGAATGCTTTGGTAGTGACATTGGTGTTAAGTAGGGATGTCCGTTATCTACCACTTTGTTTGTCTTGTACATTGATAAATTAGAACCTTGGTTAGGCAAGATGGGTGGTGAAGGGGTCCATTTCGTAGGATATGTGGTGAAGCTTCTTTTATATGCAAATGATCTTATTCTGATTTCAAAAATTGTTCAAGGGTTAAGAGATCATTTAAGGGAACTAGAACACTTTTTTCATGAGGTGAGGATATAGGTGCACTCCACCAAAACAAAAATTATGATATTTTCTCTGAGAACGAAGGAAAAAAAATTTCCTTCCTTTTTGAAGGTAGCCCATTAGAAACTATGAAAGAATACAAGTACTTGGGGATTGACTTCCATAATAGGCTCAATTGGAAGACTTGTAGAGTGAAGAGGATTTAGGGAGGGTGGAAAGCGTACTACTTACTTCAGAATAGATGCAGAGGTGTTGAGCTTTGGGAGTGGAAAACCAAGAAAAATTTATTTGGTTTGCTGGTCACTTTGGTTGTCCTCTATGGCTACGAAGTTTAGGGGGAAGCACTAAATTTTTTGGGTGGAGACAGTTAGAGAGGATTCAAAAACACTTAATCACTTGCAGCCACAAATTCAAGACTTCAATGCCTTATGAAATTCTATTAGCAGAAGCAGGTATGTTGGCATTGGAGGTTGGAACAATAACTCGACTAATGAGCTATTTAAAAAAACTTGGAAACATGGATAACCAAGGATGACACAAAATTTAAGCAAATGAGGGCTTGGAATGTAGGAAGAAAACATGGATAAAAAAAACATAAAGTGGATGAGGAAGTGGACTATCAAGTTACAAGAATGCCCTAATACCAATGTGGAAATAAAAAAGTTTGTCATAGAAAATTTTTGGACTACCATGTGGACAAATAGCATGGGTCAGAAAAAGGCTCATTACATTAAAGTGTTCAACCCATCCCGAGAAATTGGTGATAAAGATTACCTAGGGGTAGCTATTAAAGGGAAAACAAGGTTGTTAGCGACTCAATTAAGGATGGGTTATCATCATCTCAAATATGAGACGAGTAGATGGAAAAGGCCCAAAGAGGAGTAGGAAGAAAGGATTTGTAGGTTCTACAAGACGGGTGTGATTAAAACCTAATGGCACTTTGTCATGGAATGCATACCATATAAGGACATTCAGGCTCAGTACAAAACCATTGCGAAGGCTAACAATATGTACAATTTATTTAAGGAGGATAAGATCAAACATACTGCTAGTTTGATTGTCAAGATTCATAGGAGGAGGTTAGACATGGAAAGAAATTTGGAGATTGCATATGGTTGTGATTATGTGGTCCCTTAGATTGTTTGGTCTCGTGGGTGTCATTCAAATCCTTCAATTTAATTCAATTCATAGCTAGCCCTGCAAGACACAGTGCTTTGAGAAGATAGGAGTAGACATGAGTATTATTACCAAATCTAGAAGAGTATGAGAAGATCTATAGGTAGATACATCAATATATCCTCTACATCTAAAAAAGTGCCAATAATGGTGGACAATTATTAAATATTTGTGGAGTGAAACTTATGCTTCCTTTGTGCCTAAATATTGTCAAGGCCAAAATTATTCATATCCAGGAAAATTTGTCCTGAATTGTTTTTCTTTTGTTAGTCCAACTCTTGAAAACAAAGATTGGGGATATTTTCTACCTTGGGCATTGTTTAGTTTAGAATGAAATGTAGTGCTCTAAAAAAAACTATGTGCAATGAATGCAAGTCAAGAGTTATAAATTGTAATTTACAAAAACCCCACATTCTAGAGCAGTCGTTATCTATATTTGGTCTTCTCTCTTCTTAGCCTCTTCTCTTGAGCAAAGTCGTAGAGTAGTTTTGTTGAGCTTTGTGTTGTATGAAATATCCACATTCCTTGCAAAGATTGAGGTAAACATTTTGTTTCCCCTCAAGTTTTAATCCACATGCTTTATTTTTTTCCCTTGTCTTCTTCACATGTAGCTTTTTTTTGGTCATAGATCTATAATTTGAAAGACTCTATAAAAGTTATTATTTTGGTCTTTTGAGCTTTGTAGATTTTGTTCATTCTTTTGCAGATCATGTTAATTTCTTATAGATGTTGTTTATTCTCTTGTTGTTTAATCCAAATAGTTCAATCATATTTGATTCTTTTGGTGTTGATATTTTGGTTCTTGCTAGATGCAACCATTATAATCATGGTCATTGACATCTAGAAGATGAAGAAAAAAGTGAAATCATATGTTTCTTGTTTCTCATTTTTATGCTTGTCCATTTTGGTTGTGAATAGATTTTTGTCTCTATAGTTTTCCATGGTCCCCTTGTCTTATAAATGAAAAGTATTCAACGATACAAAACACCAAGCCAAGCTTCATCCTCATTTGATTGGTTCTCACTTTTCCCTTCAGTTTGCTTGAATGACATCAACTTCTTTCATGTGTGCAAGTGGAGAGTGATTAATCTCAATGACCTCATGGTCTCATTGGTCTTGTAAGGCAAATATATGAATCATCTTTCCCCCAAAAAAAAAATTCCCTCTTATTGTAGCTACTTTGTCTGCTATAATTTGCCCCTTCTTTGTGTGTGCTAAAATATTGTCACACTTCTATGAATCATTGCATGCAAGGAAACTCAAGAATGAACCCTCACAAATCGATCCATAGCTCTTTATGTATGGAGTTGCAAGATTATAAAATTGCTCTCAGCTAGAGCTATGAACTCATGACCTTGCTAGTCAACCACACAATGAGAGATTCCAAATCAAAGACAAGGGCAAGAGTGCCAATATCTCTAATGAAATCCAAATGTATACAATGCAATGCAAGTAAGCTAAGAATGAGAATGCAATCTAGTCTATGGAGATGAAAGTACAATGCAACCGATCTATGAAAGGAAAGAACAAATGTGACCAATCCCTCCTATTTAGACTATGTGAGATTAATCTATTGCATAAAAGGAAATATACACTAAGAATGCCATTATCATGCAACTATGAAAGAAAATATGAAATGAGATGCAACAAAGTCTTCAAAGCTTGGATTGCAAGAGTGTCTTCAAAAAGAGCTCCAAATGACCTAGAAAACTTGTAGCATAATATTAGCATGAAAACCTAAGATGCAAATGAGGAAGAGAGCTCTCCTTTTATAAGAAATGAGATGAAAATGGACCGTTGAGATTAAGAGGCAAAATACTTAATCAATGGTGGAGAAAAATAGAAGCTTGATCCTTGTGCACAAATATCTTCCAATAGGAAAATAGGAGTTGACTTTAGTGTCCATATGAGACAAAAAATACTTTTTCTCTTTTTATAAAATAAGAAGAATGCTTTATTTGTGCAACATAGGATAAGAAGAAAAGTGGGGCTTTTTATTTAATAAAAGGGGAGGAAATTCTTTTTAATTAAATAAAGGCTTAGGATAAAGTGATTTTATTATTTAATTAAAAGATATTTTTAATTAATTAAAAAGGAGCATGTTCTCTTAATTAAATAAGATTTTTATTTTTTTCTCTCTTAAATTAAATAAAGCTCAAACTTTAGAAAATATTGAATTGATTATGATTTGATCAAGGAAATTGATATAATTGATATGGTTGATATTTGAAAATATTGATTTAGGGATTTGATAAATTGCAGAAATGGGGCCCAAAGTCTAGGCGACCATTTTAGGGTGCATACATTTGCCCCTCTTTGACTAATGTGAGATCGATTTGGGATCACATGCAGTCAAAGAATAAAGTTGAAATATGAGATCTGTAATACCCCAAAAATGGGCTATATGTTCATTAACCTCCTACATCGACAAATCGAACAAAATCGACATCGAAGTCCTAACCTAAGGCACATCTGAACATCATCAAATCTAATTGATTATCTTAAATTCTGCATCAGGGAATATTCCTAGTAATATTCCTAATTATCTTAATTATCTTTAATTTAATGATTATTTGGCGATAAATCCAATTTATCCTAAAGTTTGATTAATTGAATATTTTCATATTTAATTAATTAGATTTAATATTTGCCACTTAATTGTTTAATTAAATTTAATTCTATCTATTATTAATTGTATTATTTAATTTTGACAATAAATCCAATATCCTATGAATAATTGATTAAATCTTTATTTAATTAATTAAAGCGAGTTGTCATTATTTAATAATATAGTTTTTAATAAAAGTTTGATTAAATAGTTAATTAACCCATAAATTAATTATTTATTTTCAAAAATCAGTTAAGTTGAGGATAAATCACATTATTTATTTATTTAATTCTTAATTATTATGCACATTCAAAAGAAACAGTTAAACTCCAAATCAGAAAATCAATGCAAGTTATTGACTTTTTGGAACTCAACATCCTTTTGGAGTTTGAAAAGCTGATCTAAACTCTAATTTAAGTTAAAAAGCTATTTTTGCATGATTTTGAGAATTAACTATCTTTCATGATCAGATAACTCAAAAATCAACCTGAGTTATTTGAGTGATTTATGACTTTCTTCCATGCACCTCCAAAGCCCGAGATTTCTATAAATTAAGGCTTCAACTCTTCACAAATCAATCCACAAATTTGCACAATTACGCTGCCAAGATCAATTCAAGAGTTATATAATCACGTTGGAGAATTGGAATTGAAGAATCAAAGCTCTTGCAAATCGACATCTTTGTGAGATCAATCTTATTTTTGCATTCATATTGCATATCATTGTTAGATTAGCATTGGATATCAATTTTCAATAGCATTCATAGCATATCAATTTCATCTAGCATAGATTCATATCAAGTTTTCATTCCTTATTGCATCATAAAATCAAAAAAAAAAAATAGCTTAATTGCATTCAATCTCATATCTAGATCAATTGCATTCAAATCCTTCATTTAGGTGTCGTCTAGGTCACTGATCTCGATTACAATCTGAGAACATCAATCTCACACCTATTAGAAGGCAGTAAATCACTTGGTTAGATTAGATTTCAATTTTGCACGATTTTGATTATAGCTAACCTCTAATGTTTTACTGAAGTGTTGTGTCTACAGATTAGGTACAATTTTCACACACACATTTCTGGCACCCACCGTGGGGCCCTGAAATGGGTTTCCAATTCAATTCTATCAATTTCTATCTTTTTCTTCTCGGGATCTGTGCAAAACTATGATTTTTAATTTTTGTCTGTACATTTGTCGTATGAGTTTCTAACAAATATCGTATGGGAGCATACCCACTGTCGTATGATACTGGACCCACTGTCGTACGATAGTCTATCAAATCGAGACTCGTTTCATCACATACCCACTGTCGTTTGGGAGCTCAACTGTCGTATGGTAGCATACCCAGTGTCGTACGAGTTTCTGGACTGTCGTCTGGGAGCATACCCACTGTCGTACGAGTTTTGGTACCAGATTTCAATTGTCGTTTCATTGTTGTAGATAGTTTTGGTACTAGATTTCAATTGTCATTTCATTGATTTTCAGATTTTGACTGACAGCTAACCCTAACAATTGAAATTTACTGTTTCTGATTGATTTCTGCTGATTTTGATTGGGAAAAGCACAAGAATTGCTAAAAATCAAGTAAAATCTACTAAGCGCATTACGAGGATCACGAGGTATTCTCCTTGTTCTGAAAACATTTCAATTTGGACTTAAAATAAATCTCTCACGTGTCAAGCTTGTGTGCATCTTTTCATGCTTTTGATCTATTTCTACACACTTGCATAATTTGATACTAGGTTGTGATCCCTTAAGGATTCATTAAGTAGTCTTAGAATACTTGTGATTGATCTTGATTGCTATCTTGGGTTATTAGACTCGCTAATCCATCGGCCCCTCATTTCTACCTCGTGGTTGCAATCTCGGCGCCATAAAGGGGAGGGGTCAACAGGACAGAAGCGTTAAGTGTTCCACTTGGCAACCCTTTTGTGCTTTTAGGAACTCACTTGTTTTCTAAGTTGTGGACTCATTTTCAGCTTGTGTGAGGTGTTAAGTGTTCCACCTTGTGGACTCATCTCATATTTTCTTTAAGCGTTAAGTGTTCCTCTTTCTACTTTTTAGATGCTTTTGGTAGATTTGCTTTCAAACCATACATCTGTGCTCACATAGTAATTAGGCCCTATGAACACTATTCGTGATTCTTGAGAGATTGGATTCCTAGTGAAATCCTTCCTTGACGACAGAATCCTTGTAGGTAGGGAGGATACTTAGTGCGTTTCACATTCAACTTGGTTAGTGCATCTTCTCTTATTGATCGATACATTCTCTCTCCGGAGAGGTTGATAGATCACGTAGGGTTGATATCACGAGCTTTGGTGAATCAAAATTGGTTAGTGAGTCTTCTCTTATTGATTGATACATTCTCTCCCCGGAGAGATTGATAGATCACGTGGAGTTGATATCACAGACCTTGGTGAAACAAACTTTGTCTTAGCGTGTCGGATTCATCTGCTTGCTTTGTTTGGGTTAAAAGTGAAGAGGTGTCAAAACCTTGAATCTAGAGCCAAGTCCCCTTGTGGTATAAATCTGTGAGTCACCTTTAGAGAGGGTTAACCGTAGCGGACAATCCCTTCACAGGGAAAACTGTGTTGACAGAACCTCAAGCGGTAATAGCCATTTTCACCATGGTAGTGACAACCGCTATATAAATGTCCTTGTGGAAGAAATCTCCATAGGTATGGTTCATTGTTAGGTTGTCAGATCTCCCTAGCAGCTCTTGAAGATTAAGTTCTCGGACTGTGTCAAAACCCTGGTGCGCCGAGATTGGAGTTCACCCCTTTGAATCATAAAAGTTGCAGAGTCAAACCATTACTAAAAACCCTAGAGAGGCCAATTTTTCATTCTCAGGTATATGTGTGTTATTGCAAAACTTTTCAGAACATACACAATTAGTACTCTCAGGGATTAGCACAATTTGGTCACTTGATTGTTCATGTGCAAGGTTGCTTTTGCCCTTGTTCATTGTTTTCAGATGTGCTTGGAATCACTTGCTTGCTATTCTGTGCGCTTGTTTATCTGCTTGGCTATTAAAAATGATTAAATCTGGTATAACCTTCAAAATTTGGACAGTACAATTTGCAAACAATCCAAAACTGAAAACCTTAAGTTTTGCAAAATTTGATGTAAAATTCTTTCTGGAGTCAAAAGTCATTTCAAGAAGTCAAAAGTCGTACGAGTTTTGTCAAGTGTCATTTCAGTATTGCCCATCTGTCGTATGATTGAGAACCCAGTGTCATATGAGTTTTCAAACCAGCAAATTCAAGAAAGTCAAAACCCTGTTAGCAACTGTCGTACGAGTTTTATCAACTGTCGTTTCATTGCTACCCAACTATCGTACGAGTTTAGCAACTGTCATTTCATAGACTACCCAGTGTCGTACGAGTCTGCAGAGTGTCGTTTGGAAAAATTTGAGAGAGTTTTCAGAAATTGTCAAATTGTAAGATATCCAATGTTTCCAGCCTAGTTCCAGAATCTGTCAAAAATATCATTGTGTCAAGAACAGAGCAGTAGCTATTGAGCATTCTACCATTTTTTGAGATTGATCTTTTGAATCTGATCTAGCCTTCTATTTGATCAATTTGAGTCCTTTTTATCTCATGTCAAAACCTTGTCATAACTATTAATCTTCAATCAATCTTCAAAAATAGACTAAGTGTTGGGAACTCGTGTTCACTATCTTTTGGGTGATCTATCCCATACATCTAGGGCACAGTTTCCTTCACCCACATCTCATCAGATCTTCAAAACAATCATAATCTTGACAAGGTTGCGTCATCCGATTTTCTTGAATCAAATAGATCTTCAGTTGTCTTCATCCTTTTCTTCTATTTCATTCAAAGTTAATGGTGGAGACCAGAGCTTCTTCACACAAGAAATCAGAAGAAACATCTCAGAACTTACTTTTACCCAATACCCCAGGTCCAACTCTTGAACAACTCATCAAGTCTGGTATCTACGAAGATGACGGTCTCAGTAACTTTCGATTAAAAACTGGTTACCTACCTCCTCTATTAACTCATAGAGGTAATCAACAAACTCCTCCTCAATCTATTGAAGAGAGTCCAAAAAATCCTATCATGTCTCAAGCAGGGACAAACCACGGTTCTCTAGGAGGCGGATCCCAAGGACCCCATTCTCAACATAATGCCGACCAAGAACCTACACCCTCTGAAATCCATTGATGTCAGAATGACGATGAATTCAAAAGAATGATGAGGCATTTCTTGAAAGTGGATAGAGAGACATACTTTTTACAATTAGCCCAGGAAGGAGCTAACTTCCTCCTCACTTCAATGTCGAAGATATCATCACACATGAGGATGAAACTCCACTCACAGCTATGACAAGACAGATGCATGCTATGCAAGTTGAGCTTAACAATCTTAAGAAAGAGAAGGAACCTAAAGAGCTCTCCATGGAGGCCCTATGTCCTTTTTCGTTCGACAAAAACTTGTATATGCCACCATTTCCAAAGAAAGTGGAGATACCAAAGTATGACAAATATGACAGACACTCTGATCCTCAAGATCATGTCAGAGAGTTCTATACGCACTCCATGGAATTCATGCATGAACTGACCTATCTGATGCATCTTTTTCCTCGATCCTTGGGAGGAGCATCCATTCAATGGTTTTCGAGATTACCTTCTACGATAAAAACTTTTGAGGAATTGATTAAATTGTTTTATCAACAATATTCCTACAATATTCAACATTTGATTACCATGATCGATATCTGTAACCTCAAACAATATCCAGGGGAATCATTCCTAACTTTTCTCAAGAGGTGGTGAAAGAAGTTTTCTCTATATGCTAGACAAATTCTCGAAATGAAGAAACTTGAAATCTTTATCAATAACCTTGTTCCAGAGCTCAACTATCCATTACAAATGCAAGATCATGTATCTTTTGATAAAATGGTGGATAATGCAATCAAGATTGAGAAAGTACTTGTCAAGAAAGGAGAAATCACACTTCAAAAGGACAAGTCTGACTCTGGATCTAGCTCAAAAGATAAAAACAAGAGCTGGAATAGAAACAAAGGTATCATCTCTGATGGTGTTGTTGACACTATCCGCACCCCCTCAAAGGCACCGGCCTACAATCTCACCCTTGGCACCAAAGCCATTAAAGCTTCAGAGCAAAAATCTGCTGAACCATCTCCAAAGAAGCCATTCAAATGATGGGATAATAAACAAAAGTTTACTCCCCTGGGAGAATCTTTGGAATCTGCCCTGAGAACCCTGATAGCTGATAGCATCATCTCTTTACCACCAATCTGAAACCCTGATCTGAATCCAAAACCATATTGGTGGAAAGATAATGAATTCTGTGCTTTCCATCGGACTAAAGGCCACAAAACTAATGGATGCTTCCACTTGAAGCATACCATTCAAGACTTGATAGATCAAGGGGACATCACGATCGATAATCCTACCAGCAATAATGATCACACAGCATTTACAGAACCATTTCCACAACATGGCAAGGGAGTTTCCACTTCTCAGCCTAACATGGGGGCAAAAGTCAACTATGCCTACCCTGGAAACAATGATGTCATCAATATGGTTGAACCATGTCTCTCTGAGAGCTGCAATGTCATCACGATTGTACGAAGAGACATAAATCATTCCTCAGCTAATGTGGTTACCAGATCACAAGCTTAG
Source organism: Chamaecyparis obtusa (assembly GCA_027943335.1). Lineage (NCBI taxonomy): Eukaryota > Viridiplantae > Streptophyta > Pinopsida > Cupressales > Cupressaceae > Chamaecyparis > Chamaecyparis obtusa. Next base: position 2,935,107 of record BSBK01000164.1, read on the forward strand.
GCTCATCTGAAAGGACAAACACCAAGTTCATCTAATGTCCCTAAGATATCTTTCAACCTCACATCTGCTTCCAAACAGAAGGCTACCCCGAAATCTTCCAATCCACAGGATACAAGACCTACATCTTATAGCATCATCCAACAACTCCAGCATACCAATGCCAATATCTCTATGTTTGAGTTACTTCGAATAACTCCAGCTCACAGAGATATCCTAGACAAAGCTTTGCTCGGCTCTAATGTTCCTGATGATCTAGATCTAGACAGGTTCCAGACTATGGTTGGTCATCTAACATCTCCGCAATATATCTCCTTTTCAGAAGAAGATGACAACTCCCTAAGTCACCCACATAATCAGCCCTTGCACATAGAAGTCTTGATCCAGAACTGTCGAGTCAAACATGTGTTGATAGATGGGGGCGCAGGCCTCAACATTTGTTCTTACAGCTTAATCACACAGTTGGGATTCTCAGAGATGGCTATTGATCCTCGAAAGAAGATCACCATAAAGGCTTATGATGAATAGGAAAGATCTTCTAAAGGCACCATTGTCTTACCCATCCGAGTGGGTCCGGTCATCAAAGATACCACATGTCAGGTGCTTGATCTGCCATTGGCTTACAATATCCTTCTAGGGAGACCCTGGATACATGAAATGCAAGCTATTCCTTCTACGTACCATCAATGCTTGAAATTTCCCTATGAAGGGGTAGAAGTTACTATCCCAGCAGATCTGAGTACAACTTGTAATACATTGAAGGAAAGTGCCGATAAGCTTGTTCCTAATAACAGAGAATCTTCCATCAAGCAGCTAAATGTTGCTTCCACATCTAAGATGGACGACATTGCTAAAGAGATCAATATCAAAGAAAATGGGATGGGAGAATACACTATAGAGCCAGTCTTGTCTCTGACATCTCTCCCTATCTTGCCCAAGTCATATGGACAATCTTTGAAGCAATCTAAATCAGAACCTAAGGAACCTATGGAAGCATACAAAAGAAATTTTGTGGTGGAGCAAGTATCCAAACAAGAATTTGAAGAGGATGAAGCTGTGCTGGCATGGCTATACAAAGAGGATTCTGAATCTAAAATTGTTCAACCTAGTGAATCTATAGCACCTACAATCCCTTCTAATTTATATGGTCCAGGGAACAAATTGATAGCCAAGATGGGATATTCCAGTCAAGGACCTCTAGGAATCAGAGAAAAGGGTCTTGTGACACCCATTTCACATATTGGTAGAGCCAACAAAGATACTGGTGGCTTAGGCTTTAAGAAGAGACCTTATCATCTCAAAGGTGGTTGTTCTCATGTCATAGAACAAATTGCACCAGGATAACCCCTTCTCAAGAAAGAAGAGACAGAACTCTCAGATGATGATTCAGATAGTTCAGAACTCATCCCCTATGAAAAATTGCCTAAAGAGATCAAAGATCTTCTTGATGATAAAGATGATCCTATCAGAAGAATTAATGTAGTAGAAACACAAGAACCTACTGTAGCGTAAGAGATGGTTGCACCACAAGAACCAGCCAATCTCGAAGGCAATCAAACTGATCAAGAAGAAGGGGGTAGTTATTCTGACACTGATTCCCATGAATATGAATTCAAGTTAGAGACTGAGGGTAATCCTTCTTGGGGTATTCATCCTGATTTCACACATTTTCTAAGATTTCCTAGAGATCCTGAATCAGAAGCTGAGACAAATGACTATGAATGGGGTGCCATTCTAGAAGAAGATGAGCTTATAATAGAGAAATATATTGATGTTATTCACCAATATGTATCTCAACCCAACATAGGTCTAGAGCGAAACAATGAACTTAACGTGTTTGATCCACCTATGGCTGAAGAGGACTCCCATGATGATGTTGAGCCTATTCATGAATTGAACATTTTGAGCTGTAATATCACCTTTGAACTTGAGCATTGGGTTAGGACCAATGATGACATATCCATGTCTGTGAACACCATATCCCAAGCCTTTCCCGCTTTAACTATCCAACGCCCTGATCTTATTGATTGAACTTCCACGAACCCGAGCCATGATATCTACGCCTTTCCAAATGACTATGCCCTTGCTTGCTACCTCAATGTAGTCGAGCCTATGAGGACTTCCATCAGTGAACCGAGCGTCAGCATGACCGAGTCGGACATCAAATATCTTAGTCAAAAAAATAAAAATAAAAAGAAAAAGAGTTCTGAGGGTGAAAACCACTTTGTGGCAGTCTCAGAAACTACAAAAGTAAAAAGAAAAGACGTATCTGAAGGTGAAAACCTCTCTGAGGTGCCTAAGGATGAGATATTTGATGTCCTTTCGAGTCATTTATAGGATAGATCTCCAGTTCTGATTGAGCCCACTCAATCCATCAATTTGGGTACAACAGAGGAACCACAATTGGTACATGTAGCACAATCTCTATCAGAAGAAGAGAAACAAAAATTCACTACATTCTTATCAAAAAAAAAGATCAATTTTGCATGGAAATATTCAGATATGCCAGGATTGGATCCCAATCTCATTATGCACCATCTATCCATTGCTCCTGGAGTAAAACCAATCAAGCAAAAATTGAGAAAGATGCATCCTCATGTTGCACTCTCAGTCAAAGCAAAACTAGAAAAACTCCTAAAAGTTGGATTCATCCGTGTCATAGACTATGCTGAGTGGATCTCCAACATTGTACCTATTTCAAAATGAAATGGTTCAATCAGAGTGTGCACGGACTTTAGAGATGTGAACAGATCATGCCCTAAGGATGACTTTCCACTACCTAACATTGATATGATAGTGGACATGACTGCGGGCTATGAAATGTATTCCCTGATGGATGGTTTTTATGGATACAACCAAATCAAAATTGCTCCAGAAGACCAAGAGAAAACTACATTCACATGTGCGTGGGGAACCTTCTGTTGGAATGTTATGCCATTTGGACTCAAAAATGCGGGAGCTACATACCAAAGAGCAATGACATCTATTTTTCATGATATGATGCATAGAACAATGGAGGATTATGTTGATGACACATTAGCAAAATCTATGATCAGAACTGAACATCTAAAGGACTTGAGCATGATCTTAGACAGAATGGAACAGTTTAGTCTTTGACTAAATCCTAAGAAGTGTGCTTTTGGTGTCACTTCTGGAAAGCTCTTAGGATACATAGTTTCAAAGAAAGGCATTGAAGTTGATCCGGCTAAAGTCAAGGCTATAATAGAGATGCAACCTCCCACAAATATCAGTCAAATGAGGACGTTGCAAGGCAGAGTTCAATCTATCAGAAGATTCATATCATAGCTAGCGGACATATCATAGCCTTTTACAAAAACATTACATAAAGGTGTGACCTTTGCATGGAATGAAGAATGCGAGAACAACTTTAACCATATCAAGAAGTATCTATCAAATTCGCCTATATTGATGCCTCCTATTCATGGGAAGCCATTAATATTATATGTCTCCGCAACAGATACATCACTGGGGGCATTACTAGCACATCATGATGAGAACAAGAAGGAAAGAGCCATCTACTATATCAACAGAACCTTAGTGACCTATGAGAAGAACTACTCAATGATAGAGAAGGCATGTCTAGCTATGATCTTTGCATCATAGAAACTAAGATATTACATGTTAGCTCATACCACTCATTTGGTAGCTAAGATTGATCCACTGAAGTACCTACTAAGCAAAGCTGCCCTCACAGGTAGATTAGCTAAATGGGTCATGCTCTTGAGCGAATTTGACATTGAATATATTGAAAGAAAAGCTATCAAAGGATAGGTCATTGCTGATCAATTAGCTAAAGCACCACTGTTTGATGATACACCCATGCAAATGGAATTTTCTAATTCCTCTATCATGCACCTCTCTTCTAGAGCATGACGGTTATTCTTTGATGGCTCCTACACATAGAATGGATCTGGAGCAGGCATATTGTTCATCACTCCTCAAGGATACTCGATACCCAAAGCATTCAGACTAAAGTTTCCTTGCACAAACAATATTGCTTAATATGAGGCACTTCTCAATGGTATGAAAATGACAATACAGTGGAGAGTTACAGAGATGCGCATCCATGGAGACTCACAATTGGTTATCCATCAAGTCAATGATGTGTACCAAACCAAAGATGAAAAGCTCATTCCTTACAAGAGAATGGTAGATGCTTTAAAGAAATACTTCATCTCTATCACATTTGAGCAAATACCCAGAATGGAGAATAAGGCTGCCGATGCAATGGCGACACTATCTACTCTCTTACAGCAGCCCGAACATGAGCTATGCTACGAGTTCCTGGTGGAAGCCCTATCCTATCCTGCATATGACTCCCTTGAAACCCGCATGATTTGCACTGTTGTAGGTTATGACTCATCTCGCTACCAAAATATATTCTCCTATCTCCACGACCAAATCATCCCTGAGTCCTTTAACCATTTTGAGAAATGAAAACTTATCTGATCCGCATCCCAATATGTCATCATTGGTAATGATCTATACAAATGAGGTCTAGATGGTACACTGCTTAGATGTTTAGAACGGGAAGAGTCTCAACGTGCATTAGAGGAAGTCCACGAGGGTATATGTGGATCGCACTCAAATGGTTTAACGTTAGCTCGAAAACTTATTAGGGCTGGGTACTATTGGCCTGAAATGGAGAAAGAGGCTATTAAATTTGCTAAAAACTATCAACAGTGTCAAGTACATAGCAACTTGATTCATGCTCTAGGGAGAGATCTAATTCCCTTTACTACACAATGGCCTTTTCAACAATGGGCATTTGATCTCATAGGCGCTATCCATCCGCACTCTTCTAATGGACATACCCATATAATCACAGCTACAGATTATTTTACAAAATGGGTAGAAGCAGTTCCTCTAACACACGCAACGAGGAAACAGATCTCTATGTTCATCCTGAACTACATCATTTACAGATATGGGATCCCTCATTCCATAGTCACAGATAATGGGGGACAATTCAAAAACAAGGACCTAGATGACTTATGTGCCAAATTCAAGATTACTCAACATTGGTCATCTATCTACTATCCTCAAGGGAATGGACAAGCTGAAGCTTCAAAAAAAAATCTCTTGAAAATCTTGCACAGAACAGTGAATAAAACAGGAAGAGACTGGCATCTCATGATCAATCCAGCTCTCTGGGCATACAGAACTAGTATCAGAACGCCTACAGGGGCTACACCTTTCGCTTTAGTTTATGGGTTTGAAGCGATACTACCTATTGAGGTTGAAATTCCATCACTCAGAATCAGAATGCATGGACTTGTCACTGATGAAGACTACAGAGTGTCTAGGTTACAAGAACTTGAATTACTAGATGAGCGCAGGCAAGCAGCATATGATCATCTCAGAGTGTATCAGAAAAGAATGTCTAGAGGCTACAACAAGAAAGTCAGACACAGAGAATTTCAGGTTGGTGATCTAGTGTTGAGAGAAAATCCTAAAAATCAATCACATCGAGAACGCAAGGGGAAGTTCGAACCCAATTGGTTGGGTCCCTTTGTTATCACTGCTACTTTTGGCTCTGGTGTCTATCAACTCTCAATGACTGAAGGAGAACAGCTCTGAGAACCAATCAATGTTCTCCATCTGAAGAAATTCTACGCCTAAGGCATTCAGTGCTTGGTAAATGTCTTGAAAAAATCTTAAAAATTAGAAAAAGTCCTAAAAAAAATGAATATCTTGGTGAAAACCTAGCAATAGGCGCCTTGATGATTCGCAAAAAAATTGAAAAATATCAAAAGTACAAAAAAATTGAAAAATGAAAAATACAAAAAAAAAGAAAAAAAGAAAAAAGTGCCTTGGTGAAAACTTGGAAACAGGCACCTTGGTAGCAAAAATAGAATCTCTACCAAGATGGTGAAAACCTGGCAAACAGGGGCCACTTGTTTCAAAATGCTCCATCTATCAGCACAATCTTGGTCTTTCCCAGCTTTCAGTCTTGCTTTAGTTTGTACATATCTCCCGATTTGTTTCAACATTTCCAGTTTTCAATAAGTCGGTCTGTACACCAACTAGCTCAAGCGTCTATATCCTATCAATGTTTAACACTTGGGGGCAATCAATGTCATATCCTATGCTCTCTCATGTATCTTAGATGGATCATATCTAGTCAAAGTCCTTTGAAGCTTCATGTGAGTCAGTTAGTCAGTCTTGTCTCTAGAAAGGGTTTTGCATCTACAACAACGCAATCAAACATCAAACAACAAACTGAAAACAATCTATGCTTTTTTACATGCTTTTATCTCCTTGTATGCTTACTGATTCGCATTGAGATTTTTGCATATTGTGTCCCTTCGAGCTCTTCGATGATGTCCTTTATAGGATTTAGAGAGTGATGACTGGGGGCATAATCTTTTCTTTGTCTTCTGCTTGTATGTGAAAATCTAACACCTTTGGAAATTCTGGATTGAAATGGTGTCCGACTATAAGAGCCTCTATCTCAAATTGGATGGCCATGCGTACCTTGACCATTGATACCCAGACAATTCAAGGAAGTTTGATCTAACTATTGTCTTTTTGAGTAAGTTCTTTCTCCTACTGTGGAATGCGATCTTGCCTAAGGATTTGAACGATAAAGGGTCACTACGGGTAATTCACATTGGATTTAGAATGATCTCTTGACTGTTTGATGTGTTTACAATGCAAGGCGTCTTCAGGTCATCACGACATTTATGTTTTGATGCTTATAAAAATTGCTATATCAAAATGGACATGATATTCAGATCATCCTGGCATTTGTGCCTTGGTGCTTATATCTACTCTGACATTCTGAAAATAAAATTAATATTCATATATCCATGGTTGTTGACCAGTGGGTGTTGTATTGATTATTGCGCATACAAATCGATATTCATATGTCTATGGCTTCATGGCTAGTGGGCATTGTATTGATTTATCTAGTTACCTAAAAGTTCAATGATGATAACAAATCAACACATGATCAATGACTAGGTCCTAGGTCTTAGGTTGCATTTCATCTTACATGTCTCTTTGCATTTTGCATGTTTGCATGATCTCACAATGGCTAAATAAACTTCGAAGCTTAAATGATTCTTCGATCACATCTTCAAATCTAACAAGAGCTGAACCTAACTCGAAGGTCTCTTCACAGAATCGCAAGCAATGATCCTCCTGGGTTAACCATCTTTTTGACATACGACTGAGTACTTGTCTTCATCAACCTACAAAACATATCATGTATATCGTTGCATTTACATATCATATCATAAACATTTATTGCATTACATTTACATCCATTGCATAAACATACATATTTCCATAATCATTACATCTGCATAACATTCATACATATGAAAGAAATCATTGCATTGCATTAATCCATACATACATTCTACACTACTCATAGCATTAACATCACATGATATAATCATACATAACAAAAATGACAAGTACACGAGATGTCACAACCAAAAATATCGATCTCATCTATATATCAAAAATCTCAAATAGTCAGGGGTGCACTACTGGCACAGGGTACAAACGAATGAGCTCCGTAGAGCTATCAGACACAATAATGTATCAGTGAGAAAGTAACAGATGAGAAGAGAAATCAACTGTTAGCATGCTCCTCTGCATCTGGTGGAGGAGGAGGTGGTGCATTTGGTATCGCCTCCACTCTCGGTGCCCTAGCTCCCTCTGATGCTGCCATGTACTGAGAATAGGTGGGCACTCTCTGTGCAGTAGGGACTACTGCATAGTAAGCAGATACATAATATGAGGCCCGTGCAGTCTGATGAATCACCTCTGCTTGTAATCTCTACATCTCTGCGCGCTGCTCTGTATGCTGCCTATTTGCCTCTCGATGCCTCTCCTCTAATCTGGCATTCTCTATCTTCAGGTCCCGGACTTGGACTCTAAGCCATCTAATAATCTCGGCCGAAGTAAGAGGAACTGCAGGCTCTGCATTAGCTGCTGGCATATCTGTGTCCTGTGCTGGCTGATCTGCATGTGAAGAAGTGATAACCTTGTGCACCTTACAACGTCTAACCTCAGCACCCAAATCAAATGTGTCATCCACACCTGTACCACCTGCAAACTGCTTAGCTCCTAGAACATCATCTGCAGATCCTACTCCGCCCAGTGTACCACTCTCACCTCTACTCCGTCTCTGTGTCCCGGAAGATGTACCCACTGTAGATGTAGAAGGACGCAGAGGCCTCGCATGTCCTGGTGCTCTCTGTGAGGGAGCCATGGCTCTCTGTCTCGGAGGAGTAGGGTGTACCACCTGTGGTCTCGGTCCTGCTCTCATAGGAGCCCCTGTAACATCCATAGCCTCCTCCATGGAGGGTATCAGCTCTGTAGGATCAAAAAATCAGTGAATCCAGTGATTAGCACGCCATGCCACATATGCATCTGTAACCCCTGCACCACCACCTCTGGGTGATACTCCCAGTCTCTCCCAATGATATGACTGTACTCATCAGCACATAAAGCATAACTGAGCCGTGGTGTCCATCCGAGCCCTATCTCACGCACAATGCGGGCATAAGCAGTATACTCCTGAGGGACATCCTGAATACGTCCATACTGACGCCAGACTTTAGTAATCAAAAATCTCTCCAAGACGGTGGAGGTCCGTCCTATCAGTATCCTGCTCTGGAAAAAGAATGAAAATTGCTCTCTCGCAGTAGGCCAGGCCTCTATTTGTAAATATGGCCTCCAGATCACGAAGGTCATATCATCTAAACACCGGCGGAAGTACTGGGTGTGTCCCATGCGAACCTGTGTGACATAGCCGGCATAAGCATAAATGACAGGGTCCTGTGGCTGCCTCTGCGTCTGAAAAACTGGCCTCAAAACTGGGATATGCTCCCAAGCCCATATCTGTAGTACCAACGCTCCTGAAGCAAATGTCTTGCAGTCCTGATACACGACCTCATGCATCTCAGAATACAAGTGAGCCAGCAGACACTGACCCCAAGCAAGCTCAGTGGGTGTAGCCATAAAAAATGCTACCATAGGTGCCCATCCCATCAAAAAGCCATTTTGCTGACGGCCAGGCATAATCAACTCTCCAATCATCCCCGCAATGATACACTCTAGACGATGTGTCTGCCCATATCTTTGCATGAGTGTCTCCCAGGATATAGACCCAGTCAGTTGGGTATCATCACCGAATAGTCATCTGAAAGCATGCAGACTAGTAGATCCTCCGCTCACATACTCAGGCCAACAAGGACTATGAAATGGAATACGAAGGATCCTATACATGTCCTTTGGTGTAACAGTGATCTCTCCAGTAGGCAGGTGAAAGGTCTGTGTCTCAGAATGGTATCGCTCTATCAACGCAGTCAGTAGGCCATGATTTACCCTAATATCAGGTAAATGTATCAAGTGCTCAAAACCACATGTAGCAAGATGAACCCTCATAAGGTCTGGCAAGGCGATACACAATCTCTGGGTGGCCAGATAAGAATGGCGAACATGTACATCAGGATATGTGACCTAAATCATAAAGAAACAGGGTGTTTTATCAGAAATTTAGTTCAAAATCAGGCCAAAAGTATCAGAATGACACAGTTTTTGAAGTTTCAGAAGGTGGGGCAAAGTGTCTGCAATCAGGCAGAAGGATCAGAAAAGTTAGATTTTTGACCTAAGAATGAGTTTTTAACACTATTTTTCAAACGACATTCTAGACTGGTATCAAATGTCGTACGACATTCCACAATAGACCAAACGACAATCCATAGTCATACGACACTGCGCCCGGATTCATACGAGTTTCGAGGGATCCGATAAAATGTTGTACGACACAAGGGTCCCTCTCATACGACACTTGGGCTTGGTTGAAACGACAATGTAAATTCAAATGAAATGTCGTACGAGTCTAGACTGGGACTCGTACGAGTTTCTACACATGTGAAATTCTAAAGCTAAAAACACGTATGAAATTTTTTTAAAAATGCTATAAATCATCAAAAACATGCATTTTCAGAGGGGAACAGAGGTCCACTTACCGGATGTCCATACTGTCGAGGTCTGTTATGTCTCCAGCTGCGCTCAAAATGGTGTGAATTCATAGGTACCTTTGGTTCTCGCTAGTCTACCATTTTTCTCGCTCAGAGGGCTCCACAGAATCTCTAAAGTCAAAGGGTTGAAATGAATTGAAAATGACCCTTCTGGCCTTTATATAGCTTTCGACCTAATTTTTAAAAGTGCTTTGTTTTCCATGAAAATTGCACCCCTGGCTAATTTCGACGTTCTGAATCCATTTTCAGGATCAAAATTGAAATCTGAGATCGTTTATTATGTCAAAATCATGATTTAAAATTTTTGGGACCAGGACGGTCTACTGCTTGCATAATCGACCTTCAATCTTCACAAAAATCCATAATTCAACTTAACTGATTAGCTTTCATCAAACTATCAAAATTTCAACTTAGTCAACCATGGTCAACCATGGTCAACTCATGGTCAAACCTAGTCAAATTCGGTCTCCAGGACCTCCAATCGATGCAAACTACGTTCTCGGACATGTATAACCACTTCTTAAATCAATTAACATGCTTCTAAACTATAACGCTGACTTTTCTTGTCAGATTTCAATTTTAATCCCGAAGGGGGCATGGTATTGCACATCATTCAAAGTCTGTAAATCAAATTCTATCGATCAAATCTATCAATATCTTTCATCAGTGATCAAGACAACAATCACGTCTAGTCGCTGATTCATCAAAAGTCCTCATCGCTCGGGGTAAATCTATCATCACTTGGGGCATATCAGACTCATCGATCCATATCAATCTGGTATTCTCTTAATCTTGTAATCTGTATTAGCTTTTCGCAACCATCGGTTCATTAGTGTTATTTCCTTGGTTCTTCGACAACTGAAGGGTTCGGATGTGATACTTGCTAGTACTGCTAAGACAATCGAGTCTAGAACCGGTCACTCACTTCTTATCAATCCTAAGGTTCAGAATCAGGCATTTTGACACTTTTTCGCAATCATCGGTTCATTGCTGCTATAGTAAACATTATCTCTGGTCATTCAGGACCTCCTATCTCAATATCTTTCAATCGGTTTCGGTTTATCTTTTGAATCAGTTTCATATCTTTATCAAACACAGACTATCTTTGAACCACTGCGCTTCGCACAGTAATTCAAAGAGGGGCAAAATGTAATACCCCAAAAATGGGCCATATGTTCATTAACCTCCTACATCGACAAATCGAACAAAATCAACATCGAAGTCCTAACCTAAGGCACATCTGAACATCATCAAATCTAATTGATTATCTTAAATTCTGCATCAGGGAATATTCCTAGTAATATTCCTAATTATCTTAATTATCTTTAATTTAATGATTATTTGGCGATAAATCCAATTTATCCTAAAGTTTGATTAATTGAATATTTTCATATTTAATTAATTAGATTTAATATTTGCCACTTAATTGTTTAATTAAATTTAATTCTATCTATTATTAACTGTATTATTTAATTTTGACAATAAATCCAATATCCTATGAATAATTGATTAAATCTTTATTTAATTAATTAAAGCGAGTTGTCATTATTTAATAATATAGTTTTTAATAAAAGTTTGATTAAATAGTTAATTAACCCATAAATTAATTATTTATTTTCAAAAATCAGTTAAGTTGAGGATAAATCACATTATTTATTTATTTAATTCTTAATTATTATGCACATTCAAAAGAAACAGTTAAACTCCAAATCAGAAAATCAATGCAAGTTATTCACTTTTTGGAACTCAACATCCTTTTGGAGTTCAAAAAGCTGATCTAAACTCTAATTTGAGTTAAAAAGTTATTTTTGCATGTTTTTGCATGATTTCGAGAATTAACCATCTTTCATGATCAGATAACTCAAAAATCAACTTGAGTTATTTGAGTGATTTATGGCTTTCTTCCATGCACCTCCAAAGCCCAGGATTTCTATAAATTAAGGCTTTAGCTCTTCACAAATCAATCCACAAATTTGCACAATTACGCTGCCAAGATCAATTCAAGAGTTACACAATCACGTTGGAGAATTGGAATTGAAGAATCAAAGCTCTTGCGAATCGACATCTTTGTGAGATCAATCTTATTTTTGCATTCATATTGCATATCATTGTTAGATTAACATTGCATATCAATTTTCAATAGCATTCATAGCATATCAATTTCATCTAGCATAGATTCATATCAAGTTTTCATTCCTTATTGCATCATAAATTTTTTTTAAAAAAAGCTTAATTGCATTCAATCTCATATCTAGATCAACTGCATTCAAATCCTTCATTTAGGTGTCATCTAGGTCACTGATCTCAATTACAATTTGAGAACATCAATCTCGCACCTATTAGAAGGTAGTAAATCACTTGGTTAGATTAGATTTCAATTTTGCACGATTTTGATTATAGCTAACCTCTAATGTTTTACTGAAGTGTTGTGTCTACAGATCAGGTACAATTTTCACACACACAAGATCAATTTGGGATCACAAAATAACTCAGATGTGAGGTCGATTCGGGATCACATCCAAACAAAACATAAATAAAAGATTCTGGACATGAGGTCGAGTCGGGATCATATCCAAAATAAGAGATAAGAATCTCAAGCTTGAGCGAAAGCTCACAGAAAGATAGCTGAATCAAGAAAATCAAAGAATCAATGATTAAAATCCAATAGGTACTGCCCCCTCGAAATTGAAATCGAAATCATGTAGAGGAGAAGTAGAAAATTGATAAAGATGATCAAATCATAATGAAATCACAATCAAAGATAAATGATAATAGGATAACCATTAGGTAGTGAAAACATGCCCCAATGATGAATTAGAAGAAAAGAAGTGGGGCGAATGAAAGACTAGAAGTTTGAAAGACATGAAAAGGAAGAAATTTTATCAAAGATTGAAGAATTATGCCTCAAAAGGTCAGTCAACTGCGTAGAAGAATGAGAAAACTTGAAAATGCGACTCAAATTTTGATTTCGAGTCCGAAAATGATGTGATATGAAAGACCAAAAATGAAAGATATGATCAAGAAGAATCAGAAAATGAGCACAGTTGACCAAGTAGTCTGTAGATGATAAAAAGGAGAGCTCTCTCCATATGCAAGATGCAAAAACTAAATTATGATGAACCTAAGAATGCAAGCTACTATGAAAGTGGTTGACTTGCAAAGTCACAATGCCTATAGACATCTAATTATCATTATCGAGCGTTATTGGTAGCATCGTAAGATCATACAATGCACACTAGCATAACTATGTGGATATGAATATGATCTTTATCAGATAGAAATGTGGAAATCCCACCTAGGCATCAAAGACATGGAGGTTAAGATGACTAATGCAGTGAAATTACCTAAGTTTGATATGGTGAGATTATGCTTATATCAAGACACATGAAAGTTAGGATAACTAGAAGCATGCACTCGCAAAACAGTCAAGGATAATAGCTTGTCAATCCATACACTAATACATTTGGGGTGAAATTGCAACGGCAATTTGCGACGGCAGCCAAATGTCATGCGGTTTTGGCCTTTTTTTTTCAAATATAGCCCGACACCGTCGCAATTTGCGACGACAATACATTTGGCACTGTCACAATTGCGACGTTGTCGGGATATAAGCGCAAAATTAAAAAGGAACGTTGTCATGTGTGTTTTCAACAGCGCCGTAACCCTCCGTGAAATCACATCAGGATATAAGGGCAAAAAAAATAAGAACGTTGTCATTTGTGTTTTCAACAGCGCCGTAACCCTCCGCGAAATCACATCGGGATATAAGGGCAAAAAAAACAAGAACGTTGTCATTTGTGTTTTCAACAGCGCCGTAACCCTCCGCGAAATCACAGCTACAATTTCTGAGTACGTTGGGTTTATTTTTCTTTTGTCATTATTATGTAATCTGGTATTCAGCTGTTAGAGAGCTAAAATACCCAGAAATGAGGACATATCTATGTTGAATTTATTGTTAGCGGCTTTGGTTATTTAGAAGTTTAATTTTATTTGTTCATCTTTCAAGCACAAATGTTTTGTGGACCGTAACGTCTTCATTGTTTCGGGTATGCAGTGAAACAACCCTAACTTGCAATTGCGATGTTGTCGGGATATAAGGGCAAAAAAAAAAAGGAACGTTGTCATTTGTGTTTTCAACAGCACCGTAACCCTCCGCGAAATCACATCGGGATATAAGGGCAAAAAAAACAAGAACGTTGTCATTTGTGTTTTCAACAGCACCGAGAGAGATTCCCTCCGCGAAATCATAGCTACAATTTCTGAGTACGTTGGGTTTATTTTTCTTTTGTCATTATTATGTAATCTGGTATTCAGCTGTTAGAGAGCTAAAATACCCAGAAATGAGGACATATCTGTGTTGAATTTATTGTTAGCGGCTTTGGTTATTTAGAAGTTTAATTTTATTTGTTCATCTTTCAAGCACAAACGTTTTGTGGACTGTAATGTCTTCATTGTTTCGGGTATGCAATGAAACAGCCCTAACTTGCGACTACCTTCACGGTACTTGTGTACATTATCATGTTGTCTTTACAGTGACTGTCCTCATTCAAGTGGCAATTACACAAGGGACAGTCACTGTGAGATGTCCTCATTTGTGACAAGGACAGTCACACTTAGGACATCTCATAGTGATATTCCCTTGTGTAATTTCCACTTGAATGTATTGCTATTGAACCACATTAATGCTTTTCTTCTTCAACAAATGAGGACAGTCACTGTAAAGACAACATGATAATGTACACAATTACCAAAAAATGATCTTGTTAATTGATGTAACACTTTATCTTGCTCACTCCCTATCCTTCACTAGGGTCTCTTTAGGCCAATGTTTTGACTTGATAGGGTACTTAACTATCCCTACACTCTTTAGGTATCTCTACCCAAGATCCCACTCCTTCAACTAGTGCACACCAACAAGAAATACAACGAACTCTGCTCAATACCAATCTAGCTACTAGGACACTCCTAGTCTTGTCTTCACAAATTGAAACACATTCAACTAGAACTTTACTCCATGGAGAGGCTGGCCACTAGGACCTCTATTGGTTTCAATATTACTCCTTCACCTATACTTTTCATCAGTACTTCAATCCGGTTCATCAAACCATGCCAATTGCACCCAAAAATAGGCTGCTAGCAATTAGGCCTTTGTCAAGCCTTTTTGTTTATATTAAGCCACCTAAAGGGCTTAGGATTCAGATGCCCTTTATTGAGAACTCCAAGATATCTAAGGTCTTCTCCTCCTAGATTTTTTGTACACCAACTGCTACAGCCATGCCTGAAAACAAGTATTTTGACACAACTTGGATAGTCTGACTAAGAGTTTGTTTTCTTAGCAGCCAAAGAAACTCACCCAATCTTCTAATTTGACTTGGGGCTTCTTTAGATGTGTGTCTACCTCTCCATGAGATTTTAGTTGAAGCAACCAATGCATTCAACTTGTTGTAATCTTCTTGTAATGATTTGTCATCCCTAACTGTGCTCAACTGACTCACCTAGGACATCATTGCAAACATAGAAAATGAGCTTCCCAGGGCCCCTCCTTCCAAACATATAGTACATGGAGTCTCCTCACCCATTCCAAGAGCCCGTACAAAATTGACAATGGAATGATGAGCTAAGACTCCATTTGTTCAACCTGCCTGGTTCAAACCAATGATAGGGTACTTAACAAAAGAATTAACAAACTAGTTGGAATGCTTCAAAACTCAAAAAAAACACAACACAGAATAAAAAAACAACTTGTACTAACTTTTCCAATAGACACTGCGAGCTATCTAATCCATTAATCAACTGAAAACAAAGAAACAAAAAAACTCAAGAATTCACTAAAACCGTGTTACTCTACAAATCTTCTTAATTCCAAATGTTTTTCCCCCCAACCTTTTGCACAGATCGATGGAGGCCTCTTATAGTTAATCTGATGCCTAATTCAATGGTTTCATATAGTTACATAACCATCTTACTCAAAAATGCTCCCTTGCACAAATGTTGTCAATGTTGTGAATGACAACATTGACAACTTGTTACAACCTTTGGGATTTTGGTTCAAAACTTATTGTTCAAACACCATAAGACCCTAACCATGACTTAGTTAGGCTATTTAGACCTCACATAGGCCACTTCTACACTTCTTTGCTCAATTTGACCCCTAAATGCTTCATTCCCACTTTTGCCACAATATTGGTAACTTGGGTACAAATTGGCACTTGCCTTCACAAAGGTCACACATGAGGACATCTCACAGTGATCGATTGTCCCTTGTGTAATTGCCACTTGAATGTATTGCTATTGAACCACATTAATGCTTTTCTTCTTCAACAAATGAGGACAGTCACTCTAAAGACAACATGATAATGTACACTCACTGTAAGGACAGTCACAAATGAGGACATCTCACAGTGACTGTCCCTTGTGTAATTGCCGCTTGAATGTATTGCTATTGAACCACATTAATGCTTTTCTTCTTCAACAAATGAGGACAGTCACTCTAAAGACAACATGATAATGTACACTCACTTTAAGGATAGTCACAAATGAGGACATCTCACAGTGACTGTCCCTTGTGTAATTGCTGCTTGAATTACACAAGGGACAGTCATTGTGAGATGTCCTCATTTGTGACAAGGACAGTCACACATGAGGACATCTCACAGTGATTGTCCCTTGTGTAATTGCCACTTGAATGTATTGCTATTGAACCACATTAATGCTTTTCTTCTTCAACAAATGAGGACAGTCACTCTAAAGACAACATGATAATGTACACTCACTATAAGGACAGTCACAAATGAGGACATCTCACAGTGACTGTCCCTTGTGTAATTTCCGCTTGAATTACATAAGGGACAGTCATTGTGAGATGTCCTCATTTGTGACAAGGATAGTCACACATGAGGACATCTCACAGTGATTGTCCCTTGTGTAATTGTCACTTGAATGTATTGCTATTGAACCACATTAATGCTTTTCTTCTTCAACAAATGAGGACAGTCACTCTAAAGACAACATGATAATGTACACTCACTGTAAGGACAGTCACAAATGAGGACATCTCACAGTGACTGTCCCTTGTGTAATTGCCGCTTGAATTACACAAGGGACAGTCATTGTGAGATGTCCTCATTTGTGACAAGGACAGTCACACATGAGGACATCTCACAGTGATTGTCTGTAATGTCCCCTTTTTGGCTAACTTGGAAAACAGGAACAATTACTCCACTTCTCAGACTTACTCTATCAGATACTTACAATTAAACTAAGTAATGGAGGTTACTTAAGATATCAACCGCTATTTCAGATTCAATCACAATATGTGTGCAAGATGATATTGATACCAATATGTTTAATAGTACTGTCGGATATAATGATATGAAATATGCTATGAATATGATGTTTCCTATCACTTATAGTGATAGTATAATGATGGTATGTCTGATATAAACAATATCGATATACAATCAATAAGTATTGCTTACAGCAATGTATTTGCTGTGTCTGATATGATGATGTAATTATGCAAATGTGTAATATCGCTATGAGTGATATGTTGCTATTTCAGATTCTGAATTATATGCTTGCAACTTCAAATATTGATGCTGTTTCTGACTATCCTTTCTATCTGTGCAATCATGGTGTTGTCTCTGATCTGCAATGATAAACTTGAAACCAAACTGCCAAAGGCAGATGCTCTATTGAGTATATCCAAATATGGATAAGTAAATAAAGTTCTAATGATGCCTTGAGTGACTGACGAGAATGCATTCTTATATTGTCTTTAACAAATGAAGAGATGCTATGAATGAGAGGTGTCTTGTTTCTTCCTCCATGTCCCTTTGTTAATCACACCTTTCCATAATCCGACAGTTCACATAATATTATTTCATTATTTTCTGATCATAGATAACTCCCAGATTGACTCAATATCAAATCTTTTTATGAAGGTAATCTTCCCTAATTGGTAGTGCAACTAGTAGTTAACATCCATTGTGTTTGTATTAGTTTGGTGTAACTATCATTAGTATTTAGTCAATCGATATTAACTCTTGCCTTATCCCATATTGTTATGATGATATCCAATCTTTCTACTCTGATATAAGTCGATATCATTTTCTGATAATTGTCCATTTATTGGTTGATTGCTGGTAATGGAGTTTGATCTTCAAATTGACTTCCATTCCTGTTAATACTTAAGGATACATTGTACTTATTATCCATGACTGATGCCTCATTCATCAATAGCTTGTGATATAATCACTGATGCTTTTGTGTTTCTACAAGATGTGGTTTATCTCAGACAATCGATAATCTTTCAATCCTTTAGTCGATATCCTCCTATGTGGTGTCTATTGATATAGATAGTAGAATTCAATCTAGTTTATGTTATTGTCATGATAACATAGGAAGTGATGGTGCATATTTGCTAGCGGGTCTTCATGTTTGATATTGCTTTATCGGATATGTCATTGTCTAAACTTGTGCAATTAATGATTATTTATAATATATGAATGGTTATCCTTCTTGCTTATCAATACATCTTCTGAAACACATAGCGACCTATCCCTTATTCATATCATGTTGATCTTGACTTCATAGTATTTGGTTCATTAATCATCCTCTCATGGTATCGATGTGTAATGACTAGTGATTGTTGTATCACTTCTTCATTCCTCATCGTGATAGATAATGCAGATGTTTAATGTAGATGTATATCGATTACAGATATTCGATATTGCTTTAAATGTTATTATTATTATTATTATTATTATTATTATTATTATTATTAATGTTATTGTTATTATTAAATATTATAATTAATGATGTTGTATATTCTTCTCTGTAGATGCTACTATGTGCTAGGGAACTTCTTAGAACTGTTGGTATATTCTTACAACTTGTTACACCTGGGATATTCTTCTCTGTAGATGCTACTGTGTGTTGTGGTCCAAACGGGCCCATAAATGTGGTTGAATAGCAATACATTCAAGTGGCAATTACACAAGGGACAGTCACTGTGAGATGTCCTCATGTGTGACTGTCCTTGTCACAAATGAGGACATCTCATAGTGACTGTCCCTTGTGTAATTGCCACTTGAATGAGGACAGTCACTGTAAAGACAACATGATAATGTACACAAGTACCGTGAAGGTAGTTGCAAGTTACAGCTGTTTCATTGCATACCCGAAACAATGAAGATGTTACGGTCCACAAAACGTTTGTGCTTGAAAGATGAACAAATAAAATTAAACTTCTAAATAACCAAAGCTGCTAACAATAAATTCAACACAGATATGTCCTCATTTCTGGGTATTTTAGCTCTGTAACAGCTGAATACCAGATTACATAATAATGACAAAAGAAAAATAAACCCAACGTACTCAGAAATTGTAGCTGTGATTTCGCGGAGGGAATCTCTCTCGGCACTATTGAAAATACAAATGACAACGTTTCTCTACATTATCATGTTGCCTTTACAGTGACTGTCCCTTGTGTAATTGCCACTTGAAGGAGGACAGTCACTGTAAAGACAACATGATAATGTACACTTACAGCCCGTGTACATTATCATGTTGTCTTTAGAGTGACTATCCTCATTTGTTGAAGAAGAAAAGCATTAATGTGGCTGAATAGCAATACATTCAAGTGGCAATTACACAAGGGACAGTCACTGTGAGATGTCCTCATTTGTGACTATCCTTACAGTGAGTGTACATTATCATGTTGTCTTTAAAGTGACTGTCCTCATTTGTTGAAGGAAAAAATCATTAATGTGGTTCATTAGCAATGTATTCCCAGCATCTGTACCTGCATCTCTCTTATATACTACAAGTTTCTTGCCATCAGAAATTGCAGTTCCCTCACGTGACATTGATGGTGAAGTGTTCTTTTCAAAACCATCATCTATGGTTACCAATGCTCCTGTTTTAGGCAATAAGTTTGTTGCATTCCATGAGCCATTGGTCAAGTTTCTTCTACGAGCTTTTGATGCCTCAAAATCTAAGCAGTGCCTACGCATGCCTCGTTGTGGTTGATTATCATTCTGTACATGAATTATAATGAGTAATCAGTTTTGGGCCTTGGAATCTTGTATGTAACATGCACAGGCATTTCATGGCTAAATGAATCTATTTTAAAAGCATCAACTTTTCTTACATGATGCTGGATACATAAGTAGAACAAGCGTATATCAAATTGGAAGCAATCAGAACTCCACAATGACATATTATTTAGAGTACTCTTTAGTTTAAGTAATAATGCATATATTGACACTGTAAAGACAACATGATAATGTACACTCACTGTAAAGACAACATGATAATGTACACTCACTGTAAGGACAGTCACAAATGAGGACATCTCACAGTGACTGTCCCTAGTGTAATTGCCACTTGAATGTATTGCTATTCAGCCACATTAATGCTTTTATTCTTCAACAAATGAGGATAGTCACTGTAAAGACAACATGATAATGTACACTTACATTATCATGTTGTCTTTACAGTGACTATCCTCATTTGTTGAAGAATAAAAGCATTAATGTGGCTGAATAGCAATACATTCAAGTGGCAATTACACTAGGGACAGTCACTGTGAGATGTCCTCATTTGTGACTGTCCTTACAGTGAGTGTACATTATCATGTTGTCTTTACAGTGGCTGTCCTCATTTTTTGAAAGAAAAAAGCATTAATGTGGTTCATTAGCAATGTATTAAATAATTTTTTTTTTTTAATCCACCCACGGGCATCGCAATTGCGACGGCAACCCGTCGCAATGCGATGCAGGCGCCCGTCGCAATTGCTTGGGAGGTCCGTTGCGATTGCGACGGCCCTCCGAAGCCATGCGACGGGGGGGCGACGCCCATGCCGCTAACAAATTTTAGTCACATTGCGACGGGATATGTGTCGCAATTGCGACGGCTACCCATAGACGTCGCAATTTGTGACTAAAAAATAGCGACGTCTATGGGTGTTGCTATTGCGACACATAGCTGTCGCAATTGCGACACATAGCCATCGCAAAATGCCCCCAAATGTATTAGTGAGTGTCAAGTAAGACCAACATAAATGCTCATGACAGTTAGGATCAACAAAATATACTCATAAGTAGATAAAAAAAAAAAAAATGTTCTCATACCCTCAGTCTTCTAGCTATGCATCATTGAAAATTTCTCAGGGAGAGACCACTCATCAAAGAAATCCTCATAGACAACACACAAAGAAAAATAAAGTCAACATATCTCAAGTGAGTTGATTGTCTAAGTGCATATGTGTTGGTCATAGAGTTAGACTCTGGTTATCACATCTGTCAATGAGAAATATCGCATCATACTTAGACTATTAGGTAAGACATCTAATAAGTGTTAAGAAACACTCGACGCAAGGGTAGTGTTGAAAACACTGTCTGGGGTGGTGTTGAAAAACACCTGTTGTGAAATGCCCCAAAAAACAAACGCACCTAAAGGACCTATGCTAATAGTTATCCCCCCTAGACAAAGATAAAGACCAATTCTAGACTATGCCAAATAAGGTCAATACATGATGGAGAAAGGTTCAGTGTCGAGGACGCATGCTAACAAATAGGAGTGCAAAGGCCTCAAGTAGTGCCTGTTTCTAGGTTTTCACCACTTGGAATCTTTTTTCATTTTTTGATTTGTTTTCTTTTTTTGTATTTTTGCTACCAAGGCGCCTATTTCCAAGTTTTCACCAAGGCACTTTTTCTATATTTTTTTTTGAATTTTTTGATTTTTTTGTATTTTTTCAGGACTTTTTATGCTTTTTAAGATTTTTTCAGCATCATATATCAATTTTTTTGGTATTTTTTTGTGTTTTTGAAATATATAATTTTTTTGGAGATACATCAAAGCATCTATTGCTAGATTTTCACTAAGATGATCATTTTTTCAGGATATTTTCAGATTTTTAAAATTTTTTAACAATATATCATTTTTAAAGATTTTTTCAAGATCAATAAGTATGTGCAAAGGATGCCCCCAGACATAATGAGCATCAAACTCCCAAGCAAGATCACATGATGTAGTCCCAATGTCTAGCAAGGTGGAGAACAAGAGGGATTAGCAAGCTAGTGGAAGAGATGGAAGACAAGAGAATGAAGGAGAATGAAGGGAAGAAATCTTCAAGGGAAAAATCCTCAAGAGTACCCAAGCTAGGGAAAAATTGTCATGCAAAGCACATTTAGACAAGCAATGAAAAGCTAACATAGGATAAGCCTCAAAAGCGTAATGCAAAAGAAGGAAAGGATGTAGTCCAAAGGAGTAGACATGTCAAGAGGCTTCATAACATCGTGTTTTACTCTTTTTTATTAGATCAAGACCAAAGGGGAAAAGGATAGCAAAAAGATAGAATGAATGGAGGAAAATAAATATGAAAGCTAAACATAAATATAATGAAAGAAAGATCATTGTAAGATAGCTCACAAAATAGCCAAATGTTCATGTATAGGTCAACATTGCCAAGATCAAAGAGTGAAGATAAAATGGATGAAATATGTAGAAGAACTACGCATGATGTCTGATTACCAGGTTTTCATCACGGTACTTATCCAAGGCACCACAAGGGAGTGGTTTTCACCATAGGAAGAATTTATTTCTCTTTACTTTTGCTACCAAGGCACCTGTTTCTAAGTTTTCACCATGGCACATTTTCAATTTTTTCTTTTTTTTTTTTTTAAATTTTTTTTTTGTCTTTTTTGGAAGAAGGCAAGCTTTTCAGATAATGCTCCTTGAAAGGATAAACCATAATATGCCAAGGATTCAAAATGATATGCTCAAAGATGCTGATAGGGAAAGGAAGATGGAAGAGAAAAATGGAGGATAAGGTTTTATGTAAAGCGAGTGAGGTTGGAAGATAGGAGGAATAGGCAAATGAGGAAAAATGATAGAAGGTAGAAGGATAATGAATGAAAATATTGTGAAAGGGTAGATGAAAAGGAAGGCAAGATCAACATCAACACACACCTTGAAGGGTGGCGAGAGGGTGGAGGAAGCTTAAATGAAGGAATTCATGAAGGAATATGGTGAATATTTAGCAGAGGTTGTGGTTTAGGCGTATGGAATTGAAAAATGTTTTTGGAAGAAGATGAAGTGGAAGCCTTTGGAAACTTGAATGTCAATTTCACTTTTTGTTCAACATTAGAATCTTTCAAGAGAGACTTTGGAATCCATATAGTCATAGTTTTTTCATTTCCTTTTGATGATTTAGAGAGAATATCTTGAATCATGGATTTTGGAACCCATACTTGTCTTATAGTTTTCTTCTTAGATATCTTTTTTGACTTTATGCCCCCATGTCGATTAGAGAAGACATGGTAATCTTTATTTTTTGATGGGTTCTTGTATTGCTTATTTTTCTTGTATTGAACATTCAAGTTACTTCCAAAAGACTTGGGACTTATGGAGGAAGAAAGATAATATGACTGGTTTAGATGGGTGGGTGAATGAAAATGATTCAAGGGTATGCATCTATGTTGATCTTGAGGAAATATAGGAGATGGAGGGACGTAAGGACCCAAGATGGATGATGAATTAGGAGAGTTAGGAGAGGAAAGTGAAAGGACATAAGGGCCCAAGATGGAAGGAAGACGTGAAGTCCTTAGCAGTGGTGGAAGAGGTCCAAGGATGGAAGTGGAAGATGCAAAAGGATAATCAATAAGTTCATCAGCATCTATATGACAACCAAGGATATCAACATCTTTAGAGTGAGCATTAGAATTTACAATAGAATCATGAACATCTTGAATAGGAGCAACTTCTTTGATAGAATCGTTCAAAGCTTGAAAAAACTTATGAAAAGTAGAAAGTGGAAGTGAACATGGAGTGGTAGAACAAGAAGATGGAAGACTTCGATCTTGACAAGTTGCTTTGGATAGCATAAGTGTATCATTTTTCTCTTGATTTTTAATAAGCTTAACATCAGAAGTAACAACACCATTTTTAATAACCTTAATGGAAGTATCATCTTTGGAAAGCACAAGTGTGGTAAGGTTATTTTGATTGTCAATAAGCTCAATGGTGTAAGTAGTAGCTTGATCTTGCTTAGGAGAAGACTTAAGACATAGTGGAATGAATGAGAAAGGGTGTAGATGATCAAAAGAACCATGAAACAGATGAGAGACATTATGGACAAGATTGGATGACATGGAGGGTTCTTGATCTTGATCTTTCTTTATGTTCTTTTCTTTATCATTTTTAGAGTCCTCTTGACATGGAGCCACTTCTAAGGACAAGGAAGCAGGTTGGAATTGTATGGAAGACTTTGGAGGAAATGGTGAAAGATTAGCTGAAGTAGGCTTTATAACATATGAAGGTTTAGGTTCTTTAGGTTTAGCATTATGGGAAGTATTTGTAGCCAAGTGAAGGTTAGCTTGAGTTTCTTTAAGAGATAACCCTTGAGGATAACTATAGGGAATAGCATGAAAAGTATTAGGACTTCTGTGAGATGGAGGATTTGTAGAAGACTTGGCAACTCTAGGAGATGAATGAGTATTAGAGGAAGTAGGGGATGGAAGGGAACCATCACAAGATAAAGGTTCAACATTAACATGATCTTTCTTGAGAGTGTCATCTTTATTTTCAGCATGAATGTTCTTAGAGGAAGGATTCTTATAATATTTACATTTCAAATCAGCACAGTGCATTCTGTATTCCTCAACAGTAGTAGCTGGATTATAATCAAGGTATTGTTCACAAAACTCATCAAAGTTTTTTTCAAAATCTGAATCATATGGATCACCATCATGATCTTTCCAATATGAGGACCTATTTCCAGTAAGCATAAGGACACGACTAGGAGGACTCTTAGGAATAGAGGTGTCATAGGTATCACTACATTGTCCATCATCATAGTCATCATAGTCATCATAGGTGGGTGCGTCACTTTTCGTGGAAGAGGTATTATAAGGACTATCACATTGCTCATTATGGTATGTCTTGTGAAGAGAAGTAAGACTCTTTGAAGAAGTAGAAGAAGAATGAGATCGTGAAGAAGAG
This sequence comes from Chamaecyparis obtusa, assembly GCA_027943335.1. Classification (NCBI taxonomy): domain Eukaryota; kingdom Viridiplantae; phylum Streptophyta; class Pinopsida; order Cupressales; family Cupressaceae; genus Chamaecyparis; species Chamaecyparis obtusa. Next base: position 2,960,135 of record BSBK01000164.1, read on the forward strand.
GAAATTGAAGACTCAGTGTAGGAAGAGGACTTGGATAATGAAGAATTCGAATAATGTTTAGAAGAGTCATGATAAGATTTGGAAGATGAAAAATATGAATAATGTTTAGAAGAATCGTGATAAGATTTAGAATGTGAGGAATGATGAGAATATTTAGAAGATGAAGAATATTTGGATGAGATCATGAGTATGATTCTAGCAAAGGCGTCTGATTTAATCAATTTTTCTTTTATTTTTGTCATAAATTCATTACTCATGAGAATTTTGGAGGAAAAACACTTTTCAAATATGTCAATGAGCTCAAGATCATCTATTCTTAATAAAGGTTCCAAAACCAGATATTTGAGATTCATGGTTCTAGAAGAAGAAGAATCAAGCATGAAAGAAGAGAAAGGATGGAAATGGGAGACTAGGAAGACATGGGAGATGTGGAAGAAAGAAGACCAAGATTCATTTTGTGCAAATTGATATCATTTAAGTTCATTTGGATGTTGAGCAACATGTCATAGCACTTTTGGGGAAATTTTTGAAGTTTTTACCACTCGGGAACTCAGATTTGTTCGTTTTAAAAGATCAAGCAAACACATCAACTAATTTTTATCATTGATCAAGCACATAAGACAACAATCAAGGAGTTAAAGAAAGCAATTGTCTTCAAACAATAAGCAAGGGGTAAAGCAACCTTGCGCATGAACAAGGATAGTGACTTAGTATTTCTACTCCTTAAAGGTTCTACTTGTGTATGTTCTTGAAAATATTTTAGCAGGCACATAGAACACAACAACACCTTAACAAGTTGTCTAAAAGGATATACATGGCTTTCTAAGAGGAGTCCTCAATATACACAAGGTACGTGAGGTCCAAATCCATAGATGAGAAGAATTCAAAATCACACAGCCGGGGGGAGACGGTAACCCAAATCTCCTCCTTCACTTCTCAAAGGTATAAAGTTCTTTGAGGCTTAGCCAAGAGTGATATCAAACTCAATTCTCAAGAGATGTGTCTTTCAATTCACCTCCTTCTATTTATACTCCACCAGAATATGAGAGTTAAGGTCATCCCTTGAGGTGGTGTGTCTCCAAGCAGTCCTTCTAAAAATAAAAATTAAGTAATTCACTATCAAAAATATTTAAAGCACTAAAGGTGGAACACTTAACTCTTCAAGTAAATGTGAAGTGAGTCCAAAAGTGGAACATTTAACTCTTTAAGTGAATGTGAAGTGAGTCCAAAAGTGGAACATTTAACTCTTTAAGTGAATGTGAAGTGAGTCCAAAAGTGAAACATTTAACTCTTCAAGTGAATGTGAAGTGAGTCCACAAGGTGGAACATTTAACTCCTCACACAAACTCAAAGTGAGTCCAAAAGTGAAACATTTAACTCCTCACACAAACTCAAAGTGAGTCCAAAAGTGGAACATTTAACTCCTCACACAAACTCAAAGTGAGTCCAAAAGTGGAACATTTAACTCCTCACACAAACTCAAAGTGAATCCACACTTTAGAAAACTAATGAGATCAAGAAAGCATAAAAGGGAGAACTTTGTGAAACACTTAACGCTCTTTTCAAGTAGACCCCTCCCTTATGTATGAATGCTGACCTTGCATCCAAAGGGTAGTAATGAGGGGCGATTAGAAATAAGCGAGTCCAACACCCAATTTAGCTAACAAGATCAATCAAAAGTATTTTAAAGTTGCTTATCAACACTACTCACAAATGAAAAAGGGTTGAATCAATGAAATATTTAACTTTCCAAGTAAACATAGAGTGAGTCCACAAAGTGATGCATTTAACTCCTTATGCAAACAAGGAATGAATCCATGCCCTAATCACTCAATGAGATATTTGATATTGGAACAAAAAATTACTTAAGGTTTAAACACAAGCATTCACTTACATAAACTTGTAAAAACAAATCTATGTTCTTTCATTTCCCATTAAGAGCATCAATTGAAATGTGTTTTATGAAAGCATGTAAACACTCAAGCCAAACACATGAGAGGTTCAATTTTAATCTCAAAATCCAAATATTGTAGAAATGGAACAAAGTACCTCAAGTGCAACGCTTTGTTTTAAGCATTTTCCATGAAAGCAAGAGCACCTTCAAATGAACAAGACAAGAAAATAAGCAAACAAGATATGCAATGTATATCCAACTTATGCAAACCCTAGGGTTAGATCTGAAAATTAATTTTTAGAAGCAATAATAGCCAACAAATAATCCAAATGATAACTCATATAATGCATTGAACAATGAAAAATAAGTGCATACCCATCACAAAATTTTATTTTTTTTACATTTGACCTAGTCAACAAAATCTAATTTTTTTGATATGATTTCGGCCAAAAAAATAAAAATGCAAAACAAAGACCCCTACTAAAAAATAAAGAGTTTTCCAAAAATGTAAAAATTTTAAAAAAATCTCTTCATTTGTGCCCTAGAGACCCATTTTACCAAAACAAACCAATTTTTGTAAATCAATTATTTGAGCTATGATATTGCATCCAAATTCAAATCACAAAGAATGGACCCCCTGTGAAATTAGAAGAGCTTTCTGAAACTGTAAATTTTTTTGAAAAAATGCTGATTTGCGCAAAAAATTGATTTTTTATGAAAAATACAAATTACCTCTGAAAAATCTAAATTTTTTACTGAAGCTTCTCTGATATGTCGCCAACTTGCAAAAAAAATTTCAGACCAAAACACTAAGCCATTTGGGAGATATGATCAAATATTTCAAATCTAAAGTTTTCCATCTCCAAACAAATCTGCACAAGGTTTAACTCCAAAAATAATCAAAACCAGCATGTAAAAGTGGGTTGCCCCACGGTGGGCACCAAAAATGTGTGCTAAAATATTGTCACACTTCTGTGAATCATTGCATGCAAGGAAACTCAAGAATGAACCCTCACAAATCGATCCATAGCTCTTTATGTATGGAGTTGCAAGATTGTAAAATTGCTCTCAGCTAGAGCTATGAACTCATAACCTTGCTAGTCAACCACACAATGAGAGATTCCAAATCAAAGGCAAAGGCAAGAGTGCCAATATCTCCAATAAAATCCAAATGTATGCAATGCAATGCAAGTAAGCTAAGAATGAGAATGCAATCTAGTCTATGGAGATGAAAGTACAATGCAACCAATCTATGAAAGGAAAGAACAAATGTGACCAATCCTTCCTATTTAGACTATGTGAGATTAATCTATTGCATAAAAAGAAATTACACTAAGAATGTCATTATCATGCAACTATGAAAGCAAATATGAAATGAGATGCAACAAAGTCTTCAAAGCTTGGATTGCAAGAGTGTCTTCAAAGAGAGCTCCAAATGACCTAAAAAATCTGCAGCATAATATTAGCATGAAAACCTAAGATGCAAATGAGGAAGAGAGCTCTCCTTTTATAAAAAATGAGATGAAAATGAACCATTGAGATTAAGAGACAAAAGACTTAATTAACGGTGGAGAAAAATAGAAACTTGATCCTTGTGCACAAATATCCTCCAATAGGAAAATAGGAGTTGACTTTAGTGTCCATATGAGACAAAAAATACTTTTTCTCTTTTTATAAAATAAAAATAATATTTTATTTGTGCAACATAAGATAAGAAGAAAAGTGGGGCTTTTTATTTAATAAAAGGAGAGGAAATTCTTTTTAATTAAATAAAGGCTTAGGATAAAGTGATTTTATTATTTAATTAAAAGAGATTTTTAATTAATTAAAAGGGAGCATGTTCTCTTAATTAAATAAGATTTTTATTTTTTTCTTTTTTAAATTAAATAAGGCTCAAATTTTAAGAAATATTGAATTGATTATGATTTGATCAATGAAATTGATATTGTTAATATTTGAAAATATTGATTTAGGGATTTGATAAATTGCAGAAATGGGGCCCAAAGTCTAGGCGACCATTTTAGGGTGCATACACTTTTCATATTCCTCTTGGATAGCTCATATTTTTTATGTAATCAATTATTATTATTCCTTTAACATAATGTCCAAACCCTCTCTTGGTGACATAATTATCCTCTCACATCATTTTATCTAAATAAGATTTTTATTATAAATTTTCTATCCACCATGATGAACTACAACTGATTGAATATCTGAAATGAACTGAAAAAATAGTGATTAGAGATCACCGAGTTACTAAAATGATATGTAAGATGATTAAATCAGTCAATATGTTGTCATTGATGTCAACTAGTCTTGACAGTACTTATCATGATAGTTACAAACATCTATTGAAGGAAGAAAAGATGAAGAATTGAGATATCTACATGAGGAAAAGATGGATATGACAGATAAGGATAAGGAAAATATTGGGTAACTTATTGATGAGTCTATGACTTTATATTGTTGACTTGAGCATGTTACATTAATCTACTATGAAGAAGAGATTTGAAATTGAACATGTTAATGTGGTCGGTAATTGAAATTTCTGTATACACCGAGCCAGTGCAGTGTATATCGACTGATAGTGTTAACTGAGCTAGTTCAACTAGTTATCACTGATGCATTTCTATATCAACTGAGTATGGATGAAAACATTAATTGATAAGAACAGTCGACTGAATTTGATGAGTTGAAAATTGCTATGATTTTGAGATTAAGGATGAAGTTTGTTATGAGATCCATGGCTAAATTTTTTTGGAGAAGATCGATTGAAGCGTGTTAATGACACATTTGCTGAGGAAGGTTTAAGAGGCAAAATGGATGAAGGAGATTAAGTGGAAAAATCTAATGGCTGATATGAAAATAGTTTACTTATCTATATAAGAGATATGGGTTTCATTATTGAAACATGCTGGAAAGAAGAAGACTACAGAGATTTCATGTGAAGACTTTATTCATGCATGCCTGATCAGACTGGTTAGTGAAAGAATTGAGACTACAAATTTTACCGAGCATCAGAGAACCATTCACCGAGTGAAAGTAAGTTGAAGAGTATTGAGGAAGTGAACTGATTAATGATCATAGGATTTTTATGGGCATAACATAGATATGAATATTTGCAATTGAGTTGTATTTGAATCAGATCATTATTGTATTAGTTTAACCATTGATTCAGAAAATCTCTTAACCGAGTGGACTTAACAGTCTTATATTCTGCCTTATGTCATTCAAGGAATGTACATTGTTATTTTGTTGACCCCATAGTGAATGCTGGTCAAAATTTAACTGTTAGTGATAAATCTTCTAACCAGGTCACACCTAACAGTGTGTATTGTAACCTTTAATAGGGTTGGCTCTTCACCGAGCTCACTTTAGAAGAGGATTGTGCTACACTTGACTTCTTTTGGCCTTCATTGCCTAATTCATATCCTTCTCGACCTGATAACCTTTTTCGCTCATATTAAGCCTATAAACATCACAAGATTCTTGAGTTAAGCATGGCTTAGATGGTTCTTAACCATGGTCTTTTTCCTACTCCTTCCATACCTCCTTTATCCATGGCTTCTAGTTCTGTTAATCAAGCTTCTAGTGTTGCTTTTCAGCCTACTGAGAATCCTACTAATCCTCCTATAGAACCTGTGAAGGGACTTGTGGTTGTCCCTCCTAGCTCTCAACATATTTCAAACAAGACAAAACATAACCGATCTGCTAATGAACGTCGCAAGAAGCATAGAGCTCAAGCTAAAGTCTGTGCCTCTATTCTTCAAAGTTCTTTACCTTCTTTTGACCAGCCTATGTCTGATGTATTAGAAGAAGTTAATGTTAATAATGATGTTAAGATGAATGATTATGATGATTCTATTCGTATCTTAGATTCTATTTCGATTAATCTTGATGAAGAAGATACTCTTGATGATACTAATAATGTTAATGATGAATATGAGACTATTGACATTGATATTGATTTACCTAATATGCTTTTAGCACAATTGATAATTACACCTAGTATCGAACATTACAATTCTCAAGAGGATTCTTGTTTGGAACTGCCTATTATTCCTACTACGTTGGATATAGTCCCTCTTGCAAGTTTCACACCTTCCCAAAATGATATAGAACAAGATGGGGATAGTAGGTGATGCGCTTGATTAGCTTGTCCTTCATGATAGCTTTTTGTGTGTTTTCCTGTTGTATTGTGCTTTTCCCATAATGTGTTTGCTAAATGTTTGTTGTATTCTTTTATATGACCCTTGTTACTTTGTTGGTGCAAGATAACACTAGTACATTTGAGGCCAAATTCTGACGGCCATTTGTCGGATTTCCAACACCTATTTGTCAGCATTTTGACACATGTATTTGTCACCATTTTTGCGTTGGAAATGGTGATGGGAGTGACAACCATTGGTATTCTGACATCAATACTTGTCAGAATTGGGCACATAAATAACAATTTTACTATGTGACCGATCTCTCAAAAAATAATTTTTACGACGGTTTTTCATTCGATGTTCCGACGGATTGGCAGTATTTTCTGACAGGATATTATGTCAGAGGTATAGCAGTCCTATCACACATATTTGTCAGAGTGGTGTCATGTCTGACGATTACCAGTTGGAGTTTCGATGGTCTATAATATACTATTGACGAACCAACCCGTTAGACGTATAGGGCATCTGTAGGAAATGCTTTACTAATTGTCGAAAAAGTGAAAGATTAGCATATTTAAAAAAACAAAGCTCAAGAGACCATCATAGTTGGTCTCCATATTTGGTTCATATACCGACAAAACATTTTACATTTTGTTAGCTCATCAAATAAGGGGATTTGAAAGAATTTAATAGAATATTTTCATGATAACGTATATTATTAAGTTGACATTGCATGAATTTATCGACTCCGTGCATTTGTAGACATCAAACACAATGATAAAGAAGCATCTCCTCCCATGGCCTACATTACTCAAGCCACGGGAGGGGATGCTTCTTTATGGCTATGTTCGATGTCTACAAGTGTGTGAAGTAGATAAATTCGTTCAATGTCAAACTAAAATAATGTACATTATACACAAAAATATCATCCATTAAATTCTTTCAAATCACCGCATTTGATGAGCTAACGAAATGTAAAATGTTTTGTGAGTATGTGGACCAAGGATGGAGACCAACTATGATGGTCTCTTGAGCTCTGCTATCTTTAGTCCTAGCTACTGGGTAAGGGCTGGAAGACTTATACCTATCGATCATTGAGAATAATCACCGCCTTGCCTTTATGTACACTGCACAGTATCCAATATAAGAGGAGGTAGAAAATATGAATGGATAAAAGAAATGAAAGATACAATAAAATTATCTTGTTGTTTACCTTCTCATAATTGATCCCAGTCTCGCAAAAGTAATTTTATACAATCACTAGCACATTTCATGCATGGATGAGAAACAATATCCAAAGTTTCTAGATTCTAAGAAGAGGTATGAGTGGAGGCCAAAAAAGGGATATTTGTGAAGGTTTTATAGATATAGTAATGAATCATCATCTCTGCACTGGTACTCAATCTAGAAACCCTCTCTAGCAAATCTCCATAAAAATCCCTTCTGGCATCCACTGCATATACGTCTTCTCATTATCTAAAAACTCTCCATCATTGATTCCCGTCATTTTTCACCATCTCTGTGGACTGAGACCTTAAATTATTGAGCTTCTCTTTGTTTCGAGAATAGTTTAACATTCTCTACTTAACAGGGCCAACCACATGAAGGTGGAAGCTCATCTGGCCCCTCCTAGGAGCCTCTTATGACCCTTTATAACATTTTAAGACCTCTAAGATGTGTATTCTTAGGGGTCGTAAAGGGTCATAAGGGGTCCTGGGACACAACAACTGATAAACATAAATGTAGGCATCATGGTCACAAGTTTTTGGAGACAACATAATTGAGTGGTATACCCAGACAATGCAAAGCAACCACTACTCCTCTGGAACCGGAGGAGTAGTAGTTGCTTTGCATCATCTGGGTATACAACTCAATTATGTTGTATACCCAGATGATGGAGAGAAACTCCTACACCTCCGATTCCAAGTTGACTACATCTATTGCTAATGAATACAAGGTCTTCCAACAAATGTATTAAATTTGGAATTGGAGGTGCAGAAGTTGCTCTCCATCGCTTGGGTATACAACTCAATTACATTGTCTCCAAAAAATTGTGACCATGATGCCAACAATTATGTTTCTCAGCTATTGTGAAATCTACATTTATGTTTCTCAATTGTCATGTTTATGTGCATGTTTTTATGTGTTTGGGAAGACATCTTTCTATCCTGGGTCTGGATCCTTTGGCAATTAGCTCCATAATAATGTAGATGACATATGAGCAATTAAATTCCCAAGAAAAATCTCATAAATGAACTATGCGTACCCCAATTCCCGTGCCCTCTGTGCATACCCAAATGATATATTTAAAACAACAAGGGTAAGGCTTAAAGAAGTTAATTTTGCATCACTAGAAAAATCTGTATATTTTATCCACAACGACCAAACTTCAAAGGATCCAAGCCTAGGCTAGAAAGATGTCTTCCCATTCTGTTTAAGCCATATTCCTTGTTCTTGTCAAACTTCCTTGGTACGGTAGGCGTGCTCTTTGTAGTACTCTTCTTCAATTTGTGTTCGACGACAAGCATCTTCTTCTTCTTCCTAATTGCAGCCAGAGCTTCCTTTTCATTAGGATTCAACTCCACTTCCCCCATCTCATCATCCTCATCACCCTCATCTGCCATCCTAAGCCCTTCTTCCCTCTCTAGTTCTTCAAGCCTCTGCAAGATATCTAGATCAATAAAGTCTGCAACATTATGTCCATCCATGATCTTAGGAATATCATCTTCTTTCCACTCTTCATTTGCCAAAATATACCATAATCTTAAGACTCGCGACTCTTGAAATTCTCTTATTTTCTTCAGACCTCCAAACATGTGTACTATGAGATTTCCTCCAACAAATGGACTTGTGATGATTTTCACAATAGTACATGTGTTGGAAGGAAAGCTCACAGTACTACTTAGGCCAATCTAAATGTTCATCACCTGTGCATATAAGAGTTGATCATAGAAGGTATATGCACAGGTGAAAAATATGCATATTTGACCAAGAAATACTGGGAGCTAGACCCAACAACAAATAGATTTGTGGTGATTTTCACAATAGTACATGTGTTGTTGGGTAAGCTCCCAGTAGTGCTCAGGCAAATATGCATATTCATCACCTGTGCATATGAAGTGGCTCTAATGGCATATACAATCACAAAATTCTGCATACTCCTTATTCTATTTTGGGTTGATATTGTCAGACATGGTCTTTTTTGAATGGAATGACTCGTTACTTGTACATTGACTAGAATGTTGGTGGAAGAAGGATGATTTGTTTGCAACCTGTAGATACACAGACATTGAACAACCATTTTTTCAACTCTAATTTTCTCAACATTATCATAGCCATAAAAACATGATTGTTTTAAAATGGAATACACCAAGGAGTACCATAAAAAATATTGACCATTTACAATCATGAATAGTTAACCTAAATCAAATAGCTCATTTTTTTATCAGCATGTGTAGTCTCTGTGTATATGAAAAATGAATGAAATATATATCAAGCTAAAATAAAACAGTGAACAAAAATACAAATTCAAGGCCTAATTTATTAAGAGCAACAAACATTAGGACGAAAGAAAAATCATTAAGACTATAGAAAAATTATTAAGACTAGAAAATCAAGTTCTAGAAAAATCATTGCGAGTATAGAAAAATCATTTAGACTAGAAAATCAAGTTCTAGAAATGGATGCTTCTGGTGCTTTGCCATTACAACAATTGAGCATTCATCATTTGGTACTTCTTGGCGTATTCCATTTAAATTTTTCAGCTGTGTGTTTATGTGCATGTTCTTTATGTGTTTGGCTTCTCTCCCTCACAAGGGATACACTGATAGGTAATTGATTTGAAAGCATAATGATTTGATAGTCTTTTTTCAGGATAGGCGTAATCATCCCGCCAACCTTAATTAGCAACATTTGTGATATATGTCAAGTAATTATAATTAGTATGCCCAACAAACAGAGAATTAGTAGTAAAAGAATAAGGTTGCACATCCACATCCGTCCAAGTGCAACAACCTTCAAAGATTTGCAACGGTAAAGAGAATCCCCATATTTTATCAGCCTAACATAGTCTTTGGCCACTTTGGCAATGAGAACCTCAAAATAGAGAAAAGAAACTTAGTAAAACCAGTCTATGTCATTGTTTGTGAGGGTACAGTCATGATAAGTGCCTCTCAAACCTCTTCAAACATGTAAGATTGTCTTTAAATACTGTATTGATCTCTTCTAAACATTAACCAAATCAAACCTACATTTGAATCCACATACAATAATGCAAAATGAAGGGTTTTGTATCTTTTAATGAATCTCAGTCACTGGTAATGCATGGATAGTCAAACCACTAGTCTCCAAAGCATTCAATAAGTGAATATGAATGTTTGAAAACTACTCCCAATAATTCTTAAACATATTTTATTATTTAAGAATTGTTGGGACTGGTCTTTTGGCGTGTATTAAACATAATATAATTTTCAGCATATTATTATCATTCTATTTCTTTGTTGTAAACATGCCATTGGTTCAGTTTTAATCTACTGGTGTTGTGCCCTAGCCCATGCTTTATCTCCATTATTTGATGTTATTCACTGTTTTGAAATGTTGACTGTGGTTATCAAATGGAAAAAATAGAAAAAAAAATTTAACACAAAAAGAAATTTACAAAACTAAACCAATAGCATTTTTACAACGAAGAAATAGAATTGTAATGGATAAAATAGTGTATGGGGTCCTAGAACAATGGATTGCACATAAAAGAGACCCCAAAACCAATATTTTACACTTACATGAAATTGTATTGATGTAGAAAGTAAATATAGATGACTAATATTGAAATTAAGAAATAAAGGTACTTACCTCCGAAAAAGAATCGACTGAAAACCCTATTAAATGATCTCAAAAAATGATGATTCTCGAGATGGCAAACCAAAACTACGAGATCTACAAAATCCAGAAATATTTTTTCAAGATGAGATCAGGTCGACCTTGACCCTCATAAAAGGTCAAGGACGACCTCAGGAAAATGAAGGTCAACTTTGACTTTGTTTGCGGATCTTAGAAGTTCGGCGAAAAAGGTATCCAAATCTACTCTCAAATCTAAAGTTCCGCACCTGTACCTGCAAGAAAAAGAGAGTTTTTGGTTGTTTGTTTGGGGGGTTTGCCTCAGTCAAACCCCAATTTAGGAATTAACCTTGAAATTGAATTGAAATTGCTGGAATAAACAAAGTAAATGGAACAATTCACCTTGCTTGAGTTGAAACCCTTGTGGAGGATTTGAATCCTTGAATCCATAAGAATGGATGAATGTAGAATCAAATATAGGATGTCTCCAATCAATTGTCTTTAGATCTTCAACACCAATCTTGAATGGATCTTGAACTAGGAAGAGGCTTGAATGGAAATGGAGGAATCTTCAACAAGAGAGCTCTATAGAGCTTGAATCCTTCAATGGCTACTAATGGATCTCCTTGATGAATTGGATGCTTGAAGGTTTGAAGGCTTGAATGCTTGATCTTCTTGATTGCTTGCACTTGAGAGCTTGAGAGATGGATTGAAAAACTTGATGATCAAAATGAGAGAGGAAGGTGTTGGCATTCAACAGAATTGCCACTAGTGACAACACTTATTTGCATTCTGGGTGCAAGCCGAGCAGACAGTGCAAGCTGAGCAGACAGTGCAAACTGAGCAGACAGTGCAAACTGAGCAGACAGTGCAAACCGAGTAGACAGTGCAAACCGAGCAGACAGTGCAAGCCGAGCAGATAGTGCAAACCGAGCAGATAGTGCAAACCGAGTAGACAGTGCAAACCGAGCAGACAATGCAAACTGAGCAGATAGTGCAAACCGAGCAGACAGTGCAAATCGAGCAGACAGTGCAAACCGAGCAAGTTAGTACAAACCGAGCAGGACAGTGTAAACTGAGTAACATCATGTCTACCGAGTCACCAGTATTTACCGAGTTCAAAACCTACCGAGTGATCAGTATGAACCGTGCCTTCACTTCTACCGAGTGCATGACGATGCCGAGTAATGCAGTGGACGCCGAGTATCAGAAAGTCACCGAGTTAGTTTGAAGGAACCGTGTAACCATACTTGGGCCGACTTAGTAGCACTTATGTTTATTTGTCAAGCCGACTTTGTAATTGTAATTGTAATTAATTGTTTAAGACTTGTATATAAACCATGTTGTAAAAATGTCAAGAGCAATGTAAGAAGAATATATGTGAAAAAGAAAGAAAGGCAGAGATAAGCGAATTACAAAGGGCTTCAGCAGTATAAGGAACAGCAAAGACAAATTCATCATAGAAGGTGATCAGTACATCAGCGAATCTCAATCAGCAATCCAGTTGCAAAGCAAGAGATCTACTGTTTCATCCTAACAGGTGAATCAGTACTAAATCCTTTAACCGGGTAGACTTAACAATCTTTTGTAAAATCTCTTTACCGAGTGCATACTTCATTGTATGTTTGTAAATCCTTTAACAGGGTGGATTTAGCAATCCTTATTGCTCCTAACAGGGCAGATCATCAGAAGTGATCAAATTGTAAGCCTTAACCGGCCAACTTTATTCTGCAGTATTAAAGCTTTGTGGGTTTCATCCCCACCCCAGTTTTACTTTCTTTTTGGAAGGTTTCTGGGTAACCAAATCTATGTGTCATTATTGTGAATGCTCTTAAGTTTCATGCTTTCTGTATACAAAGGTTAAAGTAAATTACATGTTAAATTGAAAGAAAATTTGGAGTTACTGATTCACCCCTCCCCTCTCAGTAACTCGGTTAATTCCTGAATATTTCCAACAATTGGTATCAGAGCAGCATTGGTTCTCTAGTCAAAGCCTAACTAGCTTGAGAAAAGATCCAGGACAATGGAGGTATTCAAACTGAACAAGGTGATTGAAAATGAAAAGCTAGATCTGGAAATGGCCATAGCTAAACTCAAAGAAGCAAAAGAACATCTTTCCCAATCCCTAAGAAGAAGGAAGGAACTTGCAAATCAGATGAATGATCAGAATTACATTGAAGAAAAGATTGAAGATCTTTTTCCCTCAAATAACTCAGATGAAGCAAACAATGCTGTCAAAGAACTCCTAGAAAAGAATGGGTCTCTGCAGGAAGAAGTGAGAAAATTAAAAAGAGAACAAGAGCTACACTCTACAAGATTCTGTGAGATCTTGGAACAAAGAAACAAGTTGAAAGATGAATTAGATGGAAGGAACATTGAAGTCCAAAATAAAACCCTTCAGCTAGAAAACCTAATTGATCAGATCTCTCATACAAATGAGGAAATTCTGAATCTAAGATCAGAAATAGAAAGCACAAGAGAAGAACTAAGATCTGAAAAGGAAATCAATCTAAGATTAGTGGATGACCTAAACGCTGAAAAACAAATCAATGAAGGAATGCTGAAAAGTCAAGAAGACTTGAATTAGCTGTATGAGCGAAATCTTCATAGGCAAAAAGGAAAAGCAGGACTTGGATACAAAGGAGAAGGCGAATCCTCTAAGTAAGGTACTCAAAGAAATCAAAAACCTACTTGTAATCACTGTGGTAAAATAGGACATACTTCAAATAAATGTTGGAACAATGAAAAAGCAGAATTCAATGGAAAATGTTACAGCTGCAATCAACATGGTCACAAAGCAAATGAATGCAGGGAAAAACCAAGATTCAGAGGTAATTGTCACAAGTGCAACAAACAAGGTCACAAGGCATCCGAGTGCAGATCCAAGACATTTAATCCAGCAGAACAAATTATGAAAGCAATGTTTGGATGGGACTACAACACCTGGTGTAGATGTCATTACTGTGGAGAATATGGACACATTGGCATGAATTGCATAAAACATCATCTAAGGAAAAGAGATACTACCGTAAGATGCTTCAAATGCACTAAACTCGGTCACATAGCCAGAAACTGCATGAATGCTAGTGAAGTTGAAGATGGAAAGAAGAATGAAGCAACTAAGGTCAGGAAACAGGTAAGACAAAAATGGATTCCTAAATCTACCGAGCAATCCAGTCCAAGTAATGGAATGGATGGCTCTACCGACTCAAACTAAATTTCCAAGAAAGCACTGGAACTGTATTCTCATAGACCAATCTCAAACAGTTCCAGAACCGAATTAAAAGAAAGATCTAAATTAGCATACAAGATGCAGTAAGATCACAGCAAGGTCGGTATCAGTCTTCACCAAGCAAGGTCGGTACCCGTCTTTACCGAGCGAGGTCGGAGCAATATGAATTCTCGAGTTCACCGAGTTGCGAAGTATTTACTGAGCAATTAATTCTTAGTGGGTGACAGTCTGTCGGAACTCATACCCTAATTTGTACTGAGCATTAATGACAGAATTATAAACAAAAGGCAAGTAATCGAACTCATTCTTCACCGCGAACCTTTAGCACTTTGAGAGCAGAAAATTTCAAAAGCAACCCAGCGATTCAATACTTTTGCGAAAGGAATTTTCTGTGAGCTACCATGGCATCATCCAGCACCTCAGTGAAGAAAGGATCTGATATGTTAGTCCAAGGGGAATGGAAAGCACCAGATTTCAAGATCGTGCCTGCAATCGCAGCAGCCCTAGATCCGAACGGAGCTCAATCTCAGATTCCTCCTAAGGTACTACTTATTAACGATATCCGCAATCATTTCAATTGTTCAATTCATGAAATGGGGAACCTAGAACTAGATATTGTGCGTGAGGAACTGTGTGTGGATGGTATTCTAAAACCCGAGCACAAACATCTGGAAGATAAAGGTTTAGTTCACATTGCACATCTACCTCAAAACTTTCGAGATAAATGGGTTAGATACATTCTCAGCCGTGTACATGATGGCAAGATTTGGCTTGAGCAACCCATAGAGATCACAAAGAAGATGATTCATCAAATCACCAGTCTTCCCATGTTAAACAAAGCAAAAACTACCAAAACCCTAGGTCGGACGGAACTAGAGAAGAAAACCCTAGCCGAGTGGGATGGTAGAGGCATGAAAGTTAGCAGCATTACCGATGCTGAACTGAAGTTTGGTACACACATTATTGCCCATAAGATTTATAGTTCTAGTCGACAGAATAGTATCTCCTGTGAAGCTATTGACCTAGCATACAAAGTGGTCAAGAATAACTTAACATTTGACCTAGTAGACTTATTGTTAAAGCAGTTTAACAAAAACATGGAAAGCATTCAAACTTCCAAAAACAATCCATGTAAGTTTGGATCCTTATTGGTCTGTTTATTCTTCTATGCTCAGAAATTCTTCCCTTCTAAAGGAAAAGTTGTATGGAGAAAAGATGTGCCAGCACTTTATGAAATAAATGAATACATCTCAGAAATGGGTGAAAATTTTGAAAGCATCATGGATAATTATTTTGAGTCTTTCAAAGAGAAAATGAATGACAGATTCCGGATTCCACAGAAGTTGGTGGAAGATTACAAAGATGACATTTGTTTTATGGTGGATTGTGATAATGTATATATTCAAGTAGCTAAACCGAGGACTGTATATGTAAAACCTCTCCTTTATGAGGTAAATATTGATGAAACCAAGACTATCATTGAAGCTCTTCTTAATCAGCCTGTCAATCCCAAAGCTCCATATTTTGGAACATATGATGAAGCTAAGGTGAGAATTGAACTAAGCATAAAGCTTCCACAGGCGGTAAACAAAGGAAAGAAGAGGATAGCCAAAATGCAAATGATAACCGAGGACAAAGAAGAAAAAGATGAAGAAGAAGAGGAAAAGGATGAGAAAATAGAGGAACCAGAACCTGCAAAGAAGAAAGGAAAGGTATTCATCACTAAGGCACCTAAGCCTCCCACTGCTGTATTTACAAGGAGAAATGCAAGAGGCAAGGCAGACAAGGCAGACAAGGCAGACAAGGCAGATAAAGACATAGTATTCAAAAGGCATCCTCTAAACTTTCAAGAAAAGATCAAACTCTTTAGAGACGGATCAGAATCTGGAGTAAGTAACATAAAATCTTTTAAATATGAAACCAAATCAGAAACAGAACAGAAGGAAATAGAAGATGCTGTTATTGAAAAGATGGGACAGTGGAAATACTCTCCTGATGACATAGCCCCACAGGTTCCAGCTGTCTTATTAAATCCAATAAAAATGAGATGGAGCAATGCAAAGCAAACTGTGATAGACATATTTGATCAAACCCTGAGACAGTTAATGCCGAGCTTGAAAAATGATGAAGTAAAGAAGGCATTAAAAGAAAATGAAAATAAGATGACACTAAGGTTCAATACTTGTTTGATTTTGATCAACAATATCGAATCAGTTGTGAAGGCTGCAAATGCCACATGGAAGAACATATACCACCTTCACCAACCGAGTATTGAAACAGTAATAATAAAAGATATTGAAGATGACAGTGATGAACAAGAAGAAGACACTGAGGTAGATGATACTGTGAGGATAGCAGTAGAAGTCATTGCATCCCTTCCTACCTCTCCAGTAAAAGTTTCTACATCCAGCCCGGAGACACCTTCAAGCATGGTTGTGACAACTTCAACATTTGTCCAATCATCTATAGCAACAACAGAAGCAACTACCATTTCTTCTACCGAGTTGCAGTCTCCCACATCATCAAGTTTTCCAGCAGTAAGTTTTCCAGTTTTTGAATCTTCAAGTGTAAATATTTTAAGTTCTCCAGTAGAAAGTATACCAGTCTCTATAGCCAGCCCTACTATATCTACTGTCACTACTACCAAGGCATTAAGTACAGATAAGCCTAAGGCTCTACCGAGTATAAAATTTTTGGGTAAGAATGTAGTAGAGGATATAGACCTAGATGAAGAGATAGAGATTCCAACATTAGATTTTGCAAATCTATCAGCGGACCAAATGCAAAATATAGGTGAGATCCTCCAAAGGAAAGCAAAACAAAAGAAGCTTAAAGAGGAGAGAGACAAGGAATATCAAATCATCAAGGATGCTAAGGACATTTTGTCTGATGCATTAGGTATTAAAGTAGACTCCTCCCAACATGTTTTGCTACAATTAGTAGAAGCAGTTAATAAATACAATGAGGATTCATCTGGGATAGAAAAGTTAGTTGAAAGAGTCGAGAAGAGATTCAACAATAAAGTGCTTGAGCACATTGCTCAGCACATAGCTATTAACCAAGTAGAATTGTCTTCAGTTTTGTCAAACATTGAATCTATCTATTCGAATGCTACCTCTCTTTTGGCCAGATTGTGCAATATTGCCGAGTTCACAAAGGATGTTAAGGATAAAATGAATAAAATGGATGAGGATATGAAGATTAGCATACAGAAGTTGCAACTTGAACCAAGTTCAAGCTCTGCTCATCACATGAAAATCTCACACCTATCAAATATGCAGTCTGATCTACTGAAAGAAGACACAAGGATCCGGTCCACACTGCTAGACATCCAACACATGATTCTTCCCATCATGAATACAATGTATAAGCACATTGAACATTCCAAAACATTGATTCATGACAATCAGTTCTCTATAGCAGATCACATGATTGAACTCTCTGCAGAAGTCCAAATTGCAATCCAAACATGTAAGATTCTGCAAGAAAGTTGGGACAGAACCCTGGCACTAATAATGAAGGTACATTCTGATTTTCTATCAAATTTTGGATTCTCTCTGTAAATAACTTGTATATACACCTTTGGCATTATCGTCAAAAAGGGGGAGATATGTATAAAGGGAGATATATGTATAGAAGAAGATTTGTATAGAAACAGTTAGCACATTGAAAGGGGGAGACAATGTATAAAGCCCTATAACAAAGACAAATTTTGAAAAATCAAAATAAAACTCAGCATGATTCATGTATATAAGTTTTGGCCAATAAGTGTTTTTGTCACTAATGCCAAAGGGGGAGATTGTTGGCATTAAATAGAATTGCCACTAGTGACAGCACTTATTTGCATTCTGGGTGCAAGCCGAGCAGACAGTGCAAGCCGAGCAGACAGTGCAAACTGAGCAGACAGTGAAAACTAAGCAGACAGTGCAAACCGAGCAGACAGTGCAAACCGAGCAGATAGTGCAAGCCGAGCAGACAGTGCAAACCGAGCAGACAGTGCAAACCGAGCAAACAGTGCAAACCGAGCAAGTTAGTACAAACCGAGCAGGACAGTGTAAACCGAGTAACATCATGTCTACCGAGTCACCAGTATTTACCGAGTTCAAAACCTACTGAGTGATGAGTATGAACCGTGCCTTCACTTCTACCGAGTGCATGACGATGCCGAGTAATGCAGTGGACGCCGAGTATCAGAAAGTCACCGAGTTAGTTTGAAGGAACTGTGTAACCATACTTGGGCCGACTTAGTAGCACTTATGTTTATTTGTCAAGCCGACTTTGTAATTGTAATTGTAATTAATTGTTTAAGACTTGTATATAAACCATGTTGTAAAAATGTCAAGAGCAATGTAAGAAGAATATATGTGAAAAAGAAAGAAAGGCAGAGATAAGCGAATTACAAAGGGCTTCAGCAGTATAAAGAACAGCAAAGACAAATTCATCACAGAAGGTGATCAGTACATCAGCGAATCTCAATCAGCAATCCAGTTGCAAAGCAAGAGATCTACTGTTTCATCCTAACAGGTGAATCAGTACTAAATCCTTTAACCGGGTAGACTTAACAGTCTTTTGTAAAATCTCTTTACCGAGTGCATACTTCATTGTATGTTTGTAAATCCTTTAACAGGGTGGATTTAGCAATCCTTATTGCTCCTAACAGGGCAGATCATCAGAAGTGATCAAATTGTAAGCCTTAACCGGCCAACTTTATTTTGCAGTATTAAAGCTTTGTGGGTTTCATCCCCACCCCAGTTTTACTTTCTTTTTGGAAGGTTTCTGGGTAACCAAATCTATGTGTCATTATTGTGAATGCTCTTAAGTTTCATGCTTTCTGTATGCAAAGGTTAAAGTAAATTACATGTTAAATTGAAAGAAAATTTGGAGTTACTGATTCACCCCTCCCCTCTCAGTAACTCAGTTAATTCCTGAATATTTCCAACAGAAGGCTCCTTTTTATAGTGATCTAGGGCACAAGAGGGGCCTCATAGAAAACAATAATTAAGGGCCCATGGCACAAAAATCTAGAGAGGTGCACATGGAAAGGAAATTAAATTAATGTCTTGACACAAAACTCTAGGAGGGGACCACCCTTAATATAGAAATAAAATAATTATTTAAGAGCCTTGTTACAAAATTCGAGGTAAGGCCAACCCCAAAGTTAATTTGAGTATTAGGCACAAAACTTGAGAAAGGATAATCTCCAATAATAAATTAGGAATCCTATACAAATCTCGAGAAAGGTCCACCTCAAATATTAATTTGAGAATTCGACACTTAATCCAAAAAATAGTGGCCCCGAAGAGGGAAAAGACAAGTTTTTGATGAAATCCCGCAACTGGAGGCTAACCCTGAAGATCCCAAACCTCAGGGTCAAGGTCAAGGTCAACCCTGACTAGGTCAGGGTCAAGGTTGACTTTGACCCCATAAGGTCAACTTTGACCTTAGGGTCCAAAACCTTAGATTCATAGTCCAAAATGCCAGGAAAATGCCAGGAAGAAGTGGGAAATGGGGTAGAAGAGGGGGAAAAGCTAGATCCAAGTCGAATATCCATTCAAGGTGTTCAACATGACCTCAAACCACTTACTCAGAGGGCTAAACGCTCTTACCATGGAAGTGCTTCCATTTTAAGATGATACAAGAATGATAATAATATGCTGAAAATTATATTATGTTTAATACACGCCAAAGGACCGGTTGTATGAGTGGATTGTATTTAATACACACCAAAAGACCAGTTGTATGAAATTGTCAATCACATAGCATTTTACTGTTGTATGAGTGGATTGTGTAGGAACAGTTAACATTAAAAAAGGAGCAAACTCCTCAACACATCTTGGAAACTATTGAATTCAATAATAAATTAAACCTAACACCAACACTATTCCTTCCATTCACTTCTACCAAGAATAAAGCATTTAATCCATTCAACATTACATATAATCATTAGACAGGTACATTTGCTAACTGTGTAGAGGAATAGTCATGACCAAAATGATCAAAAGTACTTTCACCCTTGCACAAGCTATTCCAAACTTCAAGTAAAATGAGAAATATGTTATATCAAATCATTCATATTCATAGTAACCATTCAAAGGATAATGATTTGACAATCTCTTTTCAGGATAGGCGTAATCATCCCGCCAACCTTAATTAGTAACATTTGTGATATATGTCAAGTACTTATAATCAGTATGCCCAACAAACAAAAACTTAGTAGTAAAAGCATGTCCTTTGGTTTACTAGTTTAATTTGGTTTAAGAATGGTTTGTTTCATGTTTGAATGTACCATTGAATGAAGCTTGGCTATATTAAGTACAATCTTAAGACTTGTGACTATTCAAATTCTCTTGTTTCCTTCAGACCTCCAAACATGTGTACTATGAGATCTCCTCCAACAAATGGACTTGTGATGATTTTCACAATAGTACATGTGTTGGAGGACTACTCAAAGTACTGCTTAGGCAAATCTGAATGTTCATCACCTGTGCATATAAGAGTTGATCATAGAAGGTATATGCACAGGTGAAAAACATGCATATTTGACCAAGCAATATTGGGAGCTAGACCTAGCAGCAAATAGATTTGTGGTGATTTTCACAATAGTACATGTGTTGCTAGGTAAGCTCCCAATAGCGCTCAGGCAAATATGCATGTTCATCACCTGTGCATATGAAGTGGCTCTAATGGAAGATACAATCACTAAATTCTGCATACTCCTTATTTTATTCTGGGTTGATATTGTCAAACATGGTCTTTCTTGAATGGAATGATTCGTTACTTGTACATTGACTAGAATGTTGGTGGAAGAAGGATGATTTGTTTGCAACCATTTTTTCAACTCTAATTTTCTTAACACAAAGGGACATTTGTCATAGCCATAGAAACATGATTATTTTAAAATGGAATACACTAAGGAGTACCATCAGAAATATTAACTATTTACAATCATGAATAGTTAACCTAATTTAAATAGCTCATTTTTTTATCAGCATGTGTAGTCTCTGTGTATATGAAAAATGAATGAAATATGAAGTTGAAATAAAATAGTGAACACAAATTCAAATTCAAGGCCTAATTTATCAAGAGCAACAAACATTAGGATGAAAGAAAAATCATTAAGACTATAGAAAAATCATTAGGACTATAGAAAAATCATTAAGACTAGAAAATCAAGTTCTAGAAAAATCATTATGACTATAGAAAAATCATTGACTAGAAAATCAAGTTCTAGAAATGGACGGTTCTGATGTTTTGCCATTACAACAATTGAGCATTCATCATTTGGTACTTCTTGGTGTATTCCATTTAAGTTTTTTAGCTGTCGTGTTTTTGTGCATGTTCTTTATGTGTTTGGCTTCTCTCCCTCGAAAGGGATATGTTGATAGGTAATTGATTTGAAAGCATAATGATTTGATAGTCTTTTTTTAGGATAGGCGTAATCATCCCGCCAACCTTAATTAGCAACATTTGTGATATCAGTATGCCCAACAAACATAGACTTAGTAGTAAAAGCATAAGGTTGCACATCCACATTCGCCTTAGCAAGTGTTAGAGACTTTCAAATTTGTAAAGAACACAAACTTTGCAAATCAAATTGATATTTCATTAAAACCTATGTTCTTGATCAAGTTCTTAAAGATTAAAACATGAAACCATCAAGTTCTTCACCTATGTTCTTCATGGTTGGGGAATTTTTGATGGAGTTATATGTAACCTTTGGAAGTCATTGTACGACATACTTAAGCCTGGAGTGTACGACAGGAATAGAGATTCAATAAAAATAGAAGTTTAAATCTACAAGTCCATTGTGTTATGCATTGTTGAAAGGCTTCTTTACTTATTGTTTTGGTTTCTAAATTCAAGGATGGAATAGTAAGCAATCTCCAAGCATTCATTTCATCGTTGAATGTATTGTGAGTGATAGGCCAACACTGGGGCAAATAATAACAAAAGAATTAATAATTTAATGATGAAGTTCGGCTGGTCTATACGTGTCAATCTGAGAGCGTAAGCTTGCGAAAGGTGTCCGAGCGGTATGCCATCAAGGGATGTCGATTATGAGATGAGGGATTATGAATGCATCTAGAACACACAAGAATAAATTTGTAGCAAACTAAGATAATTCTGGCGACAGGAACTGTCACTTCCTGGTGACAGGAACAGTAGAAACATAAATTAATATTAACAATTATGAGGATAAGAAATGTAACAAATCACAAATTCAACTAATCTAGAGGAAACAATACCAACACCAGGCATATAACTAATCTAATATAATAGTTTACTAATATAAATCTGATAATGCTATATTGATTTATCTCTTAATATGATAGCAAATTCAGAATATGCTGGTTATTATTAATAATCTGTATAATAATGAGAACGTACCCAGCTATGATATTAATCTAACAGCAGAATTATTTATATAGACTAACTATTGAATTGGAGAGAAACCTTATTCTATTAAAAATCAAATAAACCAAACTTAAGCTACAACAATTATCAACACACAATCTACAATAATTCACAATACTAATAACCTCACCAAACATTCCAAGAGCGGGCCCTTTCTCTGCTCTGCAAGGTGAGTGGAGAATGATCAGGTTCTACACTGCTGCAACCATGCACAAACTGATATTTTTATTTATTTCAAAATAATGTTGTTCAGACCTGCGTACAACAGTTCCTTTTACAGAAATCTATATATTCAAAACCTGCTTCCCCCTTGCTATGATATTTGACCATATATATATATCATTGCTATAAAACAAACTCTAAACAAAATATGTACGTGGCTGGCTTACAGCCAAGCAGATATAACAAAACAATGCCACATAAATTACATTTATAACTGCACATAAATATAGGAAACTAAATACTAATAAAGTTTCCCACGTGAGTATGTGCAACAGAATTTTGCTTTGATTATTTGCTATTGTTTCCCTTGCATGGCTGGAGGTCATCGTGTGATGGAAACAAAGGTAGATATTAAGTAGTTTAAACTCCATATAGATTGTAATACATGTGTCCAACCAGCATATATTCTCCAATGAGATTGCAGCAGTAGACATTTTATTCTGGAAGAATAATAGTTCACGTCCAAATGTGACAGGAAGTTACAGTGCCAACTAGTAGGCAACAGGAAGTTGCAATCCCAACTGGCAGGCGACAGGAAGTTGCAATCCCGACTGGCAGGCGACAGGAAGTTGCAGTCCCGACTGACAGGTGACAGGAAGATCTATGCCACAAATAAACATGCTGCAATAATAAAGATTAGTAAAATGTAATCAACAATGAATTTTCCATATTTTAATCCCAAAACAATATTAAACACTACTTATTTATATTAAACTATATGCAACGTTATAATGGTAAAATGGGTTGAAATGGGATGGAAATGTAATAAAGAAATAAGTAGGAAAGTGTATGGAAAGGATTAAAATATGACATTAAATAGGTTATAATTGGCTCTCATCAGTGAGCACTTTAAAATTATGTTCCTTACATTTTGACTGGTAAAACCAGTGACTGTTCCAAGTAATGTTTTTAATCCTTTGAAGTTTCTCATGATCTTGATGTAAGTTGATTGGATTAAGCAATTTGGGGATCCAATAGGAATTTAGGGGAGTTCAATAAATGTTTTGGAAGACTTAGAGGAACTATTAGCATGATTGTTCCTTCATCTACAGTGAGTTAGATTGAATTTGCTAAGTTTTTCCTTCTTTGTAATCTATTTCCTTTCCATGGACCCAAAGGCCTAGGACCCATGGAAAGAGGATACTAACAATGTATTATACAACTCTAATGTTCTTGACTTGTAGAGATTTGAGAAAGTAAAGAGAACACTGGCTAGAACAGTGTGTTCCTTAAGGGAATTGATAGCTAGGGAGCAACAATGACAGTTTGGCCCTAAGGGTGAGGCATTTTTATGATTTGGACAATCATATATTGGTATACTAATGGTCTAAACAGTCATGATAAGTGCCTCTTAAACCTCTCCAAACATGTAATATTGTCTTTAAATACTTTATTGATCTCTTCTAAACATTAACCAAATCAAAACTACATTTTAATAAGTGAATAAGTCAAACCACTAGTTTCCAAAGCATTCAGTAAGTGAATATGAATGTTTGAAAACTACTCCCAACAATTCTTAAATAAAATAAAGTATGTTTAAGAATTGTTGGGACTGGTCCTTTGGTGTGTATTAAACATAATAGAATTTTCAACATATTATTATCATTCTATTTCTTTTAATCTACTGGTGTCGTGCCCTAGCCCATGCTTTATCTCCATTATTTGATGTTATTCACTGTTTTGAAATGTTGACTGTGGTTATCAAATGGAAAAAATAGGAAAAAAAAATTAACACGATTTTTTTATAACAAAACTGAACCAATGACATGTTTACAACAAAGAAATAGAATGATAATAATATGCTGAAAATTCTATTCTGTTTAATACACGCCAAAGGACTAGTTGTATGAAACTGTCAATCACATAGCATTTCACTGTTGTATGAGTAGATTGTGCAGGAATAGTTAACATTAAACAAGGAGCAAACTCCTCAACACATCTTGGAAACCATTGAATTCAATAATAAATGAAACCTAACACCAAAACTATTCCTTCCATTCACTTCTACCAAGAATAAATCATTTAATCCATTCAACATTACATATAATCATTAGACAGTTACATTTCCTAACTGTGTAGAGGAACAGTCACGACCAAAATGATCAAAAGTACTTTCACCCTTGCACAAGCTATTCCAAACTTCAAGTAAAATGAGAAATATGCTATATCAAATCATTCATATTTATAGTAACCATTCAAAGGATCATTTTGTCAATGAACCCTCTGACTATACTCCTGCGACAGAGAAAGGAAACCTCAAAATAGAGAAAGGAAACTTAGTAAAACGAGTCTATGCTGATGTTTGTGAGGGTACAATCATGATAAGTGCCTGTCAAACCTCTCCAAACATGTAAGAATATTTTTAAATACTTTATTGATCTCTTCTAAATATTAACGCATGGACAGTCAAACCAGTAGTCTCCAAAGCATTCAATAAGTGAATATGAATATTTAAAACTTTCCTCTCAACTTCCCTAAACACTCCTAATCGGTTAGAGGGATTAGTTGAGTGTTTAGACACTAAAACTTCTTAAACATACTTTATCTAATATGGTGAATTGTAATATCAACAAATATGAATCCAAACATTTCAAAATAGTGAATCAATATCCTTGAGCACAAGTACCAATAACATCAAATAATGGAGATAAAGCACAGGCTAGGGCACAACACCAGTAGAATGGGGTCATTTCAGTGAGCATTCATGATCAAATAAAATGCAATGCATTTGAAATTTGTGGTCGAATATGATGCCAAAGGCTTGAAAGACATTTCTTGCCAAAGATACCAATCAAAGATGAATAAATCACATACCTTCTCTCGTGCCCAGCTTGCACGAAAGAAGATTTGATAGCCAAATCTTCCTTGTACCACATGAAGAGCATGCCATTGGTTCAGTTTAGCATGTTATTATCATATCAGATAAAGTATGTTTAAGAATTGTTGGTAAGGATAGGAATAGTGGAGATTCTAGAAATATCCCTCTAACCGATTAGGAGTGGTTGGGGAAGTTGAGAGGAAAGTTTTCAAACATTCATATTCACTTATTGAATACTTTGGAGACTACTAGTTTGACTATCCATGCATTACCAGTGACTAAGATTCATTAAAGGATTTCCATGCATTATCATTGTATTGTGTATTTCCAATATGTTTGGATGTAGGGTAGACTAGGAGAATGAAGGATCACTCACTAATTGGATGATAACCCGGTTTTGAAGGGTCACTGGTTGAGGGGACAGTCAAGGTTTGGATGTTGATAGTGTTCATTGAGGGAAGGGGGATTGTAAAAGACTTGTTATCATTGTATTGTGTATTTCCAATATGTTTGGATGTAGGGCAGAATAAGAGAATGAAGGATCACTCACTAATTGCATGATAACCCAATTTTGAAGGGTCACTGGTTGAGGGGACAGTCAAGGTCCGGATGTTGATAGTGTTCGTTGAGGGAAGGGGGATTGTGAAAGACTTGTTATCATTATATTGTGTATTTCCAATATGTTTGGATGCAGGGTAGACCAGGAGAATGAAGGATCACTCACTGATTGCATGATAACCCAGTTTTGAAGGGTCATTGGTTGAGGGGATAGTCAAGGTCCGGATGTTGATAGTGTTCCTTGAGGGAAGAGGGATTGTGAAAGACTTGTTATCATTGTATTTTGTATTTCCAATATGTTTGGATGTAGGGCAGAACATGAGAATGAATGATCACTCACTGATTGCATGATAACCCAGTTTTGAAGGGTCATTGGTTGAGGGGACAGTCAAGGTCCGGATGTTGATAGTGTTTGTTGAGGGAAGGGGGATTGTGAAAGACTTGTTATCATTGTATTGTGTATATGTCCAATATGTTTGTATGCAGGGCAGACCAGGAGAATGAAGGATCACTCACTAATTGCATGATAACCCAATTTTGAAGGGTCACTGGTTGAGGGGACAGTCAAGGTATGGATGTTGATAGTGTTCCTTGAGGGAAGGGGGATTGTGAAAGGCTTGTTATCATTGTATTGTGTATTTCCAATATGTTTGGATGTAGGACAGACAAGGAGAATGAAGAATCACTCACTGATTGCATGATAACCCGGTTTTGAAGGGTCACTAGTTGAGGGGACAGTCAAGGTCCAAATGACTGGGCCATTCGAGGACCCTATTTCTTTGTATTAATTGATATTCAAATTGGATGCATGGATTTCTTGTGAATTATTAGCTGCTATGTATCCTGCAACTGTATCCGTAAATCTACATATACTTCTCTAAGGTTGTAAGCTCCTTAGGGATCAAAATAGAGAAACTAAATCAAAATCATTCTTTGTCCTATTTCCTTTTAACAAAGTCTTAACTATCAATGATATAACAATCATTTGATGCCCTAAGCTATCAATACAAATGGCACCTAGCTGGAAGCTCACGGGCTGTCCATTTTATAACCACAATCAACATTTCAAAAAAATGGATATCCTTGAGCACAAGCACCAATAACATCAAATAATGGAGTTAAAGCACTAAATCAAAATTGATATTTGTCCTATTTCCTTTTAACAAAGTCTCAACTATCAATGATACAATACATTTGA
Organism: Chamaecyparis obtusa; assembly: GCA_027943335.1. NCBI lineage: Eukaryota > Viridiplantae > Streptophyta > Pinopsida > Cupressales > Cupressaceae > Chamaecyparis > Chamaecyparis obtusa. Next base: position 2,987,459 of record BSBK01000164.1, read on the forward strand.
TACCCTAAGCTATCAATACAAATGGCGCCTAGCTAGAAGCTCACGGGCTGTCCATTTGATAACCACAGTCAATATTTCAAAAAAATGGATATCCTTGAGCATAAGCACCAATAACATCAAATAATGGAGTTAAATCACGGGCTAGGGCATGACACCAGTAACATCAAATAATAGAGATAAAGCACTGGCTAGGGCATGACACTAGTAGAATGCAGTCATTTCAGAGAGCATTCATGATCAAATAAAATGCAATGCATATGAAATTTGTGGTCGAATATGATGCCAGAGGCTCAAAAGATGAAGAAATCACATATCGTCTCTCATGCCCAGCTCATTTTCTTCCGCTCCTTTTCTATGCCAATCGAAATAAAAATGATTTGGTGCTTCACTTTTTATTTTATTTTATGTATACTCGAAACTGTCAGAATTCCGATGGTCAACTTAAAACCCATCGGAATACCAACATCATCGGGGCCTATTTTTTTTAAAAATAACAAATTCATTAAAAAAATTTACCTGTCAGAAGTGTCTGTCAAAATTTGGCCCCAAATGTAGTAGTGTAATAAAGGAATCGAACCTGTTGTACTATTCCTCTATATGTATCTCTATTCTTCTATATGTTATTTTCATGTTATGTTGTACCTGTGCTATTATTTGTAAATGTTTTCCTTGTGTAGTCCGCTTGGATTTGTGACTTGGTAGCACTGAATCTTTTTGGTCTCCATGTTGTGGTCTGAAAAGACTCTTCTTCGTAACTTTTACGTTTTCTTTCCCCCATTGTGATTGTAGTTTTACTTTCTTTGGGGAATGATGTCAATTCATTTGCAATAATATCATATATAAATATTATCTTATGATCATACTGACCCCATGACAGGTAGATCCCTTCTATGTTCTCTACATGTTTATGTAGTATTTACCTTGATTTGTCTTCGCTTGGGGGCATCTCGTAGTGGAAACGTAATCAATGGAGTTGTTTATGTTTCTGTTCAAGCCATTTCTCTTGTTAAAGTGTTAGCAATGACTTTAACATTGGGGCATACACTCTGCTCACTTTTTGCAGACATGCACTTTCAATATATATATTTTTCAAGGCTCTTTTCTCCCTTTATGGATTAGTGACTAATCCTTAAAGCATGGATTTTTATCTTATAGGATCTCTTGATCCCTCCAGTTTCAATTTTCAAAGGTTTGGATCCCTTAAGGTCGGAGGTGTCCTTAAGAATGGATCTCTCTTTTGTTTTGGCTTTTCTCTTTTGGAATAAAATATTCCTAGGAGCAAATCCTTGATGGGTTGACTAGTGAGTAGCCACATTCACTAGGTGGTTTGACTCCATCTTCTCGGTTGCCCTGTTTCCTTGTGTGGTTCACAATGGGACATAAGTTCTCATTGGGTGAGGTAATCACACCCTCTTCTCTCTTTTTTCTAGTGATGTCTCTCTTATTGTAATCTTGGAGTTGACAAAGACTTGAGTCCCTGAGGGCTTAAGGATTCATTTGTCCCTTTGATTTCAATAAGATTGTATTTTCCTTTATGATCTCCTTTACCAAGAGTTTGCATCGAGTCCATACTCTTGCTAAAGTGGGGGCTAAATGTAGCATCAGAAAATGGAAGCACTTCCATTTAGGACTGGTTTAGTCCTTTGAGTAAGTGGTTTGGGGTCATGTCAAATGCCTTGAATGGGTCTTTGACTTGGATCTGGCTTTTTCCCCTGTTTTGCCCCATTTTCCACTTCTTTTCTGCATAATTTTGGCATCCTGAATTGTAACTCTGAGATTCTTGACCTAGGTCAAGGTTGACCTCAACCTTGACCCTGACCTAGGTCAAGGTCGACCTCGACCTTGACCCAAGGTCCAAATTTCAAGATCCTAAAGTTTCCAGATGTCAGGTTTCAAAAAGATTTATTTCCCGCTTCTAGGTTGGCTGTTTCGGGCTTCAAAATGGTAAACTCTTAAGTTATATTTAATTTAGGTCCATTTCTAGGGGTAAAGGTTTAAATGGGAGTTTAGTTATCCTATGTAGGCCTCTCTAGAAATTTGTGCCCTAGACTAGTATAAAAGGAAGCCTTCTCCTCTCATTTCAATAACATCGAATTAAACCATCTTTCATAATCTCTCAAGAAAGAAAAATCAAGCAATCAAGAAGCAAGAAAGAAGGAGAAGGAAAGCATTTAAAAATTCATTCATCTTCAAGCATTCAAGCATTCAATATCCAATTCATGAAGGAGATCCATTGGTAGCCATTGAAGGATTCAATCTCTATGGAGCCTTCTTGTTGAAGATTTCTCCATCCACATCCATTCAAGCTTCTTTCTATTCCAAGATCCATTCAAGATTGGTGTTGAAGATCTAAAGACAATTGATTTGAGACATCCTACATCCAATTCTACATTCATTTAGAGCATCCATACTTGTAGATTCAAGGATTCAAATCCTCTACAAGGGTTTCAACATAGGCAAGGTGAATTGTTTCATTTACTTTGTTTATTACTACAATTTCAATTCAATTTCAAGGTTAATTCCTAAATTGGGGTTTGACCAAGGAAAAACCCTCCCCCCCAACAAAAAAAACCATTTTTCTTGTAGGAACAGGTACGTAACAATGAATTACAGTGTAGATCTAGACACCCTTTTCAACAAACTTTTGGGATTTGTGAACATAATTTCCGTTGGGGCAGTGTAGGTCAAGGTCGACATAAAGGGGTCAAGGTCGATCTTTCTTAGAAAAGTAAAAGGTTTCTGGGTTTTCTCCGTCTCTATGTTTCCAGGCCAGATCATGTTGCAAAATTTCCCAAAACTGAGTACAGACACCAGAAAATAACATTTTCCAGATCTGTCATACTTTGAGGTTAGTGTTTGTCTTCAATTAAAGATTTTTAATACTTCTTTCCATAACATAATATAGGGTTTTCTCCTTTCTTCATATTCTTCATCGATTGATTCATTTATGCATTGACCATTCTCTCATGGTTAATAAATTTGGATCTTTCCTTTGGGAATTTGGGGTTAAGAATAAGATATTTCCTTCCCCAATCTTATATATCTTACGTTACACCTTGATCTCCCTTTCTATACATTACATTTTGGTAACCCCTATTTTATATCATACAATGACAACATAATATAAACCATAAATCATTTGCTTGACATCAATGACAAGATAATAACTGATCTAACCTTTCTACTATCTTTTATTCCTTTGATCTTTGTTGGTCTTCATCATCATCACTATCAGTTAAATGATTTCCATCAGTACTATTAGTTATGGTAACAAGAAATGTATAAATGCTACTGTATTTGTGCCTCCATTTCCTCTTGAATTAGAAAATTTTACTTTTAACATGGATGAAAAGGATCAAGAAAGTGGATAAAAAGAATGACATGAGAAGGTAATATGCTCTTTTACTCCCATAAATTATTTTCATGTAGAAAGTAATATGCAGATTGAAAGGATTACATTTCAGTTTCTTGAGTCTCATGCGGATGATTCAATTTATAAGAATGAGATTAAAGAATATGAGGATTTGCTGACGGAGTTTGATGAGGATATGAGTAAAAAACATATTGCTTTTAACGATGATTTCATTTATGTAGAAAGGGAGGAACTTTCAGTGATCAAATTTGATCCCATGTTGGAAGAATATAATCTCTAGAAGTCACAACCATCAAGTGCATGCGTGGGGAATGATCTATCATGTGATCCAAAGGAAGAAAGATTGGTTCTTGATATATTTCTTTCCATATTCTAATAAAGTCAATGAAGCCACTAACAATGAACTAGATCATTTTACAGAGGCCATGCATGAAGACAAAATTAATTCAAAATTTTATAATGAAGAGTGGCTTTTTGGACATGAGTGTTTATTCAGAAGATTTCTACATTCCATTAGTCTGGTATTCAATATTGAGCCAATCACTAGATGGCAATTGTTTCTAGTCACATCACATGGCCACAATCTATTTTTTCATAAAGGCTCATACTTCTCCTAGTTGGTCAATGGATTTGCATGATTAGTTCCAGGTCAGTTTTGAGGTAGGGTCTTGTGACCATGTACATATATATGAAAGTTTTGGTGTGTGTTTCCTTTCTTTTGTGTCTTGTTTTGGTCAGTTATTTTTTGGTGTGCCCTTCTCCCCTCCACCCTCTGCATGTAGCTCCCTATAATCCACCTCACTTCTCTTCTTTGTTCTTCCAAGAAAATTAATTCATCTCTCCTTGCCAATCATCTGGCTCTGATACCAATTAATGCAAATGAAGGTTAAGACAACTTTCTAGATAACCCAATCTCCTAGCTATTGACTCAAACATAAAAAAAGTTATTTTCAAATTTTCATTACAAAACATTACGATGACCAATCAAAGTAACTTAATTTACAAACAAGTTTAATTCATAGAAGATGAATTTAAGTATACATCTTAACAACTAACATTCTTATAAACTCATTTTAAGAGTTTTAGCTATGTCTATCCTTGTTGTGCAACCTATTGTTTGTAATCAATCAAAATAACTTGTGCTTCCTCTGTATATCCTTCTCTTTTCTCCTTACATGCACTCCCAACTGCAAATTTTAAAATTTCTCATGTTTTTTTCCTTATGCATCCAACTACTTCCCCCCTCTAGTGATCTTGCCTAGAATTCACATTCACTTCTAATATTTTCTTTGTTACTGGCAATACTCAAACCCTTGAGCTAGGTCAAACAAAGAAAATGACCTACCCTCTATGCAACCTCTACTTTTTCCTACTTCATAACTATAGGTTGGGTATTCCTTCTCAAATTGCTTCTCCGTTCTTTGCTTATCCTTCAACTGACTCATGCATTTTTTATATCATATTGTTGTTCTCACAACACACTTCCCTATACAAATTTTAATCCTCTTATTTTTGCAATATCAAAACCCTTGCCCATCTCATTATAAATTAAAGTTCAAACTTGCTTTCTTGGTTCTTTAATAACTACATTTCTCTATCCTCTATTCTCTATCCCAAAATACTCCTCAATTCCCTACTTCAATGCCCAATTTCATTTGTTCTTCTTTCTTTATTTACCATCCATATGCACAAAAACCTACCCATGCTCTGTTATGTGTTCTCTACTAGGTATTATCTATGCATACTTTCACCATCACACCTTTCTCATTCCCCAACTCCTATCTCTTTTCTTCATTAAATGAGGTCTCCTTGATCCTCTACCCAAGACATCTCTTCTCAGCACCATTCGCTCTATCTTTGGCTTTTGAGGCATTTATTTTTACTTCTTTTCCATCTCCGTGATGCCCAATTCACACCCCTTCTCTAGGCTCTACATTATCCTTGTCTTTTTCGTAGTGCTACAATTGCTTTAATTTCATGCACCCTTATATTGCAATAATTTTCTAATCACTTGGACTAATTCCTCAGTTCACTCTCTCTTGGGTTGCACCCTAGGCACCTTTGCAACCACTTTCCTCTTTTTCACTTTTGAATCAAGCCTTCTCCATTTTGTTTTTGTTAACTCTTTAATATGCTTCATAACAATCAAAACATTCTTTTACTCATTCTAACAATTTCTTTTTTTACCATACTCATTATATCTTCTTCTTTTGTAATGCAGTCTCCATAAACTGATTCTCTTTCCATTAATTTCCACATGCTCTTGTTTTATGTTCTTTGTGCAGGTGTATCTTTCTTTTCCCACCGTATCTTCCTCCTAATCTTTCCAACATAGCAAACAAAACTCTTCTTCTCCCCTTGTGCAAATGCCTCTTTTTTTTTCTACCTCTTTAGTGTGGCAAAACAAAGATCAATTGTTCTTCAATTGCTAATGATTTATTTACATTTATCAGATCATCATTATGGACATCAAATTACAATGAACCTCTAAATCACATAATGAGACATTGATGATGTTAATCGTAATTCATCCAAGATGGTCTTGCATCAGACTTACCTAGTAAGAATTTTGTGAGCATAGCCCACAAAAGCAGAGTTGAGTGATCCAACCAGTCTTCTAGATTGAATGCAATTTGCAATGAGCTCCACCACATAAAAAATTATAACTAACTCATTTTTTGTCTTCCTCTTCTTCCAAAACTTAGCCAGAGTCTCTACACTCCTTCTCAATGTGAAATTGGTTCCACCTTGAACCAACCTACTCCTCCAACTGCTTTCTCCAGTTCTCTCCTCTTTAGCAGGTTTTGAACCACCACATAATGACCAACTCCACCAAATCTTACTTGCAACATCCCCTACAAGTTCTTCATACAAGCATGCAACATCTCCACACAAATATGCAACTATAAAATTCACTTGTTCTCTCCTTGTATTCACTTACACTAACTCCTTATTCATCTCTTTTACATGCAAATCCACATCAATTATATCATTATAAAGTTTAGAAAAATCAAAAGTTACCTCTTCATTCTTCGATGCTCTACCATCTCCTTCTTCATCACCCATTGTCATCGTTATCTTTGTATCCTCTAAAGGACTCATCACTACTGCAACTTTTCCTCTTTCAACATATTTTTCATCCATCCATATGTCGTCCAATGGACAAATTATTTCTGCATTCATCTTCCTTTCCATCACAACTAAAACCGCTAATCTTCTCTTCGTCATGCCTTCATAACAACATGTTTCGGCTGCAAACTTTTTTGTGTCTCCTCTTTTGTCCTCTTGCATGAGGACCTCATCTTCAACTTTATAGTCTTGACACCTTGTTGCAACTTTTCTTTTGCCTACAAACAAATCATTGCAACAATAATTATCAAAGTCAACTATCTTCAATGACCATTCTTCATCTTCTTTTCTTTGTGCAACCAATTACTTCTTCTCCATCAACTTTTCAACTTTGTCATCCAATAAATTAGACTCCAAATTCTCAAAATTTTCCTCATCTCCTTACATTGTTCCAAATTTATTGGCTTTGCTTTTTGCTGCACTATTCAATTCTTCAAGTTCATCTATTAAATCTCCTTCTAAATGTTAACATATTATCCTCGGGTTTATGTTTTCTTAGATTAGGTTTATTTTAGTTTATTTTTAGTTTATTACCTGTTTCTGTTGCAGCAGTTTTGCGGAACAGTTTATAACTGTTGTTGCCACTTCTTTATATTTACCTTGTTACATTTGATGCAGTAATGCATGAGAATAATAAATTATAATATACTTTTCTAGTTTCCCAATCTTTCAAATATTTTCAATCTTGGGCTAACAGTGGTATTAGAGCATTGGAATACATTCATATGTGATTTTTTTTTTTTTATATTGAAGATTGGAGCCATTTTTCAGAAAGAGAAAATTGATTCAGGTGAAATCAATTTATTTAGTTTTTAAAAGTTTTTACAACTTGTTTTCTTTGCTAAATTACAGCAAGAAAATTTTGGCAGTCATTTAAATTTGCATACTGTGCAAATTATATTTTTATTTTTATTTATACAATGCAATCTATTGTTTCATTGATTGGGGAAACATTATCTGGAAAAGATAATTCGACAGAATGGCATAGAAAAGTAGAAAATACACTTATTTTTAATAATTTATGGAATAATATATGTAATGGGAAAACTCAGCCTGCAGAACCAACTGATACTAAGGAAAAAGAGATTTGGCAATTTAAAAATTCAAAAGCTTTGGCTTTAATAAGAGCTTCTGTTAATGGAGATGTGTATTGACATATACAAGGATGCACATTTGCTTGGGATGCCCTTCACAAGGTAAAAAATTTATTTGATTCTCATTCATAATTAGAGTTTATTCAATTACAGTTAAAACTATTTAATCTTGAGTTGAAAAATGGTGATGTTATGAGTCTAGCTTCTGAAATTAGAGCTATAAAACAAGATGTTGATGCTGCTGGTGGGAAAGTTGATATATATCTCATAGCTTTTATTAAAGCACTTCTTCCCACGCATTCCACTTATCTAGAGTCTCTTCAAGCAAGCAACCAATTGAAAACCATCACTTTTGATTTATTGGTTGAAAAGTTAGCTGAACGTGAGAAAGCATTTGGAAGAAAAATAGAGAATACTAGTGAAAATATTTGTTTTGCTCATCAAGAGAAACCTGTAAATAATATCTCTTCTAGAGGTGCTTTTAGTGATAGAGGAAAAGGTAGAGGTCAATGGAGGAAAAATGATAATCAAAATGATAGACAATTTTTGCATTGTAAAAGATGTGGTAGAAAAGGTAGTCATGAAGCACATGAATGCAAGCTCTCATGGGATAAGATTGAAAGTTTTAAAGAAAATTCTTTTAAACAAAAAGATAAAATGAAAATTGATAAAATTTCAGGAGCAGCCCAATTTGCTTGTGACAGTGATAGTGATCAATATGTACTTTCTATTTTAGACTTTGCTTCTAATTCCTCATGGTATGATTCTTGGATCTTAGATACAGGAGCCACACAACATATGACATTTCGGCATGATTACTTTGAAGAATTTCATGAAAGTGCATGTGGTCCAATTTATTTAGCAGATAAGTCAAGTCTCAAGCCTATTGGAAAAGGAACTATTCGATTTAAATTGCCTAATCTTCCAGATTTTGTGCTTCATGACGTATTGTATATTCCTCAATTACAATGTAATTTGTTATCCTTGGTATTGATTCGACAAGAAGGCTACTCTATTTTGTTACAAAATGGACAAGTTGTTGTCAGAAAGATATCTAATAATGAAGTTGTATTCACTGCTTGTGAGGATGGAAGATTACTAAAACTAAATGGCACTTCAACTCTTTCTAAAAATTTTGCATATCTTACTGAAGAAGGTAGTCTATCTCCTAGTCTCTTATGGCATGCAGGATTTGGGCATATTAGTTATGATAGCATTCATCTCATGCAAAAGAATGGTGTTGATGGCTTGCCTGTTTTACCTAAAACAATTGAAAAATGTGAAGCATGTATTCTTGCCAAACAACATAGAAATCCTTTTCCTCACTCCACTTGGAGAGCACATAGAAAATTGCGACTGATTCATTCAAACTTATGTGGACCTTTACAAGTAACTTTTGCTGGAGGATCTAAGTATTTCATTTTGTTCATTGATGATTACAACCGCATGACTTGGATTTATTTCTTGCAACAAAAATCAAAAGTTTTTGAAATTTTTAAAAAGTTTCATGTTATGATTGAAAAACAAGCTCAATCTCATATTACTACACTTCGAACAGACAATGGTGGAGAATTTACTTCTCTAATTTTTGAGAATTATTTACATCAAAATGGGATTCAACATCATCTCACTACTCCAGGTACTCCTCAACAAAATGATGTTGTTGAACGAATGAATAGAACCATCATGAATATGGTTCGTGCAATGTTATATTTTAAAGGAATCCAGTTACATTTTTGGGCTGAAGTAGCAAGAACTGCAGTCTATCTCCGTAATAGGTCTCCGTCATCTACTCTCCACCATGCAATTCCATATGAAGTTTGGTTTGGGTATCCTCCTTCGGTTTCCCATCTTTGAATTTTTGGGTCCACTTGCTATGCTTTAATTCCTAAAGACAAAAGAAGTTAGTTGCATCATCATAGTTTTAAATGTATTTTTCTTGGTTATTCTGAGTCTTCCAAAGCCTATAGGTTGTATGATGAAGTTAACAAGAAATTCATCATTACACGTGATGTTGTATTTTGTGAAACTTCCAAAAGTGCTGAAAATGTTGCATGTTAATTGAAACAACTTGATAGATCTGAAAAATCTTCTCCTTGGATATAACATTCTTGTGAGATTTTACAGTTTGGGGGGATACCAAGTCAATCAAACTCACCTTTAATAGATTCACATGTAGAATCTCTATCCACAACAGTTCTTACTCAAGATGATCCAATAAATGTACAAGAAGAGACCTCTTCTAATGATGAGCCCTTGAATGCTAATGAATCCTCTAGTCATGAAATGATCTCCTCTTCTATGCAACCAAAATCTTCTCATAAGTGGGCAAAACAAGTTGAGTAGATTTTGAAAGATTTAAGACCTGATGAAATAGGTAAAATAGGTACGAGAAGCTCTTACAAGGCAAGGCTACAAGCTCGATCCGATGTTGTAGAAAACTTGGATTCCATTGATGAACTTAATCTCATAGTTGATTCTGAACCAACATCATATAATGAAGCTAAAAATATTGTAGTTTGGAGGCAAGCTATGCAAAATGAATATGAAGCTCTTTTGAAAAATGGCACATGGGAGTTAATTGATCCTCCACTTGGTTGTAAACCTATTGGATGCAAGTGTATTTTTAAAAATAAATATAAAGCAGATGGTACACTTGACAAACACAAAGCTCGACTTGTTGCAAAAGGTTATGCTCAAAAAGAGGGTATCGATTATGATGAAACTTTTGCACCTACAGCAAAATGGACCACCATTCGTGCTTTGTTAGCTCTTGCAGCTCAAAATGGGTGGAACATTCACCAAATGAATGTCAAAACGGTATTCTTAAATGGTGATCTTAAAGAAATATTATATATGACTCAGCTGGAAGGGTATGCAATCCATGGAAAAGAACACCAGTTATGCAAGCTTATCAAATCGTTGTATGGTTTGAAACAAGCTCCCCGAGCCTGGTATGAAAAACTTATAGAGCATCTCTTGAAGTTAAATTTTACACATTTTGAGTTTGATGATGCAACACTTTTTGTTAGAAAGATTGATAATATTATTGTTTATCTTGTTGTTTATGTGGATGATTTATTTATCACTGGTACTGATGAGAATACTATTCAAAATGTGAAAGACCAATTGAAGCAAGGTTTTGATATGACTGATTTGGGCCATCTTCATTACTATTTGGGTATTGAGGTGATTCAAAAACCAAATTCTATTTTCATCAACCAACAAAAATATATTGGTGAGATTTTGCATAAGTTTGGCATGGCTGATTACAAACCCCTTAGTACTCCTATGGAGCAAAATCTTAAACTCACATTAGATGACTCATCAGCATTGGTTGATGCAACTATCTACAGGAAACTTGTTGACAGTTTGATTTATGCTACAACTACCGATCTAGATATTTCTTTTGTTGGAGTTCTTTCACGATTTATGCAACAACCTAGAGAAACTCATTGGATAGCTGCCAAAAGAGTTCTTAGATATCTGCACGGTACTCAACACTATGGGCTTAAATACTTCAAGACAGATCAGTTTTCTTTGCTTGGCTATTCTGATTTAGATTACGCTGGTGATTCAACTGATGGAAAATCTACATCTGGTTTTGTAATGCATCTTGGGTCTGCTGCAATCTCTTGGAGATCTAAAAAGCAATCGGTTCCAGCTACCTCTTCTTCTGAAGCTAAATATATGGCAACTTTTGAAGCAACTCGAGAAATCTTATGGCTTCGAAGGATTCTTGAAGACTTGCAGACACCACAGGTTGCATCAACCCCACTCTTCATTGACAGTCAATCCGCTATCAAAATGGCTAAAAATCCAATATTCCATGATCGCACCAAACACATCAACACGAAGATTCATTTGATTCGGCATTATGTGAAGGATGGCACTATACACCTTACATATTGTCCCATTGCAGATCAACCGACATATATTCTTACCAAGGCACTGGGCAAAGAAAAGTTTGAGAAGTTTCGAGCAATGCTTGGCATAACCCCTTCAGATTAAGGGGAGGATGTTAACATATTATCCTCGGGTTTATGTTTTCTTAGATTAGTTTTATTTTAGTTTATTTTTAGTTTATTACCTGTTTCCGTTGCGGCAATTTTGCGGAACAGTTTATAACTGTTGTTGCCACTTCTTTATATTTACCTTGTTACATTTGATGCAGTAATGCATGAGAATAATAAATTCTAATATACTTTTCTAGTTTCCCAATCTTTCAGATATTTTCAATCTTGGACTAACACTAAACACACGTTGCTTTTCTTCATCTCTATTTTCCATAAAAGATTGTCCTCCTCTTCACCCATTGGCTTTTCATTTCTATGGCCTTCTAAATCTATTATCCCAGCTTCTCTATATGTTGCAAATTCTTATTTTTCCTCCCCATTTGTAGTTAATGCAAACCACTCATTGTCAACTACTGCAATCCATAATAAAAGATCATCTATCATCGTTTTCGATTTCATCTTGCTCCACCACCAAGATATGTGTGCTTTGGTGCACTATAATTTCTAAAATCTTCATGCCCTCCAAAGGACAATCGACTGCTTCCGCAACATCACTCTCTTCATTACAAAATTTCAATAAATTTAAAATCACTTCATTCTTTTGTACTGCAACATCTTTTTTTATCTCCATCACCATCTGCAATTTTGCTTTTCTTTTCAGCTTTATTTCGTTCTTCAATCTCTGCTGCCACTTCTTGTTTTACCTTTCAAAAGAATGCGCCATAGCTGAATTCTATTTCTTCTTCCATTATTTCCTCTCCTTGCTTCTTTTCTTTTTTATTTTCTTTCTTTTGGGACTCTATGGGCTGTTCTCACACACCTTTCCTTCCATTCAATCCCTTCTAAAGGGCTGCAACATAGATTCTCTTGGCTTTTCTTTTCGTTGTCCTCTTTCAAGAGAACACTCTTCTTGTCAATTCTACCTCACAAGATAGATTCACTTCTTCACACTCTTTTTGATCTTTATCTTCTACCTTGGGAGCACTCTATCCTCTTAGTGGGTCATTCAACTTCTCACTTTTCATCTGATGTCCAACCATGTACATGTACTTCCTTCACATACATTTTATCATCAACTTCAAATCCTTTGCTTTGCCCAACCTCAAGGGCATCCATTCTTGCCTTAATTTTGTTCAATTCTTCACTAAGCCTTTGATTTTTCACTTTATCCAAATACTCTCCCCAAAATGGGATTATCACAGGTCCCGTTATGACCTAACTCATCCTCCTTTCCAAATTCATCTTACTTCACTTCATCAATTATCTAAGAGACTCACTCGTCCCTTTGCAGCCATAGGTCTTCCCAGCTACAAACTCACCTTTACCTATTCTTTATCCAACAAGAGGTTTATGAAAGATATACCTTTCTTGTGCACCTTCTACCTAGCCTCAACCTCTGCTAGAGGATAACAAATCAAACACACATACTCTCTGCAATTTTTCAGTTTCGAGGATATTTCACTTCATCCATCTTCGCTTCTCTTTGTTGTTCTGCCAAGAAAATTAATTCAGCTCTCCCAACCAATCATTTTGCTTTGATACCAATTAATGTAGATGAAGACTGGGGCACCTTTCCAGATTACCCAATCTCCCAGCTATTAACTCAAACATACATAAAGCAATTCTTCTATTCAACTTTTTATTACAAAACATTAAAATGAGCAATCAAAGTAGCTCAATTTACAAACCATTTCAATTCATAAGAGACAAATTCAAATCTACATCTTAACTAACATTCATATGCATATTTTTTTATAGCGTTTTAGCTCTGTCTTTCCTTCCTATGCAACTTCTATTTGTAATCAATCAATATGACTTTTTCTTCCTCTATAGATCTTTCTCTCTACTCCTCACATGCACTCCCAACTGCAGAGTTTTAAAATTTCTCTTGTTTTTACCTTGTACCCCCAACTACTACTTCCCCATCCTAAGCACTTGCCCAAAGTTCACATTCACTTCCAAATTCTGTCTTGTTTTTTTGTTACTGGCAGCACACAAACCCTTCACCTAGGCACAAAGGCATCGACCTACCCTCTATGCAGCCTCTTCTTATTCTTACTTCACACCTGTAGGCTGGGTGTTCCTACTCAGCTTGCTTCTCCGTTCTTTGCTTATTCTCCAACTCACTCATGTATTTCATATTTTCATCTTGTTTTTCTCATTATATATTCCTTACACAAATTTTAATCCTCTTATGTCTGCAATATCCAAACTCTCGCCCTTCTCTATATAAAATTGAAGGTCAAACTTACTTTCTGGTTCTTTATTAACTACACTTCTCTATCCTCTGTTCTCTATGCAAAAATAATCCTTAATTCTCTACTTCAATGCCCAATTTCACTTGTTCTTTCTTTATATACTGTCTATATGCACATAAATCCACCCACGCTCTGTTCTGCGTTCTCTATTGGGTATTAGCTGTGCACGCATTCACTGTCACACTTTTCTCGCTCCCGAGCTCCTCTCTTTTCTTCATTCAGTGAGGTCTCTTGATCCTTAGCTCGTATCCTCTCTTCTCATCATCATCCACTCTTTGTTTGGATTTTGAGGAATTTCCTTTTACCTCTTTTCCAACTCCGTAATTGCCCAATTCACACCCCTCTCTAGGTCTGCACTATCCTTGTCTTTTCCACAGTGCTGCAATGTTTCCTCCTTATATCGCATGGCTTTATTTTCATGCACCCTTCTATCACAGTCCTTCACTAATCACTGGACTGATTCCTCAATCTGTGTACTCACTCTTGGGTTTCAGCCTACACACCTTTGCAACGACTTCCTCTTTTTCACTTCTGAATCAAGACTTCTCCGTTTTCTTTTCGGCAACACTCTAATCTCCTTCGTAACAGCAACAAGAACATTCCTTTACTCACTCTGACAATTTCATTTTTTACCATACTCATCCTCTCCTCTTATTTTGTAATGCATTCTCCATTGCTTATGTGTGACCCTAAACTAATTCTCTTGCCATTCATTCCCCCACACTCTTATTTTCCGTTCTTTATTCTTTGCGCAGGTGTCTCCTGCTGCTCACACAACCAACAACCCCAAAAAGAAAACTCTTTCTTTTCCCATTATTACTTCTTCGTAATCCTTCCAACGTAGCTGACAAAACTCTCCATCTCCCCTTGTGCAGATGCCTATTTTTTATCTTCCACTTTAGCATTGAAAAACAAAGAACAACTGCTCTTCAATTGCCAATGACTTATTTACAGCTGTCAGTCCATCCGTATGACCATTGAATTACAATGAACCTCTGAATCACAAAGTCCGGAATGAGACATTTGATGATGTGGATCCTAATTCACCCAAGATGTTCCTGCATCATTCATCTAACCCTTGATTTATCTAACTACATCGCTGCTTATTGTCTCCTCCAGTGTGCTCTGTTCTCACAAAGTTCTTTGTTGTTGCTTTGATGTGTATTGAAACTTTCACATGTAATGATAACTGCTCTTGTCAACTACGATGCTTTATGCACTTGTCTCCTCATATGCGCAACTATTATATGCTATTTGCTTCTGCGAAAACTCCTATGTGTTTCCCCCTTAGTGCTGCAAATTTCTTGTTACACAACAAATCTAATTTCTTTTCATTTGACACCTTGTTTCTTGCCCTTTCCACGCTCTTTCTCCACACATTCTTCTCTGTACAACAAGCTTTCCTATTTACTCCTTTTTCCTACGCCACACAAGTCTCCTCCATCTTTTCTTGTGCAATCCTTTCTCGCTATTTTATCTTCAGTTTTTGCTCTTCCACACTCTGTTTCATCTCATATTCCTGTGCAACAAGTATCCACCATTTCTCTGTCCTTGTCATATGGTTTTCCCTCTCTCTCACACCCTTTCATTTCTTGTCTCTTCCATCTTGCTGCTCACATCGTATGCCTGTCTATTGCACACTTTTGTCCTTCAGTTTGACATTCTATAATTTCCTACGCAACCTTGAAATGCTAGGATTTTTATTGCTTTGTATGGATTATCCCAACTGCACTATGCTTCTTCCTTGTTAACATATTATGAAATTAAATGCAATTATAACTAGCAATCACACTTATGTGTGCAATAGGTACCTCAAAGAGGTGTGAAATTTCAATTAGGAAAAATCAATCTCTCTCTGTATATATGTATGTATGTATATCACTTCTTCTCTATAGATTGAACTATCTCCCCCCTCTCTCTCTATATATATATCTTTTGTGTCCCTCTTTCTCTCTCACTTCATTGATATATAAGCTCAATCCCTTCTCTCCCTCTCTCTCTCCAAATATTTTAAAATTAATACTAAATCAACTATTATCGATCAATTTTTTTTTTTCAATATGTTAATAATGTAAATAATAAATAATAATAATTTCAATTATCTCTCTCTCTCTCTCTCTCTCTCTCTCTTTCTACATCTCTATATGTTTGTCTCTTGCTTTGTCTTCATGTCTACTTCTATCTTCCGCTTTCATATCTCTATCTTTTGTGTCCCTCTTTCTCTCTCACTTTATTTTTGTTTATCCTGATACCTTCATTTGCTTCTTTGTCTAATGTCATTTGTTATGAGTATTGTGATGTCTCTTACTTTGTTTCGGCACCCATACACCAATCATTTCACTGAGAGAAATAATGTTTTTAATTCGTATTGGGGCTGCCGTTGGTAGTACCCACTGTTTGGCATTGGTTTTGTAATTCTTTTCTCATCAATGTGCTTTGAAGTTTGGCATAATA
Source organism: Chamaecyparis obtusa (assembly GCA_027943335.1). Lineage (NCBI taxonomy): Eukaryota > Viridiplantae > Streptophyta > Pinopsida > Cupressales > Cupressaceae > Chamaecyparis > Chamaecyparis obtusa. The sequence goes on from BSBK01000164.1 coordinate 3,003,783, forward strand.
GTCCCATTAGTTGTGGCATTTAACTTTGTCCTTGATTGAGTTGAAATTAGTTTTACTGTTGCATAGATGATAAACGATGATTAATTGGTGTCTAATGCTATTCAATTAGCTTGTGAATTATTAAACTCACGGTTCTTTATTTTTAATGAAGTTTTAATTGTAGATTGAAAGGTAAATCAAAATATATTATAATATAAATTAGATACCTATTCATTTATTAGTAAAGATGAAGCTATTATTTTAATGTAATTTGACAATGTATATATTATTAATCTATGCTAAATACAAGCTAGGTATAGAAAGTGGGTGGAATCATTTGTCTTGTTTCGGTTTGGGTACTAGAGGTTGTGGGAGTGTTCCTTTGCTTTTTATTGTTGTAAGATCATGTTGGGGCTTGGATGACTTGTTTAATTGATGTTTCTTATTAATCCTATTTCTTTCTAGATATTTCATTGATATTTTGGGTCGTGTGGTTGGTATAATAAGTGGATATGCCTTTATGTCGAACTTTGGCTTGAATATTATTAAAAGAGTAATGGAACTATTATGTGTCCTAGGGTTTTTTTGTAGTTAGCACTATATTTACCGTTTTACCTTTGTTATTCAATAATGTAGTTATTCATGAATATTTCGCTTGATAAGTGCATTTTGATAAGGGAGAGAATGCAAATACCCAAGGCAAAAACACCATAGATAGATGTCATTTTTTTAACCAAAATTATCTATTTTAATTTTGATTTTTTTTAATTGTAATTTTTCACTGAATTTTTTGGTCTGAATCTTATGTATTACAATCTAAATATAAAATTAATAATAATTTTTAAAAAATACTTCGAAAATAAATTAAACTATCTCATATAAAAATAAATTTAATGTTTATATTATTATTTGATATAAACACAAATAGTTGTAATTAAATTTCATTTGATTTTAAATCACATTTAACAATTTATAATGTATGAAATATATAATAAACATTTAACTTAACATGATTTTACATAAAATAAACTTAAAAACAAATACATTTTTAAATATATAAGTTTATTATCTTTTATTAAAAAAAAATTTCACTAATTACCTTATAGAAAAGTAAAATGTTTTTTTCACTAATTACCTTATAGAAAAGTAAAATGAAATAGTTGTGATGAATTATAAGGAGTGAGCGATTTGACTTTTATTTTTAAATTTTGTTACTATCCCTATGGTGTGGCCCATAGAATCGCTATAAAGCAGGTCGAGCAAAAAAGTTAAAATGCGCTGAGTTTTGAGGAAATAAGTAAGTAAAAAAAAAATAGTGAAACAATTGGATGATTGGATGTATTTCAAGCATCTTGCATGTTGTCTTCTAACTAGGAGCTTTGATGTATTTTTGGAACACAAAATATCCGATTAGATGCTTTACACACACGTGCAGGCAATGAGTATTTTAGGGAATGTGAACATGAAGATATGCTAGTGAAAACGATGGCAAGATAATCTATTGTTGTTCGTACCGTGGATAGGCTTGATTCTCTTGAATTCAACGAGACAAAATCTACGATGCAAGATGCTCCCATGGTTGTGCTTCCAATGATCGTCCACACTCCTACAATGCTACGAACGCTTCAGATGACTTCAATGGTAGTCATTTTGCCTATATGATTTCTCACTATTGGATGGGAAATTTTAGCTCCTACCTTTCATATGGAAACGCCTTTGGCGTAATAACTAAGGCTATGGCTCATCCCAAATTGAAAATAAATTAACATTTGTCCACTTCAATAACAAAATAGAACTAGAAATGAAATCAAATCACTAACTCCAAGCTACTAACTTCAACAACGAAAACAAACAAGTTACTTTTTTGGTTGATGCAGATAGCTCACCTACCCACATGCTTCGGCATCAGATTGTCAATAATCAATCTTGTTTGTCAAAGACAAAAAGCTACAAATATTTAGTTGGAAACAATGAGAACATATTGGATGGTGTTGATGATTAACAAATTGTACAAGTGGTTGCAACAAGATCGAGCATGCATCATTGTCACTAAACAAAGTGTTGTCAAGTTTGGTTCAATTTTGTTAATGATTGTAGCGTTGATTGGATGATTGCAATCGATGAAATCAAATGTTTGAATGACCTGTCGGCCTCAAACATTTGATATCTATCTTACACAATTATTATCATGGAACATTATTAGTATTATTGATAATAAAATATATATATATATATATATATATATATATATATATATATATATATATATATATATATATATATATATATATATATATATATATATATATATATATATATATATATATATATATATATATATATATATATATATATATATATATATATATATATATATATATATATATATATATATATATATATATATATATATATATATGATTCCAACTTGAACAAATTTATTCATCAACAATCAATATTAAAAATCTCAAAACCCCTCAAAAATAACATCAAAGCATGTAGCAGCAACACCCATAATATTCCTTAATCATTCTATTGATGTCATCATTGGTAGGAGGAATGCATTCCTTGTCAACAACTTGAACACTAATAAATGATATCCTTGCAAAATGGTGGCAAGTCATTACGTAAACCATTTGTAGATGGTTTGCCTTTTGTGATTGACGATGAAATGAAATACCACTTTCCTTCCCATTGCGTGTCATGCATATGAATTTCTTAGATAGTTTCTATTCACCTGTGTTACAAGGGTAATGTTTCTTATGACTGAGTTATAAGTCCAAGATCTCCATGAAACTAGGTGATTATATAGCTCAAACATGAAACACCATCATAACTTGGTCATGCGTAAGATGTAGCAACAAGGCTTAAAAAACCATTTTGAATTGTGAAAAGACATTGTATATTCAATACAATCTACAATCTATATGCAGCCTTATAGGTGGAATTAATAGCAGTTGAATCTATGTATATCGTACAATAAATTAGTAAGCCTACAATTGATATCTAGCTAACAATTGACACAATTGCATATCTAGTTTGAAAAAATCAAGAAACCTATCCAGAAAATTTTCAGAAATTACTTTAAAAACAATCTCCCAAATGCTTTAGTGCTTGGAATATCATTGCTAATAGATCACAATTTCATCAACTATGGTATGTGTTGTGAGGTTTTCACACCATCGCCCCAAAGAATTTAGGGACCCCCAATTTTTGAGTTGGCCTTGGCAATTTCCTAGATCCGGGTATTTGGATGCCTTAGCGAGTTTTGGAGTGATCCAGAGGCTTTGAAATGAAAATTTTACACTTTGGATGTTTTGAAGTGCATGGGAGGGTATAGCTTATTTTCACCTTGTGCGAAACGTTGATTTTCTTAAACAGTCGATTTTGTCTCTAGGCCAAATGAAATTCGATGAGAAAATTTTATTTTAATATCTGGTGCGATAAAATTGCAAATTTTGGACTTAGATGAATTTTTGAAAATTGATGAAATTGAAAAAGTTGAACGTTTTCGATATTAAATTGTGAAATTGGATATTTTTGGGAAAATCTTGTAAATTTCTGGTTGTGAAAATAAAAATTAAATGAAATTTGAATTAAATTGCCAAATAGAGATAATAAATTGCAAAAATAAAAAAATTAAATTGCCAAATGGAAATTAAATTGCTAAGTAATTTTTGGATTGCAAACTAATAAAAATTTAAATTGCCAAGTGAGATTTTCAAAATTTTAAATGGGGAAAAAGAGTAAATGAAAGTTGGAAATGGAATTGAAATTTATTTGAATTTTAATTGGCTGGCATATTTTGATTTTGGGATGGTGTTGTTATGATTTAAATGGGCTAAAATCAATTTTTCTTGGGAAAAATTCTAAATTTATAAAATGAAAAAAGCTACAGTTGGCAGCCCCTTCCCATTTTTTATTTTTGCTTGGTATTGGGCACAACAAACATAAATTTTTCATCACCCAAGGCAGCCATCAATTCCAGCCCCACTTGCAATTTTTATGCATTAATTTGACAATTTTAAAATAAATAAAATCATATTTTTGAGTTGAGTGTTTGCAATTTAGAAATTTTATTTGGGCCCTTTTGTGTGTTAAATTCAATGTATTTTAAGGCCTAAGAGGTGTGCAATTCAAGGTAAGTTATTGGGTCCACAATGGGGAAGGTTTAAAGCTATATTGGAGGCCTAAATGACATTTTTTCAAAATTTCAATTTTAGGGCCTATGATAATTTCAGATTTGGCTAATTTAAACCCATTATTTTGCAATAGGCTGGCCCAATTTTAAATTAAAATTAAATACCCAAGGCTGTGTGATTTAATGCATTTAATTTGGGTTATATGTTTGACAATTTAATTAATTTTATTTTCCCTCCAATGCAGGTTGACCCTATTTGAAGAGGCAAAAAATTAATATAAAGGGAGGGCTTGTCTCCTCATTTTCTCATTCATTTCTCACTTGTCTCTTGGTAGCCAAGGAGGAGCTCCTGAAGGAACAAAAGAGTGAAATTTTGCAAGGAGGAGTGCATTTAGCAAAGGGTGATTTTCTTCTTTTGCAAGGAGGAGTGCATTTTTGGTGTTGTCTTCTTCTTCTTTGGAGGAGAATTTGTTGGTGTAGAGGAGGATCTTCATGCTTGAGAGTGAAGGCTGGTCTAAAAGGCAGATTTTCTCCTTGTTCTTGCTTGGTACATTTTTCCTATTTTCTTCTTGCATCATCCATCCATCACTTCATCATTTAATCTAGGGCTTGAAGTTGGGAGATATAAGTGTAGTTTTCATCTAGGATTTGGAGAAAGGAGATATAAGTGGTAGTCCCACCCCTAGGAATGAAGTTGAGAGATATAAGTGTAGTCCATCTCATAAGTTTTCGAAGAGGCAAAAATAAGTGGTAGTCTCATCCCTAGGCGAAGAGGCAGAGATAAGTGTAGTGTGAAAGGAATTGAAGAGGCAGAAATAAGTGGTAATTCCATCCCTAGGATTGGAGGGGTAGAGATAAGTGTAGTCCCATCTCATTGTAGAAAGAAGAGGCATAAATAAGGGTTAGGATGGCGGATGCTAGTACAAGCAAGAGCCAAAGGGCAATGCATACCAAGTAAGACAAGGAAGACATGAGGCCCAAGACCACCTTCTTCTTGAAATTGAAGCAAGTGAGGGACACTAGTATTGACACAGTGAACATGATACAGTTGAGAGACAAGTTGATGGAGAGCTCCTCACCCTTGGCCAAGAAGGATAAGAAGACAGGTTGCCACCACATTTTCATAGCTCCATCCTCCATCTCCATCTTTCACTTACATCCGTTTCACCTCCACCCTCCATTCCATATTTTCATTGCAGGTACAAGCGAGAAAGCAAGTTTCATTGTAGGTTGGAAGAGATTTGAAGATATTTAAGGCTAGGCAGGGCTTGGCTATTCGTGCAAGCTAGCTTGGTTAGATTTGAGAAGGTTCTAGCACCCAAGAGGGTCATGCATTTTGTTGATAAGTTGTAATAGGCTAAGTAGGCAAGTTCTAAAGGTCAAGAGGTAAGTGTGGGAATATTACACCAATGTAATAGGAACTTGGACTTGAACTTTTTTATGTGGTTGGCCCTCCATGTTTAGGAGTTTGCCCTCGGTGGTGAGCTCCATGGAGTGGAGTTATGTGTTTTCTTTCCTTGGCTAGTTGTTTTCTTTCATTACAAATCAAACAAAGCCAACTAGTAATTAGATTCAATCACATTAAGAGGAAAGATAATAATGGACTACAAATTGATACAAACCAAGCAATTATAACTTGGATGATAAGATTGATCAACACACAAACTAAGTTGTAATTATCTATTAGAAATGGACTTAATGAACAATTCACATAATTTCAGATATAAGATGAACTCCACATAGCTTAATTAGGCGGTGAAGGAACTAACTCACTAACTAGCTAGGTGACAATTGATGAACTTAAAGATTATTTCAAATCAAGTAATGGGTGCAGTGTGGGCCTTGCAGGAGGTATGGCTGAGGCAGATGCCTCCAAAATCCAAAGTATTGAAGCAGAGGGGGGGTGCATGCAAACCAAATTCGAGTAGGAAGATTAGAGAGGACCAGGAAGGTTAAGGAAGGCAAGGATAATGAAGGAGGAAAGTGAGATGAAAGGTTGAAGGAGGTCAAGTTGGATTTCAAGGCAGTGGCCAAGAGCAAGGCTCTCAAATTGCAAGAAGGTTCACACTCAGGCAAGCCACTGAGGCCAAGGCAGGATTACCCCAAGTGCATAGAGACCTCACCCTTTCAGGGTCGGGACATCAAGTACAAGCAAGTTCAAGTGGTGATGAGAAAGTTTCTAAGGATGAGCTCAAGCATCCAAGGCTTCACCTCATCTCAAGGAGTAAATAAATTTATAAGATAAGGTTGATGAGGTGGTAATTTCATGTGCATGCAATCAAATCATGCCAAGTGTCCTATGTTCTCATTGGTTGACATATTATTGTAATTTTCTCATTGGCCCACAAATTTGGTGCCCTCATGTAATTGGTTGTAAGATGGTAACCTTAATTAGGGTTTGTAAGGTTTAATCTTGGCCGTTGATTTTGCCCCTTAATCTTGGCCGCTCGTTGTAATTTTGAGCCTCTATATAAGGCTATTTTGTTCTCATTTGTAAAGAGGAGAGCTATGTTGGAGAATTGTTGCCAAAATACTATCAAAATTGTTCTCTATTCATTGTTGTGGTTTGCATGGTGGATATACATGATCATTTTGGTTTATTGCATGGTTCTTCTCATCTCTCAAATTAAAGTAGGATTTCATTTCTTGTTGTTAGAATAGAAGTAGATCACTAGTTGTATGGTGATGTTAGTGAATGTTTGATAGGGATATATATACTAGGCCACTAGCATCCTAGCGGCTTGTTAGGAAGCCTTGTGTGGTAATCTAGTCCAATTGCTCCCAAGTTCTACTTGCATTTCATCTTTTCGCTTGTACTTCAAGTTGGGCTGGAAGATAGGTGTTAGTGTGAAAATTCTAAGAGTATCCCTTTGAATCATCGCACCAATGGAGGTAGCACTGCAGACAAGCTTTCATTTGGTTGGATCCTTGTCCATTTTCTAATTTCTTCATTCATAAGAGTAGTAGTAGAGTAGTAAGCAGTTAGTGGTAGGAGTAGCTGAAAGTGAAAGTGACCAAGGAGAAAAGAACAAGTCAAGCAAGTGAAGTACCACCAAGTTATCTTTGAATGAACAATGTAAGCCTACCTACGTGACTAACTAACAAATCACATTAATATAATTGAGTTAGTATCCACAGGTGTAAGGAACCTTGGAGTTTTTCTCATGTTCTTCATGAGTATTTACTTTTCAAGAGAGGTTTGAGTGTTTGGTATTGTATATCAAGTATTCAATTGCTATATGTTATGTAGTGGTACAAAATTGACATCAACATTATTTGGCGCTAGAAGGAGGGCTGAACAACGTTCATTCATGGACTATCAACAACAATGAGCTTTCATGTTATATTTGAGATGTGAAAGATATCTTCAATTTTCAAAAATCCAAAAAATTAAAAAATTAGAAATTAAAAAAAGGGGGAAAGGACTTCTCAATGGATGGGCAGTGGTTTCATGGTCAAGGAATTCAGCCAGTTGACATTTCTCGATTTCAGGAGGCTTTGAATGCACAATTGTATCCACAAAATTTGTCTGAATTGGCATCAGGTTGTGAGTGCAGGATTCATGGGACAACCACACATGATGAGCTTAGTTGTTTGACATTTTTGTCGAGAGTGGAGTTGGTATTGCAAAGGAAGATGTCCTCAAACCAGTTCCATTTGTCGAATCAGATGATAGAGTCAACATGTTTGTGAATAGTTTCAAGGAAATGATCAAGAAGCGACTAAGTGAGGCATAACTATATGTGGAAGGTTTGTTGCTCTCTGGTTGGTGTAGATTACACAATGTGAGACATTCAGAATATACTTGTCAACCATGTCAGGATATCATAAAACATGCCAAGAAAGAGATGGGATGGTTTGATTATGAGCAACCGAATACAGATGAAATTTGGAGTGCACACCTTGAACGAATGAGTTTGGCATCAAAGGAATGAAAAGAAGATTGCATTCATCACTTAGGTTGGAAACCAAAGGATGAGCATATTGTATCCTCATCCGACAAAGAAGAAAGAAACTTGTGAGAGTTTGGTGTGGTTGAACCTAATGACCAAGACATTCATGTGGAAGATGAGCCTTCACACTTTAATCCACAGGAGGAGGGTGTTAAGAAAGAAATTAAGGAAGCAATTGAATTTGTCCAAAGAAGAGGAAGCATATTAGACAAGGATCCACACCTTGAAGAGCTAGAAGATCATAACAAATTTGAAGAGGTCATCCTTGGCGAACTTTCCCTCATGCTACAAGGTCAAATTCTTGAGGATGAGTTGAAAGAAGTCTCTAGCACCCTTCATGAAAGAAGCAATCAAGTGACAAGTTGAACAAGGAATTGCAAGTTACTACAAGTGAATCAAGATATGAGGAAAAGTTTGATAAAGCATTCCAGGACATCACTACCATCATATTCTTTGGGGGGATGCTTAAGGATCTTAGGGAAGAAATATGAATGGATTCATTGCCAAAGGCTTCCCAAGACAAACAAGTGGTTGCAAGTGGCATAATTCACCATCAACTCTGACCTCTAGAGGCTTTGCCACTTGGGATTGATGAACTTATGATGACATTTGAGACCTCCCTACCAGTTTCAAAGATCCCAAGGGTGATGAGATTCCACATGATGAATTGCAAGATGTTCCTAAAGAGAAATCTACATGCGGTTCCATGGAAGAAGAAGGTGAAGAATAGTTTGGGTTGATGCTATTGTTGGATGTTGTATTTGATCAGCTTGAGGAGATATTTGAGGGAAGAGTCATCATGGAATCCTTGATTTTTAAAGATACACTTAGCGATGTTCATAAAGATGCATGGTTCATGCGGTATAGAGGCAAGCCACCTAAGGTAGTATTCCAAGGCCTTGATTTCACGACTGACCCTACCTTGATCACTCATGAGTTCGATGCTGATGTTAGTGGGATGATTCATCACCAGTTGTGAACTCCTGAAGCTGTGGATGATCAATTGAGGTTTGAACAAGAGTTACCACATGAAGCACACCAGGTTGTTTCATTCTCTACTCTTAAGGATGAAAGGTATGAAAGTTTTTATTTTGATTATGGAAATTTTGGAAAAACAACTTGTATTTGGATTGATCATGGACCTTATGAGTTGCCTCAATTCTTGATTTTTCATGATAATTTTCTTGAGTTTGAGTTGGAGGTAACAAATTTTTTTTTAGAGTACAAGGATGAATTTGCGAGATTGAGAACGATCACCCAAACCTTGTTACTTTTGAACATCCTGAGAAACCATGTTAGATCCAGTGTATATATTAGATCGGTTAGTGTTGTCCCTTTAGAGTCTTGTACATAGTTAGGGTAGGTTTGTCTTGGACCATTTGGTTCTAGAGAGTAGTTTAGTTTGCTTTCGTGTTTGGCTTAGATTAGGTTTCCTTTCAGTTGTTTAGAGTAGGTTTCTTTCCAGTGGGTTAGAGTAAGTTTCCTTTCAGTTGGTTAGTTTAGGTGTTTTAGGGAGCTCGAGTTTAATTTGCATCAAGTCATTTGACTTGAGATCTTTTAGCTTCTCTCAGTCGGTTGGGTAGTTTTGGCTTTGGAGCTTTGCAAGTGCAAAGAGGGTCCATGTTATCACTCATAGGCGAGGTGTGTAGATTTTTACACTTTTGGTGTCAGAACCTAGAGTTCGTCTTGTTCATTTCTTGAATACATTTGACAAAGTTCAGGGGATTGAAGGTTGTGCCTAGTCGTTGGTCTATGTTAGGACTTGTACTAAATTTGGGTCAAACTCGATAGTGGCTCTTGAGTTACCTTTGACATGGTTACAACATTTTACTCACACTTAATTGCTCCAAGTTCTTGGTGTTTCGAAGTGAAAATGGACTTAGTGAAAATAATACACCTACTTCAGCGCCACTGTGGTCTTCCAAACCCTTCGCGAGCTTCATTGCCTGCAAGCCAAACAAAAGATTGGAAAGAGAGAAATATCATGAGAAAAGAAAAGAGAGAAAAAGAAAAAATGAGAATTAGTGCAAGATGAAAGGCAATATCAAAGTGAAAGTAAAGATGAAAATTGGTTTTAAAGGGCATGCAATCACCTCTACTGGTGCTACTAAGTAGTCACTAAAGGTAGAACCATGATTGTGGTGCCACAACGATAACTTTGTCGAGGCTATAGATGCCTGACTAGCAGTGGGGCTCTATCCAAGATGCTTTTGAAGTAAGGATATTATAATAACTAAGTTTGATGGATCTGAGAGATTATCAAGTTCTTGTTGAGAGGGGAATAAATCATTTGCACACACGTGAATACCTTATGGTCAGGGTGCTTAGGTTCAACTTGAGAGTTTTTTCCCTTGTTGAGTGCTTGTCTTTAAGTGGATTTTCAGGTGGGTCGTCCTAAGGTTCTTGGTTCTAAGTTATTTTATTCTTGAAATGTTCAGGAACATTTCTTTGGGTTGATGCTAGATGTTGTGAGATTTTCACACCATTGCCCCAAAGAATTTGGGGAGCCCCAATTTTTGAGTTGGCCTTGGCAATTTTCTAGATCCAAGTATTTGGATGCCTTAGCGAGTTTTGGAGTGATCCAGAGGCTTTGAAATGAAAATTTTACACTTTGGATATTTTGAAGTGCCTGGGGGGGTATAGCTTGTTTTCACCTTGTGCGAAACGTTGATTTTCTTAAACAGTTGATTTTGTCTCCAGGCCAAATGAAATTCGATGAGAAAATTTTATTTTAATATCTGGCGGGATAAAATTGCAAATTTTGGACTTAGATGAATTTTTGAAAGTTGATGAAATTGAAAAACTTGAACGTTTTCAAAATTTAATTGTGAAATTGGATATTTTTGGGAAAATCTTGTAAATTTCTGGTGGTGAAAATGGAAATTAAATGAAATTTGAATTAAATTGCCAATTAGAGATAATAAATTGCAAAAATAAAAAAATTAAATTGCCAAATGGAAATTAAATTGCTAAGTAATTTTTGGATTGCAAAATAATAAAAATTTAAATTGCCAAGTGGGATTCTCAAAATTTTAAATGGGGAAAAAGAGTAAATGAAAGTTGGAAATGGAATTGAAATTTATTTGAATTTTAATTGGCTAGTAGATTTTGATTTTGGGATGGTGTTGTTATGATTTAAATGGGCTAAAATCAATTTTTCTTGGGAAAAATTTTAAATTTATAAAATGAAAAAAGCTACAGCTGGTAGCCCCTTCCCATTTTTTATTTTTGCTTGGTATTGGGCACAACAAACATAAACTTTTCATCACCCAAGGCAGCCATCAATTCCAACCCCACTTGCAATTTTTATGCATTAATTTGACAATTTTAAAATAAATAAAATCATATTTTTGGGCTGAGTGTTTGTAATTTAAAAATTTTATTTGAGCCCCTTTGTGTGTTAAATTCAATGTATTTTAAAGCCTAAGAGGTGTGAAATTCAAGGTAAGTTATTGGGTCTACAATGGAGAAGGTTTAAAGCTATATTGGAGGCCTAAATGACCTTTTTTCAAAAGTTCAATTTTAGGGCCTATGATAATTTCGGATTTGGGTAATTTAAACTCATTATTTTGCAATAGACTGGCCCAATTTTAAATTAAAATTAAATACTCAAGGCTGTGTAATTTAATGCATTTAATTTGGGTTATATATGTTTGGCAATTTAATTAATTTTATTTTCCCTCCAATGCAGGTCGACCCTATTTGAAGAGGCAAAAAATTAATATAAAAGGAGGGCTTGTCTCTTCATTTTCTCATTCATTTCTCACTTGTCTCTTGGCAGCCAAGGAGGAGCTCTTGGAGCAGCAAAAGAGCGAAATTTTGCAAGGAGGAGTGCATTTAGCAAGGGGTGATTTTCTTCTTTTGCAAGGAGGAGTGCATTTTTGGTGTTGTCTTCTTCTTCTTTGGAGGAGAATTTGTTGGTGTAGAGGAGGATCTTCATGCTTTGAGAGTGAAGGCTGGTCTAAAAGGCAGATTTTCTCCTTGTTCTTGCTTGATACATTTTTCCTATTTTCTTCTTGCATCATCCATCCATCACTTCATCATCTCATCTAGGGCTTGAAATTGGGAGATATAAGTGTAGTTTTCATCTAAGATTTGGAGAAATGAGATATAAGTGGTAGTCCCACCCCTAGGAATGAAGTTGGCAAATATAAGTGTAGTCCATCTCATAAGTTTTTGAAGAGGCAAAAATAAGTGGTAGTCCCATCCCTAGGCAAAGAGGCAGAGACAAGTGTAGTGTGATAGGAATTGAAGAGGCATAAATAAGTGGTAGTTCCATCCGTAGGATTGGAGGGGCAGAGATAAGTGTAGTCCCATCTCATTGTAGAAAGAAGAGGCAGAAATAAAAGTTAGGATGGCGGATGCTAGTGCAAGAAAGAGCCAAAGGGCAATGCATACCAAGTAAGACAAGGAAGACATGAGGCCCAAGACCACCTTCTCAAAATTGAAGCAAGTGAGGGACACCAACATTGGCACAGTGAACATGATATAGTTGAGAGACAAGTTGATGAAGAGCTCCTCCCCCTTGGTCAAGAAGGATAAGAAGACAAGTTGCCACCACATTTTCATAGCTCCGTCCTCCATCTCCATCTTTCACTTACATCCGTTTCACCCCCACCCTCCACTCCATATTTTCATTGCAGGTACAAGAGAGGAAGCAAGTTTCATTGCAGGTTGGAAGAGATTTAAAGATATTTAAGGCTAGGCAGGGCTTGGCTATTCGTGCAAGCTAGCTTGGTTAGATTTGAGAAGGTTCTAGCACCCAAGAGGGTCATGATAAGTTGTAATAGGTTAAGTAGGCAAGTTCTAAAGGTCAAGAGGTAAGTGTGGGAACATTACACCAATGTAATAGGAACTTGGACTTGGACTTTTTTATGTGGTTGGCCCTCCATGTTTAAGAGTTTTCCCTCGGTGGTGAGCTCCGTGGAGTGGAGTTATGTGTTTTCTTTCCATGGCTAGTTGTTTTCTTTCATTGCAAATCAAACAACGCCAACTAGTAATTAGATTCAATCACATTAAGAGGAAAGATACTAATGGACTACAAATTGATACAAACAAAGCAATTATAACTTGGATGATAAGATTGATCAACACACAAACTAAGTTGTAATTATTTATTAGAAATGGACTTAATGAACAATTCACATAATTTCGGATATAAGATGAACTCCACATAGCTTAATTAGGTGGTGAAGGAACCAACTCACTAACTAGCTAGGCGGCAATTGATGAACTTAAGGATTATTTCAAATCAAGTAATGGGTGCATTGTGGGCCTTGCAGGAGGTATGGCCAAGGCAGGTGCCCCCAGAACCCAAGAGTATTGAAGCAGAGGGGGGGTGCATGCAAACCAAATTCGAGTAGGAAGGTTAGAGAGGACCAGGAAGGTTAAGGAAGGCAAGGATAATGAAGGAGGAAAGTGAGATGAAAGGTTGAAGGAGGTCAACTTGGATTTCAAGGCGGTGGCCAAGAGCAAGGCTCTCAAATTGCAAGAAGGTTCACATTCAAGCAAGCCACCGAGGCCAAGGCAAGATTACCCCAAGTGCATAGAAACCTCACCCTTTCAGGGTCAGGACATCAAGTACAAGCAAGTTCAAGTGGTGATGAGAAAGTTTCTAAGGACGAGCTCAAGCATCCAAAGCTTCACCTCATCTCAAGGATTAAAGAAATTTATAAGATAAGGTTGATGATGTAGCAATTTCATGTGCATGCAATCAAATCATGCCAAATGTCCTATGTTCTCATTGGTTGACAGATTATTGTAATTTTCTCATTGGCCCACAAATTTGGTGCCCTCATGTAATTGGTGAAAGATGGTAACCGTAATTAGGGTTTGTAAGGTTTAATCTTGGGCCTTGATTTTGCCCCTTAATCTTGGCCGCTCGTAATTTTGAGCCTCTATATAAGGCTATTGTGTTCTCATGTGTAAAGAGGAGAGTTATGTTGGAGAATTGTTGCTAAAATACTATCAAAATTATTCTCTATTCATTGTTGTGGTTTGCATGGTGGATATACATGATCATTTTGGTGTATTGCATGGTTCTTCTCATCTCTCAAATTAAAGTAGGATTTCATTTCTTGTTGTTAGAATAGAAGTAGATGGCTAGTTGTATGGTGATGTTAGTGAATGTTTGATAGGGATATATATACTAGGCCACTAGCATCCTAGCGGCTTGTTAGGAAGCCTTGTGTGGTAATCTAGTCCAATCGCTCCCAAGTTCTACTTGCATTTCATCTTTCCGCTTGTACTTCAAGTTGGGTTGGAAGATAGGTGTTAGTGTGAAAATTCTAAGAGTATCCCTTTGAATCATCAAACCAATGGAGATAGCACTGCAAGCAACTTTGATTTGGTTGGATCCCTGTCCATTTGCTAATTTCTTCATTCATAGGAGTAGTAGTAGAGCAGTAAGCAATTAGTGGTAGGAGTAGTTGAAAGTGAAAGTGACCAAGGAGAAAAGAACAAGTCAAGCAAGTGAAGTGCCACCAAGTTATCTTTGAATGAACAAAGTAAGCCTTCCTATGTGATTAACTAGCAAATCACATTAATATAACTGAGTTAGTATCCACAGGTGTAAAGAACCTTGGAGTTTTTTTCATGTTCTTCATGAGTATTTACTTTTCAAGAGAGGGTTGAATGTTTGGTATTCTATATCAAGTATTCAATTGCTATATGTTATGTAGTGGTACAAAACTTACATCAACAATATGCTCTTAAAATCTAAACTTGTTTTTGACACATAACACAATCCATACTCTATAGTTGTTAGTTATATATCAATTTGTTATTAATAACATAATAGGCTTGGGATATTGATTGGACAAATTAGCAATGAATATGCTCATATGCATTTGTTTCCAACTTTCCATACTCCACAGGTGTTAATATGCAACAATTTGTCAACAACATAATAGGCTTGAGTGGTTGAATTGACAAATTAGCAACAAGTCGCATATTTGCATTGCATAAACACCATTGAGGAGCTCGTATATCAATACATCTATTACTAAAAAAATAGAATCCTGAAATTACGAGGCATGCTCTAGGGCAGAGTACATGTTTTGAAAACAAGAACGTGCCTTAAACATGGGCAGACATACAGGGGAAATATCATTGGTGCAGATCTCTGGCAAGGAGTTATTTAATAGCATATACAGAGAAAATCTATGACATCTAATAGGCAAAGACCCGATACATTCCAAATCCTCGTTGAAGCAAAGATAATGAGCTACAAATCTGGAGCTTGCAAAAACATGTCAGCATAATTTTGAAGTGAAAAAGACCACTTCAAATAAAAATCAATTTGAAATTTCAGATTCGGACAGTATAGACTTGCAATGAAGATTATCACATAGCAAAGAACAGCTAAGAGGATTGTTTATGACAGATCACCTTCTATTTCTAAAAATATCGAAACTTGCACATACATCAGACATCCTATACCTGAATATGAAAATGGCATCCTTGATCATAAGTACCTGGTATCTATTGAGTAAATAAATAGGCTAATCTACCAGACTTGACAAAAAGCTATTGACAACAATTGCAAAGAATTTGCTTTAAAAGTGTAATGCCTATCTAAGATGGGCAACTCTTTGGTTAAAGTTACTCGCATGATCAATCTTGATATTATAGCTGTGGAGATGCCATGAATAGATCTTATAATGAAACAAATAAGCTACAACTTTTAATGCCAAGTTACCAAAAACTAGGTGACCTGATCATGGGCTCAATTTCTGAAATAAAAAGCCATAACAATATAATGCTTGCAATTTTATACATAAAATTTAGGAGAGGATACAAACTTGATATCAGTTGAACATGTTGTCAACATTCAGAATAAAGTCATTTTCAAGTCAGGCAGGATGACTCTCCAACACTTGAGTAGTTGTTACTATTATTATCAATTTTGGTTCAGTTCGATTATCAACAATCAGTATGAACCTTTCAATATCATTGCCAATTGCAGAGTAATCAGTTTTAGTTCAGTTTGATAATCAACAATTAGTATGAACCTTTCAACGGACGGCTCAAATTGAGATCAACCACTATGAAAGACCTCAAATCATTTCAAAAGTGTTATTGAAGTTTCCAACAAGATCAACCAAACTTAGCATCAATCACCAAATTGATGTCAGCTTTCTTGAGAGACGAATGTATTAAATGTTTCTAGTTTGTAAATGATTCCAAGCATCAATCAATGCCAATGCAATGGCAATATAAATAAGTAGCATACAGTCATCACCTGATGATGTAATAGACAACAGTCATGATTAATGAAAAGGGTTTAATTGTGCATGTAATCATTTGTAATGTCTTGACATATCCAATCTAGATTGAAAGAGAAATCTGTCTTTGGATCCTAGGTGTAGCATATTTTCTGAGTCGCTGAGAGCAGTTAAGTGCCACATGTACACCACAGACTATGATCAATGAAATGAAAGAATATGCTTTAAAGCCCTTTGTAAGCCATATCTATGGGATTTGTTTTTTTTCCCTTAAAGAAAAACTCATACATATACAATTTTCTATATAAGAAGTAACAAATATTCTCTCATTTGGACATATTCTTGTATGTAAGTAAGAGAGCACAGAGAACGCCTTCACTTTGTTAAGGGACTTCCTTCAGTGCAAATGAATAAAGTGGTTAAATTTGAGTTGTCAAATAATAGGAAACCTTCCTGAAGTAGCAGTCAAGTTTTAAACATATTATGAATGCCATAGAGAATGCTTATAAGTTATATATAGTATGAAGAACAAGGACATCAACGTATTTACTTCTCTGGAAATAAGAATTACAGGTAGATCACTGATTTTGCAAATTCTCTCCTCGTAAGATTTTAGCAGTATCTTCTGGAAATAATGGATTGATATGACAGCCAGTTGCAACTTCAAAGCCACCAAGACGAGTGAGTTGTGGCACAATCTGTATAAACCAATGACAATATGAATCTTCATATGGTTCTCTGAGAGGCGATGTGTGAATCATGTAGTTATAAGGAGGATTTCCTAATTGACGGTTCAGCTTCTGCAGAGCATGCTTCAAAATATATGCTAGATCCATTGCCTGTTTGACAATTTTAATAAAATGCATGCTAAGTTAGGGATTGCAAATGAAACTCAATGCCTTGAAAACGACAAAATAATTGATAAGCAACATAAATTGTTATCCACATAGCAATAAGTGAAAACCGGTTGTCTTAAATTTCTACAATTTGTATCCAACAGATGTATCTCTGATGATGACTAAAATAAAGCAATAGAAAAAGGTAACTCCAAGACAGAGAAAGGATTTGTACATATGGGACCTAAACCATTATTCAGAATGTTATTTTAATTACGAGGCCAAAGGATCAAGAGAAAATTAGAAGTTGCAACCTTACAAGCGGAAAGAGAATTAAAGATATAATAGGGATGTGAATAATGTAAGTTAAGCCATCCAGAATTTTTTGTACTTGTCCAATTAAAGAAAATAGGAAGCAGAAGCTTGTCAGCTCAGGCTTTGCACGATGATAGAGGTTATGCTACCTACCATTTATTCATTTCACCGTGAAATTAGAAACTTTAAGGTAACATGAATAAAATTGTATGCATACTAGATCAAAATCACTAGCTGATAGCCTTAGATTGCCATTGATAAATAAAACCTAAGAGTTGGAAGATATTTGTTGGGGCTAAAGAAAATATTAATAGCTAGTAAGAAGTTAAATTTTTCTAATGGAAGACAATGCAATGTGGACCACTGTGATTACTCACAACTGCATAAAATTCTTACAAGTTATAACTTGGATAGCGGTTTTATAATATTACTTATTTCAATGTCTTCATCTCAAGGAGGTGAGGCTCAGGGCACAAATGCTAACGTCCACTTACTAGGGTACCCAAGCTACTGGTGTATAATTAATCACGGGAGAAATCAACCTATTCCTGCAATCGCTAAAGCTAATAGTCTCTACCCTCTGCATACCTGACAGAGAATTTCCACTACAAAAGTGCAAAAGGCCTGATGAGTCCAGACTCCACTCACATGTATACTCAATACGAACACAAAATTATTGGCCATAATTGTTGGTTGTGAAGTCTGACTGTTCAATTCCTATTCTCTGACTTCCTTTCTTCTTTCCATCTTTGTCTTTGCGTCTTCTCTTGAAGACTATTGTACAAATATGAGGAGCCCTTTGTATGTAAGCTGTGATAATAAAAGTTCCTACTCTGCTTTCTGATGGATGTAGCCAAATTGACGAACCACATTAAATCTTGTCTCTATTTGTGGTTTCCAATTTCTCTTTTTAATTTACAATAATACCCAAATCCAATGAGCAATACAGCCTATTTTTATTCCTTTTGAGCCTTAGAACTACCTAATCTGACAAAACCTGTCCAAAGCCAAAGAAAACATACCTGTTCATCTTCTATCTGCTCATAACGAGAAGCATGCTCCTTAGGAGCAATCCAAGTCTCGAAAGGAAATGAAGCTGCAAAAGGAACAAATGAAATGAAGTGGGAAGATTCTTCTAGCACCAAATTTCTGGACCGAATCTCGCTGCTCAAGCACTCACAAAGATTGCACTTCATTGTCCTGATAAAATAATCCTTGGCATTGTTGAGCCGGGTAACCACATGGATTGGAACAATGGGAAGGGCAATGATTTGACTATGAGAATGCTTCATCGATGCTCCTGCTGTTTCCCCATGGTTTTTGAACACCTGCCAAACATGAATGATTTCATTGAACCCTTTTACAAGCTATAACATCAGCAAGTTTTTAAAAAGTTTAAATTTATTAGCTAAGAATTAGCCAAACCCCCATAAGTACATATAAAACCATCCCAAAATTTTATATAAACAAAGTAGCATTGTAATGATCTGTGAAACATGAATAATTTCATCAAATCATTTCCTCTTACTAGCTACAACAGCAGCAAGAATTGAAATTGTTTAACTTAATTAGACGAGACTTAGTCAAATCCCAACAATAACTACGCAAAACACTCCAATTAGGCCATGATCTGGTTACAAGGAGAAGATGGTGATGACCTGGGTTCCAGGCAGGCTGGATATGGTTCTAGTTTTAAAAGAAATCCAGTCAACACGGGCAAATCTGGCAAAATATAATTCTAAGACATAAACTCTACATCTTCAGTCTTATTTTCCCCGCATTCTAAAAGACAGCAGAAGAATGCTACAGTTCATCAAAAAGAGAAAGCCCCAAACTGAGACAGGACCCAGATAGTTCTCCGTTTGACTATTCGAAACTCATTTCAATAACACATAACCCAAAATTTTCAAAGCTTAAATATAAAAGGGCAAAAACATTCGGAACAATCATGGTGTTGAACAGAGACCACAAAAATTTCAAGATTGTTTTAATAAGAAAGACATTCAAAGCAGAGAATCGACATGAAATATCTAATTGGGTAGACAATTACAAATTTACCTGAATGTATTTGATGTGCAAATAACTGTTAAGCTGTTGGATTCTTGTTCTGTATGCACACAAGACATCAAGTATATTCAACTCAGGCATTATAGCTAAACTCATAGCGTGATCAGGAGTCTCAATAACTACATCATGGGAACCAAATCCAGGAACGGTGTCAGCACATAATTCAATGTCGGGTTCTTGTTCTCTGTCATCCATCGACACAGCTGGGTAGAGATTTTTTATAAGTCTTACTTTCCAGTGCGAAGAGTTTTCAGGGACTCTGAATATTTCAGGATCACATTCGTGTTCATGATGGAGACAGAATGGGCAGGGGCCTGCAGATTGGTCTGTGGTATTTACGGCAGATTTGAAATCAGAGGGGCGTTTGCCTCTGGCAGGAGAAATGATAACCCAATTGTTGAAAATTGAATCATGTCTCAACTCTGAACCAGCCGATTTTGGGGTTCCAGCTTCTGCCATGGCGCTACAAGAGAACTGCGTCGTTTGTACGAGACGAGGATGACTTAAATATCTCGAACGGGCATTTAGAATACTCATTACCTCGAAGGGTTCTTATATGAAAAAGAGGGAAAATCTACGGAGGAGATTGTTTCTTAATCGTGCAAGACAAATCTTGCTCATTGAATTTTACGCTCAGAATAATTCATAAAGATTCGGTATCAGAATTGCTTTTGTCTCCCCATGACCGCCGGCAGCGGCTAAATAGCAGAAAATTTGCACTCTTGGAATATCGTGCCTCTGAATGTTATAAGTTACCAGTCAGACCCGTGAAATCAACTGTTCTAGAGTTTTGATTTAGTAAAAGCCATGCAGTCTTAGTAAATATCAACTGTTCTAGAGTTTTGATTTAGGAAAAGCCGTCCAGTCTTAGTAAATGACGCATTGTCGTAACTTTTTTATTTCAATTTTAATTTTTTTATATTTTTTTAATCAGTATTGTTTTTTCACTTTTATAAAATGCTTTATTTTAGTTTCTTTCTTTTAAAAATTAACTTATTGTTTTTACTATTTTTAATGTTCATATTAATATAATAATAAATATAATATTTTAATATTAATACTTATATACTTAAATTTTTATTTTAAAAAAATTTGTGTTATAATATTATAATATATAATCTTATTATTTTCAAATATATACATTTTTTTATATTCTTTAAAATATATTCTATATATAATTTTAAAGATCATATTAATAAAATAATAAATATAATATATTAATAATTAATTATAAACTATTAATAATTAACTATATACTATTTTTACTATAGTTAATTTTTTTATTTCATTAATAATTATATTATAAAATATAATATAAATATTTAATAATGCTATTATTTAACTTTTAAAAATAAAATACATTGTAAAATTTTTATATTCTTTAACATATATTCTATATATAATTTTAAACATCATATTAATAAAAAATAAATATAATATATTAATAATTAATTATAAACTATTAATAGTTAACTATATACTATTTTTTACTAATATCTAATAGTTAATTTTTTTATTTCATTAATAATTATATTATAACATGTAATATATAAATTTTAATAAGGCTATTATTTAACTTTTAAAAATAAAATATTTATGTTATAATATTATAATATATAATCTTATAATATGAACAATCAATCTTTACATTTGAACAATGGTGAAAAAAGAGAGAACAATCCTTTATGGTTGGAAGAAGGTGATGATCAACCTTGCAAAAGAGTTTCACACGATGGTAATGGCGGTGTTTCTCATTTCGGAGAAAAATTATTGGGGTTGTGTAGTCTATTTGACATGGTGATTTGTAACAGTATGAGAGACTGGCCAACTTTAGGGGTTTCACTTGCAAGATGTACAATGGTCAGAGTGTGGTGGATTATGTTATTTGCTCACAAAACTTTACTTCTAGAGTGATAGAGTTTGACATTGGTGAACGTCTTATGGAGATGCAATCTGATCACATGCCCTTGTATATTAGATTGGACTTTGTTCCAGGTAATACACATAATAAAAAGGACCTTAACATACAAAAGGTAGTTGTTAACAAAAATAGAATATTCATAAATCATGAGAACATGGTCATATCCAACATTGCTCTTAAAGCTTACTAATTTCCACTATTCACAAGGCATTAAAGGCATGCAAAAGATCTTCCAATAGGAAGAGGGCTGCAAATATGTTTCCAATAAATTCGTGGTATGATGAAGAATGTAATGTTAGGATTTGGTAACACTGAGGGGGGGGGGGGGGTGGGCGTAAATCAGTGTCACATTACTTAATTGAATTCTTAAACTTTTTAAACTTCCTTAACCAACAGATAAAGATATAACATAAAATGAACAACCATGCAACAAAGATAAACATATAAGAAATCATAACACCATATTTGTTTTCAATGAAACCCTGGCCAAGGGAAAACCCCGGTGGGGATGGTACCCACAAAATTCTGCACTATGAATCTTGAAACCCTGCTAGGATTTCTAGCCGTGTTAGGAGTTGATTAATACAATATAGGCAGGTCCCTGTTAGGGGACATATACAATGAGATCCCTATTAAGGAATTGGCCCTGTTAAAGGTCCTAGTCATGTTAAAGGCAAACAAACCTTGTTAGGGGTGTACAATAGGTGCAACAACACTTATAACAAATTTGTTGTCCTGAATACAAAGAGTTAACAAAGTATTCCTAGAAGAACTCCTCTTGTTTTATTTCCTCTTGATCTCTACTCTACCTTTTGGATGTCTTCACAATTCGCATCTAACATCCATCAATATCACTTTCTACTCATCACCCAGTTTTACAAAAAGTGTATGTATACTTATACCATGTTAGAAGTATAATTATAAGAGCTAGTCGACATTACTCTAGCTAATCATCATATTAATTCAAGCGCAATTGCACGCTTCATTAACATCCTCAATCGGCCTCAAATCCAAGATAGCATCCAAAAATAACTTTCCAAACGCTCACAAGGTCAGCCTCAATGATCTCTAACATGTTATGCTCAGTTTACTATCTTCACATTCAATCAACTGAACATATCTCTTTGATCCTTCAATATTAACATGTGCAACCTCACACATGTGTTCATTTGTGTCATGCAAGTATGTCATTAAGATCGCAAGCCTTAACACAACTTTTGTGAAGCTCACTAAGCTTTTTTGTCAGACTGGGTTATTGGAACAATTTGTGGATTTAGGCATTTTCCATTCAACAACTGCATTCAAACATATTCATCATATCCAATACGTGCAACCATAAAAATGATAAGTGTTTCCATAAATGACAATATTCCATATATGTGCATGTGTTGACCACTTGCCAATAATCTCCCCCTTTGGCATTGATGACAAAACTTAGTGAAAAAATGACTAAGTGCATCATCAAAGCAAAAATGTAAAAGGAAATATACTGACAAAAATGTAACACATAAGAATTCAACACATAGGCTTCAAAAGAAACTTCCCTTTATTTATGTTTGTTGTATTTTGAATGTACACACACATACTTGGTCTCTTTCTTACATTACATTCTGCATTTTTTTCTCTATCTCCCCCCCTTTGACATTAATGACAAGGGGTGCCGAAATGTCAAAATTAGTGATCAAAATAGAAAAAAAGGAAATAGAGTATACAAAATTACTGCTTAACTGTTTGCAGTACATCTCTGTAATTTGTCTTCAAAATCTGCATGTCAGCATCCCAAGCTTCTTTTATTGCCTCTACTACCTGAATCATTCCATTAAGACCAAATGTGGCCTTGTCTACTTCCTCTACATCAGTAGGTGTTAATTCTTGAAATTGTTTGAGGCCAAGTTGAAGGTCCTCATAGGTACTCTCCAAGACATTGATCTTTGGAGTAAAAAAACTCCTTAATTTTGTGAATCTTTTCTAAACTCTATCCTTTTCCAATTGTAAGGTATGGATTTTATCCAAGATCCTGTTGACTTCCTTATTTATATCCAAAATTTTCTTATTTTCAAAATCTTTAGAGAGGTTTGCCAAAGCCTCTTCATTCGGTGCTATAATATCCGATATACTCTTTACATGCTCATGCAAAGTCATGCAAAGTTTATGTCCATCCTTAAGACAAGATTTGATTTCCCCTTTAGTGGAAATCAATGTATTAAGATCACCCTTGATCCCATCAAGAGTATCTTTCATCCTTAGCCTCTTAAAATCATCTACCACTTTTATTCTTTCAATGCTTCATCTAATGTACCAAAACTTTGTTCTACTATACTTAGAACATTATCTAGATTATTTATAGGATCTCCAATATCTACAAGAGGTGTAATAAAAAACTTACTCAACACTTGTGTGGCTCACTGGATTGTCTTTTTAATCTTATCAGTCTTCTTATATTTCTCCTTTACCTTAGCAAAAGCAAGTGCTGACCATTGCATTATATCTATTACATCCATATCATCTAGGTTAGTTGGTAGTGATTAGGATCCACTTTCCAACAAACTGGGTGTATCAAAAGGAGTGATAGGTAGCAATCCTTTTTCACTAGGAGTGTTAAGTGCCTGCTTCTCTCCCTTTTCTTGCTCCTTCTCCTTCTCCTTTTCTTTTTCTTCTGTTACTTGCTCTTTTTCAGGTGTTTTATCCTTTTCTTGCTCTTTCTTAGCTAATTATTCTTGAGAGATCTTGGGAGGCTCAAGATTCTTTACTATTGCATCAATGTTGGCCAATGTTTCAGTTATTTGAAATGGATCAAATGTATCCTTCTCTGTGTCTAGTGAAATTCCAACATTGTCAATGTAAAAATTAGGTAAGGTAGTATCTACTACCTCTGGCTCTTTAGGAATTGTAGCCTCTTTTGCAAGTTTGGAAACTTCGGGCTCAGTAGAGATGATCACTGGGGTTGGGGTCCTTGTAGAATTTCCAAGATCAGGTTTCTCCTCAAGGAGTACTTGTCCAACCTTGTCATGTGTTTCTTTCTCAACCTCTTCATACTTCTGGGCCATAAACTTGATGATTCTAGTTTTGGTCCTTAGTTTTGGCCTTAACTTCTCAAGCCAATTCGCCATCTCACTCCCTATCATGGTAGAAATATTCTGTAGAAGGATATCTTGTCTCATCTTGGTGTCTTCATCCAAGGATCTCTTCTTTATTTCCCCTAATCTCTCAAATAGGTCCTTACTAATTTGACCTTCTATTTCAATCAAGTTATTTTTGAAGGTGATCATATGCTCCACAACTATATCTTCTATCTTACTTTTCTCTTCCTCATCATATCTATCAAAATACTTTTCAATAGAGGCAAGTTTACCATCATTTATTGTTCTTTTTCTCTAGAACTTTCAAGAAGGGTTTGAACAAATACCTTCATGCCTCTTGAACTTTCTTCTGTTCTTCCTCTGTTGCTTTTTTCTTGTTCGCTTCAAGTGCCTTTAAGTTTTCCTCTTGAAGTTTTCTATCTTTTTCATCTTCTTTTTCCTTCTTCTTTTGTTCCTCAGT
Source organism: Chamaecyparis obtusa (assembly GCA_027943335.1). NCBI lineage: Eukaryota > Viridiplantae > Streptophyta > Pinopsida > Cupressales > Cupressaceae > Chamaecyparis > Chamaecyparis obtusa. The sequence continues at coordinate 3,028,760 of BSBK01000164.1, forward strand.
CTTATGTGTATCCATTAATTGAATCCTCTTTTTGTTCCTATTCTTTTGCAATATTTTTTTGTTTATCCTTCCCATGTGAAGATGGAGGAGTATCAGATGCTTTTGATGCAGAGGAATTGGTTTCTAGTCTTTTCCCAAGGTTCCCAACCTTCTCTAATCATCCAATGATTATTTTAGAGTGTAATCTTCACTATTTTGGATCTCCTAGATCCTCCTCCAACTTCTCCTCCAAGCTATAGTTGGTTTATAGAAGTTACACTTCTTTCAAGACCTATTTAGGCCTTCAATCCACTAGGTTCCTACCCAAGGATTACCCTTTTAGAACCACAAACCTCTACTTAGGATCTTTCCACACTTTAAAATAACTTCAAACTAGTTTCATAACCCTTCTATAACATTTAGAACCCACCCATACTCTTCTGGATTCTTTTACAAGTCATTAGACTTCAATTTCACTAGGAGGCCTAATTGGCTCTAATCCTATTAGGCCTATTTTCGTTGTTTTTGGTCTCTAGCTTCTAAAATCTTCAAACAACCTCATAGAAGACCTTGAAAATCCTCAAGGTATCTACCATCCCCTTCCGAATCCTAAGTTTAGGATTCTGGTTGCACCTACAACCCTATGAACTTGTAGGCCCTAGATTTTAGCCTATTAATTAGGCCTCTGGACCAGTCTGCACAAAAATCCTTCAAATTGACCACCAAACTTCAAAACTTACTTCCAAACCTCTTGAACCTTTTAGGGACTCTGAATATTTCAAGATCACATTCGTGTTCATGATAGAGACAGAATGGGTAGGGGCCTACAGATTGGTGTGTAGTATTTACGACAGATTTGAAATCAAAGGGGTGTTTGCCTCTGGCAGGAGAAATGATAACCCATTTGTTGACAATTGAATCATGTCTCAACTCTGAACCTGCCAATTTTGGGGTTCCAGCTTCTGCCATGGTGCTACAAGAGAACTGCATCATTTTTACGAGACGAGGATGACTTAAATATCTCGAACGAGCATTTAGAATACTCATTACCTCGAAGGGTTCTTATATGAAAGAGAGGGAAAATCTACGGAGGAGATTGTTTCTTAATCGTGCAAGACAAATTGAAATCATCTTGCTCATTGAATTTTACGCTCAGAATAATTCATACAGATTCGGTATCAGAACCGCTTTTATCTCCCCATGACCGTCGGCAGTGGCTAAATAGCCAAAAATTTGCACCCTTGGAATACCATGCCCCTGAATGTCATAAGGTACGAGTCAGATCCGTGAAACCAACTGCTCTGGAGTTTTGATTTAGGAAAAGCTGTGCAGTCTTAGTAAATGATGTGTAGTTAATTTTTTTCAATTTTAATTTTTTAATATTTAGTTTATCTAACTCAATATTATTTTTTCACTTTTATAAAATGCTTTATTTTAATTTCTTTCTGTTAAAAATTGACTTATTGTTTTTACTATTTTTAATGTTCATATTAATATAATAATAAATATAATATTTTAATATTAATTTTTATTAATACTAATATGCTTAAATTCTTATTTCAAAAATATTTATGTTATAATATTATAATATATAATCTTATTATTCTTAAATATATACAATTTAAAGGTGGCTAGGGTTTCATGCATACGGCTTCATGTCTGTGTCTTTTCTCTGAGCTTTCCATCTGTCATATCGCATTTACTACAAGATTTTTACATTAGGGTTAGCTTTTAGTATGGCTCCGGCCAACTTCAGCCTAGCAGTTGATGCTGGTGTGCGAGTTGAAGCTTCAGAAAGCCATGGTGCCTCCTCTGAACAAATGTCCTCGCAAGTTCATCCCGAAGGTCTTTCACGAGGTAACCCTGATATTGTTCTTAATTTGCAAGAATTTGATTCTGCATGTGAATGGTTAGAAAAGCATACTCTAATTGGATATTTTGTGGGTCGCACTCCTCCTGAAAGTATCCTTAAAGATTGGGTAAACAAGAGTTGGACCCCTCATGGGGTTCGCCTTGATGGTGTTCAAAACCTTACCAAAGGTTTTTTTCTTTTCTATTTTGCAAACCCTTCCTAGGCGAAAGCTATTTTTAGCCACAGGCCTTGGACGGTTAGGTCATCCCTGCTTGTTTTCCAAAGATGGTCTCGAGACTTCACTGTCTCGGATGATAAGAAACTTAGGGTCCCTATTTGGGTTGAGTTTCCTGGTCTCCCTTTGCCATGCTGGCCGTTTATTGAGTCTATTGCTAAAACCCTTGGTAAGGTCATTGTCATGGAGCATGACAAATTTTTCAATGCCTGACCCCATAAGCGTGTCTGTGTTGAGGTTGACCTTTCTAGGGACCTCAAGGACACTGTTGAAATCCAAATTGGTTCTCTCACCATCTCTCAAAAAGTGCTTTATTTGAATTTGCCAAACACCTGTTATAGGTGTCAATTGACAGAACACAAGATTAAGGATTGCCCACCGGTTACCCCTCGGGTGAAGCCATCGCTAAAGGAAGCATCGGTCAAAAATTCAGATGCTGGAAAAAAAGAAGAATGGACTACAGTTTCATGAAAAGGCAGGAATGCCTCAGGTTCTAAAATGGCACATGCTGCTTCTGCAGTTGTGTCACCTCCGGAACCTCCAGCTGGAGAACCTTCTCCTCTTGCCGAAGCGCCACCGGTTGTGCCGCCTATTTCACACCCTATTATTCAGGGGAAAACTTCGGTTGCAAGGTCTTCCACTTCAGAGGTGGTGCTCGTGCCGCCAACAGTTTCTTCAGTTTCTTCCCAGTCTCTGCGTCGGTCTCGCAGTCCCGATGGACGCATAGACGACCCAGAAAAAAGGTGGTTTATCTCTTCTGGAGATTTACTTCCTAGCTTTGGCTCTGTACCAACTTTCTTGCAAAATAGTTTCTCCTCTCTTGGGGACGAGGAAACCATGCAAGAGTTTTTATGAATTTTTTGTCCTAGAATGTGTGAGGTCTAACTGACCTCTCTAAAAAGTACTATGTTCGTGATACCCGTCGCAGACTTCACAGTTTGGACGTTTTATGTCTACAGGAAGTTAAAATTTCAGGTTTCCTGCTTAATTATGCCTGCCATGTCATTTGGCCGGATGACATTGTTTTTTCTTCTCAGCATGAAGTTGGTAAAGGTGGTGTCATTACTATTTTGTCACCTCGCCTTCATTCTTTTGTTATTGCTCATGGATTTGATCCGATGCAACATGTCACTTGGATTTTGATGTCTTTTCACAACCATTCTTTTGGCATCATTAATGTTTACGCTCCCAACTATGTTGTGGAAAGATCTCAGCTTTGGTGCTGGCTAGCTGACAATTTGCCTCCTGCTACTTGGGTTATGTGTGGGGACTTTCATATGGTTGAGTTGGCCTCTGAGCAGGAAGGGATTTTGCCTTTTCGATGGGCAGCTGGGGAGAGAGAAGCTTGGTACCACAGCACAATAAATTGGGCCTTTTTTATCCCAATGCTAACCTCCACCAACAAGGTGGGGTTTGGCATACTTGGTCTAATTTCAGAGCTGGTTTTGACTGCATATTTAAGAGATTAGATCGTGCTATGATAATGACTCAATCTTTTTTCTCTTTTTTTGAAGATCGAGGCCTACCTGTCATTCCTCTGATAGATGTTACCTTGTCAGATCACTTCCACATTTATTTTTCCATCACTTGGCATTCCTCTGCTAGGCGGGCTGCTCATACGCAATTTTACCTCAACACGTCAGTGCTGATGCATGCTTCCACTATTGCTCACGTTCTTCAAGTTTGGAATTTAGAGCCTCGGCCCCATAGTCAGCTTGGTTGGATCCAGTGGTGGAATGAAGCCATCACCTGTACTGTGAGATTTCTTTGCATTTACGACCGTTAGTTAGCCTGCTACAGGAAGCATGCTTATGAAGCTAACACTAAGGCTCTTCGCAATGTTGTCGATGCGCTTGCATTGAATCCCTTTGACTCTGACCTTCAGCTTAAGCTGGCCCAGCTTCAACATGAAAAACAAATTGCAGATGCCTATGCTGCTCGTGGAGCTCAAATCAAAGCTCGCCTCCACTGGTTGGAGGTGGGCAATAGAGCCTCTAAGGAGTTTTTTTACGCTCTCAAATCGTGGCATACCAATGTTGGTTTTCAAAAAATCAAACAAGGATCTGAAACCCTTACTGAGCTCCTTGCCATTCTTCAGGGTTTTGTTCAACACTATGAAAAAGTGTTTGCTTCGCAAGGTAATTCTGTTGCGCGGGAGGAGGCTTTGAAGGCTTGTATTGATGTTACTCCAAACCGCGTAGCAGTTGAGTAGAGGGCCTTTTGTGAGAAACTGCTTACCATCAGTGATCTCAAAGAAGCGGCTTTTTCTATGGCCGATGATAAATCTCCAAGATGTGATGGCTTCCCCTATGAATTCTACAACTACTTATGGGATGCTATAGTTCCTAACCTGCATAAAGTTTATCTTGAGGCCTTTCATAATAAAAGTTTGGGTGCTTTAATTAATAAAGGGAATATCAAATTCATACCTAAATCTAGCGATCCTGAGGATATCTACAATTGGAGGCCCATCACCCTGTTGAATGTCTCCTACAAGATAATTGCTAAAGCTTTAACTCTCAAAATCAGACATCTCCTTCCTCTTATTGTTCGCCCTGAGCAAATTGGTTTTATTAAATCCAGGTATATCCTTGACAACATTATTGCAGTTTGGGAAGGGATGGAATGGGCTCGTCAGTCTAAGCAGACCATTTTATTCCTTAAAATTAATTTTGCTAAAGCCTATGATCGCATTGAATGGCCTTTTATCCTTGCCATGCTCCAAGCTCTTGGGTTCGGTCCTCACTTCTTACAGTATGTGGAAATGCTTTTTGGTGATGCCTCTGTGTGCATTACTATCAATGGGTCTCAATCTGATACTTTTGGGCTTTTTAGATCCATCCGACAAGGTTGTCCGCTAGCTCCTGCTTTATATGTGCTTGCTGCTGAAGGCTTTGGGTATTTTCTTGTCAATTTTGTTTCCTCTGGTTTGGTTCGGGGCATTTCCCTTCCCGAGTCCTCTTCTCAGATTGTTAATGGTCACTTTGCTGATGACCAATCTCACTCTTATTGAGGATGAGGAGAACATCTCTAATGCCTTACAGTGCCTAGACACCATTTGTCAAGCCTTTGGATCTGCTATCGAATGGCATAAGACTCTCTATTTCAAATAGTCTTTCCTTCCAGCTCCTCCCTAGCTTGCTAAGTTTGACTGGAAATGGGTTCAGCATGGGGAAGTTTTCCACTTCCTAGGCATTCCCTTTTCTTTCCATGGATCTTTTGTGGACTTATGGAATGCTGTGATTGCTAAGATTGAGAAAAAGTTGCAATATTGGATTTGCAAACCTCTCTCCCTTACTGGGAAATTTCAGATTTGCTCTAAAGTGTTGGTTGCTACTCATGTCTACTACTCTTCTTGTTGGGCTCCTTCTAAAGCTTCGTATCTCAAGCTGGAATGCCTCCTCAGAGACTTTCTTTAGGCCTCTGGAGCTGATAGCCATGGGTTCCACAGGGTTGCTTGGGAGTATTGCTGCCTTCCTCGTGATTCCGGTGGCCTTGGCCTTCTCTCCACTCAGAAACAAGGTCATGCTCTTTGTGCTAAGTGCATTATTCGGGCTCTTACTGGTGATGAGACCTAGAAGATTCTTGTCAGGCACTACATCTCTTCAGGATTCCCTGTTCACATGCCGACTTGGAAGGGCATTGGTCTTCAGACCTTGCTCACTATGAAAGAACTTGTTCAAATCCATGGTACTTTCATCATCAAGAGTATTTGGAAAGCCTGGGAAGTTATTAAGCCTTGGCTTCAATGGGATGGTGATGCCTTTCGCAATGGGCTTTTTTTCAATCAACAGAACCTCTGGTGGTCCCCATTGTTCTCTATTCAAGGCATCCCTCTGGCCAAGATCCAAGGGGCTAGTGTTTTATGTTTTTTCAAATGTGGCATTCGGACTCCCAAGGACCTCTTTTCTAGGGCCACTATGAGTCTCTTCTCCTTGGAAGATATGCATGTGCAGTACCGTTTGGCTCGCACAGATCGTCAGACTTTTGATCTGCTGCTTTTTGCAATTCCTGATAATTTGATTCATAAGCTTGGTATTCAGGCTGTTCAGCCTTGGTGGAAGGATTGGAAATGGTATCCTGCCACTACTTTCAACAACTACAAGCCAAGGCTGGGCTACAGATGGTTGTCTCCCCATCTTCTGATGGTGGACACTCTTAACCAAAGATGGCATCTTCATTCTTCCACTTCTCACTGGAGCTCTTGCTTTCAGACCATTTGGGCTGCCATTACGGAGCCCAAGATGTCTCTCTTTGCTTGGTGTTTACTTTTCCAAGGTCTTCCTATGGGACCTAGGCTCAAACATCTGGGTGTTCATGACCCTCGATGTCCTTTCTGTGGTCACCCTGAGACGTTTTAACACATTTTCTAGTTCTGTAGGAGAGCTCAACAGTACTGGTAGTGGATTCATGATTTTTTCAAACCTTTTAGGCTTGAGCCTTTCTCCTGGCATATGATTGTCTTAGGAGATTCTCCTAGACTTCCTTCCAAGTTTACCCAGATTTGGCATACTTTCAGGATGGAGATTTTGTTCACTTTGTGGAAATATAGGAATGTTGTTATTTTTTCTCACAGCTTTCTTGATACGAATGTTGCTCTGTATAACAAGGCTTGCATATGTAATAAAGTCATGATGCAGATTCAGGTTCAAGCTAATAAAGTGGCTCTGGAGGTGGCTCATCTGCAGGAGCTGCTCAATCACTAGGGTAATGCTCCCTACACTGTTGCCAGGGTTCCTCCAGATGCCATCTCTGTTGAAGGTACTCCTCCCAAAGGCCGCCACCATGGGTGCAGCTCCTCGGCTCGCTGCTCCTGTACCCCGCGGTCTCAGGCTCCCCGCCACCACTCTCCTAGAGGTGATGACGATGGTTGGCGGCGGCGCTTGGCTTCTCCGCCTTGCCGTACTTCTGGGTGGTCTCCAACTCTAGCTCAGTCCACCCCTTCTGATGCTTTTGGCACCCGCTGTGGCTCTGATTGGCATCCTGCCACCTCCTCCAAGTTTCCCCGCCTAGCGCTGACCATTTCTCCACCCAGGGTGAAAGAGAAAGAGAAGAAAAAAGTTGAAGATGATGGTTGGTCGCTTCCTGACCCTCCTGTTAACCCGAATGATGTGTGGGGTTCTGATGATAAAGATCCTCCTCCTTCTAGCACCGCTCTTACTTCTTAAAGGCTTTATGCCTTTTTTTTTTTATGAATAGTTGTTAACTGTTTCTGGCTTTGCCGTGTGAACTCTGCGGGGTGATTTCTATGTCCCCTAGCCCCTTTTTTGTGAATATGTAATTTTAATATTTTATTAATAGAAAATGCACTATTCATATATATATATATATATATATATATATATATATATATATATATATATATATATTCTTTAAAATATATTCTATATATAATTTTAAAGATCATATTAATAAAATAATAAATATAATATATTACTAACTAATTATAAACTATTAATAATTAACTATATACTATTTTTACTATAGTTAAAAAAATTATTTCATTAATAATTATATTATAACATATAATATAAATATTTAATAATGCTATTATTTAACTTTTAAAAATAAAATACATTGTAAATTTTTTGTATTCTTTAACATATATTCTATATATAATTTTAAACATCATATTAATAAAAAATAAATATAACATATATTCATAATTAATTATAAACTATTAATAGTTAACTATATACTATTTTTTACTAATATCTAATAGTTAATTTTTTATATTTCATTAATAATTATATTATAACATGTAATATATAATTTTAATAATGCTATTATTTAACTTTTAAAAATAAAATATTTATGTTATAATATTATAATATATAATCTTATAATATGAACAATCAATCTTTACATTTGAACAATGGTGAAAAAAGAGAGAACAATCCTTTATGGTTGGAAGAAGGTGATGATCAACCTTGCAAAAGAGTTTCACAAGATGGTAATGGCAGTGTTTCTCATTTCAAAGAAAAAATATTGGGGTTGTGTAGTCTATTTGACATGGTGATTTGTAACAGTATGAGAGATTGGCCAACTTCAGGGGGTATCACTTGCAAGATGTACAATGGTCAGATTGTGGTGGATTATGTTATTTGCTCACAAAAATTTACTTCTAGAGTGATAGAGTTTGACATTGGTGAATGTCTTATGGAGATGCAATCTGATCACATGCCCTTGTATATTAGATTGGACTTTGTTCTGGGTAATCCACATAATAAAAAGGACCTTAACATACAAAAGGTAGTTGTTAACAAAAATAGAATATTCATAAATCATGAGAACATGGTCATATCCAGCATTGCTCTTAAACAACAACTTCTTGAAATAAATAATATTTTGATTGAGGAAATGGACAATAATGAGATTGAACATTTCGCTAATTCCCACTATTTACAAGGCATTAAAGGCATGCAAAAGATCTTCCAATAGGAAGAGGGTTGCAAATACGTTTCCAATAAATCCGTGGTATGATGAAGAATGTAATGTTAGGATTTGGTAACGCTGAGGGGAGGGGAGGGGGGGGGGGGGGTGTTTAGGTGAATCAATGTTACATTACTTAATTGAATTCTTAAACTTCTTAAACTTCCTTAACCAACATATAAAGATATAACAGAAAATGGACAACCATGCAACAAAGATAAACATAGAAGAAATCATAACACCATATTTGTTTTCAATGAAACCCTGGCCAAGGGAAAACCCCGGTGGGGATGTCCCACAAAATTCTGCACTATGAATCTTCAAACCCTGCTAGGATTTCTAGCCCTGTTAGGAGTTGATTAATACAATATAGGAAGGTCCCTGTTAGGGTACATATACAATGAGATCACTATTAAGGAATCGACCCTGTTAAAGGTCCTAGTCATGTTAAAGGCAAACAAATCTTGTTAGGGGTGTACAATAGGTGCATCAACACAAGTTACAACAAATCTGTTGTCCTGAATACAAATAGTTAACAAAGTATTCCTAGAAGAATTCCTCTTGTTCTCTTTCCTCTTGATTTATGCTCTGCCTTTTGGACGTCTTCACAATTCGCATCTAACATCCATCAATATCACTTTCTACTCATCACCCACTTTTACAAAAAGTGTTTTTATACTTATACCATGTTAGAAGTATAATTATAAGAGCTAGTCGACATTACTCTAGCTAATCATCATATTAATTCAAGTGCAATTGCACGCTTCATTAACATCCTCAATCGACCTCGATCAAATCCAAGATAGCATCCAAAAATAACTTGCAATGAAGATTATCACATAGCAAAGAACAACTAAGACGATTGTTTAAGACAAATCACCTTTTGTTTCTAAAATTATTGAAACATGCACATACACATATGCATACATCAGACATTCTATACCTGAATATGAAAATGGTATCCTTGATCATAAGTACCTGGTATCTATTGAGTAAATAAATAGGCTAATGTACCAGACTTGGCGAAAGCCATTGACAACAATTGCAAAGAATTTGCTTTAAAAGTTTAATACCTGTCAAAGATGGGCAACTCTTTGGTTAAAGTTACTCGCATGATCAATCTTGATATTATAGCTGTGGAGATGCCATGAATAGATCTTATAATGAGACAAATAAGCTACAACTTTTAATGCCACTACCAAAAACTATTTGACCTGATCATGGGCTCAATTTCTGAAACAAAAAGCCATAACAATATAATGCTTGCAATTTTATACATAAAATTTAAGAGAGGATACAAACTTGATATCAGTTGAACATGTTGGCATCATTCAGAATAAAGTCATTTTCAAGTTAGGCAGGATGACTCTCCAACACTTGAGTAGTTGTTACTATTATTAACATTTTTGGTTCAGTTCGATTATCAACAATCAGTATGAACCTTTCAATATCATTGCCAATTGCAGAGTAATCAGTTTTAGTTCAGTTTGATATTCAACAATTAGTATGAACCTTTCAACGGACAGCTCAAATTGAGATCAACCACTATGAAAGACCTCAAATCATTTCAAAAGTGTTATTGAAGTTTCCAACAAGATCAAACCAAACTTTGCATCAATCACCAAATTGATGTCAGCTTTCTTGAGAGACGAATGTATTAAATGTTTCTAGTTTGTAAATGATTCCAAGCATCAATCAATGCCAATGCAATGGCAATATAAATAAGTAGCATACAGTCATCACCTGATGATGTAATAGACAACAGTCATGATTAATGAAAAGGGTTTAATTGTTCATGTAATCATTTGTAATGTCTTGACATATCAAATCTAGATTGAAAGAGAAATTTGTCTTTGGATCCTAGGTGTAGCATATTTTCCGAGTCGCTGAGAGCAGTAAAGTGCCACATGTACACCACAGACTATGATCAACGAAATGAAATAATATGCTTTAAAGCCCTTTGTAAGCCATATCTATGGGATTTGTTTTTTTTCCCTTAAAGAAAAATTCATACAAATACAATTTTCTATATAGGGAGTAACAAATATTCTCTCATTTGGACATATTCTTGTATGTAAGTAAGAGAGCACAGAGAACGCCTTCACTTTGTTAAGGGACTTCCTTCAGTGCAAATGAATAAAGTGGTTAAATTTGAGTTGTCAAAATATAGGAAACCTTCCTGAAGTAGCAGTCAAGTTTTAAACATATTATGAATGCCATAGAGAATGCTTATAAGTTATATATAGTATGAAGAATAAGGACATCAATGTATTTACTTCTCTAGAAATAAGAATTACAGGTAGATCACTGATTTTGCAAATTCTCTCCTCGTAAGATTTTAGCAGTATCTTCTGAAAATAATGGATTGATATGACAGCCAGTAGCAATTTCAAAGCCACCAAGACGAGTGAGTTGTGGCACAATCTGTATAAACCAATGACAATATGAAGCTTCATATGGTTCTCTGAGAGGCGATGTGTGAATCATGTAGTTATAAGGAGGATTTCCTAATTGACGGTTCAGCTTCTGCAGAGCATGCTTCAAAATATATGCTAGATCCATTGCCTGTTTGACAATTTTAATAAAATGCATGCTAAGTTAGGGATTGCAAATGAAACTCAATGCCTTGAAAACAACAAAATAACTGATAAGCAACATAAATTGTTATCCACATAGCAATAAGTGAAAACCAGTTGTCTTAAATTTCTACAATTTGTATCCAACAGATGTATCTCTGATGATGACTAAAATAAAGCAATAGAAAAAGGTAACTCCAAGATAGAGAAAGGATTTGTACATATGGGAGCTAAACCATTATTCAGAATGTTATTTTAATTACGAGGCCAAAGGATCAAGAGAAAATTAGAAGTTGCAACCTTACAAACGGAAAGAGAATTAAAGATATAATAGGGATGTGAATAATGTAAGTTAAGCCATCCATAATTTTTTGTACTTGTCCAATTAAAGAAAATAGGAAGCAGAAGCTTGTCAGCTCAGGCTTTGCACGATGATAGAGGTTATGCTACCTACTATTTATTCATTTCACCGTGAATTTAGAAACTTTAAGGTAACATGAATAAAATTGTATGCATACTAGATCAAAATCACTAGCTGATAGCCTTAGATTGCCACTGATAAATAAAACCTAAGAGTTGGAAGATATTTGTTGGGGCTAAAGCAAATATTAATAGCTAGTGAGAAGTTAAATTTTTCTAATGGAAGACGATGCAATGTGGACCACTGTGATAACTCACAACTGCATAAAATTCTTACAAGTTATAACTTGGGTAGCGGTTTTGATATATTTCTTATTTCAATGTCTTCATCTCAAGGAAGTGAGGCTCAGGGCACAAATGCTAACGTCCACTTACTAGGGTACCCAAGCTACTGGTGTATGACTAATCACGGGAGAAATCAACCTATTCCTGCAATCGCTAAAGCTAATAGTCTCTAGCCTTTGCATGCTTGACAGAGAATTTCCACTACAAAAGTGCCAAAGGCCTGATGAGTCCAAACTCCACACACATGTATACTCAATATGAACACAGAATCATCGGCCATAATTTGATTGTGAAGTCTGACTGTTCAGTTCCTATTTCTTGACTGTTCTTTTCTTCTTTCCATCTTTGTCTCTTCGTCTTTTCTTGAAGACTATTGTATAAATATGAGGGCTGTGATAATAAAGATTCCTGCTCTGTTTTCTGGTGGATGTAGCGAAATTGACAAACAGCATTAAATCTTGTCTCTATTTATGATTTCCAATTTATCTTTTTAATTTACAATAATACCCAAATCCAATGAGCAATACAGCCTATTTTTATTCCTTTTGAGCCTTAGAACTAACTAATCTGACAAAACCTGTCCAAAGCCAAAGAAAACATACCTGTTCATCTTCTATCCGCTCATAACGAGAAGCATGCTCCTTAGGAGCAATCCAAGTCTCGAAAGGAAATGAAGCTGCAAAAGGAACAAATGAAATGAAGTGGGAAGATTCTTCTAGCACCAAATTTCTGGACCGAATCTCACTGCTCAAGCACTCACAAAGATTGCACTTCATTGTCCTGGTAAAATAATCCTTGGCATTGTTGAGCCGGGTAACCACATTGATTGGAACAATGGGAAGGGCAATGATTTGACTATGAGAATGCTCCATCGATGCTCCTGCTGTTTCCCCATGGTTTTTGAACACCTGCCAAACATGAATGATTTCATTGAACCCTTTTACAAGCTATAACATCAGCAAGTTTTTAAAATGTTTAAATTAATAAGCTAGGAATTGGCCAAACCCCCATAAGTACATATAAAACCATCCCAAAATTTTATATAAACAAAGTCGCATTGTAATGATCTGTGAAACATGAATAATTTCATCTAATCATTTCCTCTTACTAATTACAACAGCAGCAAGACTTGAAATTGCTTAACTTAATTAGACGAGACTTGGTCAAAGCGCAACAATAACTACGCAAAACAGTACCATTAGGCCATGATCTGGTTACAAGGCAAAGATGGTGATGACCCGGGTTCCAGGCAGACTGAATATGGTTCTAGTATTAAAAGAAATCGAGTTAACACGGGTAAATCTGGCAAATATAATTCTAAGACATAATCTCTACATCTTCAGTCTTATCTGCCCCGCACGGTGCATTTTCCCCGCATTCTAAAGGACAGCAGAAGAATTCTACAGTTCATCAAAAAGAGAAAGCCCCAAACTGAGACAGGACCCAGATAGTTCCCCGTTTAACTATTCGAAACTCATTTCAATAACACATAACCCACAATTTTCAAAGTTTAAATATAAAAGGGCAAAAACATTCGGAACAATCATGGTGTTGAACAGAGACCACAAAAATTTCAAGATTGTTTTTTAATAAGAAAGACATTCAAAGCAGAGAATCGACATGAAAGCTCTAATTGGGTAGACAATTACAAATTTACCTGAATGTATTTGATGTGTAGATAACTGTTAAGCTGTTGGATTCTTGTTCTGTATGCACACAAGACATCAAGTATATTCAACTCAGGCATTATAGCTAAAGTCATAGCGTGATCAGGAGTCTCAATAACTACCTCATGGGAACCAAGTCCAGGAAGGGTGTCAGCACATAATTCAATGTCGGGTTCTTTTTCTCTGTCATCCATCGACACAGCTGGGTAGAGGTTTTTTATAACTCTTACTTTCCAGTGCGAAACGTTTTCAGGGACTCTGAATATTTCAGGATCACATTTGTGTTCATGATGGAGACAGAATGCGCAGGGGCCTGCAGATTGGTGTGTAGTATTTACGGAAGATTTGAAATCAGAGGGGCGTTTGCCTCTGGCAGGAGAAATGATAACCCATTTGTTGAAAATTGAATCATGTCTCAACTCTGAACCTGCTTCTGCCATGGCGCTACAAGAGAACTGCGTAGACGAAGATGACTTGAATATCTCGAACGGGCGTTTAGAATATCTCCTATAGAATATCTCGGTGTCCATTTTTATTAGTCATACTGGACAGTTGGCCTTTGATATTCTTAGATATTTGTTTCCAGTAAATATCTATTTAAAATAATCTTTAAAATTATAATACTAAAAGTTTTTAATACTAAATTTTAAAATTGATAAACATATTAATAAATTATAATTAGATTAATTCTATTAACTATAATTATTATTTGCATTTTGTTAAAAACATATAAATAATTAAATTTAAAACATAAGTCAAAATTAAAATTATACAAAAATTAATATTTGAAATATAATATTAAAAGCATATTTTAAAATAGAAAACATAATATCATCAAATACATTAAATATCTATGAGAAAATAGTCCACAAAATTTTTACCTTGACTTTTTTTTTTGTCACTAAAAAACATTGCTATATATAAGAAAAGAAAATAGAAGCATTCGAATATAATATATATTTACAAATAAAAATTATATATAAAGACTTCTAAATATCAAATTATTATAATTAATATTAATATATTTTATATAGTATAATAGATAATTAATATATTATTGTATTTTAGATATTATAAATTATCTAGAATATAATTTATAATGTCTTTATTATTGAAGTCTGACAAAGATTTATTTTTTATTCTTGTTGGTGTGGGCCTCTAGGAGAGACCATAAAAGTGGGTCATAAAATTTCTACTTTAGGTTAAATTTTATATTTCAATTGATTGGAATGGTTTTGTAAGGAGTAAGGTCTACGTTCATTTTTATTATTATTGTAAATAGTTCTTAATTTGAATAATAAAATAAAGCATTTTTTAATATTAAGACTAAAGTAAACTGTCGGTGATGGCTCTTGCTACTTTTGCGACTGCACCTAGGGTTTCATTGGCTTCAGAGTGCAATGGAGGGGTGAGCCAGAAGCTACTGAACACAAAACATAGCGCTCAGTTTCTGTGCAGGCCTCCGAAAGAAGACTTAAAGGGTTGTCGCTCCCCAGGCTTGCTTGAATGCTTCCATCATGGTGTGGTTGCTTTCGAACTGGGTGAGGCTTCTTACAACACACAACCAATGATGAAGACTTTTGGATTACAAGTTAATGGGTGTTAGTCTTTAGGTCTTCAATTTCCAAGGAATAAACACACAAAATCTGCCCTCAATGACTTTGCTGAGGGTAGTGACAGGTCCTTGCCTCAAGTGCGGCGGGACAGAGACTGTTTCCCCCGTATATCTGAGCTGTCGAGTGGTTTTTCTATGCAACCTCCCACCAATGAGATCACTCTAAATTTAGACGAGCAGGTAGACAAGGAAGTAACTCACAATGTGGAGGTTTTCTCTAAGTTAGGGTTGATAGGTAGATTTAGGGGCTTTTGGCCTAGTTTACAACAATTGCATTCCTGGATATCAAACAACTGGGAGCCCTTGCTTGGAGGTAATGTTCAGATTTACCCAACAGCAAAAGGTTTTTTCACTTAGTTTTTGATCTGATTCAAGACAGAAATATGATTTTGTGTGATGAAGTCTGGTGTTGGGAGGACAAGCATGCACTGATGTTGAAACCTTGGCATCCAAATTTATGTCTGAGCACGGAGGTGTTTGATAAAATCCTAATCTGGGTAAGGCTTCCTAACTTTCCCTTACATTTATGGTTTGATAATTGCCTAAAGGCAGTTGGCGACTCTTTGGGTAGCTTTCTATTGGTAGATGAGCAATCTTCCAACTTGTTTCATTCTACCTACACTCGTATCTTGGTTGAAATGGATACAACCAAAGGGTTTCTAGCAGATATTAATATCAAAACCTCTAATGGATGTTGGTTGCAGTCCCTGGATTATGAAGGTTTAGCCTTTCGAAGTAGAAAATGTTTTCAAACATGTCATTTGGCTGCTAACTATGACAAGGTGAAGTCCAAGAAAGTTGCAACTTGGTGGAAAGATGCTGATTTGAAGCATTATATGGTTGGGAAGCAAGAGGAGAAACATAAGAGTTTTTCCCAGGTTGTAATGGGGGAAAAACCCAAAGACACATTTTCACAGGCGGAGCAACCTGCAACACAAAATACTTCGCCCAAATCAGTTGAGGTGGACAAGGGGCCTCAACCAAATACTTGTGTTTCTACCCCAGAAGGAAAAGAAAAAGGTAATTCTTGGGGCTCTAATATGCTGAGTTTGTCTGCAGCAGGAGAAGTTCAGGTGCGGTTAGAGGTAGAGGATCTGGCACAACCCCTTGATAATACTGATGACTGGGAGTCAGAGGTGGCTGACATAGATGATGGGTGGCTTACGGTGAGGAAGAAAAGAGGTCAAAAGCCGAAGCATGTGTCATTGATATAACTCTTCATTCTCATTCTAAGGAGAGCAATGTGTAGCGGGGTTGTGTGGTATGATTCTTATTGATGTTTGTCTTTAGTATGCTATGTCTTCTGTTTTTGGTTTCTCTGTTGTTGTTTTCTTCTGGGATGGTAGTACCCGCTATGTTACTACCCTTGGTTCGGGCCAAGTTTAACTCGACTTCTTGGAATAAAATTATCATCTATTACCAATCAAAAAAAAAATTGAATAATAAAATGAAGGTTTAATTTATTTTAATAGAATATTTGATATGGTAATTATTTTTAAATATAAAATAATTTAAATATATATCTATTTAAAAGATATTAAGAGATATTTTTTGTTTTTAATAATTTATATAGATATGTTAAAAATGCAAATGAAAGAGACAAGAGAGATGATGTAATATGTAATTATATTTATATTTTATAATTATATATGACCTGCATTAATTTTCCACAATTCATGGTTTATATTTTATTTGTAGATGAATTTTAAATAATAATTAAAAGTTAATTGTAATAAATTTAATTTATTATTATTTATCTTATTAAAATTATATTTATAACATAAATAATATTTTTGTGTCTATTGTAATAAATTTATATTTTGGGGTACCTATTGCACACCAAGGTGCAATTACTAGTTATATATGCTACAAAGCATCGAGAGGAGTCCAAGTGCAAACAAGGGTTATCTACATGTAGAGGTGAAAAGTGGGCCCTCTTTTTTCCAAAAACAATTCGGATTCGTTTTGAATTTTTTTTTCAATGACTATCATAGTTTTAGTTCCTGTTGATAGGTAGCATAACTATACCATAGGGTAGATGCTATTTCTTAAATTTTGGTGAGTAATCATTTGTCTAAATTTTTACAAACTTTGTATTCATATATAATGCTATTATGTCTAAACATTTTTTTCCCTTTTTTCTCTTAAAAAAAATTATTTGTTATTCTATTGGTTCATACATAAACATGCATCGTTGAATTTTTTTTAAACTTAGAGGTGAACAAAAAAATTAAAATATTTATTACCAACTTTATTAAATATTTAGGCCGGTTTTGTGCATTCTCAGACTATATTTGTAGAGAGCGTTGACACACAAGGACGAGGGCGATGCGAGAGCTTCACATTTACGGTTTGCAGCGTTGATAGAGAGTTACAAGTTATTGTTGCTAGAAAACACAAACGTTGGCAGCTTTTTCAGTGAGGGGGCCTTTGTTGCTTGCGACAGGAAACAACGAGATTTGGGCTCTTCGATTGTCTCAAAGTTTTTGTCAGGTCCAAACTATAGAGAGGTGGGCCATTAACATCTCTTTCTCCCTTGTCTTTTATATTCCCCACTTTTGTTTCAATTGCATCTTTTTGGTTTGTTGCATATATTAATGCAATATTTACCTCTATATGAATACCAAAAACTAAAAATTGTACACAAAAATAGAACCAACATTGATGAAAATATTTTAAACATTATGGGGACCAGTCCTGGTGAGACAAATAAAAAACTATCAATGATATGCCATGGACTTGGTATGAAGAGGTCCTTTTTCTCCACCGAAAATAGTAGTCTTTACCCGTATGCTCAGGAAGGGGTGGGATCTAAGTGGTATCCTCAAACCCTGCTGATAGACCCAATGGTGAACCTTCTACATTAGGAGGGATGGAATCAGACTGTAGGTGAGCCTTCAACACCTCAATATCTGACAACTTTTGCAAGTCTAACAAGGGCTTGGGAATATGTTATGACATATTTTCTCAAACAAAAAGGTAATGGGGGGAGAGGCTAATACTAGTAAACACGAAGCAATACAAAGGTATTCTAAGGTGCAGGTAGAACTGAAAGTTTAGGCATACAAATAAAAAATGTTTTATAATGATTTTACCAAGAATGAATAGTATTCTTGACAAGACCTACCAGTCGAATGTGTGGCAAATAACATAAAAAGAGAGGGAAGCTGAAGGATTGTAGATACAGGTCAAGACCAATGAGAACATAAAGTCAAATTTAGATCACTTGAATCAACCAGAAATAGATACAACAAACAAAGGTGATAATGGGGAAGATAAACAAGATAATAAAAGCTATTAAAGCTCAACTAGAACACTACTTATCTGGTCTTCAGGATTATACGTGGAGGAGCTCATGGGTTTTAAAAAGAGGATGGAAACTATTGAAGAAATAAATTGGGAGGAAGAGAACAAGTTATCCATTGAGTACACAAGCATAATAGAAAGAGAAAACAAAAATCTTAAAGAGAAAATCTCGAGCATGCAGATCAAAATGGATATAGGACAATAAGAACTTGAATTCATAAAATAAGAATTGGAACAATTGAAAATAACAAGGATTAAAGGAAAATGAGTGGTGAAAGAAGTGGACACCATTCAATTGAAAGAAATCCATTAGCTTTGGTGAAAATAGAATCCAAAGAATCGCAACTAAAGGAACAAATAGAAGAAGCCAAATCTTCGTCACATGTGGTAAACGGTTCAGCCAACAAACAAAAGGGAATTATTGAACAACAAATCAAAATTCAAATAAGAGAAGAACAAGAAAAAAGAGGCAAGGCTGATAATATCATTATCAAAGGGTTGAAAGACTTTAGAGAAAAAGAGAGAACCAATATTCTTACGAGGGATTTTCTTAGAGATAAATTAAAGTGGATAGGTGGTATTCAACAAGAAAATAGGATAGGTAAGACGTTGGATGGAGGAAGGGATATGCACATAAGAGTTTCATTGAGAAACCTTGAGGATAAGAATACCATCCTTAGAAATAGAGGGCTACTCAGAGGAATGTAGTTTTATCTAAATGATGTGTCATGCCCCGCTAGGGAACTCAGAAGGACAAGACAAAAACAAGATAAAAGTGCTTTTTTTTTTTACTTACTTAAGTTAACTAGGTATTTAAGTCCTAATAGGTTCCCTTACATAATTATTCCTTTAAAAACACTTTTCATAGTGCATTAAGATTTAACATAAACTAAAGATAGAAATTTCTCTGATCCATTTAACCACATAAGAGAAAGTAGAGAGAGAAACAGGTGTACTAAAACAAATATTTCTTTCTTTTTCAACATGAAATAACATTAACACATTTAAATTCATATTCTTTCAACAATTACACTTTCCATATTCTCAACTATCACTTGCTTCCAACAACAATAATACACATTGATTTACATTCCCATAAGTTTCCTAGATATACCCTTCCCAATTACATGAATGCTTACAATATATCTTCTAAAATACAAGGCCTTATAGGCTTACATGAATATGAATAACACTTTACAATTTTCTTCACCAAATTCAATATGGAGAATAGGGAGAATGCCTTCAACAACTTGAAATGCTCCACGAAAAGCACAAACACGAACAATACCTCAAATAATCACCACCCAACCATGTGGATCCAAAAAGGTCCACTCCCCCGTGCTAGGAGATAGAACCATTGTTCACAAAGGGAAACTAGGGCAATCTAAGGTTGAGGGAGAAAACACCCAAACCAAAAACAAGGAGAAACAAAGCAACACAAAACAAAAACCCAAGAGAGGAGTTCGCTAGGATGTTGACCAGGTGAGTGTCATCGCATAGTCCTATGTGTTGGGATCCTTCCTAGCAGTCATGTACCCTGGCGCCCCCATGCAGCCTGTCCCAGTAGCTACAATGACCCTGGTACTCCAACAAGACCTATATGGGCCTTTATCCATTTTTTCATCTTTTTAAAAGTTTATTAAATCCCTTACCCATTCCCAACTAGTTTTGAATTATATTAGGTTTTATTTTCCAAACTCACCAAAAGGTTGTCCTTCTGGCCTCCTCGGTCGGATCCTGTGGTGAGCCACTCACCTAGGGCACCTAGGAACCTTACTCAACAAAATAGGCTATCTAGAGTTTATACCATCTCATAGAAATCCATCCCTTAGGGTTTCTTTGGTGTTTTCCTAGGGCCCATGCCACCAGGATAAACCCTAACTCTTAAGGCAAAAGATGACATATAGTAAAAGTAGAGCTCTCACAATGCTTCCAAATATAAAAGCATAAAGGTAAGTGTAGAGGGAGGTACAACTCCTAGACACACCTACAAGATACAAGGTAACACTATAATCCTTACAAAAGAAAAATCAATAAACTTAGAATTAACAAACATCAAAATATATACATAGGACCTAACATCCATATCTATGAATTATTTAATTATGATATCCAAAAATATATTCCTAATTAAACATAAACTAATCTTTATAAAATTTAAGTTTATTACAAACTTAATAAACTTAATTTATTATTAATTAAGTTAAAACTTTAATTACATTCAAATTTAATATAAACTAAAGTTGACAGATTTTATGCTAACAGTAGTTTCTTCTCCTTCTCCCCTAACCAGTATCGTATCTTTGTTGCTACTATCCCTACTACTTTGTCTGACCACTACCCCATTTTAGCTTTAGTGAATCTTAGGAACTCCATCCTGTCCACCTCTCAGACCAGTCAAAAATTTATTCTTAATACTTCCCTTCTTGGCGATCAAGATATGCTTATTGCCATTAAGATGGTTAGATTGCTCAACCTGCAGAATAAGACCCTCTCTCAGACTAGTAGATGGAATCTTAATAGCTCCTCTTGGCAAAAAATTTTCAAAAATTTTGGTCAAAAGAAGGCCAAAGACTTTAGATGTGTGGAGAACATGCTTACTACCCATCTTCACTTGCTTGAGAGTAGCATTCAATCTCAGCCCAACTCCCCTACCCTTGCCGAACAAGTCTCTCTAGCTAGGGACTCCCTTAGGAAACATCAACAAGTCAAGATCAGAGGTGCCTTTATTAGGGCCCGTAACCATTGGCTTTAGTATGGAGATAAAGGCTCAAAAATTTTCTTTAACCTCCTTAAACACAAGCAGAGAAAAGAAAGGATTGACAGAATTGTTATGAATGATAAGGAACTCCTCACCCTACATGACATTACCAATGCCTTTGAGATGTTCTACAAAACCCTTTTTACCATTGAGGATACTGAGACCTCGAAAGCCACTAGGAACAGATGCATTGACCTCATCCCCAAGATGATCTTTGACAGTGATCTCCTTCTCCTCTAGAATAAGGTCTGCCCTCAAGAAATTTCTGACGCCATTCGTAAGCTCAAGGACAATAAAGCCCCTGGCCTGGATGGGCTCCTTGTTGAATTTTACAAAGCTAAAATTGAATGGATTACTAATGATCTTCATGATCTCTGAACGGAAGCCTTTACTAATGGTACTTTGGGGAACTCTATTAACACCAG
This sequence comes from Chamaecyparis obtusa, assembly GCA_027943335.1. Taxonomy (NCBI): domain Eukaryota; kingdom Viridiplantae; phylum Streptophyta; class Pinopsida; order Cupressales; family Cupressaceae; genus Chamaecyparis; species Chamaecyparis obtusa. The sequence continues at coordinate 3,050,313 of BSBK01000164.1, forward strand.
CATTATCAAACTGATTCCTAAAGATGGTGATAGAGCTCTTGTTAAAAATTGTCATCCTATTACTCTCCTTAACATTTCTTACAAGATCCTCGCCAAGATCCTGGCCTCCCGCCTGGAAAAAATTCTCCCCAAATTCATTTGCTCTACCCAGACCAGATTTATTAAAGGAAGATATATTCTTGGGAAACTTGTTACTAGTTGGGAGGCCATGGAATGGGCCAACACTTCTAAACATGATGCTGCCATGCTTCTTCTTGATTTCAAGAAGGTGTATGATAGGGTGGAATGGGATTTTATCCTTATGATGCTTAAGGATTTTGGCTTCCCCAACATATTTTGCAAGTATGTCCAAATCCTCCTTAAGGATGCCTCTGCCATGGTTGAAGTCAATGGGGCTCTTTTCCAACCCATCCTGCTATCTCGGTCCATTAGACAGGGTTTTCCTCTGGCTCCTGCCCTATTTTTCATTGCCTCAGATGCTTTATTTTACCTCCTTAGAGACGATACCATCTCTCCTAGAGTCTATGGCATTACTCTTCTTGATGACTCTGAGCTTCTTAACATTTAGTTCGCTGATGATACCTCCCTTTTTTTGGAGCTCTCGCATAATAACATTCAGTGTCTCAATCAAAAAACTTGAGTTCTTCGGTAAAGCTTCAGGGGCTCGTATCTCCAGTTCCAAATCTGTCATGCTGGGGTGGAAAGAGAAGCCTCCTAATTGGCTTACTCATTTTGGGTATGCCTGGGGGGGACCTAATAAGATTGTTAGATACCTTGGTATCCCCTTCTCTGTGGCCCCTTCACTCAAAGATATGTGGCTCTGGGTTAAGGAAAAGATTGTCAAAAAGCTTAACAAACGGAATAATAGATTTCTTTCCCTTGTAGGGAGAGTCCAGGTTTGTTAGAAAATTGTCTCTTCCTACAACATTTATTACTCATCTTCTTGGATGTTTAGTAACTGTCAAATTTTTGAAATTCAAAAGGCTATCCGTTGATTCCTGTGGTTGGATGGTAAAGGTAATAAAAAAGCCCATGTGGTTAAATGGAGTTGGTGCCACTTAGAGAAGAGACTTGGTGGTCTTGGCCTGAAGGATCTCAGACTTCAGGGAATGTCCCTTGCCTCCAAGTGGATTTTCCAAGCTCTTGAAGGAAATGAGCCCTAGAAGGTGCTTATCAGAAACAATATTCAAAATGGTGCCCCTAAAGCTGCCAAGTCTTGGAAAGCCCTCCCCTTTTGTGACCTGATTGCTAGTAGGTCTCCCGTGACTGTTCAGGGCACTTGGGTCTTCAGATCCATTTGGAAGGCTTGGGAGAATGTGCGTGGTTTCATTGATAATTCCAATTTTGACTACAATCATACCTTACATGGAGAACATTCTATTTGGTAGAATCTTTTCCACCAGGGTAAGCCCCTTGCCCTTACCAAGGGGTGTTCTGCCAGAATCTGGGCTAATAAAGGCACCAAATGCATCATGGATATTATGGAACATAACTATCTTATCAGCTGGGAAAGCCTTGCCAGGGATTATGATCTCCCTGTTTCTCAAAAAAGAACTTACAATCTGATCAAAATGGCCTGTGCTACCCTTAAACTTCCTAGGAACACTGATGTTGACTCTCATCACTACCTCACCTTTAGATGGAAAGATGGCTCCCTCCTTACCAGCATTAAAGCTAAAGATATTTACAAATTCCTCAATCATGATACCTCTGTCACTAATCATATTAACACTATATGGTATAGTACCACCAGCTCTACTGATTGGCAGAAAACCTTTGATAAACTATGGAAGTCCCCCATCCCGCCTAAGATTAAATGCTTCAAGTGGCAACTTCTGCTGGATAGATTACCTATTAGGAATCACCAAGCTTCCCTTGATACCTGTCCTATTTGCAGAATGCTTGAGACTATGAGACACATCTTCTTTGATTGTAGCTTTACTAGAGAGATTTGGCTTGTGTTTGGTGTTTCTATTACTAAGCATGTTTACACTCTTGATATCATTACTAGATTTATTGATGGGCTCCGCAAAGATGATAACCTATTTTGGAAAATTCTCTCATCTTTCATCCTTTGGTATATTTGGAAATTAAGAAATGAATTTAAATTTCAAGGCATTGAAAGGACTCTTACTGGGTTTTTTAGAAAACTCACCCATTTCAAAATTGCTTCTCCGGTTTGCTGCGTGATGAATCTGGAGTGGAGGAAGTTGTTGAGATTTATCCACGATGGTCATGCTTCTATGTTCATCTATGAGATGAAGGATGGCTTCGAGTGGGCTAGCATTGTGGACAACCAGATGGCTTTTGATGTTGCGCTTGGGAAGTTGATACAAGACATTAGAGACAACAATGGTCCCAGTTTTGATAAGCTGGATATGTACTCCTAGATTTTGGAACAGAAGAAGGTGGTTTGGATGGAGGGCTCGCTTGGCTGGACCACATGGATAGAAAATATTGATGATGTACTTCATTAGAGTTCTCTTTTCCTTTTTGAATGATCCTCTGTACTATTACATTCTATAATTATGTATTAAACACTTAGCTGTTCTCTACTTGATACTCTCCGATTGGTGGGTTGAGGCCTAGCCTCCCTTCTTTTTGGTGCTATATTTTTTTGAACTCTCGATCTTTAATAAATAAATAAAAAAGTTAACAACTTATATTATAATTTTTTAATTAATTTCTACATCATCTGAAATAAAATAAAATAATTATAATAAATAGGTTAAATTTATTATATTTTAATTAAATTAAATTTGAAATTTGAAATAATTTAAATAAACTTCAATGAAAACAAATACATTTCTCTTTTATTTATTTAAACCCCTTTTCTTTCTTCTATTCTTTTTTAATACTTTAATATTCCATTTTTAATTTATCTCTTTTGACATTTATTTATTTCTTTTTCTCCTATAATCTTTCCTTATATTTCTCCTAACTTCTCTCCTTATATTTCTCCTATCTTTCTTCCTATAATTTCTCCTATGTTTTTACTAAAAGTTTAAAGGATATTTGCCAAAAGATTTATCATATATATATAATTATTAAATTTAAAATCTAATAATCTTCCTTATTTAATTTAATTTAACAAATAAATTATTAAATAAAATCTATCAAAATGAAATATTATAAAGCTAAAAATGATAATCTTTAAATATTAAAATAATTCAAAACCTTAAAATAACATCCAATTTAATAAGTTTATTATTTCAACATTATTGTTGTTTTAATTATTTCTAAATTAACTTATGCCTGTGCATAAATTTTAGTCCTAAAATTTAAAAAAACAACCAAACGAGGTTCCATAATTTTTAATACTAAAACCTTTCTCTCCCAAGATTTAGAATAAATATAGTATTAAAAACCCATCCCCTAACTATGGGTTTTCTAGTTTACTTTATGTAGATTATTGCTAAGGTTATTATAGTTTTATTTTAAAAATTATAAATCTAACCTGCCAAGATAATTAAACACACAGGAAGAGCACCATGAGAAATTAGAGAGAGAAGAGAGAGAGAGACAGAGGAGGCTTTTTCTGGATTCAAAAGCCTACCTAGATCCTGTGATGGAGGTTCTTGACACAACACTTTCCCTGAGCCTAGCGTTCTCAAAATCCTTATGCAACTTCCTGAGTAATCCTTCTCTCTAGCCTGCAAAAATCTCCTCCCTTATGCTCAGGAATTTCTCCCTATAAGTAAACTTCTAGGTAGTTCTAGAGGTTGAGGGCATTGCTTCCCATAAAGCAATGTCCTCACCTAATTTATTTAGTAATTCTAATAATAATAAAAATAACTTAACCAATAGTTAGTTTTACCCCTTAGGTAACTAACTTTTACCTACCCTTCATGTACTCTCTTACCAAACTAATTAAATAATTTAACTCCACCTATGTAGTTTTATTATTATTATTATTTTTATGTTGATAATTAATAGCAACTAACTCTTATATAAATATAATATATATGGGTATGCTTCTCAAGTAAGTCATTAAACCATTGGCAACTTGGGATCCCTTAAAAACTGGAGGTCTTGAGTTCCACTCCCACCCTCTACACTAACAATACATATGAGAGAGAGAGAGAGAGAGAGAGAGAGAGAGAGAGAGAGAGAGTTTAAAAAGTAGGAGTAAATATAGGACTAGGTAATTAGTTTTATTTACTTTTATATTCTATTCTTTTCTTTTATTCACTTTGCATTTATTATATTTATCCAAAGTCACATTATACATCAAAATATATAGAATCACGATCATAACTAATACACTCATAGGAACATAACCACAAACACATCAATAATTAAATATATACAGGTATGCATATACGTGTGCACACATATATGCATACTTTGTATATACGATTAACACATAGAGAGAGAAAATAAAATCATAATCCTACATATATCATAACCATATAAATGAGACCGAAATCAAAGGATATATAAAATAAGGAACTCAAATCCACCCAAAAATCAACCAAGAGATTGGACAAAATAATCAAAACTATAGGGTTTTCCCATGTGTGAACTCTGGACCATCTCCAAACAACAACAACTAGTTCGAGGATTTTAAGGCACACTCAGACCTGTGTAACTAGGTGGAGTCGATGTCTAGTACCTGCACATACCTGCATCACTGAGAAATAAAAGAAGCACATATACATATCTATATACAGACAATGACATACAAGGAAGGAGTGCGACATCATGTGGATCTCCTACATGAGTGACTACGACTGCCTCCCCTCATCCAACAACCATGCCAATAAGGATACATAGAGATCATAATATGGGTTAGCAGGGTTAGACCAATAATCATAATCATGAATATACACAAAAAGTTTGAACCATTACTTAGAAAGATAACTCTTATAATCAACCACGAGATATAAACCAAATCATATATACATAAGCATAAAAGATAATGGTCCTTAGAATATTATTCGAGGGAAATGCTATAATTTGCAAGTCCAAAAGCATATTATTATCTAAATCTAGTAAGGTAAGGAAGAAACATAAAGTCCATAAATGCTAGAATGTCATAATCCTATCCAACTTCAATGTAACACGTAAAACTACTAGAGAGGATACTACAAGCACAAGGGTTATGGGCTAGGTCATAACACATCACATAAGTATGGTTAGTCTCATAGAGATAGTCATGGTCATTCATGTAATCATTGAAAAATAGTCATGTCAATCATAATCATAATCAAATAATCAAACCATTAAAGTTGGAAACCATAGAATTTGTTTATCAATTAAAGTTTAAGTACGCAAGTATCAATATTGACCCTAATTTATCTAAGAGATCCTAACCATTGATAAATATTAGTTCACATAAATCTATTAGGTGCATCCATATCATCAAGACCCCATGCAATCATAACAAGAGATGAGTAAACATGCAAGAATCTACCAAAAACATTTATCACTACCTAAATGAAAGTAAAAGTATTATATTTAAGATTGAATTTTTTATTCAACCTTCAAACAAAAACCTACTCTTATCTAGACATATAAGTCTCTACAACATTCCCCTAACTTCCAGAGGGATATCAAAATGTTATGGCTAGAGAGGTGATACATCCTCCCCCCCTAAGATTTGACTTACTCCTGGAAGTCAGAAGGTACTAAACTTTCCTTATTCATAATCTGTAAAACAAAGTCATTTAATTGAGTCAAAAAGTATTTGGCTACTCCTAGCTCACTAGTATAGATTAGCTTGGATTATGAAAAAGCTATAATTTAAAATTTTCACCTTCCTTTATCAGTCTTCAAAATTCCTATCCATGGAAAATAATATGAAAGAAAAGTCCATGATAACTTCTCCACTTTGGAGAAAACTCTAGAGAACAACTTAAACAATTATGACGTTAAGTATTATAAATCGTAATGGTTTAACCTATGAAACAATATCATAAGCCTACACATACATGTAAAATTTAATTACCATAGGGTTAAAAATTTACATTCTCTATTACTAAAGATGCATGGTTAACATTAAAGGGTATATAACATTGATATTTGTTTCCTTCAAAACAATTTACTATGACACATTTAATATACAATTCTGGACTTAAACATCACGGGTATTCAAAACTTGCCATGATATGTTTATAATGACAATAACATAGGGAACGCCCACATTTTACAAAGATATATTTTATATTTTTCTAATATAATAGTTATAGTGTTTGACTTAAAAAATATTATTCATACTCCTGGAGGAGATCTAATCACACCATTAATTCAGGATTCATCCTCACTATTGATATTTGTTCTTATACTTTTGCAAGTTGGGAGGTTTTTAACCTATGAAACAATATCATAAGCCTACTCATACATGTAAAATTTAATTACCACAGGGTTAAAATTTTACATTCTCTATTACTAAAGATGCATGGTCAACATTAAAGGGTATATAACATTGATATTTGTTTCCTTCAAAACAATTTACAATGACACATTTAATATACAATTCTGGACTTAAACATCACAGGTATTCAAAACTTGCCATGATATGTTTATAATGACAATAACATAGGGAATGCCCACATTTTACAAAGATATATTTTATATTTTTCTAATATAATAGTTATAGTGTTTGACTTAAAAAATATTATTCATACTCCTAGAGGAGATCTAATCACACCATTAATTCAAGATTCATCCTCACTATTGATATTTGTTCTTATACTTTTGCAAGTTAGGAGCTTTCCATATTACCATACCTAGATAATTTTAAATAGTAAAGTAAAGAGTTCATTTAATTTGTTTCATCATATATCCTTTGAGAGAAGGAGACACACACGAGTCCTACTGCTACTCCTCTTTCAACTAATTATTTTATTAGCACATTCAAACCTTTTATCCAATTCCTTTAATTTCTATCCTTAATAAGTGTTCATTCAAAAGTAACCATTCATATGATTAACCTCATACACCTAAAGTTTTAAGTGATATAGTGTGATAATAATATACTACTCAAGTGTGGAACATAATATATACATAAAGTATCATGCTTAGATTCATTTCCCTAATACTTGAATCTAGAATCTTGACTATTCACTAAGCATCTAGAAGGATGTAAATGAGAATTATTTATGACAATTTTTAGGACCAAAAATATCTTTTAGTCCCTTTATGCACATATTCTCTTCCTAGACATACAATTAACATGGCATGTTGAATTGTTACAAACCATGAATAAATCACGTCTTCTTTTAGAATAAATAAGAATTATAATCCTATTTATGATAAATCATTGGGGATGTAAATCATCTTACCCAAGATCTCTTAGTTAGGCACATATGAAATTTTAGCAGACATTGTTTTTCCTAAGTAATTGTATTCCCTTGAATTTATCTTATAGGAAAGGGTAGGGAGAGATACATTATAGTAATTTGTACCATGTCTTTTAATTTCACAATCTTAAGGAGGCAGATGAGAGGCTAGATAGAGAAGAATTTAAATTATCATATCCCTTACAAAGATGGCCAAATAATTTGATAACAACATCATTCAGTTAGGTAGGATCCCAATTTCTCTTTCACACCATGATTTATGTTACCACTCCTTTCATATTTTATTAAAATTAAGAGAGAATGAGACATAATACCAAAATTTCACTTCTTACCTAGGTATAGATTCTATGAAACACACTATTATCAATTCAATAATAAAAGAGAGTACTACCACAATCATGTCTATATTTTACATTGGAGATGCCACAAAGCTACAAACTTAACTTATAATGGAACATTGAGAAGTATAAAAAGTTAGGCAAAACCAATCATGAAGTCAACTTAGCATTTAGAAAATGCATATCATTTCAAACTAATTAAAATTATATGACAATAAAATAGGATATACTATAGGTGGCATAAGAAGATCAAATACCACTATTTAGATACAAAGAAATTTGTAACTTTTATAGGACTATGAGTAATTTTGAAAGCAAGGAAATATCATGCAAGTGTCAAGAATTTCCTAACATACCACTATCATTTTAGAAGGACCTTCACTAGAACACATTATTAATATTAGAATGAAAAACATAAGTAATTGACATAGGATAACTCAATCAAAGAAAGACGAGTGTAATATTTGTTTCTAAAATTTGAGGTTACTAACATAAAGGTGACCACAAAAGAAAATATATCAAAGTTATGTAAAGAAAGAAAAACCCATTTAAGCGCAATTAGACCCTAGAGCTCCCAGTGTAGAAACCTAGTGCTCTGATATCAAATGTCATGCCCCGTTAGGGAGCCCAGAAGGACAAGACAAAAACAAGATGAAAGTGCAATTTTTTATTTTATTTTGACTTACTTAAGTTAACTAGGTATTTAAGTCCTAATAGGTTCCCTTACATAATTATTCCTTTAAAAACACTTTTCATAGTGCATTAAGGTTTAACATAAACTAATGATAGAAATTCCTCTGATCCATTTAACCACATAAGAGAAAGTAGAGAGAGAGAGAGACAAGTGTACTAAAATAAATATTTCTTTCTTTTTCAACATGGAATAACATTAACACATTTAACTTCATATTCTTTCAACAATTACACTTTCCATATTCTAAAATATCACTTGCTTCCAACAACAATAATACACATTGATTTACATTCCCATAAGTTTCCTAGATATACCCTTCCCAATTACATGAATGCTTACAATATATCTTCTAAAATACAAGGCCTTATAGGCTTACATGAATATGAATAACACTTTACAATTTTCTTCACCAAATTCAATATGGAGAATAGGGAGAATGCCTTCAACAACTTGAAATGCTCCATGAAAAGCACAAACACGAATAATACCTCAAAAATAATCACCACCCAACCACGTGGATCCAGAAAGGTCCACTCCCTTGTGCTAGGAGATAGAACCATTGTTCACACGGGGAAACTAGGGCAATCTAAGGTTGAGGGAAAAAAACACCCAAACCAAAAATAAGGAGAAACAAAGTAACAAAAAACAAAAACCCAAGATAGGAGTTTGCTAAGATGTTGACCAGGTGAGTGTCATCACATAGTCCTATGTGTTGGGATCCTTCCTAGCACTCATGTACCCTGGCACCCTCATGTGGCCTGCCCCAATAGCTACAATGATCCTGATACCCCAACAGGAACTATGCGGGCCTTTATCTATTTTTTTTTATCTTTTTAAAATTTTATTTAATCCCTTACCCATTCCTAACTAGTTTTGAATTATATTAGGTTTTATTTTCCAAACTCACCCAAAGGTTGTCCTTCTGGCCTCCTCGACCGGATCCTATAGTGAGCCACTCACCTGGGGCACCTAGGAACCTTACTCAACAAAATAGGCTATCTAGAGTTTATACCATCTAATAGAAATCCATCCCTTAGGGTTTCTTTAGTGTTTTCCTAGGGCCCATAACCCTAACTCTTAAGACAAAGATGACATACAGTAAAAATAGAGCTCTCACAATGCTTCCAAATATAAAAGCATAAAGGTAAGTGTAGAGGGAGGTACAACTCCTAGACACACCTACAAGATACAAGGTAACACTATAATCCTTACAAAAGAAAAATCAATAAAGTTAGAATTAACAAACATCAAAATATACACATAGGACCTAACATCCATATCTATGAATTATTTAATTATGATATCCAAAAATATATTCCTAATTCAACATAAACTAATCTTTATAAAATTTAAGCTTATTACAAACTTAATAAACTTAATTTATTATTTATTATTAATTAAGTTAAAACTTTAATTACATTCAAATTTAATATAAACTAAAGTTAACAACTTATATTATAATTTTTTTTATTAATTTCTACATCACCTTGAATAAAATAAAATATTATAATAAATGGGTTAAATTTATTATATTCTAATTTAATTAAATTTAAAATTTGAAATAATTTAAATAAACTTTAATGAAAATAAATACATTTCTCTATTATTTATTTAAACCCCTTTTCTTTCTTCTATTCTTTTTTAATACTTTAATGTTCCACTTTTAATTTATCTCTTTTGATATTTATTTATTTCTTTTTCTCCTATAATCTTTCCTTATATTTCTCCTAACTTCTCTCCTTATATTTCTCCTCTATTTCTTCCTATAATTTCTCTTATGTTTTTACTAAAAGTTTAAAGGATATTTGCCAAAAGATATATATATATATATATATATATAATTTAAAATCTAATAATCTTCCTTATTTAATTTAATTTAAAAAACAACTTATTAAATAAAATATATCAAAATGAAATATTATAAAGATAAAAATGATAATCTTTAAATATTAAAATAATTTGAAACCTTAAAACAACATCAAATTTAATAAGTTTATTATTTCACCATTATTGTTGTTTTAATTATTTCTAAATTAACTTATGCGTGTGCATAAATTTTTAGTCCTAAAATTAAAAAAATAATCGAGCCAGGTTCCATAATTTTTAAAACTAAAGCTTTCCTCTCCCAAGATTTAGAATAAATATAGTATTAAAAACCCATCCCCTAACTATAGGTTTTCTAGTTTATTTTATGTAGATTATTGCTAAGGTTATTATAGTTTTATTTTAAAAATTATAAATCTAACTCGCCAAGATAATTAAACACACAGGAAGAGCACCATGAGAAATCAGAGAGAGAAGAGAGAGAGACAGAGGAGGCTTTTTTTGGATTCAAAAGCCTACCCTGAGCCTAGCGTTCTCAAAATTCTTATGCAACTTCCTGAGTAATCCTTCTCTCCAACCTCCAAAAATCTCCTCCCTTATGCTCAAGAATTTCTCCCTATAAGTAAACTTCTAGGTAGTTCCAAAGGTTGAGGGCATTGCTTCCCTTAAAGCAACATCCTCACCTAATTTATTTAATAATTCTAATAATAATAAAAATAACTTAACCAATAGTTAATTTTACCCCTTAGGTAACTAACTTTTACCTACCCTTCACGTACTCTCTTACCAAACTAATTAAATAATTTAACTCCACCTATGTAGTTTTATTATTATTATTATTATTATTATTATTAGCAACTAAGTCTTATATAAATATAATATATATGGGTATGCTTCTCAAGTAAGTCATTAAACCAATGGCAACTTGGGATTCCTTACAAACTGGAGGTCCTGAGTTCCACTCCCACCCTCTACACTAACAAGACATACGAGAGAGAGAGAGAGGAGAGAGAGGTCTACAACGTAGGAGTAAATATAGGGCTAGTTAATTAGTTTTATTTACTTTTATATTCTATTCTTTTCTTTTATTCACTTTGCATTTATTATATTTATCCAAAGCCACATTATACACCAAAATAAATAGAATCACGATCATAACTAATACACTCATAGGAACATAACCACAAACACATCAATAATTGAATATATACAGGTATGCACATACGTGTGCACCCATATATGGATACTTTGTATATACAATTAACACATAGAGAGAGAAAATAAAATCATAATCCTACATATATCATAACCATATAAACGAGACCGAAATCAAAGGATATATAAAATAAGAAACTCAAATCCACCCAAAACTCAACCAAGAGATTGGACAAAATAATCAAAACTATAGGGTTTTCCCATGTGTGAACTCTGGACCATCTCCAAACAACAACAACTAGTTTGAGGATTTTAAGGCACACTCAGACCTGTGTAACCAAGTGGAGTCGATGTCTAGTACCTGCACATACCTGCATCACCGAGAAATAAAAGAAGCACATATACATATCTATATACAGACAATGACATACAAGGAAGGAGGAGTGTGACATCGTGTGGATCTCATACAGGAGTGACTATGACTGCCTCCCCTCATCCAACAACCATACCAAGAAGGATACATAGAGATCATAATATGGTTTAGCAGGGTTAGACCAATAATCATAATCATGAATATACACAAAAAGTATGGACCATTACTTAGAAAGATAACTCTTATAATCAACCACAAGATATAAACCAAATCATATATACATAAGCATAAAAGATAATGGTCCTTAGAATATTATTCGAGGGAAATGTTATAATTTGCAAGTCTGAAAACATATTATTATCTAAATCTAGTAAGGTAAGGAAGAAACATAAAGTCCATAAAGGCTAGAATGTCATAATCCTATCCAACTTCAATGTAACAAGTAGAACTACTAGAGAGGGTACTACAAGCACAAGGGTTACAGGTTAGGTCATAACACATCACATAAGTATGGTTAGTCTCATAGAGATAGTCATGGTCATTCATGTAATCATTGAATGATAGTCATGTCAATCATAATCATAATCAAATAATCAAACCATTAAAGCTGGAAACCATAGAATTTTTTTGTCAATTAAAGTTTAAGTACCCAAGTATCAATATTGACCCTAATTTATCTAAGAGATCCTAACCATTGATAAATATTAGTTCATATAAATCTATTAGGTGCATCCATATCATCAGGACCCCATGCAATCATAACAAGAGATGAGTAAACATGCAAGAATCTACCAAAAACATTTATCACTACCTAAATGAAAGTAAAAGTATTACATTTAAGAATGAATTTGTTATTCAACCTTCAAACAAAAACCTACTCTTATCCAGACATATAAGTCTCTACAAAATTCTCCTAACTTCTAGAGGGATATCGAAATGTAATGGTTGGAGAGGTGTTACATGATGATATAACTTTTGCTCAACAAGAGGAGCAAAGGAAGGAATGGATAAAAGTAAAAACAACAAGAAGCGAGGGAAAATGGGCATGGATGAAAAATGGGAAAGCTCATCAATGAGCATTTCTCAAATAAGAAATAGGAAATAGGGGCTCCACAAGATCACTTGAGTGTAGTAAGTTGGAACTATAGAGGCTATCCATGGAGAAAGGGTCCTGGGTTGGGGCCCATAGAAAAAGGGGAGGATATTATTATTCTTTTTTAATACATGAGCATGATGGATGAATGGTCTAGAATTTCGATGGTTACAATAAATTTTTAGTTCAAAACAAGGGGAATGAAACAAGCAAAGGACATGGTGGAATCATGGTGTTTATCAAAGAGAAGTTGCATGGAGCAATAAAATTTGAGAAAGAAGACCCAAATAAACAATACATATGATTGTGAATAATAGTGAATGAAATAATTTTCAGATAGATTGCTTGCTACTTTTCCCCGAAAAACTCTAAGTTCTACTAAAAAGGAATTTAGACAATGAGGATGTGTTTGCATCATTAAAAAAAGATATCTCTATATTCAACACTATAGGTGAAATTATGCTTGTTGGGGATCTCAATGCAAGGACAACCAACAATCAATCTTTACATTTGAACAATGGTTAAAAAGGAGAGAAAAATCCTTTATGGTTGGAAGGTGGAGATCAACCTTGCAAAAGAGTTTCACAAGATGGTAATTGTTAGAGTAAAGTATTAATTATATTAATTAACTTCACTCCCTTCTTAAGATGTCAACACTTTTATTTTTAGTTGTTTATATTTAAACACACATGCACTAGTTGATTTAAACTTATGCACTAGTTGTTTTAAATATAAACTTGCATGCATTAGTCTTGTAATAATTTAATTAGTTATTACATGCATTAGGGTTTTCTTTTCAAGGCTTTCGATCTCTTTTATAAGGATGATCCATTGTATATTTTATTTATTCATTTTTTGAGGATATTTTCTTCTTCATATTTTTGAGTCAAGCCCTTGCCCTCTTCTTGTCTCTACTTCCTTGTAACAAGTTTTTGTATGCAGGTGATCTTTGGGTTTTGTGGATTTGTATTGCTCAAATCCTACATAGTATCAAAGCCTAATCTGCTACAGCTTATTCATGTTTGAAAGATTAAGAGATCATAAATCCATATGTTTCAGATTAGGGCTTCTTTTTTTGGTTTTTTATTGAAATTAGGGGGTCCCTAAATTTTGGTACACTTTGAGATCAAACGGACCTCACCAGTGACCTCACAACGCCCAAAAACCCCTATTTCAATATAAGACACGTCAAATTTGGACAACTTTGCATTTTGGGGCATTTTTGGTACCAGACAACTTAACATGCTTCCCAAGGTAGAATTTGTGCGGACTAGCACACTTCCCGGGGTAGACTTCTTTGTTTTTTATGCATGTAAATTGAAACAAAAATTTGTTGCCTAAGACGCAAATTAAAATTTAAAAAATTGGCACATAAATCGAGGCAAAAAATTGAAAGGCCTAGCATAGATCTCGAGGTGCGCACGTGATTTTTCAATTTTTTTTTTCATTTTGGCCGGCGATAGCCATTTGGTCATCAAATTTAAGCCAGGCAAATGCATTTTCAGCTCCTGGTCATATGGCGACCAGGGGCCAAAAATTTTAGCCCCAGGGGGCTTGCGATGGCCATTTGGCCGTCAATTTTAAGCCCCTGAAGTGCTGACATCAGCACATCTAGACACCATTCTGGGCACTCCGGAGCACTCGGTGGGTTTTTGCTCATAACTTGAGCATACGATGTCGAAATTGGGCAAACAAGATATCGTCGAAAAGCTGGTTCTGAGCTCTATCCAGATCTGGAGGTTTGAATTTTTTATTTTTATTTTTTGATGGTGTTTTTAATGTCAAAGCCAGATGTTTAGTTCTACACTCCGAGAGCTCTATCTTGCGCATCCGGACTCCATTTTTGGAAAATGATATATCGTTAGAAAGCTTGTTCAGAGAGATTTTCATTGCTGTGAGTCATTTTTCCAAATTATGCTCCAAGTTCATTTTATTCATATTCTTGAATTTTTGCAGTCTTGTGGATATCTTGGTTGTTTCAGGTCTTGGGATCTCTTCCCTTTGAAGGATGGCTCGTCTTAGGTTGTTCTTTTGTTTTAGTAGCCTTCACTCTTCTTTGAGCAGTGTATACTTCACTTTTGTAGCATTTTTTTATGCACACACACTGAGATAAAGTTTTATTCTATTGTATGATGGGATCTTGCACATGTTCGTGCTTTATGTACCTGCACTCCATTATAAAGTGTCGGGGGGGTTTGATGTTTGCCTTTGTTTTCCATCTTCTTTTGTCATGTGAGTGTTCCTCCAAAGACATTAGCCTCAAGTATCTCTATATGTGTTTGTACTCTCTCTGCACATTCGATGTTTTAGATTCTTCTTCATCATGAAGTTCATATTGGATGATCTTTTTAGTGTACCTGTCATTACTCCCTTGTCAGTAGTATGGGGGGTTTCTACTATTGGTTCTACTGCTTCCTTGGTTTGATAGTGTGAGCTATGTATTCATTATTTGATTCTATGTACTAGGTGGTTGCAGTGGCTGGGTACCTATGTATTCCGGTGAGATGGATCATTTACCATATGGACACTCTTTTCTTTCCTATTTTTGGATGCACTCTTCCAACTTTGATTGATCAGCTCTTCAGACTTTTGGTGTTTATTCTATCTGTATCTTTGAGTTTAGGTGTTTGCCTTTGTTTGCCTCCTGATTCGAGTAGTGTTATTTGAGGGCACTTGTGCAGATTACAATCTTCTCTAGTTGGTCATATTTCTGTGGAGGATCTTCAGATCATCAGTTTCTTCTTGACAGAGTTTGCAGTTTCATGCTTCAGTGATGTTGTACATGTTCATCTTTGTTCCTATTTTCTGGAACATTCCTAGTTTTGGAGGCTTCTTCACTCCTTTAGATTAGTCTTTGTCTCTTTTGGAGTAGAGTTTCTCCCATGTGGTTTTCTCTATTTCTCCGCTTTATAGAGACTCTCTTTTGTGTTGGGTACCTCATCAGGCCATGTTGTTGGGACCCATTTTTTTGCTTTCAGCACTGTAGTTTCCTTTGCTTTCTTCTTGCATTGTTTGTAGCTACATTGTTGCTCATCTTAAGGGGGGTGTTAGAGTAAAGTATTAATTATATTAATTAACTTTACTCCCTTTTTAAGATGTCAACACTTTTATTTTTAGTTGTTTATATTAAAACACACATGCACTAGTTGATTTAAACTTATGCACTAGTTGTTTTAAATATAAACTTGCATGCATTAGTCTTGTAATAATTTAACTAGTTACTACATGCACTAGGGTTTGCCTTTCAAGGATTTTGATCTCCTTTATAAGGATGATCCATTGTATATTTTATTTATTCATTTTTTGAGGATATTTTTTTCTTCATATTTTTGAGTCAAACCCTTGCCCTCTTCTTGTCTCTACTTCCTTGTAACAGATTTTTGTATGCAAGTGATCTTCAAATTTTGTGGATTTGTATTGCTCAAATCCTACAGTAATGGTGGTGTTTCTTATTTCAGAGTAGAATTATTGGGGTTGTGTAGTCTATTTGACATCGTGATTTGTAACAGTATGAGAGACTGGCCAACTTCAGGGGGTATCACTTGCAAGATGTACAATGGTCAGAGTGTGGTGGATTATGTTATTTGCTCACAAAACTTTACTTCTAGAGAGATAGAGTTCAACATTGGTGAACATCTTATGGAGACAAAATCTTATCACATGCCCTTGTATATTAGATTGGACTTTGTTCTGGGTAATCCACATAATAAAAAGGACCTTAACATACAAAAGGTAGTTTTTAACAACAATAGAATATTCATAAATCATGAGAACATGGTTGTATTCAGTGTTGCTCTTAAACAACAAGTTCTTGAAATAAATAATATTTTGATTGAGGAAAGGGATAATAAGGAGATTGAGCATTTGCATAATAGATTGCTAATTCCCATTATTCACAAGACATTAAAGACATGCAATATATCTTCTAATAGGAAGAGGGATGCAAATACGTTTCCAATAAATTTGTGGTATGATGAAGAATGTAATTTTAGGATTTGGTAACACTAAGAGGGGGGTGAATCAGTGTTACAGTACTTAATTGAATTCTTAAACTTCCTTAACCAACAGATAAGATATAACAAAAAATGAACAACCATGCAACAAAGATAAACATTAAAGAACTCATAACACCATATTTGTTTTCAAGGAAACCCTGGCCAAGGGAAAACACCAGTGGGGATGGTACCCACAAAACTCTACTCTATGAATCTTGAAATCCTACTAGGAGTTTTGGCCATGTTAGGAGTTGATTAATAGAATATAGGCAGGTCCCTGGTAGGGGATGTATACAATGAGATCCATGTTAAGGAATCAATCTCGTTAAAGGTCCTAGTCCTATTAAATGCAAATAAACCATGTTAGGGGTGTACAATAGGTGCAACAACACTTACAACAAATCTGTTGTCCTGAATACAAAGAGTTAACAAAATATTCCTAGAAGAACTCCTCTTTTTCTCCTTCCTCTTAATCTCTACTCTTCCTTTTGGATGTCGTCACAATTCGCATCTAACATCCATCAATATCACTTTCTACTCATCGCCCAGTTTTACAAAAAGTGTCTGTATACTTATACCCGTTAGAAGTATAATTATAAGAGCTAGTCCACATTACTCTAGCTAATCATCATATTAATTCAAGCGCAATTGCATGCTTCATTAATATCCTCAGTCAGCCTCAAATCCAAGATAGAATCCAAAAATAACTTTCCAAATGCTCACAAGGTCAGCCTCAATGATTGCTAACATGTTATGCTATGTTTACTGTCTTGACATCCAATCAACTAAACACATCTCTTTGATCCTTCAATATTAACACGTGTGACCTCACACATGTGTTCATTTGTGTCGTGCAAGTATATCATGAAGATCGCAAGCCTTAACACAACTTTTGTAAAGCTCGCTAAGCTTTTTTGTCAAACTAGGTTATTGGAACAGTTTATGGATTTAGGCATTTTTCCATTCAACAACTGCATTCAAACATATTCATCATATCTAATATGTGTGACCATAAAAATAATAAGTATTTTCATAAATGACAACATTCCATATATGTGCATATGCATACATGTGCATATGTGTGCATGTGCTGACCACTAGCCAACAATCTCCCCATTTGGCATTGATGGCAACACTTAGTGAAAAGTGACTAAGTGCATCATCAAAGCAAAAATGTAAAAGGAAATATACTTATATAAATGCAACACATAAGAATTCAACACATACGATTCAAAAGAAACTTCCTTTTATTTATGTTTGTTGTATTTTCAATTTACACACACATACTTGCCTCATTCTTACATTACATTCTGCATTTTTTTCGCTATCTCCCCCCCCTTTGACATCAATGGAAAGGGGTGCCAAAATGTCAAAATGAGTAATCAAAATGGAAAAAAAGGAAATAGAGTATACAAAATTACTATTTAACTGTTTGCAGTACATCTCTGTAATTTGTCTTCAAAATTTGCATGTCAGCATCCCAAGATGCTTTTATTGCCTCTGCTACCTGAATCATTCCATTAAGACCAAATGCGGCCTTGTCTTCTTTCTCTACATTAGTAGGTATTAATTCTTGAAATTTTTTGAGGCCAAGTTGAAGGTCCTCATGGGTACTCTCCAAGACACTGATCTTTGGAGTAAAAAAGCTCCTTAATTATGTGAATCTTTTTTGAACTCTATCCTTTTCCAACTGAAAGGTATGGATTTTATCCATGATCCTGTTGACTTCCTTATTTATATCCAAAATTTTCTTATTTTCAAAATCTTTAGAGAGGTTTTCCAAAGCCTCTTCATCCTGTGCTATAATATCTGATATACTCTTTACATGCTCATGCGAAGTCATGCAAAGTTTATAGAGGTCTTGTCCATACTTAAGAAATTTTGTGTGAAGAAATTTTTCATCAGATTGAGGAAGAATCTATTCACAATGAAAAATATCTCGAAATAGATATCAGTAATGAGGAAGAAGACCTTCTTAGTACAGAGGAAATTTCAATTTGATTAGAAATTAAATATCAAAGACATCTTCAAAAAAAGGATCCCAAATTCTTCTCAATCTTCCAAAATAAGCAAACTAGTGGATTACTACAAAGGTTCGATGAAGCTAAAATGACACATTAGAGGAATGCATATAATGTGATGAGTATAGTAGATAAGGTGTCTCTAGAGATGATTTTGAAACTTTTTCAAATATTTAGTATGATAAAGCTCAAGATGAATATGAAAAAATGTTTCCCAAATATGAATCATTCTTTAACTCATTTTGTGACATAGGATTGCATCCAGAATGTGGAGATAAAGTAGAATTATATGTAGTACATGAATGGGACAAAGTTTCAAGAGATAACATTGATATTTTTTGAGTTGATGAAGCACGTGATGAATCTCAAGAGGATCCATTCAGTGAAGATATATATTATGATACACCAAATGATCTCTTGTGTGATGTATCACAAGAAATCATTCAGGAAGGTATGCTTGAAACCTCTATATTTTTAAATCCATTGCTTAAAGGGGATATAGGAAAGAATGTGTTCCAAGTTTTTTCAAACTCACCATATATGAAGCAAAATGAAATAGTAAATGGAAATAGAGTTAGATAAGAATAAATACCTTTGAAAAATTCTTTTGAAAATAGATTTCATATACATTTTGGTCTAAGGGAGATAAAAGACTCTAGAGCTGGGTGTGGGGGAGGATATGCTTTTAAGATTTTCTTGTCCCAGGTGTTCGAAAGGAAATCGATTAATTAGGAGGTGAAAAATGATGAAGAAAGGGATGATGATATAATATTATCAGGATGTTTATATTGTTGCACGATTAGAATTAGGTATTTGATAGGGGCAAATGTTGATCCCATATTTTTTGGTGGCTCGGGGCCACCAAATAAGATCTGATCAGATTATTTAAATATGTAGAGACTCTGTAGCCCAATGGACTTGGTTCTTGGTCTACCTCTACTAGAGATAGATGGATTCTCGCTATGCCCATAGGGAGCATACGTCCCCAGAAAGAGCCATTGATGGAACCCTAAAATTTTACAAAATTTGAAGTTATAGATTCTAGACCAATAAGAAAGTTTTTCTCTCCAAACAAATGCAATACCTATGATTGAGTTCCAAATCCAATAGACTAGCTCTTATGCATGTGTCAAAATTTTAAATTCCATCCATGAGTGTTTGGGATAGCATATACCGATGAAGAAAGATAGTGCACTAAGAAAAAGAACATATTGACAAGACCTAGGCCGATGACATCAAGCGAGGAAAAAGGGAAAGCAATAAATCAATATAACACATACTAATAAATCTCCACCAGAAAGACATACACTAGCATCAAAGAGAAAATCTCATCTTTCCAATTGTCGATAAGGCTGTCGACAAGACTTACTCTAATAGGTATCGTAAGAAGAGTCTATCGGCAAGGGTTATAATGATGAAAGTCACTGGTGTGACTGAAGTGATTAGGATGGTTTTGAGTTTCTTTGATACCCGATGAGTATATCAGTGCAACTTATGCCAATATGAGATGATCAAAGACCATTGCAAAAGGAATTTTTGGGAGGATTTATACCAATGGACATATCGGTCTGGCAATACATATTGGTAAAGAAGGTTCTGAGTTACATTGATTCTCGATAGGGTATCAAAATTACTAATGTCGATGATATTATCATTGCATTCATATCTAAGGTATCAGACTCTGATATACCAATGAAGATCTTATCGGTAAAGTGAGTGTGACCGGTATGATTGTGAAATGGTTGCACCGATCCCCAATGAATGTATTGGTATTACATATACCGATTTGATAAACAACAAACACATTTTTGGGAGGAAAAGAAGATCGTTATGCCAATGGTGCCATGAGAATTTGTTTTTTGGTGAGACTTATCCTGATGAAAAACTATTGTCACATCAATTGAAATTCAAAAAGGTCAAATGGAAAGGTTCTATTAATGCTCAAATCAAATGAAATAAATCATCGCCCATGGAAAATTTATTGAAAATTCATTTACAAATTGTATAAATTAAATGCATTCCACATGTTTTATAAGTAACCAAATGAATAGCAGTTTTGCAAGAAGTTTGGATAGATTGAAGGTGTCATCTAATTTTCTAGAATGGAATTTCCAATAACTATTGGCCTAAGGATGAATAACCTAGACCTGTTCAACAACTTGGTCTAAATGGGATAGAAGAAGATCAACTAGATGTTGTGAATAGTCTCCTAAATACAGCCTAGGACCTAAAGGTAAGTTATGATGCATATCCGAGTGATGTGATAGAATTAGAAGCAGAGCGGGACATGGAAGAGCTGCATGAGCTTCTCCATGAGGTGCAGGAAAAAAATGAAGGGTGGGTTCCAACTGAGTTATGTGATGAATTGATGGAGTTAATTGACTTAGTTCTAGTTAATGGTGTTCCTTTTATCCCGTGATGTGTTTTACACTTCTTTATGATTAGTTTGTAATTAGGTGTTTGGGATTATCGCTCTATAAAACCATTTTATAATAGTCTAAAGCTAAACGTTGCATCCCTTCATTATTTATAAGGAGGGATACCAAGACCAAAGAAAGAGGGGAATTAACAGAAGAATTATTAGGGTCATATCTTTTTGTAGCAAATTTTGAGTATTGTCTCTTGGGAATACAAGACTGGAAAAGGCATTACGGTTTGTAACTAGTTGATCATACTATACTTATTTCAATATAAAGACCATGTGTTATTCAATTTCTTATGGTGTTCTATCTTTCAATTATGATTAGTTCTCTATAATAAATCTACTGGTTCATATTGTTGCAATGTGTGATCTTGTGTTATTATAATTTGAATTCAGTTTTAGTTTGAACATTGATTTGAAGGATTGGTTGTGAAACTTCAAATTATCTTACTGGTATTTTGAAAGAGGGTTAAAATCCGTAAGACTAACTCGAAAAACACATTTAAATTAATAAGACACATAGATACATTTGAAGTGATGGTCTCTCTTTGATAGCGAGTTATTAAAACCGTCTTGCAGAGTTATACATAAGATCAATTAATTGAAATGGTAACATCATTGAGAAGTGAAGATACTAATCTAAAATTGAATTAAGATATTATAATCAAGTAATCCCAAAACAATCTCAATTGACTTAATTATATTATACTCACAACTTACATTCACAACAAAGCAATATTTTTCAAAAGCAATTTCAATTATACAAAGCATTTTTTTCATAAAGTTTACAAGTGTTCACAATTTGTCAACCTTCAAGAATTATTTCCATCTTATGGTGATCACTAGAATTCAAAATCCACTATATAAAGCCTTCCACCCAATAGATTGGGTTCAAGGTAGATGTTTACTCACCTTGGTTTAGTGGATCCTAAAGTGCAAGGGAAGTTGATTAGGTCATCCTTCCTATTCATTGGCCAAAGATGACTATGAAGTCTTTAATAGAAGTGGAAAAAATTTTGGATTTCCAATCTACGGTTTTAGGAACCAACAGATTGGAGACTCTGTTGGGGATGTTGTTTAAAAAATGCAAATTCAAGAATCTCTATAAAAGTACACTTTGTTGGAAGGAATAACCCAGAAGACCAGCGAAGTAACATTTTCCTCGAAGAGAGGTGACAAATCTATTCAATAAACATTTCAGTCAGTGACTCTACTGAGGGAGAAGATCCAGAAGGAGATGAAAATTTTCCTTTTTGAAAGAGAGCATTTTTTTAGTATGTATCAAAATAAACAACTATTTTAGAGACATACATTTATTCCTGAAGGCATCATGCCATTGGATTTTAGAAGATTTTAATGCATCCCAAATAAGCTATTTCCAAAGTTCTCATAGCTTGTACCAAAATTTTATGGAGAATACGATGAATCAACACTTGAGAATTTGGATGCATTCTACACATTCATAGAGAATAATCAAATTTGTGCAGAAGATACAATGATGAAGCTATTTGTCAGGACGATGAAGGGTCGTGTAAGTGAAGCTTACGAATTACTACTTATATCGAGCATCTCATCATGGAGGGAGTTTGAGTTGTGGTTTCTTGATGTTTTCTATGATGTAGACGAGGAAGAAGAAAATATTTACTATAAAGAAAGTCATAATTATATTGTGAAAGAAGAATCTTACATGTCTCCCTTAGATATTTTTTCAATTTGGAAAGATATGAAGGCAACTCTGGAACACATTTTTTCATAAGAACAGTAAATTCTAATCATGAAATACCTTCAGACATCTTGCCTCAATGCAAGAAATTCATAAATAAAATTCACAAGTTAGGAATCTCAGGTGACTCTAGTTTGAAATTGCTTTCCAAAATTTTAGAAGAAGATGATGAATACAGGGTAAAATCTGTAGAAGAGGCACAAAAAGTAGATAATGTTTCAGATTCAAGTGAAGAAATTTTTCATCAAATTAAGGAAGAATCCATTCATGATGACAATTGTGTGCAAACAGATATCAGTAATGAGAAAGAAGACCTTCTTAACTTACAGAGGAACTTTCAGATTTATTAGAAATTGAATAGCAAATATATCTTCAAAAAAAGGATCCCATATTTTTCTCAATCTGCCAAAATAATAAAATTAGTGGATTACTGCAAAGATTCGATGAAGCAAATGAAGATCCCCAAGAAAATGATCCATTAGAGGAATGCATATAGTGTGATGAGTATAGTAGAAAAGGTGTATCTGGAGATGATTTTGAAACTTTTTCAAATATTCAGTATGATAAAGCTCCAAAGGAATATGAAGAAATGTTTCCCAAATATGAATCATTCTTTGACTCATTTTGTGACATAGGATTGCATCCAATTAAAATGTGGAGATAAAGTAGAATTATATGGAGTACATGAATGGGAGGAAGTTTCAAGAGATAACATTGATATTTGTCTAGTTGATGAAGCACATGATGACTCTCAGGAGGATCCATTTAGTGAAGATGTATATTATGATACACCAAATGATCTCTTGTATGATGAATCACAAGAAAGCATCCAGGAATGTATGCCTGAAACCTCTATATTTTCAAATCCATTGCTTAAAGGGAATATAGGAAAGAATGTGGTCCAGAATGATTCCAAAAAAATTTCAAACTCATCATGTATGAAGCATAATAAAATAGTAAATGGCGATATAGTCAAAGAAGAATACATAGCTTGGAAAAATTCTTTTGAAAATAGATTTCATATACATTCTGGTCTAAGGGAGATAAAAGACTCTAGAGCTAGGTGTGGGGGAGGATATGCTTTTAAGATTTTCTTGTCTGAGATGTTCAAAAGGAAATCAATTAATCGGGAGGTGAAATATGATGAAGAAAGAGATGATGATAATATTGTCAGGATGTTTATATTACTGCACGATCAAAATCAGGTGTTTGTCAAGGTTGATTCCATATTTTTTGGTGGCTTAGGGCCACCAAATAAGATCTGATCAGATTGTTTAAATATGCACAGACTCTATAACCCAATGGACTTGACACTTGGTCTACCTCTACCAGAGATAGCTAGATTCTCGCTATGCCCACAAGGAGCATACATCGCTAGAAAGAGCCACTGATGGAACCCTAAAATTATGTGAAATTTGGAGTTCTAGATTCTAGGCCAATAAGCAAGTTTCGCTCTCTAAACAAATACAATACCTATGATCGAGTTCCAACCCACAAAGACTAGCTCTGATGCATGCATCAAAAGGTTAATTTCTAGCAATGAGTGGTCGGGATAGCATATATCAATGAAGAAAGATAGGGCACTAAGGAAAAGAACATATCAACAAGACCTAGGCTGATGGTATCAAGTGACGAAAAGGAAAAGCAACAAATCAGTATTAAGTGTAGAAATTAAATGCATTCCACATAATTTATTAGTAAGAAAATGAATAGCGGTTTTGTAAGAAGTTTGGACAAATTGATGGTGTCATCTGATTTTCTAGAATGGGACTTCTAGTAACTGTTGGCCCTCAACATGAAGAACCTAGACCTGTTCAACAACCTAGTCTAAATGGGATAAAAGAAGATCAACTGGATGTTGTGAATAGTATCCTAAATGCCACCTAGGTCTTAAAGACAAGTTATGCTGCATATTAGAGTGATGTGTTGGAATTAGAAGCAAAGAAGGGGCAAAGCTGCATGAGCTTCTCTGTGACATGTAGGAGAATAAGGAAGGGTGAGTTCCAACTGATTTATGTGATGAGCTGATGGATTTAATTGGCTTAGTTCTAGTTAACAGTGTTCCTTTTGTCCCGTGATGTGTTTTCCACTTCTTTATGATTAATTTATAATTAGGTATTTGGGATTACCGCTCTATAAAACTATTTTGTAATGGTCTGAAGCTAAACATTGCATCCCTTCACTATTTATAAGGAGGGATACCAAAACCAAGGAAAGAGGGGAATTAACAGAAGAATTATTAGGGTCAGATCTTTTTGTAACAAATTTTGAGTATTGTCACTTGGAAATACAAGGCTTGTGAAGGTATTACAGTTTGTAACCAATTGATTATACTATACCTATTTCAATATAAAGACCAGTTGTTATTCAATTTCTTATGGTGTTCTATCTTTCAATTATTGATTAGTTCTCTGTAATAAATCTACTGGTTTAGATTGTTGCAATGTGTGATCTTATGTTATTATAATTTGAATTCAGTTTCAGTTTGAACATCGATTTGAAGGATTGGTTGTGAAACTTCAAATTGTCTTACTGGTATTTCAAAAGAGGGTTAAAATCCATAAGACTAACTCGAACAATACATTTAAATTAATAAGACACATAGATACCTTTGAAGTGAAGGTCTCTCTTGGATGGTGAGTTATTAAAATTGTCTTGCAGAGTTATACATAAGATCAATTAATTGAAATGGTAATATCATTGAGAAGTGAAGCCACTAATCTAAAATTGAATTAAGGAATTATAATCAAGTAATCCTAGAGAAATCTCAATTGATTTAATTATATTATACTCACAACTTACATTCACAGCAAAGCAATCTTTTTCAAAAGCAATTTCAATTATACAAAGCATTATTTTCATAAAGTTTACAAGTGTTCACAATTTGTCAACCTTCAAGAATTATTTCCATCTTATGGTGATCGCTAGAATTATAAATCCACTATATAAATCCTTCCAATGAAAATATTAGGTTCAAGGTAGAGGTTTACCCACCTTGATTTAGTGGATCCTAAAGTGTGGGGAAGTTGATCAGGTGATCCTTCATGTTCATTGGTCAAAGCTTATTGTGAATTCTTTAATAGAAGTGGCAAAAAATTTGGATTTCCAATCTACAAATTTGGGAACTAATAGACCCCTTAATGTTTCCTAGGACCCCTGAAGACCCCTTAACAAGCACTAATGTATGGTAAGGGGTCCTCGGGAATCATAAGAGGTCTTAAGGGGTCCTAAGACACATTAATGTGTCCTAGTATCCCTTATGACCCCTTAGGACCCTTTAGAACCCCTACGATGTATGGTAAGGGGTCCTAAAGGGTCTTAAGGAGTCGTAGGACACATTAATGTATCCTAGGACCCGTTATGACCCCCCCCCCCCCCCCCCCCCCCCCCCCCCCCCCTCTCTCATTTTCTTATTCTTACATAGGGCATACACCCTATAAGGTGTACGCCCTATATAAAACACTAAGTAAAATATTACACCAAATCCAACAATGCATAACATTTTCACATATATAGGGTGCACACCTTTTCAATTACCATCAAGAACAAGAAATAACATATGTAAAAAGTTTTTATTGTCATCTTGTCATTATAAAATACGGAAATGAGACTACTATTTATATCCATTATGCAATTGCAATTATTGTTTGTTATTAACATTATTATTAAAATAGTTGATTATTAATAATTTAATTAAATAATTTTAATGTCTTCAAAATTAAGAACTAGAAATAAAGGAGTAACTCTTTCACTTACAAATTTTGTATGTCCATTTATCTTGTTCCCCGTGTATTAGAATTTT
Source organism: Chamaecyparis obtusa (assembly GCA_027943335.1). Lineage (NCBI taxonomy): Eukaryota > Viridiplantae > Streptophyta > Pinopsida > Cupressales > Cupressaceae > Chamaecyparis > Chamaecyparis obtusa. The sequence goes on from BSBK01000164.1 coordinate 3,077,057, forward strand.
TTTGCTAGACAATATTAAAAAAATAATATATTGATTATTCGTTATATTTAATTTTAAGTATGTCTTACCTCATGCAAATTCATGTCATCCTTTGAATTGTTGAAGAATGTTGTGAGTCCATCTAGCTTTGAAGGGTCTTTAAATGGGAAATCAATTATATCTCCCACACTAAGATATCTCAAATTTTGAAAATCTTCACTGCACGGAGGCCCAACAAACTTTACCCAATCCCCTATCATCAAGACTCTCAAGGACTCACACATTGCATCTAAAATGCTAGTCTCAAGAGTGATTAAAGAATTGTTCCCAACAAGGGAGATGCCTTTGACCTCTCGGAGTAGTTTATGACCACCTTTCACAAAAAATAGGACCACTTTTTGTGCTCGCCCTTTTTGAGGACCTTAATCTCCACCATTTTAAAAATAAATTAGTAGTTTAGAAACTAGATTTAGAGTACTACAACTCTTTCTTATCACATCTTAAAATTTTGAGCCTATCTTCAATCTCTCATTGAAATTTAGAGTTTGCTAATTTCAGGAAAAAAAAAAAGAAAAAAGTGGCATCTTATACCCCCTTTTTGGTCCCCCATCTTTGTGCACTTACCCTCTAGCCAACTTGTTATCTCTCTTTGTTATATTTGTCTTTACTTCTCTATCTTTCTTCAACATATTATAACTTACTATATACCCTAGATCTTTAAGCTTTGATACCAAAAATGATGTAGAGGAAGGACTGCAAACTAAAACAAATACATAAGGACTCACAATGGACTCTTCAAGACAACTAGTTGCATCCTAGGTATTCTTTCCTAGACACCTTGTCACTAAGGTCTATGAGGAGCCTACTCTTGTTGCCATTGCTCAATCCATGAAAAATTGACTGACCAAACATTCTTCTTTGCATTTGAAACCATTCCAAGACACTTCTTACAATTAAATAATTCAAACATACACCATCATATCAATCCTCAATGCCAAGGACTGAACCTTGTCTTCACATAGGCATAACAACAACACATTTCCTTTTTGAGTCATTCTCACACAAAATAAAGGAATATCAAAGCCATACACCATGTATTTAGAACCTTTAAAACATATACTCTCACTGATCAAACCAAAACACAACATTAAAACATCAAACCCTCCTTGATTTGGCTTATTTTTTAGGACGACCTGCAATGTGAAAACAATCATGCATATCTTTTAAAAATAAAAGAATCTATAACTCTCCTTTGGAGGGATTGAAGAAATGTATATAAAAATTACCACCAATTTTTATATATTTCCAATGGTAGGAAGTCAAGTTATGAATTATTTACACTCGTGGAAAACCCTAGGTCAATAGTAGGGTTGCACTTAGTAAATTTTCCATTACATTTGAAAAAATCCATGAAATCAAGTCAAACCAAAAAAATTTGAATCTGCAAACATTTATTCCACTTTTCTAATTTGTTTCAATCCTATACCACTATGTACATGATTGTACAGAGCAAATTACAGTTTGAAATTATAAAAAATAAACATAAATTTGTTAAGAAATACAGTTTTCCACCGAAAACTTTTTCGTAGCTTATTAGAACATGTTGTTTCTTTCATTTGATGTCAAAAACCAACTAATCCACCTTACAATACAAAATTGAATGCTTTTATATCACAACCTAAAGTCCTTTTCCCTTTTTTTTGCCTCAAAATTACAATAATATGTCATTTTGCCACCTAGAACTTAAACAAAGCATGAAAAGTGACCTCCTACTTGGATTACATGGTTTTTAAAACCTTATTAGACCTCAACAATGAAAAAAGAGAAACAAGATTCAAATTTTTACAAGCCAAAAAGTTCATTAGAGAATTCAAATTGAGTTTTGGCGGGAAAAGTACATTTTGAATTTGAATTTCTAGACTCAATCACCTTTTCTAGCCTAATGAACTTGATTCCCTTGATCACTCACAAATGCCTTAATAAACCGAAATCAAAACTTAGAACACCAAAATGAACACACAATGCATTGATACAAGATGCTCATGCATCAAGTGTGCAATTAGATTCACCAGAGGGAGTTGGTTTCCACTAGGACTTGCGGGTGGGTAATGGCGAAGCGTAAAGAAGATGTGTGAAAAATTGATCGTGTTTGTTGTCCTCTAGCAAATATGAAGATAGGTAGAAGGTTTACATATTTATTCTTGTCTCAGTGAAAGTAGGTATGATAGGTCTAGGGGATGTGCATCTTTTAGAATCTTGTTGGGTAGAGGATAGTAGTGAGGGTTTTGTTGTGAGGTGAAATGGTAAGAATCTGAGAGGAGCTCAAGAGATGGAGGTAGGAGACCTACAACAATGAGATCTAGAAAGACTCAAAGCTAATAATGGAGAGAAGGAAAAAGAAGTGAGGGTTTGTGCTTGGTTGAGTTTTGACAATCTCTGTGTTTGAGAAAGGGATAAAGAAGAGTGGATGACTACATTTGAAAAGGAAGTGAAAAATTTAAGATAAAAGGCATGAGAGGTCATGGAAGATATAAAGGAGGAGATGAGAATGAGAGGATTTGCATTAGGAAAGGAGTTATCTTTGGAGGATGTGGATGCAACAGATGAACAAGAAGGTCTAGTGTTTGATGAAAAATGAGAGTTTCTTGAGGAAGAGGTTTGTGACAAGTTGGTATTTGATCAAGGACTGAAAGAGGATGGTGCATTGCTTGGAGAAGAGTTCAATAAGATTGAAGAGTTATTCACTTTGATTGAAGATGGAGTTGAGGAACTTGAGGAAGTAGCAGATGTACAGTAAGAGGAAAAGAAGAAATTATTGTAGCAGTAGAGGCCAAGGAGAATGTGCTTGCAATGTTAAAATGTGAAGAGCCTGTAATTGATGAAGATGAGCATGTTGGAGTGTTACAAGATCATGATGCAAATCCTATTGAGTTTGATGATAGTGAGTTTAGTTTACCTTTTCTAAAGGTAGGAGAAGGTATACTTGTAGATTTTCCTATAGGAGTTGGTTGGTTGCATATAGAGCATGTGGAGGATGTTCTAAGGCATTGTTGACGGTGGTCAATTTGCAGTGGACAAGATTCTATGAAGAAAGGGGGGAGAGTAGAGAGTATTTGGAGGAGAAGAAGAGAGAGTGGTTGGAGGAGGTCAGACTATGGTGGTTGTGAGTCAAAGAGAAGAGGACAAACTTGGCGGAGGAGGACGACGAGAATCTTGACTAAGTGCAAGAAGAGGCAAAGGAAGAAGTATCTTCGTCCACCTCCGCGATGGAGTTTCCTATAAGTTTATAAAAAATTGAGATAGTACTAGTAGTCCTACTACTCAACTCCATTCAAGTGAGCTATGCTCACAAATCCTTCCTACTCAACGTGTCTGATGTAGGAGATCCCGGGTGAATTGGCAATCAACATCAACCAAAAATATTTTCTTATTTTATTTGTTTCAATTTAGGCAATCTCTGAACCAAGGTGTGAACATCCTTCAATTTGTACATGGATTTTCTTCTTATTAATCCTATAAGAAACCTATTTGCATATTACTCCTTTGATGATTTACCATATGTTGCCAATGCAAAACTTGTGGGTGTACCTTATGGATGCTCACATAGATCTTAATGTCCACATACTATCATGTTGTGGTTGTAAGACTGCAATTTAGAATGAAGAATGTTAGAATTGATAAAGGCACGGTTAATGTGTTGTTTTGTTATATATTGTATTTTTGGAAGTTTATGTTGCTTAGATGTGTTGCTACAGATATAAGTATTATGTTGTTTAAGATCCTTTCACCTTGAAGACAAAATGAGTAACATTTATTTGTGATTGTGGATTTTGTCTTCATCAGTGGGTAAAAATGTAACATGATATTGTAAGGGTATGCAATTTTTTGTGTACGTAAATATTTTTCAATATATTTATAACTAAGATATTAACATTATATTTAAAATGAAATTTTGTTGATTCTTTATACTCAAAATTATCAAATTTTGATTCATTAAATAATTAAGATATTAACATTATATTTAAATGATTTTTTGTTTGAATTCAAACTCCTATCAAAAGTTTGCATGTGTCCTCATCTCTCGAGTTGACATTAAACTTTTATGATCTAAAACGTGAATGTGAGAGTGGTCTAGTCAAGGTATGTAAATTAAAAATTTTGATGAATAGTCTCAGCTTTTATGTTAATTTAAATAGAGTACACTATTCAAAAAAAAGGGGGATATGGGATCACCCCGTAGGAGTCAAACATGCAGAGGCCAAAGAACCAAAAAGACGGGCAAAGTCCAGATTAGGGAACACATGCAAAGCTTAGAGATCAAAAAACACAAATAAAAACCACTAAGCGACTAGGTGGTGATAGATCTTTGTCGTCCTTGTGATCCCATGCATCAGTAGGGTCTGGATTGACATCTAGAAGAGACTACCCTTCTTCTATAACAACCTTCTCTTTGTCATTGTCTTTGTCCTTACAAGAAGACAAGATTACAAGAATTTACACTTGGAAATACAAAACTTTATTTCTATACAAAAGATTTACCAGAATTTACAAGGAAATATGTAACTTTGTTTCTAAACCAGAAATTTTTTAGCCAAGTTATCTAGTGTAATTATTGAATATTTAAATTTAAAATGATTTTTAGAGTACTTGCTTTTTGTTTTTGGAGTATATATATGTATATCGCTAGGGTGCTTGTTTGGAGTAGGCATACGTGAAGAGCTTTTCCCAAATATCTTTAATTTTCCATTCTTCTCCGTGTCGCAGGAGTACCAACCAGCCCTTGTTCCTTTCAAAAGGCAGGTTGGCATACACACCCATATTATCTTCAACTTTGATTATCTTCAAGTCTTGAAGGAAGGCGGACTCTCCTGTAAAAACACTGAGAATCATCCACTGGCATTCGCTCTCAAACTTGACAATTACCTTGTACTCTTGCATGGAATATTTATTACCCAATCTTATTATGTCTTTGTATAGATGAGGATTATGTTTCTCCGCTGAGCTTTCACACAAGAAAACTAGAATAACTGTAGAGCAGGATCTCACCTCCTCTACTCCAAGTCTGCACACCCACCAACTTGGAAACTCAAGTACAGAGATTGGGAACATGAAAGAAGATAGAATTGAGTTCACTTCTTTTTCATCACCACCCACAGTCTTCATATTCAAAGTTATACTGGATACCTTCGAGGGCAATCTCTGAAATAGACAAGAATATCATTTTAAAATCCGTCTGTGTTGATATACCAAATGAGAATTCATGTCACAAAAATTACCTTCAAACAGTTGATGCCTTTCCAAACACCACTATGACAGGCTGCAATTTGTATGTCTTTGAGCAGTGGGAGACAATCCAGTCCTTCCATCTTTGTGAGCACACAACACCCATCTGCTACAAGACTTTCCAATGAAGTCAGCTGTGAGAGGTCTTCAAGCTCGTGCAAATCCAAACACCCACACAGATTGAGGTATCTGAGCTTTGTTAAATTAGAAATCCCCGATATCTTTTTCAGTCTATCACACAGGTACAGCATTAGGCTCACCAATGTTATTGGCAGCCCTTTAAACTCCTCTAGATTTACGCACCCTACAACTTCAAGAGTTTCAAGGTTCGGGCACGCATTTTTACTAATGAATAGCTTCACTACGTTTGTGTAACTCAAAGTTATGAATTTGAGTCGTGACATGGCTTGGAGATTAGGGAATGAATATGGTTTACTGGAGAAGCCTGCACTAGTTTCTTCATCTCCCACTGAAAGTACGACATCCCCAACTGACCTACCATGAACAAACAATTTCACAAGATTGCTCAGATGTACAAGTCCCTGGGGTAAACTTCGTACACCAGTATCGACTAAAGTTAAGTATTGCAAATTTTTCAGCTGTCCAATGGACTCCGGTATGCAGCTGAGCTTTAGGCAACTTCTCAGAGACAATGACTTTAAGAGGGTAAGCTTCTCCAGGGAAGTGGGTAATGATGTAAACGCTGTGTTTTCCACTTCTACAACTTTTAAATTGCCCAGTTCTCCAATGTCTATGGGTAACTCTCTTAGAGTTGGGCAACACACGTAGAGATTTGTGAGAAAGCTTTGAGTTGTAATGTGGGTAGGTAAGGTCTCCACTCTGACGGATGTATAGTCTAAATACTCAAGCGTCCTGATATTTCTCAGAACATCTGAGGAGACCATCAGGGAGCCACAGAAGAACAAGGACAGGTATTGGAGCTGTATTAACTGATTGAAGGAGTCTGGGAGAGCTTTCAATTTACCACAATTGGTCAAGTCAAGGTGTCTTAGGTTTGTCAAATAGCCAAAGCCATGGGGAAGCGATTTTAATTCGTAGCAGTAACCTAGATCGAGATGAGTCAGGGATTTCAACTTACACAACTCATCTGGTAAAGTTTCCATTAAACCTGAACGCAAAACTATTTTTTCCAAATGCTTCAGAAGTCCTATTGATTCGGGCATATTCTTGAGGCGGTGTACAGAAAGCTCCCGCAACTGTGTGGGAGCCTGCAAGCACAAGTTTTTTGTCATCGGATAAGTAACAAGGAAGCATGGATTTTATCGATTATTAAATGAACAGCAGTATAATTAAGTTCTGTACCTGTTTATGACTCTGCCACAAAGTGTCTAGCTGACAGGATCGCTTTAAAAGCTCTAAAACTCTCAACTTTTGCATGGGGAAGTGGGAGGGAATGCTGGTGTTGGGGCAATCATCCCATCGAAGCCATAGCAGTTCTTTTGAGAAATCGCTGAATTCTGTGATAACGGAATCACCTTGGGCTGCAAGAAGCCTTAATGCGCTTCCCACAACCTGAACAGGGTAGCCTCTCAGCATGGTTGAAACACCACAAATCTCCAATATCTGCAACCAGCACGCCTTCCATGTCGACATTGGGGTTGCCATTCTTTCGCTCGCATATGCATCTGGAGCGGGAGATGCACAAATTCCTCGGACCTCCATAATTAGTCCCTACAATTGTGACAGAGAAAATCATGAGAAAAATGGAGAACAATTAGTTTAATTAGGAAAATGTTTGTATTGCATCTATGTTGGCCATCACGTGGGCATTTTAATTGGCGGCAGCTAAGCTCTATCTAAAATGTATTAAATATAAAAAAAATTCAGTTTGTTTTTTTTTTCAGATTTGTAAAAACATAGTAATTTTTTTGTGGTTTTCAATTACAAAATGTGCAGATTATGAAGAACAGATGCTGAAAGTTTTGCAAAAATCTGTTGTGTTTTCCATTTTTTAAAATTTAATCAAAGATACATTTTGAATAGAACTTAGCGGCATCCATTTTAATTCATACAGATGAAAATAAATTTGAATTACAAAGAACTCCCTCAAAAAAATTAAACATACAGAAAATACAGAGAAACTGCAGCAACAATAAATATATAAATATTATTTTATTGATTCAAGTTGATTAGAAAACCTCTGGATCACGTGATCACCGATCAGTTGATCAAAATAATGAGATTGCAATTGCCACAATAAATAGAGATCTTAGATAGATTAGGGAAAGTTTTTTTTAATTAAAGAAATCTCATCTATATTCATACAAAACACATTTTTAAAGCTGTTATTTTTAACCCCTGAAAGCTATAGTTCTTTCCATGTGATGTGGAACAAAGTACTATGCCAAAACTCCTCCTACATATGGAATTTCTTTTTAAATGAGCTGATTTTCTCCCTCGATTGACCAAATCGATGGAAATGGAGTTCCTTATAATTTATAAAGACCTCGGCATACAAAATATTATTGCAGCATCTATATAATTATATTTTATAAAACTAATTTTATATTAAAGAATATAAGATTCTATTGTATATAAATTATATTGTGTAATGAGATTAAGTTTTTTTCAAGAGTTTTTTTGTTTTTAATAGTTTGAATTTTAACAATGATATGAATACACCTGGTATTGTATTGTTCCTTCAGTGAAGATCCGTGTTAAAATTCAATTGTATAAGAAGATTATTTATTTCAATAAGAAATATAGATAAAAACCTAAAGAAAATAGTGAAAAGGACTTTTTTTTGGAAGAAGAAAGTAGTAAAAAGAAAATTGAGGAATTGAGCAAAATTTTGATGTTGGAATTGTTGGTGTAACTGAGTAACTGTATTACATTGTTTGTTATTCGGTAATTGCAGTAACTGTCAGACTTCGGACTGCAAATAACTTTATATAAATTCTCCCTGAGGTTATTAAATAGATTATCAAATGCTGATTGTTCATTTGCTCTTTCTCCGACATTTGGTATCAGAGCGGGAACTTCAGGTATTTGTAGTGTAGCACGTGGACTTGATCATTGTATGGATGACATAAGGCGGTGCTAAATGATGCTGAAAATGTTTTAAGAACTGCATTGAATGGGGCAATGGCAGAGCCCAATACTGTGATCGATTTGTTTGTGAAAAACTTCTAGATTGATGAAGTTACGTACACAGGAGTTGCTGCGAAATTTATTGATTTTTTCATTAGATGCGAAGCCTTAAAACCGCTATCATGATAACTATAGCATAAAATTTATTTGAATCGACTGAATCCAGTGAAGAAGCCCGTGTGGAGGACAAGATTGCAATAATTGTTATTTCATCCTAATCTGCAAACAGGTTTCTAAAAGATGTATAATTTGATTTTGAATCTTTTTATTATTTCATTGGAAGTGACTTGATAGGATGTGAAGTGGGAAAGTTACAGGCACTTGGGCCTTCAATTTCTTTTTAGTATTCAATGCACAAAGTGGGTCAAACCATAACGGTTCACTGTTACAAACTCAGGCAGAATTGTATTGCATGTATAACCTCTGACTATGGGCTTGTGCTTCAATATTGATCGCGGTCTAGCAGTCGCTTGATGGACATTTTGATTGGTGGGAGGTATTCTCTTGGTGAAGCACTTCGATGTTAATGCGACCAGAATATTAGTGAGTACATACTTTCAACCAAGCATAGAATACATAGTATTTGTAATTTTGTGATTGGTTGGTGATAAGAGAAATAAGTTGTTTTGATAGTGGAAGTGTTGCTGTTCAATGGAGATTCTATTAGATAAATACTCTAGTTTCAATTTTCATATATGGAGAATAAAAATACAAATGTAATTGATGAATAAGAATTTATCGGAAATAGTAAGCTTAAAAAAAAAACCATCTACAAATGCAAATAAATTGTTGGACTGGAGTAGTAGAGACGACAAAGCCAAGACTATTATTGGTCTTGCTCTTGCAGATTGCGAACTTCATTATATAGATTTAGATAAATCTTCTATAAATATTTGGGATAATCTGAAAAAGCTATTTGGAGTAGTTAACGCAAAGTTTTCTTTAAATCTCGATGCAAGAGCAAATAGGGAGAGGGGCCAAAGGAACACCCTAACCAGGTCCACCTTGCAAAGATCACACGCGGAAGCAACAACATCAACAATGAGAGAGAAAGAATGTAGATAACTTTCATATATTATCTTCAAATTGATTCATACATGTCGGGTTGTAAGGCCTTCCCAGTTTAGGCCAGATATTACAATCAAGTACATAAGTCCTCCAACATGCGAGGATTTGCCAACAATCTCTAATCTTCTATCTTCAATGCCAACTTACTCTCTCAAAACTGACTCAACTTTAACCAAACAACTATATTTATACAAGAGGCTACCGAATCAAGTCGACCTTTAGATCCACCATCAACGAAAGGAACGACTAGATCTAGATCCACACGCTTTCCAATGATAGATACCAGCATTAAATCTGCGACCCAAATTAAATGCACAAGTCAGCCTCAACAGAAAACCAAAATAAACAACTCGGTAAGTAAGGAAACCGAGTGACAGACAAGAATCACCGAGCACCAAGGAAATTCACTGAGCGCCAAAGAGATAACCGACCAACACCGGTGAACAAAAGAAACTGAGCAACACCGAACCAACCCGATCAAGGAAGGAACCGAACAAAGCAGAAAACTACAAACATCTTTTTGGTGACACAGGATTGTCAAGGACCCGAGATGCTCTTGCATCAAACACCTGGGGTTATTTGAAATGATTCTCCCAATCATGAAACAGGTATGATTCGAGCTACAACCAACTCAGATTGTGAAATCCATAGACTGTCTTCAATTGGTCTATTCTTCCACTTTACTAGATATTCCATATACTATTTTCCTCTTGTACTTCTGCCAATTCTTTGCTCCAAAATCTGTTCAACTTCTTCCATTTACTTCTTAGGATAATCCATCGGTACTGTCATGTCTTCATCAGGTTCATGATACTCATACAAATCAGCAATGTTGAATTTAGGTGATATATCCATGTCATCAGGTAACTCAATCTCATATGCATTTCCACTGTCAAATTTCCTCACTATCTTGCAAGATCCAAACTTCTTCATTTTCAGCTTCCCATATGTTCCAACAGGAAATCGATCTTTCTTCAAATGAACCATTACTTCATCACCGACCGCAAAAGTATTATTTCTTCTTGATCTATCAGCTCTGTCGTTGTATTTCTGATTATGTATTTCCAATTTCTTTTCTCCAGCTTGTATTTCACATCTTCATGTAATGTCTTCATGTACTCAGTAAACTTCACTCCTTCAACACTTCTCTTTCTTTCATTAGAAATATCCCTCAAATCAGATATACCTTTCGTTTGTATGTCATTTACAATCTCAAAAGGTTTTTTTCCAGTACTCATATTCACTGAATTATTGTATGCAAACTTTGCTTGTGCCAACACAAAATCTCAATTACTTGGTGTATCTCCAACTAAACATCTCAAAAGATTTTCCAAACTTCTATTCACAACTTCTGTCTATCCATCGGTTTGTGGGTGAAATGTAGAACTATATTTCAACTCGATACCAAACTTTCTCCAAAGAGTCTTCCAAAAGTATCCAACAAATTTACAGTCCCGGTCAGAGATAATACTCCTCGGTAATCCATGCAATCTGACAATTTCCTTAAAGAAAAGATCTGCTATATGTACTGCATCTGATGTCTTTCTACAAGGTATAAAATGTGTCATTTTAGAAAATCTATCAACAACAACAAATATAGAATCATTACCTCTTACTGTCTTCGGTAAGCCAAGAACAAAATCCATACTGATGTCAGTCCAAAGTTTCTCAGGAACAGAAATTAGTGTATACAATCCAGTATTCTGACTTACTCCTTTTGCAACTTGACAAATTCCACAACTTTTAACAAATTTCTGAACATCTTTATACAACTATGGCCAAAAGTATTTCTCCTTAAGCAAATTCAATGTCTTATCAACACCAAAATGTCTAGCCAAACCACTATTATGTTTCTCCTTTATCAAAGTAGTTCTCATTGCTCCTCTCAATATACACAACTGAATACCTTTAAACAACATACCTCCTTGCATAAAATATTCATCCCATTTAGTACTCAGTTGATCTTGAATAGGTGCTCTGCACTTTCTCCACGGCTCAGAAAAATCGGGATCAAATTCATAAGAATCTCTCATGTCATCAAATCCAAGAGCTTCAATTTCATCTCGGTCATCAAAGATCTCCTTCTACTCAATGCATCAACAACTCGATTAGTGACTTCACTCTTATGCTTTATCACAAATGTATAACTCTACAAATACTCAACCCATTTCATATGTCTCTGATTCAACTTATTCTGACTACCCAAATACTATAAAGCCTTATGATCCGTATACAACACAAATTCACTTGGTATCAAATAATGTCTCCATTTCTTCAGTGCTTGAACAATAGCATAGAATTCTTGATCATACACAGAATATTTCCTTTTTGCATCATTCAACTTTTCACTAAAGAAAGCAATAGATTTACCTTCTTGACTCAACACAACTCCAATTGCATTACCACTTGCATCACATTCCACTTGAAATACCTTATTGAAATCAGGCAATGCCAAAACAGGAAATTCAGCAACCTTCTGTTTCAAAGTCTCAAAACTTTTATCAGTTCCATGTGTCCACTTGAATTATCTTTTATCTCTTCTCATAGTTTCAGTCATAGCATTACAAATTGAACTAAAATTCCTGATGAACTTTCAGTAAAAACTTGCCAAACCATGAAATGATTTTACTTCACTTTCATTTTCAGGTATAGGCCAATTCAAAATAGCTTCAACCTTCTCAAGATCCATTTTCAAACCATCAACTGAAATCACAAATCCCAAATACACAATCTCCTATTTCATGAATGAACTCTTTTTCAGATTTATCAACAACTTTTCTTTTTTCAATTTCTACAAAACTTGTCTAACATGCAACAAATGTTCTTCTCTGGTCTTACTGAATATCAAAATATCATCAAGATATACAATCACAAACTTACCCAAGAATTTTTTCAAAACTTCATTCATCAATCTCATAAAAGTACTCGGTGCATTACTTAAACCAAAAGGCATAACCAACCACTTATACAAACCTTCTTTTGTCTTGAAAGTAGTCTTCCAATCATCAAGTTCTCTGATTCTGATTTGATGATACCCACTTTTCAAATCAATTTTGGTAAAATACTTTGCTCCAATCAAACTGTTCATAATGTCATCCATTCTCAATATAGGAAACCTATATTTCACTGTTATCTTGTTGATTTCTTTGGAATCCGTACACATTTATCATTCTCCATTCTTCTTAGGTGCTAATACAGTAGGTACTACATAAGGACTCAGACTTTCTCTGATCAAACCTTTCTGCAACAATTCTTGAATCTGTTGATTCAATTCCTGATTCTCAGTAGGTGTCAACCGATGTTGTGCCTTATTCGGTAAACTAGCTCCAGGGATTAGATTCATGCAATGATCAATGCTTCTCTTCGGTGGAAAACCATCAGGTACATTATCAAAAATGATTTCACTATACTCGGTGAGTAACTTATCAATCTCCTTAAGAACACTATTCTCTGTTTTCTTAATCAGTTTGTTAGGAATCACAACAAAACATACATCATTCATCTTCAAATCCTTAACAAACTTTCTTCCTTCCATAAAGAAAACTTTCATAGATGTGCAAACATTACTAACAGTTTCTTCAATCAAAGGTAACAAGATTTGTCTTCTCCCATCAGCCCAAATAGTATATTTATGCAATCTCCCATCATATATAGCATGTCTATCATATTGCCAAGATCTACCCAATAAAATATGACAACAATTCATAGGCATAATCACATAACACTTTATCATAGTACTTTCCAATTTTCAAATTCACATAACATTGTTCACTTACCAAGAGTGTATGATCATCTTTGATCCATGAAATCTGATAGGGCCTTGGATGTTCCAACCTTTTCAACTATAACTTTGTGACCATTTCTTCAGATGTCAGATTCTCCAAGCTACCACTATCAATGATTACCTTCGAAACTTCATTAGAAACTCTACATCTGGTCTTGAACAAGCTTTTCCTTACCGAATCTTCCTTATTACTTTCACTCCAAAGTGCTCTCCTTACCATCAAGTTATTTTCCTTCTCAGATTAATTCGGTGACTCTTCTTGCACGTGTACATTCAAATGATCTATGTCCTTCTTCTCTACAATTGTAACAAGTTCTTCGGAAACCACCTTTGTTATAACCACCTTGGTAGTTACTACCTCTACCTCTAGATGAACTTTCACCTTTCCACTTGATCTTGCCTTTGTCCAAAGTTGTCTTTTCAGGTTCAGATCTACTATTTTCACCATGAGATCTACCTCTTCCTCTAGAGAATCTACCACCTCTACCTCTATTTCTTTGCTCATGTCTCTTGTTCAATTTCTCCTTAGCATTCAATGCAAATTGATAAGCCTCTTCAATGTTCTCCAATTTGACCAAACTGATTTCTTCTTGGATGGAAACTCTCAAACCATTCAGGTATCTAGCAATTCTTTCCACATCATCTTCATCATGTCCAAATCTGATATCTAGTCTATAGAATTTCTCAGTATATTCTTTTACCGAGCTATCTTTCTGCCTCAAACTTTACATTCGCCTAACTAGGTTAATCTGATAATCACAAGGTAAGAACTTTCCTTTCAATTTATTCACCATTTTCCTCAACTTTCAATGCAAATTGATAAGCCTCTTCAATGTTCTCCAATTTGACCAAACTGATTTCTTCTTGGATGGAAACTCTCAAACCATTCAAGTATCTAGCAATTCTTTCCACATCATCTTCATCATGTCCAGATTTGATATCTAGCCTATAGAATTCTTCAGTATATTCTTTTACCGAGCTATCTTTCTACCTCAAACTTTGCATTCGCCTAACTAGGTCAATTTGATAATCACAAGGTAAGAACTTTCCTTCTAATTTATTCACCATTTTACTCCATACCTTGATCTTGTCTTTGCCTTTCCTCTTTCTGTCCAACTGCAGATATTCCCACCATAAGGATGCATGACTCTTCAACTTTGTGCTTGCAATTTTCACCTTCTTTTCCTCAGGCACATTTTCATACTCAAAGTACTTTTCCATCTCAGTGATCCAATCCACCAATTCATCAAAATCCAATTTTCCACTATACTCAAGAGGATTAAAGTGTAGTGTAGACTTCAGACTTGTCAAAGCCTTCAAGAATCTTTCCTCATCCTAATCCATCACAGGTGCAGGTTCTACATCACCTTGTTCTACCTCAATTTCATCATCACTAACATCTTCATGATGTCTTCCTCTTCTCTAGGTTGTTTCAACAACTTCTAATCTAGCAGCAAGTTGTCTCAACATGTCTGCCAATCCTGGATCCGCATCTTACCTCCCACGAACCATCTTGAAAACCCTTTGTAATTGCAGGTCAGATCACAATATGCTACCCCACAACCAATTAAACTAGGGCTTCATAAGAAGGAACCTTCAAATCTAGATCCAGATCTCACCTTGCTCTAATACCACCTGACGCAAGAGTAGATAGGGAGAGGGGCCAAAGACACACCCTAACCAGGTCCACCTTGCAGAGATCACACGCAGAAGAAACAACATCAACAATGAGAGAGAGAGAATGCAGATAACTTTCATATATTATCTTCAAATTGATTCATACATGCCGGGCTGTAAGGTCTTCCCGGTTTCTAGGCCAGCTATTACAATCAAGTACAGAAGTCCTCCAACATGCGAGGATCTGCCAACAATCTCTAATCTTCTATCTTCTATGCCAACTTACTCTCTCAAAACTGACTCAACTCTAACCAAACAACTATATTTATACAAGAGGCTACCGAATCAAGTTGGCCTTCAGATCCACCATCAACGAAAGGAACGACCAGATCTAGGTCCACACGCTTCCCAATGATAGATACCAGCATTAAATTTGCGACCCAAATTAAATGTACAAGTCAGCCTCAACAAAAAATTGAAATAAACAACTCGGTAAGCAAGGAAACCGAGCACCATACAAGAATCACCAAGCGCCAAGGAAATTCACAGAGCGCCAGAGAGATAACCGACCAACACCGGCGAACAAAGGAAACCGAGCAACACCGAACCAACCCGGTCAAAGAAGGAACTGAACAAAGCAGGAAACTACAAACATCTTTTTGGTGACACAGGATTGCCAAGGACCCGAGATGCTCCTACATCAAAGCTTATGTTGTTTAGGTTCATATTAGAAGATGGAATCACAATGAAAAATCATCTAAGCAATTTGAGATCCCTTATTAGGAAACTAGCAGAGGTTAAGGCTCCAATAGATGATGATGATGCTCACACCATCCTTTTAAAGAGTTTGCCTTCAAAATACAATAATGTTAGTTTTACACTTAGTCAAATCACTTCATAAACTTTAGAAGATATGATTTCAACACTTCTAGCAGAAGAAAAGAGGACGAAGGAAGGTATAGAAGATCATCAAATATATAAAACATTATACTCGTGAAGTAATAAGAAATGGTCGGATAAAAATAAAAGAGACAATAAATGTTTTTACTGTAAGGAAAAGGGCCACACAACATGGGTTTGTAGAACTAGAGCTAGTGATGTTCTCAAGGGAAAATTGAAAGAACAAACTAATCAAGGAAATGTTGCTTGCATTGAAGATGACTCGGATACATCAGACTATAGAGAGGTTATTAATGATTCTCATTCTCCTATTAATCATAATTCTGTGCTTTGAACCTTTACACCTGGAGGTTGGCAACATCGGAGGATGGAGGAACTTCCATCGTCTCAAGTCATCTTCTTGATTTGAGATGATGTTTTGAATGATAAGCATTTTTGGCTTTCTATTTTGTTTTGCTTTCTAATGCTGACAAATTGCAAGAATGCATGACTCATTTTGGAGCCAGGTTTAAAATTTAGTATTGCACTCAATATGGATTATTTTCAAGCGAGATTCAAAGTATATGATCGAGAATAAAAATCACAATCACTAGACAATGATAGAGATCTATCGCATCTCTTAGGGATCATAGTTGAATAATTCAAGATTGTGATTTGATAGTTCAGGGACAGAGAGCTTAAGAACATAGCTTGAGGCTACACTTTTTTTAGGGTCAAGAGACAGCTTGATGGAGCCTTACTTATTTCAGGATTTGCTACTTAAGAAGAATATTTTCTCAAAATATGTATTAAAGTCATGTAATCAACATGTTTTGTTATGTAAGTCAAGGGGGGCTCCCTAAGACAAGGTATTTTTTATGTTTTTAAGATCAATGTAATAAGGGGGGAATGTTCCACCGTAACTGAGTAATTGTATTATATTATATGTTATTTGGTAATTGCAATAATTGTTAGACTTAAGACTATAAATAACATTATATAAATTCTCCTTGAGGTTATTGAATAGATTATCAAATGTTCATTTTCTCTTTCTCTAACAGTGATATATAATATGAAATCCTTGCAAACTAAAATGGTTTTCAAAAGAACAAAAATTAATATTGTTCAAGAACAAAATAAAAAGTTATTCATGATTGATCTAAGCTCAACTATGATTAGCTATGAAGATTTAAAAGGCTACTATCAATAATAAGAAACAATTAACTATTAGCTACACCTTCTATTTTCATAACTTGGTCATTTTAGTCAGCCTTGTCTTAGTTCAATTTGCCACAATTTTCTCTCTTGCCACAAGAAAATCCCATGCAAGGTAGATATCATCCATTGTAAAGGCATGAGAGAGCACTTATTATATGTGGAACAAGAAACAACAATATTATTGCTAAAAGAAGATGTTAGCTATAAAATGTGTTTGACGTTCATTCGTCAAAGACAAGTTGTATTGTTGATCATAAAGATATTTGCTAAATTTAAAAAGTTGTAACATCAATCGCAAGGATCACAAGGATCATTGATAAACTTAAAAATTGTAGCATTGATTGTAAAGATTATCACGAAATTATATCTATGAAATTTTAAATTGTAAAATTTATTGCAAATAGTAAATAATTAATCAAATAGCATTGGTTGTAGAGATCATTGTTAAATCTAAATATTTGTACTACTGATCATAAAGATTATTGGTAAATCTACATGAATTTTTTCTATCACAAAGAGCATTGCAAATTATAAATATTATATATTATGTTAAGTTTAGAAAGTTGAGTGGTGGTGACAACCTTCAAGAATCCCTACTTTTCTATTGTTAGACTTTACCTCTTCTATGATTGAACTTACAAAAGATGTCTTATTCTTAATATAAGATATCTTATTCTTAATATTGATGAACAAAAGAAAAGAAAGATTTCGGAGTATTATAACTGTTTTCGGCTTGTCTCTTTAAGAGATAATGGTTCAAAAGAGAAAAACAAAAAATATATGAGCTAAGCTACTCAAGAGTGTTCAGAATAAAGTTTAAATCTTATGACGAAATTGACAGACAAAGCCAAGTTGATAATTTAAAACTATAAACATAATGAAAGTGGTCAATAATCAGATGTTTCATAATTGTGTGATCAAATAAAGTACATGAGAAACACATCGATCCATATTTATTATCTCTCTGAAGTTTTTTAAGATCCATAAGTAGATAAATTCTAAAATACATAAATATATACTTACAAGCTGACGGCGGGACAAGTGCGTGCGAATATCCTCCGGACGCCAGAGGCGACTGGGTTGGGCTTGATTATCAATAACACTTCTTCCCATGTCTCTCAGGTGATCATGCATACGGACAACCAGGCGGTCCTCCCCCTTATTCTCACACTCTTGATTTTCATGAACAAATTCGATAAGGCATTTTTGCTCAAGCCTCTCAAGACTCTGCAAACTACTCCAACCTGAGCCATCCCATATTCTCATGAGCGTATTTTTCTCTTCTCCTGCAAGAAACCAGGCAATGTCGAGGAATATCTCCTTCTCCTCTCTGTCAAGGGCATCGTAGCTGATCTTAAGTGTGTTTGAGATATCATTATTCAAAATGTGCTTGCGAATTTTCTCCAGCGTTCCATTCCAAAAGGCAATGGTTTTTTTATGAAGAAATGATCCGATGACCTTCAGGGAAAGTGGTAAACCAGAGCATGCAATCAGAAAACTTTCAACAAGAGCTTCGAATCCTTGTAGCGGATAAGGCAGTAGAAAAGCGTGCCAGCAGAAGAGCTCTCTGGCATGAGCCTCTCCCATTCCTTTTACCTCATGAAATAACACAACTCCGCAGCTTGTGAGAACACCCTTGTCCCTAGATGTCACAATCACCAAACTCCTCTCTACAATCACTTCCTTCACTAGCAGAGCATCCATTTGCTCCACCTTGTCCACATCATCCAAAACCACTAAAATCTCATGATTTTGCAGACGATCTCTCAGAATTTCCTTCCCTTGGCTGCTATTATCAATCCTGAAATCATAATGCAAAAGTTTCTGGAGAAGCTTAGACTGCAAAGATGCCAGGCCATTTTTGCCTGCCTCCAGTCTGACATCTGACAAAAAGCAACAGCGCCCTTTGAATGCCCAGCTCCTTTCGTTGTATATCTTCTTAGCGAGAGTGGTCTTGCCAGATCCTCCCATTCCAACAATACCCACAACTTTCACATAACCGCTCTGCTCTTGATCTGACTTCAATATTGTGTTTTGGAAAGCTTCAAGGGCATCATCCAATCCAACGGGGTGTTTAGCCACCTCCAACACTTCTCCTTTTGTTTCTTCTACCACTCTATCCACTATACTCTTCAACAGCACATCCTTGTCACTATAAGAACAAAACCCAATTACAGAAAATAAATATGGGCAAAAATTGTCAGGTGTAAATTTATTTCTTCATGAAGATTGGATCAAATTTTATGATCTATCATAGGAAGAAGAGAGCGATAAGATAAAAACAAGACTGTCTTTTTTCTTGTCTTGTTCTCTTCTTCCTTATGATAAATCATGAAGTTTGATCTAGGAAATAAATTCATATAGTTCATATCAGAAACTATGCACAATAACAACATAGATTTTCCCCACGTTACAGATCAAATTCTATGATCCATCATTAGGAAGAAGAGAATAGCAAGACCATGATCCATCGTCATCAAGAAGAAGAAAGCAAGATTTTTCTCTCCTATCTTACTTTCTTCTTTCTCATTTCTCATAATAGATCATGAAGTTATATCCATAACGGCAAAGAAATAAATTCACACAAATCATACTTAAATTATGCACAATAACAATATAGACTTTAAAAATTATATATCTACAATGAACAAAAATGATCTTAGTACAGCTTCTCAAAACCTAAAAATAGGCCAAAAAGTTCTTACTCTTTGCTTGACTCGAACACCAAGCCCGAAATAAAGGAAACCCTGTAGAGATCGTCTTTCCATTTCTCAACAATATGGAGATCAATTCTGTTCTTGTCTTTGAAATCTTGGAAGGCCTTAGCATAAGGGCCTTTGACGTATCGAGCGTGAAAGGGCTCCACGTCATAGAAGACGGGAATGATTTTAGCCCCGGTTTTAAGCATGAAAGAGAGCTCCGCCAAACACCACGGCGACTCTGCATATCTCGGGGAGAAAATCGCAACGTGGAGTTTGCATGTGGCGAGAGCATGCTGTATGGCGGCCGGTAAGAAATCTCCAGTCTTCAATTCTTTCTGATCCAAAAACACTCGCAGATTGAAGGCACTGAGATGGCAATACAGTGCTTCCGCCAAAGTCTTCTTAACATCTGGACCTCTGTGATTTATAAATACATCGTAGGAGGCATACTCTGAGGGTTGACCATGCTCGGAGTGAGGTGAAAGAGAGGGAGGCGCAATGCCCTCAAAAGCATTTTCATCCATGAATTCCCTCCTACCCAGTCCAGAGGACTGAGCAGAGCCGAAAGAGGGGTCATCATAACACCACCTGCTTGAGAGATTTCGTACAGGGAATGGATAAAAGAGGCATCCCACGCAAAAGCGAGAATACTATGGGCGAATGATACGGATTGGAGTATGTGGTCTAAACTTGAATACTGTACTACTGCGCAGTGGAATCATTTTCATGGAGTACGTGTATCGTAGGAAGAACATTACCCTTAGAATAATTGAAAATCAGGTAAAATAAAAATGTGTTTTAGATTTTAGGGGAAGGGTACCTTGCAAAGCTTCTAGATGGGCTAGATGGGATATCAGATTTTAACATTTGTTTTAAGCATGTGACTTAACTATTTGGATAGTCACCAAGAGTGCTTTGGGATTCCTATGTACAAAGGTAAAAAAAGTCATTTAGAATTGTTCCTCCATACTTATTTAAAGATGTTTAATTTATGTACACTACAACCATCTCACAAAATTTGCACAAGTAATACAACATCTAGGGGAGAGGACCTAGTACTTGAACGCGTTCTAAAGGTTGTGATAGCAATTGTTAATTTAATATCCACACTTGCTAATTTAATATTCAATATTTGTTGACAACATTGTATCAATAGTTGTGACTTTAAAGTTATTTTTATTAATGACTACACATAATTGAATGAAATGTGTCCCTTATTCTAAAAATCAGCCAATCATGTGATGCCACATCAGTTGTTTAAGTATGGGTGTCCCTAGTGCACTATAATTGACCTCTCACTTTTTTTTCACTATTTTGAACACTGTGACAAAAAGTATGCTGATGTGGCATCATATTTGATGATGTGGCCCTGAAATCTTAGTTGTAAGCAAGGGACTTGCAAAGTAAGATGTAAAAAAATGGGAGTGATTTGAAATTTCCATGTAGGATTTTGAAATTAACTAGTGGGTCCTCTCCCATGTTCCTCTAAGAACAAATATGTTTCCTTTATCAATTGTTTTTACCAATAGTTTAATGCTTGTGGTATTGGTATTAATAGAGTTGCACAAGTCCTCTATTTGAAGTCAACAAATTGGCTTTTAATTATTATTTTGTTGGTGTTTTAAATTCAGTAATTAGGGAATTGGGTGAACATGTAGTGAACTACGGTCATTACATAAGTGGTAAATAAGCCCCATTTTCTATTGATAACTAAGTATTTCAATTTGTTGCAAGCATTTTAAAAATATATATTATTTATTATTTTTAAATTATACAAAATAATTTTGTAAATTTAGCATTCTTTATTTTTAAAGAATAATTGAAAATTGTTTGTAATTTAAAGTTGTAAATTGTTCATATTACAAAATCTACAAGATTCCTTTCTCATTAAAACCCTTACAAATTTTCAACACTAGCTAGATATTTTATAAAGATTCCCTCTAAGAGATCAAAAGTATTATATATATATATATATATATATATATATATATATATATATATATATATATATATATATATATATATATATATATATATATATATATATATGACATGACATGACAAGAATACAAAGCAACTTTACAAGTGAAATCCACAAATACAAAATATGTGTAGCTCTCCTTGTTAGCATTCAGAAAATATAATTAGTACATATTTTATTTAAATATTTTTTTATTAAGAGTATAGTTTGATAATTAAAAGATTGTTATCATTAAGGTTCAAAAATTGTTGGGTTTGTTCATATGGGATGACTCCACAACGCAAGGGTAAGCTGCAAGCCTCCCATCTAGGAGGTCATGGGTTCGAGTTTACTCGACCCCATGTTATCATTCAGCTTTAACCCATTACCAATGTAAAAAATAAATACAAATGTTGGGTTTGTTAAGTTCATATGCTTTATATCCCTAATAAATCATTGTGCTTGTGGACTATAATGTTGATATTTAAGAGAATATTTCCTATTTGCGGCATTTATCAGCTCAAGCGAAACTAAAAATTCCTAAAATTAACAAGGTCGAGTAAAATTATACAAACACAAAATTTTACAAATAGCTTTCTTTATTGGATTTTTAAAAAAACATATATTATGTTTTATTTAAATATTTTTTAGTTGTTGAAATCATAGTTTGAATATCAACTTTTGTTGTTGTTGTCACCAAGATATGAATATGCTTGAAAAAATAATAACTTTTATTTGAAATATTTTAAAAACTTGAATATTTAAATTTGAATGTACATTTTTTTAATAATTCATTAGATATGAATTTTTGTCACTATTAACACATATGATATCATTAAATAATTAGTATAGATATCTTAAATACATCAATATAAAATACATTGAGAGATATCAGTCTTGATGAAGAAGCATCCATGCTCACAAGTAATCTTGCATCATAAAATAACTTTCATTTTCATATGAACGTCTTAAGTATTTGTGGTTTAGGTTGGAGCTTCAAAAGCATCTTGTGGATGTTGAAAGAATAAAATCTCCATTTAACAATACTTGTCTTCCATTTCAAAAATCAAAGGAAAACAACATGTTTTATTTTATTTTAAAAGTATTATATTGCACAATTTCAAGGTTTCAAAGGTTGAAGGGATTAATTGGCATATTATAAATTAAAAATTAATTGGATTTTCTCAATTTGGATGCCTAGGAAAGTGTTCATTAGGGAAAGTGACCTTTGGCACTCAATCCTTGTTGTATTCTTTCATTTCTAGTGCTTCAAATGAAGGGACAACAAAATTATCCAAAAGGCTATGCATTTACATCAAGCTCACCACAATGTGTGTGATAAATTTGAAAAAGAAAATAAACTCAAAAGTACAAACAAAAATCAAGTCAAGTTCTAGCTAACAACCCCACTACAAATCTCAAGATAGTTTTTGGTTCATTTGTTGGGAATGCATATGTGACTCAATAGTGTAACATTACATACAAATGACAATTGATTTCAATAGATTTGATTTGCATAAAGAATTGATATGATGAAAATGATGAAAGAATGATTGCATTTAAACATATTTCAAGGAAAATCAACTAAGAGATGAGGATAAAGATGCGAGTTAACTAAAGAAGTGGTGTAGTTAATCAATTGAAAAATGAAATTTCATTTTAAACTAATGAGAGGATAAACATGAATTATCTACATTAATTAATAGATAAAAGTGAGGAAAAAGTTTTCATTTGAGTGAAGAAGAAGTTTATAATTCAAACTATTTTAATCGGTGAAGGAAGGGGATTCTAAAATAAGTGGAGTTAATTAATGAAGGGAAAAAGAGTTAATTGATGATACAAAATGGAAATTTTGTTTGAAAAAGGATAATTATTAACTTTCATTTAATTATATAATAAATTATTAGTTAATTAAATTGATAAATAGATTAAGAAATAATTTATTTATTATATTAACTATTAAATTATATTGATGATGATTATTGAATAATTAATTAATGAGACGGTATAATGATAATTAATTAATGAGATGATATGATGATGATTAGGGTTAGATGATGAGGTGAATAATTTTAGTGTTTACACTTACTACTAGAATTAAATGAGAAAGAGTGACTTTATGGTACTAAGTGGAGCTTATAAAAGAAGCTATAGGATGAGGACAAGTTGTCTTGGAAATTGTTCTCGCCACTAACATTAGCTCCAAGTTGGAGCTTTGATTCTAAGCTAGTGGATCAAGTTGATCTTATTTAGTAGATGTAAAAGTCAAAACATAGTATATTTTAGGGAATTTATATAAATGTACAATTCATGCTTTATCACTTTTGAGTTGAAGTATATAGTAAATTTCAAACAATTTTTTCCCTAATCTTACAATGAATTATTTTTATAATTTTGGTATTTTTTCATGGGCAAAAGTGATGCTTGTAAGAAAAACTAGCCTCCTTTGCTACAAACACAATAATTGGTGGACTTGAACAATTTATTTAATACACTTCAATTTGATTGTTCAAAATTTTTTAAAAAAAGTGATTTATTTTAATAATGGTAAATACCATTACAAATTATTTTCAAAATTTAATAAAATTGAATTTCAAAATAAAATGTTGGAAGAAAATAAAGTTATAAAAACTTTATTAAAAACAACATTGTGGTATATTAATTGTATGGGTTGGTTTTTTGTAGTAGCATTGGTGGGTTTTTACATCCCCTACGGGATCAACACCTACAAATGTACAATTCATGCTTTATCACTTTTGAGTTCAAGTGTATAGTAAATTTCAAATGATGTTTTCCCCAATCTTATAATGAATTATTTTTATAATTTTCATTTTTTTTTCGTGGGAAAAAGTTATGCTCGTAAGAAAAACTAGCCTCCTTTGCTACAAACACAATAATTGGTGAACTTGAACAATTTATTTGATATAACTCAATTTGATTTTTCAAAAAAAATTTAAAAGTAATTTATTTTAATAATGGCAAATACCATTGCAAATTATTTTCAAATTTTAATAAAATTGAATTTCAAAATAAAATGATGGAATAAAATAAAGTTATAAAGCTTTATTAAAAACAACGTTGTGGTATATTAATTGTATGGGTTGGTTTTTTGTAGTACTACCATTGGTGGGTTTTTACACCCCCTGCGGGATCAACACCTACAAAACCTTAATTGTTGTTAGTGGGAAGTATAGGGGAGGAGCCTGTGACGACTACCAATACCCCCCCCCCCCCCAAAAAAAATAAAAATAAAATAAAATAAAATAAAATAAAATAATAATTATAATAATAATAATAATAATAAAAATTAAAAAAAAACCACCTACAGATGCAAATAAATTGTTGGACTGGAGTAGTAGAGATGACAAAACCAAGGCTATTATTGGTCTTTCTCTTGCAAACTCTGAACTTCATCATATAGATTTAGATAAATCTTTTTGCAAACATTTGGGATAATCTGAACAAGCTATTTGGAGTAAAAGTAGGTAACACAAAGTTTTCTTTAAAGCTCGAGTTGTTTAGGCTCAGAATGGAAGATGGAATCACAATGTCAAATCATATAAGAAATTGAGATCTCTCATTAGGAAACTAGCAGATGTTAAGGCTCCAATAGATGATGAAGATGCTAAGGCCATCTTATTATAGGTTTGGCCTTCAAAATAGAATAATGTTATTTTTACACTTGGTTAAATCAATTCACAAACTTTTAGAAGATATGATTTCAACACTTCTAGCAAAAGAAAAGAGGACGAAGGAAAGTATAGAAGAAGATCATCAAACATATAAAGCATTATACTCACGAAGTAATAAGAAATGGTCAAATAAAAATAAAAGAGACAATAA